>CM062810.1:631412812-632612812 GCA_031772625.1 Pinus tabuliformis | reverse complement strand
ATCAATTTCTTATTTCAATGTTCAATTAAAAAACACAAATAAGATTGAAATAAGTTTTATTCAATTTTAAAAAATGTCATGTAAACAACAAATAGGTTTTATTCAACATTATTTATTTTGAGATTATCTACAAGAGCTTTGTCATAACATGATATAAGTAAATCATATTGAAATTTAATATATAGGTCAAAAAAACAATATATGACAACTTTTCTATAATTTTATATAATGTTATCAACTTTATTAAATTTACAAGTAGTTATCTAAGTATTTCAATCAATTCCTTAGGATGGAAATATTTATTTATTTTTATTTTTTATGTTTATATATATATATATATATATATTATTTATTTTTATTTTTTATTTTTTTGAGTTTTTAAAAACTCAAATATAATTGAAATAAGTTATATATATTCAATTTTAAAAGATGGGAGATGTAAAAGTCACAAATACAAGTTTTATTCAATTTTATTTTGTTTGAGGTTATCTCAACTTATCTTGACAATGAACCACACTGGTTGGTTGTGTCGACAAAAGTTTCGCTATGTGATTTTCCCCTAGAATCTTCAAAAAAATGCAAAAATTTAATCATAATGCATTTAGTTTATAATTTTTATGTGATTACACTGAAATCCATGCACAATGTTAAACTAATTAACTTGAAAGAAACTCTTAAAATCAAATCACTAAGCGAATCATTGACTTAGTGCATCAGAGGATTAACATACATGTCCATGCATCACCATGGTTTCTCCGACAACGGTCACAGCTCGACTCGACTCCCGCAACTCCATCATTGCAATTTTATTTATCTAGCTGCAATGCTTGGACTTCAACCCTTCATTCAATACGTCCATATGCATTCATTCAATGGCCCAGTGCCCATCCAACATTTCAAATTAGTAAGTGCCACCCAAAATTTTGAATTCAAATTGGTTAATCCAGCCTGAATTCTTTTATGAAATGAATAGTCCCGCTCTGTTTCCATTTTCTTGAGCCAGAAGATGCTGCCTGTATCCCTAAAGGAGAAATGTTTCAGAGGCAGGCGTTTCATTACCCTTCAACCATGGATGCCTGGATTCGACCCTCTTTTGGCGCCAATCAAGCGGAACATTTTATGTGCCAAACTTCCAGGGCTTCCTCTGGAACTTTGGAATGTCGAGGCCATTAAAGAGATTGCAAATCAGATATGATGCTTCTATTATTGGGATGACGATTGTTTCGACCATCTGGATAAACAACTAGCTTGGTTTTTGGTGGAAGTTGATGCGGGGAGAGGTCTTCTGACTTAACTGGAGATCAAATGGCGCAGTTTTAACACTTAGTGACTTGTTTTTTCGAGTTGTCATTATTTCCCCATTTCAATTCCTTTCCACGGTTCATTAAGTAACCTCACTGCTGCACAAATTCCCTTATCTGATAACTTACTCATGCAACGGTGCAATCCATAGAATATTGCAGATTTCATTGGTGCTCCTAGGAAAGGATTCGCTCTGCAAAATCTCTTTGTGTAAGCAGCGTTAGGTTTCATTAATTATGGGTAACTGTCTGCCATCTCGCGGATCCGGAAACCTATCTACACATTTCATGGCCCGTGAGGAATTTATAATGTTCCCAAGATCTGACGGTAAGATAATGGAATTCATGGCTCCCCTTGTCGCCAGAGATCTCATGTCGGCGTACCCATAGCATTTAGTTGTGCATTTTGAGGATGCAAAATGCCGCTCTCTTTCACCGGACAAGAAGTTGGTTCCCAGGCAGCTTTATCGGCTGCTACTTATTCCTATTTTGTCTTCTCATTCCATTGATGGCGTTTTATCAGGGTCGAATACCTGATTCGCGAGCAGAATTACCAGTGAAGGACCTAAGAGTACTTGCCCGCCTTCTTCATTCACATGTGCGTAGAATGGCAATGGTATTATTAGGGTTCAGATGGTAATCTCGAAACAAGAACTGCACGCTTTGCTTTCAGATCCATGTATGAAAGAAAGATCGTTGTTGCTTCAACTTCAGTGTAAAGCCCAACATGTGAAAGAAGATTATGTTGTCACAAGAAAATGCAGCAACAATGGATGGAGACCATCGTTAGAGAGCATTCCAGAGGTGAATTAATTAAGGCCACATATTCTTGTCATCGTGAAGTTGCAGTAGTAGAATATTTGCTATGAATTGGATGTCACGTGTCCGGCTGAATTTTCATTTCGCATGATAAGGAGCTCAATTCATATACTATGTATTATTGTGAATAAACACTAATGCTTTATTTTTATGCTTTTCATAACATTTTGGGTTTTTTAATAAATTCATTTTGCAAATGCAAGTTTGTCAATAAATTCGTTCGTTAAAATTCGTTACTCTCAGGCTCGACAACTTTCAAAAGTATAGTCATTACATGGGTAAATTTGTCAAAACTATAATTAGTTTTTAATAATAATAGCGGAAAAAGGGAAATTATATGTTATGTTTTTAAGCATTTTCTTTTATTTATATCTTTTAATCGATTCTATTATTAGGAAAATAGATTTATTTTATTTTATTTCTTTTACGCAAGTTCTTTTATCACTCTTGTCAAAGTTTGGACTGTAACTGCTTTGTAACGGCGACTCGCAGTTTAGAAACCCTAGATCGTCATGGCTAGGGTCTGGGGATATCTGGTTTCACTATTTTGAAACCCTAATTTATGTATGATTTCATTTTCTTGTTGCACTCTTTCTGGAGTCTAGGGCATTATTGGTTTCCTTCATAATCTGGGGCGGCCTCTTTTGTCGTCTTACCTCTGATCGTTCGGGCCGCTGAATCGTTAGCCTGGGCTAGCTTCATCCACCAAATTTAAGGTACCACACCAAACCCTACCGCTCTTTCTGGAGTCCATGGCGTTACTGGTTTCCTTCTTAATGTGGGGAGGCACATTAAAAAACTATCTTTATCCTGATTGCAGTTCTCGGCCAAATTTTGATGGATAGGAACTGAATAAAATAATTGACTTTACTTTAATTAAATGTTATTACCCATTATAATTAAACAATAACGAATGAAGTAAACAGATTAAGTGTTCAGTCGTTTTTAGTGTGATTTTTTTTATTTTCTAGTGTTGGAATTGTGTGGAAAAATTTAAAGTGAAATTTTGATTTGTGTTATTTAAACTGTTTTTTTTACACTCTATATATAAATTCAACATCCTAAAAAACAACTCTTTAAAATTTGATTATGAATTAAGGGTTTACTAGATTTCATATTCTAGTGTAATGATGAGTTGAAATTTGATTATGAGTGGAGGCTTCACCATCATCTACATTTCATATTCCAAGGAGTAACCTCGTTATGAAGAGGGTTGCATTTGGATTAAATTATTTTGCCTCATGGTATTTTTGGAATGGGCGAAAAATACACCAAGATACTGGCTTCTACAACTGGTAAATCTACTATGGTATTCCATCGTTATCAGATAAATAGTCAGGGTAAAGGCTATGTCAAGGCGAATTTTTGAAAGATTTGGGGTTTTGACAAAGGAAACTGAAGATTTGGCACCAACTTCGTGGGTTACAAAGGCTTGAACTAACATAAACACACACATCCGCATTAGTACTCGATAGTTATTTATATGGTCATGTGAGAATCAAATATATTTTTATCAGCCAACGATTAATAATGGAGAAGAAAGTGTAGGTTAAAGGAAAACACGCCTGCTGATATATATGCACCGTACATCGAATTTCAACATCATTGCAGTAGTGTGACATTCAGGTACAGATCATTGTCCATTTAAAATTTGGATCTGGGGGACCAATCATAATTTTAAGTTATCAAGTTCTAATATTTCGTGAACACCATATTCATTTTTAAAATTATAGTTAAATTGAAAAAAAACGAATATCGCATTATTATCACCAGAGTCATATCACGAAAATCCAGCAAAGAAAACCAACAAGCCAATAATAACAACTATATCCCCGTATTAGAATACACCCACAATAACAACTATCAACCTAATAAATATTTAAATAAATAATCAACAACTAAAAATTACCTCACAGATAACACCAAGTAGATCAAAATCCATGTATGATACTTTTCGAGGACTTGTGGAGGAATTGGAAATGCAAATACAGATGACAAATCTTTGAATCTCCGTCATGTTGAAAATTTGACCGGTAAATTTATATGTCAAATACGACGATTTCATGAAATTAAAAGTATATTTTGTATTTTGATAGGGGAGGGACGCCATTGGTTGCATGGCCTCTCTACGTGGCTCAATTTAGATACCTGGCATATACAATTAGTTGTATGATACGCATCCATCATGTGTGTTTATGTGTTACCTTTCTAGAGTGGACTCAAATTTCAGTTTTGACACTAATTAGAGTTTTTTTGTGACGATTAGGGTTATGTTGTTTCGTTCCAGTTCATTTCTGTCTAGGCCCAAAAGTGGCTCCATCCGTAGTTGTGTGTGAGTGCCGTCTGTAGTTGTGTGTGGGTTGTTCGTTAATGGTGAGGTGACAGGTTGCTATGGCATCTTGTTCGGTTGTTGTGTTGTGTTGTTCGACTGCTGCGGTGTGTTGTTCAGTCGTAGAGGTGAGGTGTGGGTGCAGTAAAGGGTTTCAGCCCTTGGGTGGCATCACGTTTCTGCAGGGTTGTATGTCACCGCATGTGGTTGGGTTTCAAACAGACGTTTGTTCACAGTGTCTCGCTCACTCGACCCTATTTGACCCAGCACTAGACACCATGGTCGGCTCGCTGCAACAAACGTTTGGAGCTTGGCATCGTCGTTCCTTGGTAGGATTCTTCATCCTACTAGCCATACCTGCAATTGTGGTTGTCAACACATCTATTTTCTCAGTATTCACACCATTCGTCTTCTTTGTGTTAATCTTTGGCTTTTTGTGGCTTTTGTGGCTTCAATTCATGGCTTTTATGGCTTAATTGGTGGTTTTTGTGGCTTAGTTTGAAAAACAAATTAGAGTTTATGCACTAGTAGGTTTTTTTAGTGGTTTGTTTGCCTTCTGTGAATGTATGGAGCATATGTGGCTTCAATTCGTGGCTTCTATGGCTTAGGTTGAAAAAAATTTGGGGTTTTTGCACTAGTTGGGTTTTTCATTGGATTGCTTATCTTCAGTGAATGTTTGGAGTATCTTTGGATTCAATTCGTGGCTTATGTTTCTTAGGTTGAAAAAAAAATGGGGTTTTGCACTTGTTGGGTTTTTTGGTGGCTTGTTTTTCTTTTGTGAATGTATGGAGTATATGTGGTTTCAATTCATGGCTTTTGTGGCTTACTTGGTGGCTTTTGTGGCTTAGGTTGAAAAACAAGTTTGGAGTTTATGCACTGGTTGGGTTTTTTGGTGGCTTGTTTGCCTTCTATGAATGTATGGAGTATCTGTGGCTTCAATTCGTGGCTTCTGTGGCTTAATTGGTGGCTTTTGTGGCTTAGGTTAAAAAGAATTGGGGTTTTTGCACTGGTTAGGTTTTTCAGTGGCTTGTTTGCCTTTTGTGAATGTATGAAGTATCTGCGGCTTCAATTCGTGGCTTAATTCGTGGCTTTTGTGGATTAGGTTGAATTTGTTTTGGGGGGTTTATGCACTAGTTGGGTTTTTCGGTAGCTTGTTTGCCTTCTGTGAATGTATGGAGTATTTGTAGCTTCAATTCGTGGCTTTTATGGTTTAGGTTGAAAACATAATCAGGTTTTAGTACCATAGTAATTAGCATGTATAACAATCTATGCATATTCCATTGAGTTGCTCGAGTAAGTCTCTACATAATAATTTGTTTGTATAACAGTCTCTATTTGTATAATAATTTGTTTGTATAACTATGGCTTCTCCAGATTGAGTTGCTCGAGCCAATCTCTGCATAATAATTTGTTTTTATAACAGTCTATGTTTGTATAACTGTGGCTTCTCTAAATTGAGTTTCTCAAGCTAGTCTCTACATATTAACTTGTTTATAATAATTTGTTTGTATAACTATGGCTTCTCCAGATGGGGTTATAACACATTATAGTTTATTTGTGTTCTTACGACTTTTCTCCAAACCCTGCCTTTTATGTGTCGCACATGCTTAACTAGGAGACATACAAGATTGTGATGTGAGAGGGTTCCTCATGGTTGGGAAATAATCTGCAAAAGTGAGGTCTTGTTCTATAGCTTTCTACAGTGGAAAAATAGTCAATTAATTGGAATTTCATGTTGTAGGTGGTT
This sequence comes from Pinus tabuliformis, assembly GCA_031772625.1. Taxonomy (NCBI): domain Eukaryota; kingdom Viridiplantae; phylum Streptophyta; class Pinopsida; order Pinales; family Pinaceae; genus Pinus; species Pinus tabuliformis. Next base: position 632,606,616 of record CM062810.1, on the reverse strand, counting down.
AAATAACTGAAGTCAATATAATTTGTTTGTACCAAAATCTTTGCATATTACACTGAGTTGGAGACAATTTCTTTCTTATTATTTCTATTGTGTACATAATCCTAAACCTTGGCACTCTCATGATGGATTTTTTGTATGCATCATATGGACTGTCTCTTTCTTAGGGGTTTAATTTCTATGAATTCACATGGTTATAATGGCTACCTTCATCTCTCTTTATAGTTGCAATGAAAACCTTGACCATTTCTTATTGAAGACAATTTCTTTCTGATTACTGTTGTTGTGTATAGAATCCTGAGCCTTGGCACTCTCAACGTGAATTTTTTGTATGCATCATATGGGCTGTCTCTTTCAAAGGGGTCTAATTGCTATGAAATCACACTGTTATCATGGCTACCTTTATCTCTCTTTAGAGTTGCAACAAAAACCTTGACTATTTCTTATTGGAGGCAATTTCTTTCTGATTGTTGTTATGTACAAAATCCTAAGCCTTGGCACTATCAGCATGGATTTTTTGTATGCATCATATGGAGCGTCTCTTTCTTACGGGTTTAATTGCTATGAATTCACATTGCTAGCATGGCTACCTTCATCTCTCTTTATAGTTGCAACGAAAACTTCGAGTATTTCTTATTGGAGACAATTTCTTTCTGATTAATACTGTTTTGTACAGAATACTGAGCCTTGGCACTCTCAGTGTGGATTTTTTGTATGCATCATACATTGGATCGTCTCTTTATTAGGGGTTTAATCACTATGAATTCACATTGATATCATGGCTACCTTCATCTCTCTTAAGAGTTGCAACGAAAACCTTGAGTATTTCTTATTTAGTCGAAACACTAGAGTATTATGTGGATACTTGAGTTGCAATATTGTATTCTACAACTACAACTCTCATAATTTTAGTTTCTTTTGGGGTTGTTGTAGCTTCTAGAGTTATAATTGCATTGTCTCATGGTGGGGCTATAGCAACTATGGCTTCTCCAGATGGGGTTGTAACACATTCTAGTTCGTTTGTGTTCTTACCACTTTTCCCCAAACCTTGCCTTCTATGTGTCAAACATGCTTAACTAGGAGACATACAAGATTGTGATGTGAGAGGGTTCCTCATGGTTGGGAAATAATCTGCAAAAGTGAGGTCTTGTTCTATAGCTTTCTACAATGCAAAAATAGTCAATTAATTAGACTTTCATGCTATAGGTGGTTAAATAACTGAAGATTGTATATCTATGCAACCTTGTGGTTTCCTTCACAAGTAATGTATATGTGGGAAGTGGTGGCCTTGCTGAGGAAGGTTTCATAAGAGGAAGCATAGACTTTGTCATTCTTTTAGTACCATAATAATTTGTTTGTCATCACAGTCTCTGCATATTCCACTGAGTTGCTCAAGCTAGTATTAAAATTGACACCTGCATTATTTACCTGCATCTAAGTGTCATTTATTCGTTGAATAGGATGATAACAAAAAGAACCCTAAATTTCTGTTGTAGTTAAATTTGATTGAATTCTCAAGTTGATTAACTCGCAACGATTAAATTCTTGAAGAATTTTTCGAGGCATTGCTAAATGAAATCTAGTTGGAGTGCTTATGTTATGTAACAACTAAATTATGGGTGAACTTAATAATTATGTTATGTAATAGTTGGAGTGCTTATGTAATAGTGGGAGTAATTATGTTATGTAACAGTTGGATTGCTTATGCTATGTAACAGTTAGCTAGTTAGCTAGTTTATGTTACATGTCACTTAGTTTTTGTAACATTATAAATTATGCAGGGTTTTTGTAATCAGTTAGTTTTTGTAACATCAGAATTTAGTTATTCGGTTAGTTAGTTCTTGTAACATGCCAGTTAGTTATTTTTGTAACATTATAAATTATAAACCATACTCGAAACATATTGTATATTTAACTAGTATATTAAATTGTATGTTTGTCTTTTGAACTGTATCCAAATACACATTGGAACTTACATTGCAATAGACCAAAAAGGGATGGTAAATTCATCCACATTGCAATTTGGTTACATAAAAAAAAACAAAATAAATAAAAATAAAAATAAATCATGCCACCCCTATGCTTGATGGCCTCCATTTTCTGAATTTACCAAACTTGTTGAAGTGCTTTCCTAAGCCAAGTTTCTTCCATATGCTTGAGTCCAGTTTACTCCTTGTAACCATGGAGGGATTGAATAGTCGAATTGTTCACTTGTGCTACTAACCCCAACACTAACTGGAGGTGGCTTATAATACATAGGATTTACCCCTGCACTGATAGGTGTATAGGGGGTGGGTATAACCCTTGGATGATAGTGGGGGACTTGGACATTAATCAAGTCCTGGTACGATGGTTTATGATCTACAATGTGGTCCAAAGTGTTGGACATCATCCTGTTTGCCTCCAAATGACTTGCACCATACTCTTCCCTATCTATCACTCGTTCTTTTTACAGCACTTGTTGAGCCTTTCTTGCCTCCCTCTCTTGCCTTGCCAACTGTTTTTTATTTTCCTTCTCTTCCCTTGTTTTTTGTCTTTCGGGCCTTTCCTTTGCCCGAGATGTTGTTGTTGCAATCCTTGAATCTCTCTTCTCCTTGGAAAACTCCTTCTTTCTCTATTTAGATTCCTGAATTTCAAGCTTTTTATGCTTAGACTTGAACATTAGGTTCATATATTCTTCAAAGTTGAGTAATTGTGAACTCCTCTCTAACTGAAGATAGTTTGTTGTTGAATGCGTTGATGAGGCCTTCACTCTCTCAACTGGTAGCTTTAGGAACCTACCAAGTATTGTTTTCTTCATTGTCACATACCCCTGATGGCTTGACAATTGCCTTTCAACCTTGGGGAAACCTGATTGAACCCCATTGTTTTCTTTGTTTGGTACATCATTTTAAATAGACTCTTCTTCCAGTGATCAATTGTCCACAAAATAATGAACAAGTTCAGTCCTCAACTCCATTGGTTGAGAAGGCATTTCCATGCTTTCATCATTGTTGGATGACACCTTATGTTTGTTGTTATTCATCATGGCCTCTGCCAACCATGATGGTGGGGTTACTTGGGTTGGCATGCTTAATTGGTCATTGTTGATTCTTGTTACATTCTCATTTGAAACCACATGTGCATTGTCATTTTCATGATCAACTACCTCCTTTGGAATATCACATGCATGATTAGTAAGTGCTTCAGTGGGTGTGGCAGCCTCCATGTTATTGAGAATTGGTTCATTTTAATAAGAGAGTAATAAATTATTTATAGAGTTTATTTAACCCAATGTTTCAGACTTCCAAGTGAGTCCATCCTCAAGGGATACGCCAAATGTTTAAGAGGAGATTAATGATGTATCATAGAGCTAATCTTATGTATAAATGAATTGTGTCTCACATGCATGTTCATCATCATAGAAGTTCCCTTGAGAAAGGGATATCATACCTTCAGCAACAATAGCATCTTCCTATCAATCCACATCTTCTTGGACGTCAACTTGGTCATCTAAGTTCTCTGATTCCTAACCTTCCACAACAAATGCCTAGCTACAACTAGTATCATTAATAAGAGCATCAACATTCACTGGAAAAAATCTAGTCTTCCTAAATTCAGCCTTGATATTGGAAGGTGTTAGAGCCCTTTTAAATGACTTGCTTGCAAGCTCATCTAGCTCTAATCCTTTTACCTCCACCCTTGGATAATTTTCCATCCATGAAGCTCACTCTGCCCTAAAATGGTTCTTGAAAGGCCCAAACACGCTGACATCAAGGGGTTGCAATATGTGAGTGGTATGAGCTTGCAATGTTAAGAGGTCAATGCCCAAATGGTTAGCCTCCTCGATTGTATACCCAACCGTGCGGCCTCCATGGCCATATAAAATTAGTAGGTGTCTATTTTCAGGCGAGACACCACTTGGCACAAATGCAACAAAGTGAAAAATCCAATTCAAGAAGAGATCATTTGTCATCCATGCGTGGGGATGTGCAAACATGCATGCACCTGGTTCACAATTATGTATATAGTTTTTAGGTTGTGTTTTTCCTTTGAATAAATAAAAACTTGGGATTGAAGAACCAGTTGCATTGACACAAAAGGTATATTGATCCACTCCTTGCTCCTAGGAAAAAAATTTGGCACATTTCTTCTCCCTCTCTAGGAAATTACCCTCATGCTACAATTCCTTCCAGCATGTAATCTTGTTTCATTAGAGTTCCAGATATGGTTTGGAGCATAAGAGTGTTTCTCATATGCATAGGAATGGGTGTCATAGAACTTAGACACAATTTCAGGGCGTAAATTTAAAGCCCTATCTTTATTAAGACCCTTCGTTGTTCATAAGACAAGGTATGGATGCTTTTTTATAAACCCACTCCACCAATATTTGCCAAGAAACCCATCTTTGAAGGGGTTTGGCCTCCCCTGACAGATTTGAGCTACTATGGATTTGAGTTGTATCAACTCTAACCCATGTCCCATTTCGTCCATCTCCTTACATCACACAACCACTTTTTCCTCCTCCTCTTCAGTCATAACAGTAACAAGTCCTCCGCTCTTTGTATGAGTGAGCCCATCAATCAAATAATGTATGCTTGAGGCTGCAATTACATGTTTTTTTTGCAGATGCACATACTGAATATCCCCTGAACTCTATGTCATCAATTTCACCTAGCATGTCTTCCTTTGTTCACCCTCTTATGGAACTAATATTCTTCATTAATATTGCACCTTGTATTGTGGTTGAGGGTGGCTCTATGGTAAATGGCTAGACAGTAGGATCTAACACCACATGGGAATTCTCAACATCAATGCATGAAGTATTGACAGCATTAACATCATCGACTGTTTCCTCTTCCAATGAAGTTCATCACAATTGAGCACCCTTGGTCTCTCGCCTTCTCCTATTCCTTATACGATCTGCAATTACAACTCGTGGCATGGTTGCAGCAACATGCATATTGTTAAAATTTATTTATGTCAGTGGAAGTTGTTTCAGCAATAGAGATTCAGTATTATTTGAATAATAAATTTAAATATGAAAAGGGTAATCAATAATTGCAACTTTCATAATAGAAATTTAGTCTTATTTATTTCCTAGAATTTAAATATGAACAGGTTAATCAATACTTGCAACCTACATATATTTGAATAAGATATTTATGTGTTTGCATTGACTTGAATCTCCCTCCACAGATATCAGGAATTAATTTGATAGAAATATCAGGCCTATGTGTTTGATAGAAATATCAGGCCTATGTGTTTGATAGAAATATCAAGCCTAAATTTAGCTTGAACATAATCATGTATCCTGAGCAGGGCATCAAATCCATAATATCTTGATCAACCTTAGAAAAAAAGGGAAGGGTACTGAAAACTATCTCCTTACAAATGCTAGGAATAGGTGCTAGTTAATTGAAATAAGTTTTAAATTCATTTGTTGTTAAGGTCACTGAAAAAGGTGACTAAAAGTTTTAGTGTTTGACTGTATCTTAAAACACTCCAGTTTTCTATATTGTCAGCTACAACTGCTTCCAATTATGAAATTGTGCCATGAGTTTAGCCGTTAACATGCTGACTCTCTCTTTCGATAGATTGTAATGGAAATATCCTTTGATTTGATTGTGAATGATTAGCCTTCTGATAGATTGTAATGGAAACCTCCTTTGATTTGATTCAGAATGATTAGTCTTCTAGTAGATTGTAATGGAAATCTCCTTTGATTTGATTCAGAATGATTAGTCTTCTGAGATGTAGAAGTTTTAGAGGGGATTACCCATAACAATTGCCACCATGCCTCCTTTAAAATGATAACTAAAGCCTTGACATCTTGCAATGGAAGAGGATTTTGTTGCTCATACATAACTAAATTCCTTAGCAACTATGAAGATGTCTCCTCCATTGTAACTACCTTGTGTTCATTTTCCATTTGTGTCTCAACTAACTGAAAACTAACATATTACAGTTTCCTTTTAAAATAGACCAAAAAATTCCACGTGACTTTGAAACAAATTTATTCATTTTTTCTTAGAGGCATGACATGACCAAACATCCACATTATTGCATACGAGCTTCTAAATTTCTATGATTAAGGAATGATCAGGCCTACATGTTTTGACTCAGATGCTCTCGTATTTTTGTCTTTGTTGCCTTTTTTGGTCATGATTAATGTTTTGTTTTTGTTGACTTAGGTGCTATGGTTTGTTGTCTACAATTTCACACATAGAAGCCGAATTTTGTTTACAATTTCTAATTTATGGTATTCTCTAGTTTAGGGCTATTATGACGGAGCCTTACAATTCCTAAAAAAAACACCAGAATAAATAAAAAATCTAGACATAGTTTAAAAGAAAAACATAAAGAGAATGAAACAAGTCTACAAATAGTACCTATAAACCCTAAAACCTTAACAGAAGAGAAAAAAATGAAAATATGAGCATGTAAAGGTGGTTCTTGGGTTGGAGAAGATGTTGTAACTGGATAGGAGGTAACTCCTCAAATGAATTGAGATTCTTCATTAAGATTGTTCATGGATATATACCAGGAGGGAGAGACTTTTAGGCTTCACCTCCCAATCTCTCTTCATATTCCTATTCTCCATCATTATTTACAAATATTCACCCAATCCCAATTATTAGGTGTCAGCATTCCCCCCCTTAATCTGAAGAGATGTTGGTGAGTCCAAATATTGTTTTGAACCTTTCAAACTTTTCTCTTCCAAGTGCTTTGGTGAAGATGTCTAGAATTTTCTCATTAGTGAAACAATGGCACAAATGGATTGTTGGCCTCAACATGATGTCGAATTAGATGGTATTTTGTATTGATGTGTTTCATTCAATCACGGAATTTTGGGTTCTTGGCCAACTTTATTGCAAAGGTGTTATCAATAATGAGTGAGTTGAATGCACTTGTTTCTCCTACAAATCTTCCAAAATTTTCTTGAGCCACACAATTTCCTTTGTTGCTTCAGCTGCTACCACATATTCTGTCTCTGTTGTGGAATCTGCTTGAAATGATTGTTTGCTTTTCCTCTAGGAGACAAATCCCAATCCAAGACTCATAGCATAATATGAATTAGATACCTCAGTTTCTTTGTCTCTATTGAAGTCTAAATCAAAGTATCTGATCAAGCTGAAGTCGCCCACCTGTGTATACTTGAGTCCAAAGTCTTTAGTTCCCCTTAAGTACTTTAGAACTCTTTTTGTAGCAGACCAATGTCCCTCACAAGGATTTTGCATAAACCTGGAGAGGATTCCAACAACAAATGAAATGTTTGGTCTAGTAGTAGTCAAGTAGTTGAGAATTTCTACAAGTTGTCTATACTTTGTTGCATCCTAAAATTCTTTACCTTCAATGGATGTGAGTTTCAAGTTTTGTTCCATTGGAGTAGTCAAAGGATTGCACTCAACCATGTCAAATTTGTTCAAAAGATCTCCAATGTACTTCTTTTGAGAGAGGAATATAGACTTCATATGTTGAATTACTTCAATACCAAGATAGTAGTGAACATAGCCCAAGTCAGTCATTTCAAAACCTTTCCTCGATTCCTTCTTTGTGGATGCAATGTAGCTCTCATTGTTCCCTATCATCAAAAGATCATCTACACATACCACAAGATATACAACTATTTTTCAAACTTTCTTGAAAAAAAGGTTGCATCATCAAGATCATAATGGTTGAAGTTGAGTTTCAAAAGACGCTCAATTAACTTTTCATACCAGGCTCATCGTGCTTGCTTGCGACCATACAAGGATTTCACAAGTTTGCATACTTTATTTTCATGGCCCTTCATAACAAATCCTTCTGGCATGGACAAAAAAGCATTCTCTTTCATATCTCCATTCAAGAAAGCAGTTTTTACATCCATTTGATGGATTTTCCAACTATTCTGAGTTGCCAAGGCGAAGAGTGTCCGAATCGTAGCCCATTTTGTTATGGAGGAAAAAGTCTCCTCATAATTGATCCCTTCCTTTTGTGAAAAACCTTTTGCCACAAGCCTGACTTTGTGCTTGTCAAGTGAGCCATCAACTTTATACTTGTTCTTGTAGACCCACTTGCAGCCAATTGGTTTGGTTCCCAATGGAGGATCAACCAACTTCCTAGTGTCATTCTTTATCAAGGCATCATATTCCTTTTGCATCACTTCTTTCCATTCATCATGAGAAACGGCTTATTTGAAGGCAGTTGGTTCAAAATATGTAGACAAATTCAATTCAAAATCATAAGAAACATCCATATCAATAGGTGAATCAAAATCGTCTACATCACCTCCATTTTACCTGGTTGAATTTCTTGTTCGTGTCTTTCTAGCCTCATCAGGATGAACACTTTCAAGTGTCTTTGTCAACCATTTTGAAGGAACTTTCTGAGATGGCCCAGGCTGCTCAATTGGCTAAGTTTGGATTGAATCAAGATTGAGTCTCCCAATTCTGTCAATCACATCACTCAAAGTATCATCAGTGGCTAGAGCTTCATGTGGGGGAGAGAGTGCTTCAGAAGAAGATTCCACAAATTGATCTAGTATAGGAATCCCCCCTTCAAGATGTGGAATCTAATTATCAAATTCTTGAAATGATTTTTCATGTCTGAATCTATCCAAGTGATCAAGTTTTCGCTCAACAACATTGTCAGCTTTGGAAGATTCAAGAAAGATTACATCTCTAGATACAACAAAATTCTTATTAACTTCATCATAGAGACAATATGCTTTGGAGGTATTTGAATACCCCAAGAAGATACACTTACAACTCCTTGCACCAAGTTTGTTTCTTTGTTCCTTTGGTATCAAGGCATAACAAGTGGAACCAAAGACCCTGAGATGCTTTACCGAAGGGATGTGACCATACCACATTTCATAAGGAGTTTATAATATCATTAGATAGGCATATATTCTTTACATACACAGCACATAGAATTGCATCAACCCAAAACATCAATTTTACATTCCTGAAAAACATCATGGAACATACCACATTTAAGATTTTCCTAATCATTCTTTCAGCTACTCTGTTTTGTTGGGGATTATAAGGCACAATTGTTTGATGTTTGATCCCATGTTGGTGAAGATAGTTTTCAAATTCATTTGAAGTGTATTATTTTCCATTATTAGTGCGAATAGAGCCAATATGAGATTATGCATCATTTACAATCCATGTATGAAAGTTCTTGAATTCAAATTTGTTCTTCAATAATAAACCCAACACATTTTGGTGTAGTCATCAATAAATGTCATCATATATTTATTTCCATTTGTAGAAGGAACAAGCATTTGACCACATAAATATGAATGAATGAGTTCAAGTTTTCTATGTGCTCTAAAATGTGAATCATAGAAATATTGTTTGTTATGCTTTCCTAGAATACAAGCATCACATTTCTTAAGTTTCATAGGAATTGTAGGCAAACCAATAACAACATTTTTCTTCAACAAGCGAAGGTTGTCATAGTTCAAGTGTCCAAATCTAGCATGCCATAAAAGACTTGAGGGAAATGTACCTTCATCATAATGAGAACTATATGAGAAATTTTGTGCACGAACAGAGGTACCTTGTAGCTTCAAAAGTCTTTCTTCTTCTATCCCCGACATGACAAGTGAGTGACATGATGCTTTTCTAACCTCAAACTTTCCATCAAACATATGAATGGAGTGTCTTTGCTGGCAGATGTGGACCAAGGACAGCAATTTTCTCCCTAACTGTGGGAGATATAAAACATCATGTAGAAGAAAGATTGGAAGACCAGGCAATTTGAGCCTGATTGTGCCAAGCCCTGATGGCTTGAGTTTTCATTTATCTACAAAGTATATTGTTCCATCAACATTTTCTAGTAAATTCTTCAAAAAAATCTCTTCTAAAATTCATGTGTCAAGTTGCCCCTAAATCAAGCAACCAATCATTTTTCCAAGAAGAAGTGAAGCATTGACCAAGTCTTCAGTTACTCCAATATTACAATGTGCCACAACATAGTGAGCAGATTCAGGTGCTTTACCTTTCTCTTGGTCATTGGTTTTACCTTTGGCTTGATTTCTTTCTTGCTCAATTTTTTCCCAAGGCAACTTATTGTAGATGTGTCATGTCCATATCTATTGCAACGTATCCAATGAAGATCAGACTTTTCTCCTTGAGAGTGTCTGCCCCCCCCCAATCCCACCTCTGAAATTTCTTCTTCCTCTTCCTCTAGAAAAATATTGAGCATGGTTCTTCTCTCTATGTGCAAGACACACAACTTCTTCATAAGACTGAGGATATTTCTTCTTCCAAAAATCTCTCTCTCTCAGCAAATTTCTTCACAAGGGAGTCAAAGGTAATATCTTTGAGGTTTCCATTTGCTTGCAATGAATCAAGATAATTTGAATAAGTGGGATAAAGTGCTTTGACAAAAGATATTATAGGAATGTCTAGTTGAACACCATTGATTTTGATATCATGCATAATAGATCTTACTTCTGATGCTAAAGAAAGAGGATCATCATTTTTCAATTCAAGACTGAACAATTTAATCATCAATTGGACAACTTCAAGTTCATAGTGTGAGTCATAGAGTTCCTTCAACTTCTGTAAGGCTTCAAAAGCATTTGAAAATGGTGAAATATGGTGACTCACCTCTTCATTTACAAATGCTGCAATCAAGGCATAGGCCTTGTCGTTCTTGTTTTCCCGAATGGCGAACTCTTTCTCCAAGGTGGGCTTTGTAGGTTCATTATCTCCTTCTCCTACACAAACTCCTTTCCGTAGCTCATTGAAAATGAGAGTGTGTTTTATCTTCCACGACCATTCTAGATAGTTCTCTTTTCCAAAGAGAACTGCTACAACTATAGAGATCAATGAATGCATTTAAAAATGTGTACTATGTAAAAATTGAACTTCTGCTGGCAAAAACAATGCAGTTCTGGTAGTAATATGTGTAAAACAAATGCACTATGATATATCAAAATAGAGTTATTATGTGGGGGAGGTGGTTTATGGGGAAGGGTTTATATGGTGGAGGGGTTATATGGGAGCAGGGTATATGGAAAACATAAAATGGGAGTGGGGTGTATATATGGGGGAGGTGATGACCGGAAGGTCCCATTCAACAGTCTGTGGAGATATTTATTATACCCGGGAGTTGGGAGAGGCAGAGGTATGAGGAGGGAGATATGAACTGGAGGCGAAGTATTAACCAATGTATGAGTTTAGGATACCTGTATTATTCAATGACAAAATAATAAAGTAGTGAATCGACACAATAACCGGGGAGTAGGTGATATGTAAATAAAATCATCAGATTTTCAACGCATTTGATGAAACATATTCAAAGGGGGTCAGTTTCACTTCTAAGAAGGAGTTCTTCCCCTGTTTCTTTGTACATTACGCAGAATATGGAATTAATTAAAATGCTCTTACCATGATGCTGCAGTCCTATCACGATCACCTTCGCGTGACTCGATCCGCCGACCTCCTGTGCCTTCCCTTTGATTTTTGCAATTTCTCTTTGTATTCTCATAGAATTCCAGCTGTTTCAGTCGGAGGAAGGCGAATGCGGCTGTGCATATATAGTGTCAAGACCACAGTCTGCGTGAATGGCAGTGTAGGTGGTATGGGATATATGTATATATTAACACATCGACTATGCGCAATTTTGAGCGAACCACAGTTTTGATATATGAATATACAACACAGTGGTTTGTGATGGTCAACGATGATATATGAGGAGGCAGAAAACACAACCAATGATTGTGTTGACAACTTTCACGCAAATATTTGGGACGCAAAGGTTATGTATGGCAGGAAAACAATTCTGTCAAAGGAGAGGGGCATATGACAGATTGCAAAAAAAATGGCAGAAGGGAGTTACAAGGGCATAAAGGGATGCCGAAAAAGGAGCTGACTCTGATACCATGTTAGGGCAGGACGTAACTCCTCAAATGAATTATGATTCTTCATTAAGATTGCTCATGGATATATACAAGGAGGAAGAGACTCTTGGGCTTCACCTCCCAGCCTCTCTTCATATTCCTATTCTCCATTATTTACAAATATTCACCCAATCCCAGTGATTACCTGTCAACAATGACAATCACTGATATGAAACCATAGTTGCTTGTTGCACTTTGAAACAATAAACCTTGGCAATATGTAGATGTTATGATGCCATAGAAATCCTTATCTCAGATTGTGGTTTGCAGTCATCGTGGGAGAAAAAAATGCATGGAGTGGAGAGAATGAGTGAATTTAGCACATTTGGTGGGTCATAGAGACAAACTTGCGAGTTTGAATCTGTTGATGAAAAACACCTTTTAGAGATGATCTAATCCATACTCACAATTCAAGAATTATGGAACACAATACCAGTTTCACTGCCTTATACATTAAACTTTCGCATTATGGCAAGACTGCCTTATACATTAGACTTTCGCATTTTGGCATGACTGGAATTCAACATTATTTTGACAAAAATATTAGGCCTATGTGTTTTGACTAAGATACTCTGGTATTTTTGTCTTTGTTGTCTTTTTTGGGCAAGACTTCCTTATACATTAGAGTTTCGCATTACGGCATGACTGGACTTCAGCATTATTTTGACAAAAATAACATGCCTATGTGTTTGATAGAAATATTAGGCCTATGTGTTTTGACTGAGATGCTCTGGTATTTTTGTCTTTGTCGTGTTTGTTGGGCATGATTAATGTTTTGTTTATGTTGATTCAGATGCTATGGTTTTTTGTCTACAATTTCACACACAGAAGCTAAATTGCATGTTGGGCATGATTAATTTGTTCCCTATTGACTCAGATGCTATGGTTTTTTGTCTGCAATTTCGCACACATAAGCTAAATTAAACACACAATTTTTTCATATGGTAAATTAATGGAATATTTGGAAGATTAAAAATAAAGGAAAAAAATTGAAGTTTATACTGTGAATTACTAGAAGATTTAAAAAAACAGAAAGAAAATACTTGAGTTATTCAAACCTGATTACAATGTGCATAGTCTCTGATGGAGTGAATCCAGTTGCAAATGAGTATAATGAAATTTTATGAAGCAATTGTGATGTGGTTTTATAGGTTTTTGTTGTTGAATTTGATTGGAAGGGAGGATTGACATGGATTTCCTTTTCCCGAATTCAAATGTGCGTTGTGAATTGAATTAGATGTCATCCAATGGCTGATAAACTCTTATGGTTCATCCTTGTGCTTTCCTTTGTGTTTTCTTTTGTTCAATTCCTAAATCTTGTGTGTTGGTGTCATTTATTGCTTTGAGCAGGTTGCATTGATTAACATATATGCAACTTTGGCTGACACATACATTCTCTATTCTTGTGCAGGTAGCAATGAACTCTGGTCATAGTTGCCCTAATTTATATTTATTGGGGTTGGTCTGATGTGATATGTGTCCTGTTGGATAATATGGGATGGACATTTTGCTTGTTAATTTTGTCACTTTTTTTCTAAATAAGATCTGGAGGTACTGGGGATAGGATGTCTTGTCAACTTGTGATACTAAAGGCTAGTATTGAAAAATGATAAGCCCAATCAATATATGGGCCCATTTTGGACATATTTGAATAACTTATATAACTTAATATTATCTATCTATGTTTTAATTATGAATGTTTTTTTGTCATGTTTTGATGTTTGTGTGGGACCAGTACCATAATAACCACTGGTCCCTGCACAAGAATAGAAGCCTCTCCCCTAGTGTAAAGAATATTTTTTAATTTAGTATTTTATTATTATTATGTTACAAGAATGTTAGGTGGTATTAAACCTCCACCATACTAAAAACATTATACAAATTTTTAGCTCTTTGCAATATTTGACTATGAGTTTTTAGTTTTTCTAGGAATGACCTTAGCCCCATCAAAGCTCCAAAGCCCAAAACTGTAGCATATCCAGGTACTGACTTTACCAATTTAGCATAATTCTATAAGGCCAATACGGAGGCTCATTAAATGTTGACTTTATGACTACAACATATTGTTATTAGGCCAATATGCAGGCTCATTTTTACACTCAGAACTAGGATTCCAACCCTCGGCCTCTCCATTTGTTTGTCACAATTGCTTGGTCGTCTGTCCATCAATCTATGGGTCTGGTCCTACTCCTCCAATGGCTGCACCAACAATGGCGAGGAACGTGATGTTGCCGCTCCACGAGAAGAAAATAATTTTGATCGACCTGTACAGGTATCTGATGCAGCGTATCATCATTCACTACTTAGAGCGTGAGGCCCAATGTTTTGAAAGCTTTCAAAGATCAAAATGGGTAGTTTTCTTGCTCTTCCAATACTGATATGGAGGGAGATGGTGCAGTTGTTAGATGAAGCATTGTAAGGTAATATATCTAGAAATTTTTGCGTTTTTTCTTTTTCTTTTCAAACGTCTAGTGTTTCAATTTCATCATTCTATGTTGAATTTTTGGATATCTATTTGAAAGCAAACTTAAATTGAAGAATTTGGATCCTTTCCTCATGCTAGACAAATTTTCAGGTGAGTTTTCTTATTTGACTAATTTGCAATTAAATTGAACCTTATTCTCTTAGAATGCAGATGATAAGATTCAAACTCTTGCCCTTCTCGTGTAATAAATTCCTCTGAGCTATGTTGGTCTATAGGTGGGTTACGATAGCAATGATGGGTTTTGATCGGATTAGAACATAAGTTGTCGACTTTGAGTTGATTTTTTGTCATTTCACTAATGTGGTTTGTCAAGAGGACTGTCTATTTAATGGTGAATTTTATTTGGATTGCAATTTCTCATCTTGCTAGTTTTCCAATTTAAAAACTCAATAACACTTTTATTTTTCTATTAAAACTTTTATTTTTCTATTAACACTTTGATTTTTCTATTGGGTGTGTGTAGTATCCTATGGAAGCCTAGGTCTTTTTATTTTTTCTTTTGCTACAAACTAACTGTATTGTCCTTCCTTTTGTTGTCCAGGTTTTGAGATTGTCACATACATGCTCAAGTATTTAAATATTGGTGATCATTATGGATGATGGTCTCATTACCAAATAGATATTGCTCCTACATCTTCACTGATTGAGCCAAGGCATAGAGTTCCTTGTCAAATTTTGGGTAGTTCAGTACTGCTCCATGGAATAGCTTTGAATGATATTAGATCATTCTCCCCCCTTCTATTCACACTACCCCCATAACATATCTACTAGAATCAGTTTTGACTTCAAAATACTTATGCAAGTTAGGTAGTGCAAGGTAAACCCATCTTAGGTAAGATTCATTTTCCAATACTTAGTACTTTCATGGATTCAACTGTTTATTTATCAAACATGGATATATTTCTTTTCTCTATTTTGGAAGAGGAAATTGCTTCCTTCTGTGTCGAGAAGTTAGGATAAACACCAATACATTTTGTTGGTGATTGTATTATTTCAATAATGATGTTTCATGTCATGCTTTGCCTAAAATTTTTGATGGGAATGGACTTTATAACATCATAACTGACTAAAACCGGTTCCAATTAAAATGGTTGATGGTTTGTGTGAGGGTTCCTTAGAAACATTTAGAGGTCTAAAATGGGTCTCCTAAGGAATATTATAAAATAATAGTGGAAATAATAAAATAATATTAGATTACCTGATAAAGTTTTGGAGGAGACAAAAAAAAAAACCTATTTTTTCAACTCGTATTTTCAACTTATCTCCCTATGATTTTACTCAAATTTCAAGCAAGAGCGCTTATTGGATGTGGAATTTAATTTTTCATCCAAGGAGTAACCATGTTTCATAATTTGAATGAACCTTACTACATGAAAAAACGTGATTGAAATCATGTTCTTTTCATGTATTTCACATTTTTTGTATAGTAGGGTCCATCGAAAGTACACATCATGGGTACTCCTTGGATGCAAAATTAAATTTCACATCCAACAAGTGTTACCACTGAGAAAAGTTAAAAATACGAGTTAAAATATAGTTCTTTTATTTATTTATTTTTTATCTTTTTACCTTTTTACTCCAAAAATGACAAATCATCCCCATGGTTGACATTGTCATTTTGAATCTTATTGGTCCTTGTAAAGTTTATTTTTGTTGTACATTTTTATTTTGAGGCCCATTTTATACTGCAAAATTTCTCTAATGTGAATCATGTGTATGTTTATTTGAGAGCCAACTTTTTCAAATAATTTAAGAAGATATGGTTTGTCTATGGAGAGCTTTTACGCATCAAGAATTTGCAGGACACAAGGGTACCATCAAAATTGGTGATCTCCAGGTTGGAAAATTTTCATTTTCTTTTTGTTTTCGTGAAGTTTTTTAAGGTCAAAGAAGAAGGATTGATATGAGCATTGAGTGTAGACGTAGGTAACTAGAATTTGTAATAATATTATGAGTAAAAATTTAATGGGTCGTGCGTGGATGACAACTAGGAGAGGTATAGTCCACACTGTCAAATTCCACGAAGCAAAGGGGTCCAACATGGCTTGCAACTTGTTGATGCCTCGAAAATCGCTGCAACAACATCGGGGATAACCACCCGGTCCGGACCTTAGTACAGCTCCTTTTCCGTTTGGAATAGTGGCTCCGACTGGGGATAATGGGACTAGTTTCCCAAAAATGGATAAACGGGATGAATGGATGATTTATAAACTAAGCTAACGGTGAGCGAATAACTAAAACTATTAACAAGAATACATAAACTATGATCTATCCCGGGAACTTATTGAGCTTTAAAGTGCAGCGCTTGATGATCTGTGTCTATAAACAGGCATATAGATGACTCTATTTAACAGACATAGACATTATTTCATTCATGATTACTATGCTTAAATAGTTAAGCAAAGCGATTAAAGCGATATTACCACACTTATCATTTATATCATTGACATATACATGATTAAAAAGAAAGGCACATCATAAAACATCCAATAGTGGAATGAATATAGATCTGTTGTTACAGCGCATGCATATAATCAATAATAGCAAGAATAATCACATAGCAATTCATATGAAAGGAATGAATTCAGACATAGATAGAAATACCATATGAGCTACTTGACACTCCCAATATCAATCGCTACTTGTAATTCTTCCTTCAACGCAGAAACATTCTCAACAAAGACAATAGTGCACAATTGCATAAAAACTTCCTTGTTGAATTAAGAACAACTGGTCCAGTTTCATAAAAGAATATTGACTGAAGCACAATAGTGCAAACTTCAGTCTTTAAGTCTGGTACAAAACTTTACGACCCTTTCCAAAACAATGAAAGGGTCTATAAATACTAAATTAATCTAAATATCTATTAAACTGAAATCCTATTAAATCGGTATCAATAAATCTTGATCCTATTTTCCTCAGCGATCTGGCAATCAGCGACATGATTCATCAAGTAGGCTGCTTGCCTTTAAATCTGAGCTGACTTATCGCAAGCATTGGCTCTACTTTAGGAGGTTTGTTGAGGCGCGAACTGAGCTGGGCGGCATAGGTGGCATCCTGAATATCGGGAATTATATACCCGATCGCATCTGTTAGGCACTTAAGGGCGGCTCTCTGTGTATGCGGCTTAATCAGGAAGAGCCAATATGCTTCAAAGGTTAAACTGTTAATCCCAGCGATTAATCTCCCCTTTTCCTCTAAATCAGGATAACATGATTGCTCCAATGTGTTTGTTGTTGTCAACTTTCCTGGTGTACATTGGGAAATCATATTTGATAAGTAGAGAGTGTTGTTAACTAGTTCAACTAGGTTGCTGGAAGTTGATTTACATCTTGAAGCCGCCCTCTCTGCTTTCATCATCTGAGACTGCCATTCTGTGAAGAGTATATCTTTATGTGTTTCTAAGATCCTGGGCAAATTTGCTGCTCTCCCTTGATCAGAATCTTGCCAGTCAAGAAATGCAGTTATGATCTCTTCGGCTTGATCCAATTCATTTCTGGCCTTCTCTACCTGCTGATTTATGGATGTCGTTAATTCACACAGTGGCTCTGCCTGAGCAATTTGTTGACACAGGAGCTTAATTTGGGATATTAATGCAATGTTTATTTGTAATGATTCTGCTCTGAATTCAGCCACTTGTGGAGCGCCCTTTATTTTTTCGAGCTGCGATGACAATTGAGCAATTTGCTCATCCTTTGTTTTCATCATTTGCTCGTTTGCTGCCCTTAATTGTGCCAATGCCTCCGATAATTCCTTCTGTTTCTGGATCGCGCTTTGGTCGATCCTTTGCTTTTCTGCCTGCTATTGTTGAGTTAGTTGACTATTCACTTGCTGTTGTGTCAACAATTGCTGCTCTGCCTGCTCTGCCTTCTGCTTTGTCTCAGCCAACTCTGCCTGTAATGCGAAAATCTCTTGATCCTTGGTTTTCAGTAGAAGACTTACCTCTGATGCCTTATCGATTGTCGCTGCCGAATAGGCTCCCGCATACTGCGACAGTTTTGTCAGGTCATCGGAGGGGTCAAATTCCTCCTTCCAAACCACGCTGCCCGTAACAGTTTGCTCTGGGAAAAGGGAAGGTTGATCAGTCCTTCTTCTTTTCCTTTGTCGCTTAACCACTGCTTTATGCCTTGGGCTGTAGAAGACATCCAGGGGAGGAATATCTTCTACCTGCAAAATGATTTGGTCGGAGGGGTCCTTTGGTATTACCTCTACCTCTTTCGAAATGGGTGGGCCGCTGGTTCCGCTTAGAACCTGTGGTGAAGTGATTTCCTGTGTATCAGCTACCTTAGAAGTGTCTGTGTCCTTCGAGCATTCCAAACCACTAATAATGGAATCAAATTGCTCCCATTCCTTGAGCAACTTAGGGTCAACATGAGTATCTATATTGACATCAATGGTGGTTTGTTTTTCCTTTTCAGCTTGAGGTTCTTTTCGCACTTTTTCCTGCTCCTTCTTCTGCTTTTCCTCTTGTTCTTTCTTCAGCTTTTCCTCTTCTTCTCTTCTCTGCTTCTCCTCCTGTGGTCTCTGTTGTTCTTTCGTTATAACTGGAGGTTCCTTTGACTGTTGCCGATCAGGCTCGCTTGATGATGTCGCCGGGGTTGTCGCTAGTAAATCTAGAGGCAGAGTTTGCAACCTCTGTTCTCTAAGTTTATTAAATTCAGTCAACCCTTCATCATTATATTTCATTCTAGCGAATTCTTTAACCTGACTTATTGATTCAGCTGAAGAGAACAGGTCGTCAAACATATCTTCTTTATGCTCAAATTTTGTCAATTTGGCCTGTTCTAGTGCATTATAGGCAACTTTCTTTGGATCAAAGTGCCTATTTGGAAGAGTTGCCAGAGTTAATGATTTAATCTTTGTGGCTTCCTTTTCTGCATGTTTGAGATCATGCAGAGTATAAACACCACATCTGAAAGGAAATGAGGGCCAGCCCTGCTTCTTATTCTTCTTGAGAGTCTGTGTAACACTCTCAGCGCTAATCTGATAAGCGATTTCTCTTGCTAGCAGTTTATCTGGTATGTACAAGGGGAGAACATGTGGTTTGGCTTGACTACCGAAAACTCTAACATAAGTGAATTTTTCCTCTCCAAACCAACTCCCTATCGCTGTTAAATCAAACGAAGCTTGATAGGAAATCTTGGGAATGGGTTTATCAAAAATAGAATAATAAATAGGCACCATAAAGCCATTGCAGACTTGGTACAGATGGTGTTTGTAAGAGGACTTCCACAATTTCTGATGGTATATGTGGATAGTCGTGGGATCTTGTGGCGTCCACCTCCAGCCGAGCACGGGAAATTCAGAATTGAAACACAATGTATCTAAAATATATGCACTGTAATAGAATGGGGGAATTTTTCTTTCAGAGATGACAGTCTGATTTCTAAAATCAAGAACAGCTTTGGCTAATTTATCTGAGAGAATAGTGGCCCAATCCATTATTAGACTGTTGCATGCAGCTTCCATTAAAGGAACCATCTCTATGGTGAAATTGGATGAGTCATGCAATCCCCACAATCTACACATCATTATTCCAGCGTAGCAATAAGGAGAAGCCAGGGAATCAACTGAGTACTTACCAGAAGACTCATGTTTGTGCTTTGCCGGATTTTGTCTCCAATCCCGGATGGGTTCGGATTCAACTTCATTCTCGTTTGCGAATTTTTCCAGGAACGCCTTATTGTATATCTTCTCTGGCTTAGGCAAATGATACATTTGCCTCAAGTCCTCAGCTTTGAACGACCCGAAAATCCTCCCGTCTCTGGTGCTGAAGGTTCTGTCCATGATTGGGATTTCTTCAATTGCCCAACGCACTACATCTGTGTATGGGAGAATCTGCTCCCTGGCTGCTATCCGGTGAAGGAAGGAGTCAGCTAAATCTTTAAGAGTGCACTCAGATTTCCGAGTGGAATCAGCAGTGGCTTCTGCTATTGTCACCGTAGGTTCTTCAATTTCGATTAAGTTGTAGGTACCCTGCCAAGTAGTTCTGCCGAGACCTGAACATGTTGTATCCGAAATTAATCCTTTCTTCTTGTCAGTGAGAACTTGTCCTGCAGCTGGCGTAGTGGAAGCACCTGTGGTCTTTTTGGATTTCTTCCCCATTTTGCTTGAGCTTTCTCCTTTGGATGAATTCTGCACAGAGGCGCAAATATACGTAATACAGAGAAATAGCAATGAAATCTTGCAAGTGATGAGAAATATTGACAGATGCGTAATAAGGGAGTAGCTTTTAAAATGGGCGCAGACACAATCCATGGGAGGATTTTAGGACTTACGATCACATTAAATGGCCGTTTAAAACCTACCAATCTTAAATGCCCATTATATCGTTAATCGGCCGAATGATTCATTTAAGCGTGCTATGGGCGTTTTGGCGGTTGTGCGCAGGCGAATCATTGTTGGACGGATCAAGCCTTTAATATGAAACAAATCATGATATCCCTTCATTTAACGGCTTTTTTGAAATCCGCGCTATATCATAATCGGGTGTCGGGAACACTTAAATCCTCGTGTTGACAATTTTGAAATCCCGATCGCCGATAGCGAAATCGCATCGCATCGGGGTGAATGGGCATAACAATGTGCATAAATAGTGTATCGCCGATTGCCGATTGCGATATCGCATCGCATCGGGGGTATGACCTCGGCGCCTTATTATTGTGCATAGGATACTGCCGATTGCCGATTGCGATATTCCATCGCATCGGGGTGAAAGGGTTGGGGTGTTTTATGACTACGTAAAGAGTACCGCCGAAAGCCGATCACCGATTGCGCATCGCATCGGGGCTAATGGCATGGGGGCGCTTTAAAATGTGCATAAAGTATTGCCGATAGCCGATATTGATATCGCATCGGCGGAGACCAATGTGCCACTTATTTATGTACCTCATGTCATTGCGATATGCGATCTTGCGATCGCTTTATCGCAATGATAAAGGTTTGTTTTATTTGATCAAATGGGTTTTTCAAAAGGCTTTTATATAATGTTTTTATTTGGTTTGCGGACCTTTTTCAAATAATGAAATATTGATACCAACTAACTTCTAAAGGGACCCATTTCATATGATAATTTTGTAAATAAACATGATATGAAATGGGGGGTTGTTGTAGGGCACAACACAACTCTCGGTAAATCTTTCATCAAAAGAAAAAATTTAAGTATTTAACTTTCTAACAAGGTAATTTATTTAAGATTCTCTATTTCTAACTCAGGTACTTACTTACAAGGAATTGGTTTTTTGTATGATGATCATGATTGAACCTGCATAACAAGAATTGAAAAGTAAAGATATACAAAAGATCCAGCAAGATGGCGTTAGAGCAATTGTTATAACTGGAGAAGCCTTGGGCATTAAGTCCCCTGTATACAAATGAACTCTAACAATGTTTTTTGATTTCACAATGAAGCGAGGAGTTGTTCCTCATCAACTTGTTCCAGAGGGTTGGAATGCATTTGCATATGTTTTAGAAGGTGAGGTGTTTTTTGAAAATCTTAGTTCATCAGCTATTGCTGGTCACCACATTGTTCAATTGGGCTCCGATAATGGATTGAGTATTTAGAACAAGTCAAATAATCCTTGCAGATTTGTCCTAATTGGAGGCCGAGAAATTAAGGATGGAAAATTATCTTGAAGTTTAAAAACATTGGTGAATCTCATTAGTCCCTAATATACAAACTATAAAATGTTTATAGATGTAATTGTAAAATTATTCAAATTTATAATGAATTTATATATAATATCTATATAATGTTGACTATTTTTAAGGTAAAGTAATTTTATATTGTAAAATTTGGGTGAATCATTTTTATAAAAAATGGAAATTGGCGAATCTTTTTTTTGGAAAAATCATAGAAAATTAGCCCACCTGTGAATATTAACTCCTAAAATTTTCCATGATTAAAGGGTAGCCACTCAATGACTAGTCGCTTAATATGGTCCCTTTGTTATGAAAAATAAACAGGAAATAATTAAAGATATTGAAAACTATCAGTGTTCCAAAAATAGATTTGAAAGAGCTCTTAGCTGATGTGTTAATCTTGTTGATATTCCGCATTGAAAAATTAATCATAAGAAGGTTAAATAATAATTATGGCAATCTTTATAATAAATTATATAAATAATTTTTATATTTAATAAATTTGTTTTAAAATGTAATTTTCAGAAAGTTTGTTGTAAAAATTTAAGATTCTTGAAAATTTTATGGAATGATAATAATAACCATCTTATAATAAATTATATAGATAATTTTTATATTTAATAAAATTGTTTAAAAATGTAATTTTTAAAAAGTTAATTGTAAATTTTTTTATAAAATGATAATGGTTGAATTAAAAAATACTAAGATTGTAATTTATATTTAATTAATGCAAAAATTTAATTACAATATTAATATTAATTTAATTTCAAAATTATAACTAAGTTAAATATCAAGTTAATATATAAGACCTTCCAACAAAAAGCCTATTTCAACATGATTATGTAAATATTTAAATTTACGAGGCCTATTTCAACATGATTATGTAAATATTTAAATATTTAAATTTACGAATCTTTATGTTTTATTAAATAATATTAAATTTGAATTTATTTTAATCATTAAAATAAAATATTATTCCAATAATTATTATAATTTAATTTTAAATTTTATGTCATTTTAACTAAATAAACTAAATATTATATGCATATAGTTTATGTATAAAAATAAAACAGTGACATGCTACCAAGTGGCTCTTGTTGTTATTATTATTGTTATTTATATTTCTATAATCCTTAATCATGTTTAATATTATTTCTAAAACTTTTGGTGTGGCTTCACCATTTATCATGAGGGACACATAACTGATAAGAAAATAGTATTCAAGCGGTTATAAAGGGAAGAAACAATTATTTGAATGTTGATATGAAAGTTAATCACTAAATAGAGAAAAAAATTGGATTTCACAAATATTGATAATGTGATTAAAAAAAATTAAGATGACCAAATATCTAGAAAGGGAATTCAGCTCAAATAAAATGAGGATGATTAAACAAGCAGTCGAAATTATTATTGTTGTCGTTTTTTTTTAAACCAATTAAAATTGATGATAATAATAATAATAATAAGCCTATGTAAATAATAACATTATTATTATGTATACAAAATATTATAATTATTATGGATAAAGATAAGGGACGTTAGTGACTGACCAAGAGTGGGGAACTAAATTAAAAGTGGGGGGCGGAAAAATCTAGGAATAAGGAAGAATATTCAAAATAAAGTAAAGTATATTCTAATTTATTAATGATATATTAATAAGACATGATAAAGGCAGGGAAATCAATGAGCACAGGTAAAAAAAAAAAAAAATTAAGATCAAAGAGGGATGACAAAGTTTGAGAAATCAATAAGCCACATGAAAGGGAAAGTCGAAAAAGATAATATCAAGGAAGGGGAAGGGAGGTAGGGGAGCTTGTACAAGAGGTTCAATCAAACAGAGGGAAGAGGAAAAGATCATATAAAGGGAAAAGTAGAGGGGTTTGAATACTGGAGGAAGGAAGAAACAAGATGATTATCAAAGAACGATCAATTAAGTGAAAAGACAGTGGATAAAGGGTTTCCAAGAGTCAATGAGTATATAGCCATCTTACCTATTGAAGTTGTCAGGGTCTTTTTCAATCTCTAGGGCTTCCAGAATAAGACAGGTTGACTAGAGAGGAGTCAGGGCCAAGATTTTTGTTTGGTCAAAGTTGATGAGGTGTTTGGTTTTGAAGGAGTGATCAATTAGGGATGAATTCAAGACCCGGTTATGGTTCATGTCAAAAATGTGCTCCTTCAACTAAGCTTTAAGGGACCTACCAATTTGGCCAATATAAGACTTGCCACAAGAACGAGTTTTCTACACTCCAGGACCAAGCATTAGATCCAGTTTATCTTTAGGAGATCTAAATAATTGTTTTAGGGTTTTGCAAGGTTTAAATAAGGTTTTAATGTTATTTTCTGCTAAGAATATTAAGATGTTATTAATGGTACCTTTTATGTAAGGAATGGAAATGAGGGCCCTAATAGGGAGCAGAGGGCCTTTGGGGTGGTGAGAGTAGGTAGCACTAAAGTATTTGTTGATTTGAGATGAGGAGTAGTCATTCTTGAAAAAGGTGTTAGTTAGGTGAGCTCTTTCTTTGGTTAGAAATTGTGGAGCAAAATTTTTGATCAATCTATCTAATAGGGTTTCAAGGACGACAAACTTCTAAGTAGGGTGATGATGAGAGTTGGCATGGAGATAACAGTCGACGTGAGTTTTCTTTTGATACACTTTCAAGGAGAGGAACAAAAAAAAAGACGAGTAACTATCGTCAACAAATTGATACCAACACCTTGGAGATTAATTCTAAGGCTTCAAGAACAAGGATTTTAGTGAAGAGTGAGACAAATTCAAATCTTACCAAGATGTCATTAGGTTCAAGACGAATGGTGTTGGCCTTTTTAATGAATTGGGAGGAATATTTATTGAAATAATCAGTGGTGGGAGAGAGAGAGAGAGAGAATTATTAAAAAAAACTAATTTAACATATTTAAAAAGTTTTCAAAATATTTTTAAATATATATGTATGATAACAATGATGATTATTTTTTATTAAAATCAAAATTGTAAAGTCCCAGGGGGGTAGCTCAATTGGAGATGACCGTGAAAATGAAGTGTTAGGTGTGAGGAGCTTTGAGATTCAAATCCCCCCAATAACTTGTGCTTGCAGAATGGGCATATGTAGGCACCTAAAAGTTATAGTCGTAGCAGTTGAAATTGACCTCGTGTCACACGATTACAAGATCAACCCAGTTGTCGATTCCTCTAGATACAAAAAAAAATAGAAATGGTAAGACAATACTCATAATTATTTAGCGTTTTATTTATACACTCGAAAAACATTAAGAGAAGTGTTCCAATATCATCATAGTTTTTATCAAAGGTCAAGAATGTTCATAGTGTGACAAATATTTTGAATGTTGAATTTAACGTGAGTATACATTGGACAATCTAAGCAAAATTGTTTTTGTTCTTCAACCCTCTTAGTGTCATGAAGGTGATAGACTCTTTCATCCTATGCTGTTTTGGAAATTGTCCAGTGCCTAGTCTCACTATAAATCTCATGAGAATTTGTTCTTATTTTAACTATGTTTATTTTCTTCTTTACATTAGTCGAGGCAAAGAGATATTTTTTATTTTTGAGACCTGGGTTGATCACCTCCTTATAATATCTTGGTTTCGTTTTTCCCTCGAACTCTTTATCGCCACACAATTTCTCCTTGAATTTTGATGTAATATATTTTTTATATTATCCTTATTCTGCCAAATGATCTCCTAATTTATCCCTCAATTATATAGCCAAGACTCAACAGCATTAGGGTCATCCTCGCTTTAGTCGAAAGTAATGGTTTTGGCTAGAGATAGAAGAAATTTTACAAAGCCTCTTATATTCCATGTTGTTTAACATCATCTTGTACATAAGATGCCTAGTCATAACCATGCTTTGGATTGGAGAAAGACTTTCTTCAACTAGGAGGATAAGATAGAGTGTATTTTGTTTAATCTTGAAATTGTAAGATATAATTTCTTTTGGATCAATTCTATCTTCCTCTGCGACTCTCTAAAAATACTACAACCCTAAACCTCACATCCATATAAAATAATGGATGAGACAGAATGCTCAAAGAGGAGTTTTTGTTTATCCCATATCTAAATATATGTTGAATTACAATTATTTTAAAGCCCATGATAAGTTTTCCATCCTACATTTATCCCTTTCTCAATCCTTTAATTCTATTTGAGCATGTGATGGATATCAATTCCAAGATATCTGTATGAAGGAACTTCCTCCAAGCTATTTTTGTCATATAAGAAAGCCTCATATGTGATCATTTAGAATTTAATTATTAGGACTTCTATATTGTCAGTATTAACACTCATACCCATCTTAGAACAAAACTCTTAAAGGATTCCTAGTTGCTTTCCAAGATCATAATGAATCCTTCGCAGTTGAACAATATCATAAACATAAGGGAAAAGAATTATGACTATACTAGTGAGTGTGAGTCTAGCACAACCTACATCTTCCAAACATTCTTCTAGCTTATCAATGGATATGCCAAAAGGGGTAGGGGACAAGGGAAACCCTTGCTTGTCTCTAATATTGCAATTAATTCTTTTTGATCAACCCTTAGTTTCCCTAAACTTGGAAATAACATTCTCAAACAACCTTGTTAAAGCCACCCTCAATTTGAGAGGAGCCATTATCTCTTCCAACCTCTTCCATAGTTTTGTCTTAAGAACGATATCAAAAGCTTTTCCAATGTCAACAAAACAACATAAGGGATTAGTTATATTACTGCAACACTTCCATTAGGGGAATTTTGAGGTCTAAAATGGGCCTCCTAAGAAAAATTCACAACCAAAATAAACTTTATAAGAACCAGTAGGATTCAAGATGATGATGTCAACCATTGGGGATGATTCACCATTTTTGGAGTAAAAAAGTAAAAAGATTAAAAAATAATAAAATAAAAAAACTACTTTTTCAACTCGTATTTTCAATTTATCTCCCTAATTTTTTACTCAAATTTCGAGCAGAAGTACTCATTGGATGTAAAATTTAATTCCTCATCCAAAGAGTTCCCATGTTGCATACTTTTGATGGACCCTACTACACGACGTCTTTTTATGTATTTCTCATTTTTCATGTAGCAAGGTCCCTCGAAACTATGCAACATGGATATTCCTTGGATGAGGAATCAATTTATGCATCCCACTCGAAATTTGAGTAAACCCATAGGGAGATAAGATGAAAATATGAGTTGAAAAACTATTTTTTCCTTTTTTCCCTATAAAATTTGAGGATGTAATATAATCTTATTTTATTATTTCCACTATTATTTTACAATTTCCTTAGGAGGCCCATTCTAGACCTCAAAACTCCCCTAATGACAATGAATCTGTTGACGGTGCTGGCCCCACCAACATTCAGGGGATCTCCCCGGTATGAAGTCCCAACTACACCTCACATCGTTTGGTATAGGAGTCCCATCCAGTATAAAGGCCTAGTTGCCATATACTTAGAGATATGCCTTGGCTCTAGTTGTCAACACATGAGAGCGTTGTGCTGGTATCTTCAAAAAGCAAGGTAAGTGTGCTTGGTGAGTGCGTAATGTAACTTGTGTCTCGTTTCTCTTACTGCAAAAGGGGGTAATAAAGTGAGCCTCTAAGTGAGAGGTAATAGTACCACCCATGAAGATACACACGCGAACCGGAAAGGTCTGTCCGACATCTAGTGAAATACTCCACAGTGGATGCGGCAGTCATTAAAACCAAAGTGCAAGGGGCAATATGTACACCACCCAGCAAAGTAGTCCACATGGATGTGACGGTTGTTAAAACCAAAGTGAAGGGAACAACACGTACACCACCCAGTAGAGTAGTCCACATGGATGTGATGGTTATTATAACCAGAAAACAAAGATGGTCTGTCGAGTATCCCGTGGAGTAGTCCATAAGGATGTGACAACAGTGATAACCAATACACAAAGGTGGTATGTCTAGTATCCCGCGGAGTAGTCCACAGGGATGAGACAACGGTGATAACCAATACAACACATTCCCAACAATGTAAGTACTAAAACAACCGAAGTAGTTCAACTATCTTAGTACAGGTGAAACAAACATGCATTACAAATGCCAAAATAATAGTCTTACAAACATCTACAAAACATGCATGAAAATATGTTGGCCTTAACAGGCTTTTGAATTAAGCAAAAGTCCCAAGACACATTTGTACACCATACATCACTAGTCCCAGTAGTGGGACATTAGAGCCACTCCTTGCTCCTTAAAGAACTGATTATTTACTCTCAAGGCTATGTGGGAGGAGCCAAGGTGAAAAGTCCTTACTCATACAATGGGAGGGGTATATATAGCCAAGGGTGATGCTTGACCCTTGTGACTCTTGGACTACCCTCATGACCGTTGAACTTCCTATGACTTTTCAACTGACATGACTCTTCAACTTCTTTTGTGCGTCTGTTGGACTTTCACATTACATTACATTCAATTGCAATAGTTATGGCCCATAGTGGTGATGTGGCCTTGACAACTCATGAAACAACTTGACACAACACTGCTAACATGTATTGGCCGGTTGTGGTGTCCATGTCAAGTTTTTGTGCTACTAAGTAATGGATGTACTCTCGGGTGTGCTTTGTCTTCTCCTCTACATGACTTGATGTTGCAGGGTCTTCAATGGTCTTGGTCTTGCAAGACGATTGTATGCATGTGTTCTCTTTGCTTGCTCTTGGATGTGCTTCTCTCGACCGTCCGATTGTAAGTAAGTATTCCAACGTGTGCACTCCTTCTTCATCCTGTTCATTGTCTCACCATGGTCCATCAGTGTAAATGTTCCTGCAATTCACTCATGGCAGGACGAAATCAAATCCAAAACCTCCTAGTCTAAGATCCATGCATTGTCTTCCGTTTTCTAAGCCCAGGACATATGACAGGCCGGGAAGAGGGCCCAGTAACTACGCAATGCGCAGTTCCAAGTGACAGGGAGGTGGACTCGTCACTGAGACTGCAAAAAGCTCAGCTCATGCTTGGTTGAGGAACTTCAGGGCACAGTCTTCACTGTCAGGGAAAATTGTGCAAAGGTCACTGGGAGACAGGATTGTGCAATTTAGGACACCAGTGACAGCTGCAAGGTGGGACCCTGAGGGACACCTCCACATAGTTTCCAGAGGGAAGACAAGGAAATACAACAGAGAGACCAGAGAACAGTTCTACACAATTTGTGACAGTGACGAGACCCGGCTGAGGGAGGTCAATAGGAGGACACCTCTGCGCAGTTTCTGGGAGCAGTGTAGGCTTAGGTCTCTATGCAATGTGGGGTTCCAGCAATCAAGAAGGAGAGTTGCTGACTGATCTTGTGAAGTGCGCAATCTAGGTCGGCCCTTGAGGCAGTTTCTGCGCAGTTCTGGGAAGGAAGACAAGCTACTCACTTCTGGGATTGCATAGTGAAACTGACCTGGAGGACAACCTAAAGAACTACACAGTTCCAAGCAGCATATCAACACCACTGAGGGATGAGACTGCGCAGTACAGCTCAGTCGAGGTTTGATGGAGTAGGGTTGTTTAGTCAGAGAGATTTTCAAGAAAATGGCTAAGTGTGAGAGGCAAGTGAACTTGTGAGAACTTCAACATTGTGATCACACACTCAACATACTTCGACAACATGACAACAATGACCACTAGGACAACATATCAAATCATGACCCTCTATGACACTGCCTAGTGTTGAAGCGACAAGTGCGACACTTTGGATAGATCTTTGGATATCCATGACGACACTTGCGCGACAATGCTTACAACTTTGTGTATGAGAGTGATGGGTGTTCACATGGTTAGGACAACTTGTATACACAAAGACCAACCTTCATGGTCACCAAAACGGTTCACAAACATGACATATCAACCAGACATGTCAAAAGATGGCAATTGATCCAATAGGCAAAAGGGGGAAAGAAACGTAGAGGAAACATATGGAATAACTTTCAGTGCTTGCAACCATGCATGTGATTCCTTCAAGCTATACTAAGAGGGGTATTTCAAAAGATGTGCTTCGTTTTCCATACCTACCCTCCAAAAGGTTGTGCATCAAACAGAGTCTTCATGTGGTCTCGATCTTCTATCATACCTTAGGTTCCTTGGTCTACTTATCTTCTTCCTCTGCTCCTTGAGAGACCTCTAGCATGACATCCTTCTTGTGATCATTGAGAGACACATTTGCGCAGTTTCAGTGGACAGTGACTGCTGTGGGATGAGGCCCTAGAAGGACACATCTACACATTTTTAGGATGCAAGGCAGACGAAGAAGCTGGGGGACAAACTGCGCAGTTTTAGGATAAAAGGCATTGTTGCGAGATGAGGTCCTGGGAGGAAACCTCCCCGAAGTTTCAGGATGCAAGGAAAACAGGATAGTTGAGGGAAAAAACTGTACAGTTTCTAGAAATAGTGGGTTTCGGCTGAGGGAAGGACACTGGGGGAAACCCACTACGCAATTTTGAATGCTAAGGGAGGTTGCGCTTTCTACGCATTGTGCACTTGGTGTGTGAGATGAGTGTGAAACATGTCTATGCAGTGAGGACAACCCATTCTCATAAAACTTTCCTCTTGAAGCAAAACAAGCATTCCCTTTGCATGGCGAGCAATAATCCCCTGCCCAAAGATGACACATGCTATAGAAAGATAAAAGCATGAATGACTCTTAAGACCAAAGAGGGAATCTTGAGATCATCAGCTTACCAAATAAGTGACTAAGGAACGATCGATCACAAGATCCACAATACGCTCTGAAATTTGAGTACAGGCCAAAATTTTGGAGGGTGTTGCAGTCGCTACAACAGAACCTGAGAGTGGTAAGGTGATCCATTTTTTAATGGTATCTCCCAACCCATCTTGGACTTTAGACTTTATCTCTTTTATCATGGCTTTCTAGCCATAAGATAATCTTGTTTTCCAAAATAATTCGATACAATTTAGCTAAAATGGGGTCCTATAATTAGAGGGAATGCTTTTGTCCCCACTATTAAAGATAAGTACATTAAGGCTCTATGTCCAAGGCTAGGAAAGCCTTACTTCACTACCAAATTGAAGATCTTGTGTATCTGAGGAATGAGGATAGGCCCTCCTAGTTAAACATCTCAGCCTGGTATCCTTTAATGTCATTACCCTTTTCAGTTGTGAACTAATTAACCCCAAAATGAATGTCTTCCAAAGAAAATATTCCATCTTCTATAAGGGCATTCAAAACAGTGTCCATGGCATGAGGGGATTCACAGAGATTTTAAGGTAAGAATTGTTGAACCATTGTTTTGACCCATTTTAATGGTTGATAAGTAACTATTTTGATATCAATATTCCATTATAGTATTCCCATCTAACCCTAATATCCCCCAAACTCATAGCGTTAGACCCTATTCCTTTGACAACATATTCAAGGTAAATAAGTTCTTTATTTGTCAATTTCCTAAGTTTTTTATAAGGTTAATAGGAAGATGATAGGGTGACTTTGCTAATGAAGAAATAATAACTTTTCTTGTATCATTGAAACAATTAAAACCTATGATTAGCACTTATGTGTGGGGCCCAGTCACATGGGGCATAAGGCAAGCCCTCGATCAATTTGGAAAGATTTAGATCATGGTCATCCTGCTTGTGAAGGTTCAGCCCAACTGTTTCGATGCGGCCAAGGATGTTTCACTATTCATGGAGATCAAGATCTAGACTTTAACCACCATAGATGAATATCAAAGCTCTTGATCCAAGTTTTACTTATAAATATGTATGAGTAATTATTTCTAAGAAAACAATGTAGCAATATCGCTCTTTGATCCTTGAGATCAGATAGGTCGACCTTATCTACAACTACAAATTTTCTTTATAACCACTATATTGAATCTTGTAATAGTTAGTTTGAGGATATGTTGTCGTCGTGTTAGATTTTGTAAACAAGATATGTATTGACTCCTTATCATTATCATTAAAACTTTGTTATGGCTTGGATATAAGCATTGTAGCTATTGTAATCTCTTTGTTGGTTAATGGAAACTTCATTTTGATTTTTGGTGCAACTTAATAGCATGTTTGTAACCTAGTAGCTCACCAACCTGAACTTGCAAGGGCCCACCAATCCAGACTGGCAAGAGCTTGTGTATCCTTATTTCATTTCAACTTGGTTTCCTATCATTTTATGACAAGATCTCGCTAGTTCTAGTTCATATTAAGTATTTTCTTGTAACAGGAATTTATCTCTATAGTACTTAATATTTTTAATCATTGCTTGAATATAGTAACCTTGTTTGAATGATTAATGATCTTGTGACTCTAGCATAGAATAAGCATTTCTGCAATAACAACCCTATATATACATTTACACAATACTTAGTAATTGTTATTGAGTTTGGATGATTAATAATCTTGTGATTTGGTTTGAATAATAGAAACCCTCATTGAAGACTATGATTGTTTGCAATATTATTACTCAAGGATTAACATAAAGGGACAGAGGACTATGCCCTCTCTTTCCTTTTTGTTATATTTCAAACATCCTTCTTTACTTCAAATTTAGCATAGTTATCTTAACCATTTACATAGTGTACTTTTATCTCTGATTGATAGCATACTAGAGGTTTTGATATGGCTTTTATCTACCCTGGTTTTTGTTTTATGCATTAGTGTTATTCTACATAGTGCATGCTTATTCACACACACATCTATTTGTGTATCAACCTTATTTTTCAACAGCATGTATTGACCATATTTTGAATGCCTCAACCTTTATCCATAAATGAATTGGAATTCCTCCATGATATCTAATTGTATTTGTTGAAGTATTGAAGGTTTGTTGAAGTATAAAAGGGGTTATTCTTGATTTGAATGGTTGAAGGATTATAGAAAGCACCATTTCATTGTAGCAACCCCCTTGCAAGCATAGTAAACTATATTGTTACATAGTGGTTTCTTGCATGAACACTGAGTCACATTGATATACAAGGATTCATTGCATAAATATATTAATGCACACTGATTGTTCCATACAAAATACAATATATTGCACAATGGGTTTATTGAACAAATATTGAGTTATATTGTGGTCCATTGCATACATAGTGAGTTACATCAGTCCATAGTGAATTCAGTTTGCATATGTGGTGAAGCTATAGTGAATACCTTCAAGATGTGAATGGTTCCTTTATGAAAGATAGTTAGGGATTCACTTTCTTATTGAAGTTTTTGCACATTAGGTTATTGCATCCTTCAACTAATGGAAATCTATATTACACTTTAGCCTTTTATTCACTAGACAAATAAGTTTATGATTTGATTGACTACATTTCTATTGAACATGTTTGGATGCATAAGAATAGGAGTACTTTGAAGTTGGAAAGTGGTTTTACTTTACATTGTTGAGAGCCTTGTCTTCAAAGGAAACAAACCAGTCACAATACAAATAGGGAAAAAACTATTACCAACACCAGTACTAAATATGCTTTGAACATTGTCTCTCAACAACAGTGGTGAGGTTGACCTAGATGAAGAAAGGCCTTAAGCATTATTAGAATTTCTGATGTGATTGAATGTGTAGGCATCTAGAGGCAAAACCTTGGTAGAGACACCTTTGCACGGAGATAGTGTTTCTAGGTGCAACAGTGCAAATCCCCCCATGACTTTGCTCATTGTCTATATATTTACATAGAGTAGACACTTGTTGCTCCTCTAGTGGATCTTCTCTTAGGTCTATTGCATCTATACAGGGTTTTAATAGTCCTATAACAGTAAGATAAAGCCCAGTTTCAGTGGCAACTTGGGTAGTATGTTTCCTTTTAGGATAAATCTCATTTTACTCTTCCTCCATACATTGCCCTTTTTCTTGGAGAGCATGAACACTGATCATACATAGTGAAAGATTGTTCTTAGGGTTTGAAGTGTGAAATCAAAACATAGAGGGATTGCTTCAGAGCAATCCATTTTGCTTGAGTGTTCCAGTTTGATTTACAACAATAGACATTTGGTTTGAGAAGCTTGTAGGGTAGTCTTAGCCTTAGGTTACCAGTTCTAGATTTATATCCTTTACGTGCACTCATCATGTCCAATAGTTCATGAGTTCTATGAACTGGTTTGACAAGGGACACTTTGATTGTTTATTAAATTGTCCAAACATTTTGGTGTCATTGTCGATGAACTATTGCAAGGTAAACAACCAAAAATTATTCTTTTTATTTGTTTGTTTTCTCAATCATTGTTTAGATTGGTTTAGGGAAGACAGTAAGACGAAAATACGCCTACATTTCAGAAATATTGAACAAGGTCTTAGCCTGTTGCATCCACTTTAGTGGGTCATTCCAAACCCTATCTGACATGTGCTTGACTAATGGTAAGACCTAGGGATAGTAAAATTTGGTTCATTAAGATTGAAATTCCATCTAATTTGTTTAGTGATAGCAAAAATCCACCTACTAACCCAACTAAATGGTACGCAGGTAGTAATCAAAGGGAGAAAATCCCTATACCTGAATTGATTGCTAAATTTGAGTGTCCACACTCTGAAACTACTCTTGAAAAGGGAAAAGGAAGGGTTGAAAATAGTAAGGTTGACCTAGTATTGAAACAAGATATCAATCATGAACTTATTAACAAGTTCTTTAAGACACCTCAAAATGTGGTGATATCACACATTGAGAAACCCATTGTGGAGGACATACCATAAATATCTATTAAAGATAATTAAAATGATCCCCTTAACCCAATCACTGAGCCAAAATTCTCACCAAGATTGTTTGAGTTTATATTATTTGGTGACATGGAGGACAAAGAGCATAGAGTTGAAGGTGAAAATAGAGATGAGGAAGAAGCTACTTTTGGGTTTCCCATATTAGATCAGGCACTGAATGTCACTATGAAAAACATACCTCCATAAGTCTTACCCAATTTCATAGGTATGGCTATAGATGATCCAAATGCTTTCCTTTTTGAGTTTGACATTCTATGTTGAAGTTATAATTATGTAGATGATGCTGAAACACTAAAATTGTTCCCTACCATGCTAAAAGACTCTTCCCTTAGATGATTTATGGGACTTGGAAAATCCACTATCAGATCTTAGTATCAAATGAAATCCATTTTCCAAAAAATGTGAAGACTATTGTAGGGCTAGAGATTCTCATAATGACATTTTCAAAAAGTAGCAGTGGCTAGATGACAATCCAAAGGATTTCATTGAGATATTTTTATACATTCTCCAAAAGGCTAGACCTAGAATCGGTAATGAGACTTGTAATATAATTTTTTGAAAGCATTATTAGAAGAATATGTAGATGGTCTTAACCTTATGGGTGCTAGTGATATATCTCAAATGCCATTTGCTAATATTTGTGATTTATGTAGGAAAAATTCAAGGAGCAAAGTTAAGACTGGTAAAGGCATAAGATATGTGTTTTCAAGGACAGTTAAACCTACCCCAAGGGGAATAACCAAAATGGAATCAAGTAACCTGCTAGAAGAATTTTAAATGAAGATCTGTGGGACTCTTAGTTCACGAGTGGATACACTAAAACTTAAGAAAAAATAAGAAGACAAAAATGGCATCATTACTATTTTTTGTCATTGGTGTAGAAAGAAGCATTATCCTAAGGATCTTCCACCAAAATATGTGTGGGTTTGTGGCATATGTGCAAATGATCATGATATCAAAAGTTTCCCCTTATTTCTAGGGCTTCGAGAAATTTATAAAGGAGGAAACTATTAGGTTGCACCATCACAAAGAAGGCCATGGCAACTAAGGATGCAAGATATGTCATAAGAAACTATTTTTCAATATCCTCCATTTTTTAATTCATTTTCTTAACAACCTAATATGAAAATGCCTTGGCAGCCTGCTTGGCCTCAACAACAAATGCAAACTCAACCATGACAGTAAAATTTGAGAGGAGATACCTGTGGGAATCCACCCTCACAACAAACTCCTATGCCGTATCCAACCTAACCCAAATATCCACAATATCCTCCACACTTACCACAACAATATCCACCCATGCAGTCACAAATAAGTGCACCTCAATTAGGGGTTCCTTGCCCGCCACAATTGACTGCGACACAAAATCCCCTGAGATCAACCCAATTTCCAGTTCAAACTATGCCTAACCCCAATAACAAGCCAATTCATCTTGTCCTTAATGCAAATTTTCAGACCTTTCCCACCTATTTGGTCACCCTAGTGCCAGTCCAAGACATCCATCTTAGGTCAAGGAAGGTCTTAAAACCAAAGTATTCTAGCATTGTCATTGAGGAAGAAATCAAGGAGGATCAGAGTCCTGATCAAACAACCAATGACAATCAGCATGACGAAATAATTACCCTTATCACAGATACATCCTCTACTTCACAATCATAGCAGCCTCAGGAAACAAAGCCTCAAAGCTATATTCCACATACAAAACAACCCAATCTTCTCCTTATCTGAAGAGACTAGTTATTGAAAAACATGTTTCCCAACCAGAATTCAATCTAGAAAAAGAGTTGTAAAATGTTTTTGTCAAGATTCCCTTGTTGCAAGCGATAAAATATATTCAAATATATGCCAAAACTATTAGGGAATTATGTATTAAGGAACCAGGAAGAAAACACAAGGAGCCTCTTACCATTCATGTGGTTGGATATTTAGCTGACTTAATGTCTAAAAAACTGTGCTGGAGAAATATGTGGACCTTGGAAATCTTGTGGTTATCATCTTCATCAACAATGTTTCTACGGCTAACACCCTAATCGATTTAGGGGTTTCCATCAATATTATGACCATCCCAACAATGGAAAATTACAGTTGCAAAAACTCCAACCCACTCCCATTATATTAGAACTTGTTGACAAATCTAAGGTTCAGTCCATGGGAGTCCTGGATGACGGCATTGTAACCTTGGATTCATGGGAGTATCCCATGGATTTCCTCGTAATTCGACCCAAGACAACCATGGACAATCACCCAATGATCCATGGGAGACAATGTCTAGCCAAAATTGATGCTTTTATTGGTTGTAGGTCTCGAGAAATGACCATATGGGATGGCCATGAAAAAAATGATTCTCTACCCACCAACCAAGTCCATAGCTAAAGAATTCCCTTGGGAGAGATATCCCTATGAGGAAGAGGAGATAATACACCCTCTATTAACTATTGAACAAACTAGAGAATTTAGAGAGCCCACAGAAGATAACATGTTGAATCAATTTATTTCCATAACCGAATACACTCATCGATTTGAATTTTCTTCTAATTTGATCATAGTTTGAGTGTTGAATTTTAGGAAAATTATAGTCCAACAATTCTTTGACCTACCCCTTATTAGCCATTAGTGAAGAGCTAGACTCTTACAACATCCCTATTGAAATAAGCCCTGGGAAAACTTTGAATATCAACTCCAATATTAATCAAACACAACAAGAACAATTGGTTCGAGTCCTAAAAGTGTAATGTGAGGCCTTTTCATGGGAATACCAAGACATGCATGACATTCCTCCTAGCAAATGTGTACTTCACATGTATTTCCAAGAGAATGTTAGGCCAGTTACATATTCCCAATGTAGAATGAACCCTGCCTTGAAGAATATTGTGAAATAAGAGCTATAAAAACTGCTAGATGCAAACTTCATATACCCCATATCCAAAACAAGTGGGTTTCTCCACTTGTTGTCGCACCCAAGAAATCTGGTAAAAGGAGAATTTGTATTGATTACAAAGAATTGAACAGGGCCACATTAAAATATTAATTCCCACTTCCATTGATCAATCAGGTACTCAACACCTTAGTAGGAAAATAAAACTTCTCTTTCTTAGATGATTTTAGTGGATACAATCAAATCCAAATCACACCAGAGGACCAATAAAAAACCACTTTTGCCTGTCCTTGGGGGACATTCACATATAGGGTTCTACCATTTGGGCTATGTAATGCCCCCACAACGTTCCAACCCGCAGTATTGGGAATCTTTTCTGACATGATCCATGAATGCGTTGAGATATGCATGGATGACTTTTCAGCCTATGGTAACACTTTCAAGGAAGTATTATATATCTTGAAAAAGTGTTAATCCATTGTAGAGAAGCTCATATTTCCATGAGTAATAAAAAATGTCAAATGTTGGTGATAGAAGGAATTGTCCTAGGGCACCATGTTTCTTTTCTAGGTATTAAAGTGGATCATACCAAAATCAAATTCATTTTGGATCTCCCAGTACTGTGATCTCAAAAGGAAGTAAGGAGCTCCCTCGACCATGTAGGCTACTATAGAAGGTTTGTGGAAAAATTTTCAAAGATAGTTGCACCCATGTATAAATTGTTAGCTAAATATATAGACTTGTTATGGGACTCACAATGCAAAAAACATTTTAACACTTTGAAAGTGAAAGTGTCTACAACACCAGTGTCAAGAGGACCAAACTAGTCCCTTCCTTTTCATATTTGTACAGATGCTTTAGACATGGCTCTGGGGGATGTTTTAGGACAAAAAGATAATGAGGCATCCTATGAATTTTATTTTGTTAGTAAGAACCTAGCACTAGTGAAAGTCAACTACATAATCACTGAGAAAAAAAGAAAATTAGTCGCTGTTTATGCTATAGATAAATTCTAGACATTATATCACATAGTATGAAGTTTTTATTCACACAGACCATTCAAACATTAAATTTCCAATGAATAAACCTGTTACTAATGGAAGAAATAAGAGATAGTTGTTGTTATTGCAAGAATTCAACTTTACCGTCGTGGATAGGCCTGGTAAAGAGAACTTAGTTGCAAATTTTCTTTCTCGAATTCACAATAATAATGAAAGTAGTCTTGTTATGATAGCTTCCCTAACAAACACTTGTTTGTTGTCTCTACTTACATTCCTTGGTTTGCAGACAATGCAAATTACTTGGCTATAAGGACATTGCCACAACATTTGTCCTCATGTGAAAAGTAGCAGATTGTGAAACTTAGCACCAATTACTCTTGGATAGATGGAGACATTTTTCACATCAGGCTTGATTTAATCATTAGAAGATGTGTACATGAAGATAAAATGTTCAACATCCTAAAATCATGTCATGATGGGCCATGCAAAGGCCCTTTTTCTTACAATAGAATCACATACAAAGTGCTCCATCAAGGGTACTATTGGACCACATTATTTAAAGATGCAAAGAAATATGTCAATAGTTGTGACAGTTGTCACTGAATGGAAAAGCTAAATTGAGCAGAAAAGATACCCTTGCATCCACAAGTGCTCATCAAATTTTTTGAAAGGCGGGCCTTAGACTTCGTGGGACCTATCTCTCCTGTGTTGCAGAAAAAATGGTACACTTTATTTTGCACAAATTACGCCACTAAATAGGTAGAAGCCAAGTCTTTATATCAAGCTAGTGAAACATCTATTATTGATTTTCTATTCGAGGACATTTCTACTCGTCTCAGAGTGCCTAAAGTAATACTAACAGATCATGGAACTCAATTCACGTTGAAGGCGATGTAGTGCCTCGTTCAACAGTACCAAATCAAGCATAGGAAGTCCTCACCTTATCATCTGTAGGAAAACAGGTAGGTTGAGTCAAAAAACAAAGTGTTGGAAGTTATCCTCACTAAAACTATGCAATGCATCACAAAGACTGGGCAGATAGACTTCTGGGGGCATTATGGGCCTATAGGATTGCTTGGAAAACAACTACAGGGTTTACACCCTATGAGTTGGTACACTTTATTTTGCACAAATTATGCCACTAAATAGGTAGAAGCCAAGTCTTTATATCAAGCTAGTGAAACATCTGTTATTGATTTTCTTTTCGAGGACATTTCTACTCGTTTCAGAGTGCCTAAAGTAATACTAATAGATCATGGAGCTCAATTCATGTTGAAGGCGATGTAGTGCCTCGTTCAACAGTACCAAATCAAGCATAGGAAGTCCTCACCTTATCATCTGTAGGAAAACAGGTAGGTTGAGTCAACAAACAAAGTGTTGGAAGCTATCCTCACTAAAACTGTGCAACGCATCACAAAGACTGGGCAAATAAACTTCTGGGGGCATTATGGGCCTATAGGATTGCTTGGAAAACAACTACAGGGTTTACACCCTATGAGTTGGTTTATGTTAAGCAAGTTATTTTCCTGATTTAGTTTGAAGTTAAGCTTTCAAGGTGGTTGTCCAATTGAGCTTGGACTTAGAAGAAGCTCAGAAATAAAGGATGACACAACTCAATCAACTAGATGACATTCATCAAAATGACATCCAATGCACAATTTTCATATGGGAGCAGCAAGCTAGGTGGAATGATAAGTTTATTAAGAAAAAGCATTTCAAACTTGGCAATTAGGTCCTTCTTTTTGACTCAAGGTTCAAGAATTTCAAGGGCAAGTTTATGACATGCTAGTTAGGGCCCTGTGAGATAGACATAGTTTTTATAATGGCTTGGTAAATATAAAAACAATAGATGAGCAGCAAATACCCTTCGTGGTAAATGGACATAGTCAGAGATTGTATCATAAGCCTCTTTCCAAGGAGAAATTTGTCCAAGAATATATTCAACAAGTTGAAATGGAGGTAGTCAACAAGGAGTCTTCTTCGCCCTCTCTAACCCTTGTCTGAATTTTCTTCCCATTTTCAATGGTTGTACATAAATAAAAATAATATATGTGTGTGTGTGTGTGTGTAATTATGAAAATTAGTATCCTTGGAATAACTATACTTGAGTTGGCTTGAAAAACAGCTTGTTTGTTGGCGAACTCATAATAAATTTGCAAACTTAGTTGTTGGTTTCATGAAGTGTTTTCTTCAAATTATTTGTTTTCATCTCATGTCAGATGATGTAGGATTCCTTAAGGCTTACCTTCTGGCAACGTTTCCTCCATTGACAGCAACACATTATCTGGAGTTTCAAACTTAGAGACCTTCTTGGTACCTAGGGACCTGCATACATCAATGGTATGGATTCTTGCTGGTAGAATTGGTGTTCCCTTAATGCCTCATGCTTATCGAATCCTATTGGACATTCAACATCAACTCATTCATTCATGGCCGACAAGATGTACTAGGGGCGCCTTGGCTCTCATTCACAT
Organism: Pinus tabuliformis; assembly: GCA_031772625.1. Classification (NCBI taxonomy): domain Eukaryota; kingdom Viridiplantae; phylum Streptophyta; class Pinopsida; order Pinales; family Pinaceae; genus Pinus; species Pinus tabuliformis. The sequence goes on along the minus strand of CM062810.1, from coordinate 632,565,597 downwards.
CAATGATGAATAACCTCGCACTGGTTAACAACAATCACCATTCGCTGGCAATCCAATGATTCCCCAATATGTTCGACTTCAGCATATTTTTGCACACAGTATAGATTGTGCCACATGTTGGTTAGAAAGAAGAATCTTGGTTCATGGTTCTATCATCAACTTTGCATTTTTCAGTGTGAATAAAAGGGGGGAAGGCTACAAGGTAGTGAAAGTAGTTGGTCTATCTAAAAAAGAGGAAGAATCATATGGTATATCAGCGGTAGATATTTCCCTTATTACAGAGCTTGATGAACAAGTTGTTTCAATTGTTTATCCCATGTTTTATCGTCCCCACTTCAACTACTTTTCCATCCACCATTCAGTTTCCTTCATAACAATGGATCTTTTTGAGTAACAATTCAATCATGAACATTGTTATCATTTTCATTTTTGAAGTTTTCTATTATTTCCATGACTTTGAAGCACCATATAGGACAACTACATCATTCCCAAGTAGGTCAAGTGATCAAACAACACTTTTGGGCACATTTCAAGTAAAACTAACAAAATTTTGCATCCTACAACATTTTGGTAACTATACAAGGACCAGAACACTAAAATTGAAAATTTTAAAATCATGATCAAGCAGAGTTCAGATAGTTCCTTTCTTTCTCATCCAGAGCACCTGTATAGTCAAGCTACATCAACAACAAACTCTCAACCTATTTGAAGGCATGCTTAATGCAAGTTAAATTGATCCATGGTAATCTTTCGAGGTGAGGTGCCTTTAATTTACTCTTGATCTATCATGAACAAGGGATATTATTATTAAAAGAACTATACTTTGAGTATGTGATGCTCATACCCATACCATTCCTTCTTATATCCTAAGTTGCAATATTCTCCCCATACCTCTTCTTTATAAATTGTAACTCATACATCAACCTCATATTCATATGTAGTATCATGTTGTGTAAACATTTTGACTAGGTCAAAAAAAAACAGAATTAATAATTAAAATAAAATTGAGGTAAAATAGTTGATAATATAGCCTTGGCTTTAAGTTTTGACAACTCATGATTTTTCTCATGGTATATATATATATATATATATAGGTATTCTATTTGCCTAGATCCATTTTAACTTGAGATCTACCAAAAATTGATAGGGATTTTTTCACACTAAAAATTTACACTTCAAAAGATTTGATCCCTCTTGACTTTTGGTAAATTTGAAATTACAATAAATCTAAATATATATGATATATTTGATTGTATATTACATAATATAATTAATATCCACAAACTATTGAATAACATAAACATAATTAACCCTCACAACAAAACAATATATAATTAAAAAAAAAAAAATCATTAAAAAAAATATAACATAGTACGTGATTTAACATTAAACGAAAACTACATAAAAAATATTTCACATAAATTATTAATTAAAATCAAATTACATGAATTTAAGATATTCTATAGGATTATAAATTAAATTATAATTACATAAGTTAGATAAAACTCTAAAATTATTATTTTAAAAATCATTGTATAAATGCACTTCAAAAAAAATTTATAAATTAATTTTTTTAGATTATTTAAATTATAGTTTTAAAATATAAAAATATTATTTTCAATACACAATAAAATTGATGCTTTAAATAAATCAAACTATGTAATATGAAATATTAATATATAATTTCATCAAATTCCAAATTATTTGTATAATATAATAATATCTATTTTTAAGGTCAGAGCGAACCTAGATACCAAATTGGTGTATGAGAACCCCTTGTTTGTGGGACAAGGGACCCACCTTCGCGCAACGAACGATTTGACTACTAAGTTTACAAAGGCATACATACTCTACCCCCCTCTGGTTTTGACCCTGAGACCTCTTAGAAGGAAACACATGCTCCTTACAAGCACCAAAAATGTAATTTAGATATTTTGTGCGAAAAATAGAAAGTACTTCGAGTTTAATGACACTAGCCACAATCATGCACTTTTAATATCTTTCCCCGTCCTAAAAATTCTAAAAGTGATGTGTGGTTTGTTGGGTGAAATTTGAAGTCAAGGTTTAAATCACATTGAGTATATTGTTTTGCTATGGTGTGTGGTTTAAGGAGTAGACTCTTTCTAGCGTGAGTTTTGACCCTTGCCAAAATAGTAAGAAATTAATATATCTGGCTTGCAGGTTGTTAGATGTACTCTTAGTATTATAATGACAGCTATTAAAATTAATCTGAATCTTACTTAAATTAAGTCTGACAATTACCAGCACATTATTAAAAAAATAAAATATGTTTTTAGTTCCAATAGTTTTTAGAATATGTTCTTAATTCAAAAGATTAAGATTAAGACTTCGGTTTACTATCCCATCTACCCCGATCAAATAGTTGAAGGTATATCCCATTTACCCCGATTCTAAGTATTTGGTGGCATGCCCTAGCCTGTGGCTCAAGGAGTGCGCGACATATCTTGCTTGATGAAAAAAAAAAAGGTGTATAGTGCCACCTGCCACCGCGTTACCGTCCAAAAAATATCAACGAGCGCGCCTACGAAGCGAACATTTCAGAAGAACAGGTGGCATCGTGGAAAATGCCATTTTCAGTGCCGTAGCCTGTAACGAGCAGCTCTTTGTTGCTTACAGCTGGGATGATATCTATGTTAACTTTGCATCTAACCCGATGGGATCAGAGAGATCAGATTTCGATTGGAGACTAGGAACGCCGTGCCTGCCAATTGTGATTTTGTTGCCAGCCCAAATCTACCCCAACAGCCCAAATCTACCCCAATGAAAATAAAAAGGAGTGGTCTAACCAGGCGGAGGAAGAGGATTGCTCAGAGAGTTAAAAGTGATTGGAATCTACGTAAAAAAATTCGAAAAATTTTGTAGAGGCAATGTTTGAATTGTGTTTTTATGGTGGAAATTAATTCCACACTATCAAAAAAGTGTAGGACACCTAAAATTTTGAAGTTTAACAACTATAACTTGGATTTACAAAAATCTTTGTCAGATTTTCTCTAAATATAACTAAAATTTCAATAATTTTCCAGACAACTCTTCCACTTCCATAAACTACCCAAAATAAAAAAACTATTTCGATGGAAGACTCAGAACGCTGTGCCTGCCCATTGTGATTTTCTTACCAGAATCACTCTTGTTAATGTTTGGATAGTAGCTGCTTTGTAACGTCGATTCGCTGTTTAGAAACCCTAGATCGTCATGCCTAGGGTCTGGGAATATCTGGTTTCGCTATTTTGAAACCCTAAAAAAAACATCCAGTTTTGGGTTATGTATGATTTCATTTTCTTGCTGAACTTTCTGGAGTCTTTGCCATTATTGATTTCCTCCCCTTAATGTGGGGCGGCACATCGAAAAAAAAATAAAAAAAAAATTGGCCTTCTTACCTCTTGATCTTTCGGGCTGCTGAATCGTAAGTCTGGGCAGCTTCATCAACCAAATTTAAGGTACCAACCAAAAAACACCCGAAAAAGGCAATAGGTTGCTTTGGCTACGCCAGCATAAAGAAATGACTTCGGTGTAAACATTTCAACACGTTTCTTTTAATTCATTGTACTTTGATCTTTCGATCAGAAACTATACTTTCTGTTAATGCGATTCTTTCAGTATACCAGCGTTATCTTTATCCTGAAGTTTTTGGGAATATACTAAAATTTAATGCAATATAGTTTCTGTTAATGCGATTGTTTCAGTATATCAGGGTTATCTTTATCCTGAAGTTTTTGGGAATATACTAAAATTTAATGCAATATATTGGAGCGAGATCAATCAATTAACTTTAATTCTATTCATCAAATTTCAGAATCCAATTACATTTAATACAACCTACAATTAATTGAGAAGAATAATCAATGAAGCAGACGAAGTGCTTAGCTGTCCCTACTAAAGTTTTGATTATGAGTTGAGGTTTGACCATCATTCTCGAATTCATATTCCGAAGAGTAACCTCATTAGCTGCATTTGTTTTAAATTCTTTTGCCTCATGGTAGTTTCAGAATGGGATAAAGATACACCAAGATACAGGCTTCTCCAGTATTTTGGGATTCCATCGTTAGCAGATAAATAGCTCGGGTGAAGGCTATGTTAAGGGGAAATTACTGAAGATTTGGGGTTTTGGCCAAAGAAAATGAATACACTATGTCAATGCAAATTTCCTCGAAATTTGGGATTTTGGCAAAAGAAAATGAATATAATGGCACCAACTTTCTTTTGAAAAAGAAAATTTAAAAATATGGTCTAATTTTAGATTTGTGTGTCATCCTTGAACAGTGGCCATGTTAGTCTTCTCTGTACATTACAATTCCAATTTGAGAGAGATAATCTTCTCTGTATGTTCCAATGTTATCAGATATCTCTATAGATATATCTTTCGTGTTCACTTGATAAGATTTTAGTTTCTATGCACATTGGAGACGAGGTATTAGTCATTTTATGTCACTACCCTCAGGAAAAGGTATTGCGACCCCTAGAGCGATTTTCCTGGAAGCATTGATACTTCTAAGCCTTGGGCCTTTTTATTATAGTGCTTCTATCAACAATGGTCAGAGGAGTGGAGGAGGGTTAATCTTATATTACAGTTTCAAAGTCAAAATGACGTTGGGATTTGGGCAAATAATCAAACAAAAATTTTGGTTGCAAAAACTTGCTTTTGTTTGCCAAAAAAGGTGTTATATTTAGTTATACATATTTGGGGAATCAATGTTATCTATTAACTAGCTCAATAACACTAATGTTTACGAGAATATCTGAGACCAAGCTTATTAATGATATCTGAGACCAAGCTTATTAACGAAACTACATATTGTTTTCATGCTCACATATTTACGTGGAAAGAATCCTGCAACAGAGAGCTAGTAAAAAGAGGGTCTCCTTTTAGAAAAGAATCTGTGGGTTATAATTAAACAAATTAACGACCAGTCATATGAATACTTTCATCGTCCTCCCAGGGATCCAATACCGGCGCCATATGAAAACTGAGACTGTTTACACGTAGATCAACATATATTTCTTTTATATCTCTTTTGGCTTTGTTTATAGCTCTTGTTTTAGCTACCAGTGTTTAGTGTTTCGCTGACATTTATGGACAGTCCTGTTATTTTGTATGCATATGGACAGCTATGTATTTATCTGATATTTATTCTTATTACTTGCTCTCAACTGTGTAGCAATCAACTGGATTGGGATGGCCATGTATTTCTTTTGTTACTCTGTCAGTCCCCATTTTTTAGCTCAAGCATGGACAGATTAGTTTTTATGCTTTATTTTTTAATTTCACTAACAGTTTTTGGTGGTGGAGTATTTCTTTCTTTAGTAGCTTTTGTAAATGACAAAATATCCCCTCTATTTCATCAGTTTTATCTTCAAGCTAACTCTTAATGTAAAGTTACTTGATTAGAGTAATATATAAATACATTCTTGAAACGTATATGCAATATATAAATACAACATTTTAATATAAATGAAATTGCAATTTTTTTTCCCTTAAAATAAAGAAATAAAAATAAAAATAAAAATCGTGTTCACAGACCATACAATACTCTGAAACATAGCATCTGATCGAGAACCATTATAAAACATAATATTTATAAACAAGTACATGGTAGCTGCTGCTTTCTGTAAAATGGTTAATTGTATCATAAATAGAAAGATTTTCTACTGACATTGGGAACAGAACCATGAGGGTAGATTACTTTTGTGATTAGTCGCAACAGCTTTTCCTTGCCTATTGTAGAGCACATCAATCATCCGGATAAACTTCTGGGGATTGTCAACCATCCATATTCAGAGCTAACATCGCAACTTGCTACCTGTGATGATTTCGCAAAATCCCAAAATTTTATACTCAGAAACTGTACATACAAATATATACATGCTGCGTTACGTTGCTTGAAAACCAAAAAAGGGATTTCACTGATGGCAAGAAAACCAAAAGAGGGCATTCACTGATTGCAACAAATATGTGGTTTGCCATGGATATTAAATGAATTAGGGTTGTATATACTTACTCTGTATAACTGACCTACCAAAATCTAAACATAAATTTATACAACCCCACTCATTTCCCACTCATTTAATGTCCATTAACATTTTATTTTCAGCATCCACTTACCAGTATGGTGTCACGGTTGCGGATCACCCTGATCCTGAGTGCGCGGACTCCCTCCAAGCGCTTCATCCAACTCTGAAAAGAAAGAGCTTTGCTTACATTCAGAGGAAAACAGCTTCTCTGCTCAATCTTTACAAAACCCTTACCAAGATTCATTAATTCATAATCTCGTACCCTAATGAGTCAATAGATTTGGATTTTCCAAAAGAAGAAATAGAAGCCAAGAGTGCATAACATTAATTACCGATTTGGATTTGCTCAGAGTCCCTCGAACTCCCTGTGAAAGTTGCGACTAGGGAGGCCAACATTTTCTCCTTTACACCGCCACGCCTGGGCGGAAGGCTCAAAAAATTATTACTCCCAACCCGTAATTTCCCACACTTAGCAGTCGTTTCTTCTTTCTTCTCCATGTCCGCACCTGGTGAATGCTCAGAGACAAAGAGACCAGAGATCACAAATCGAGATCAAGCGCGACTGCTCTTTTATCAGCCAACGATTGATAATGGGACAGAAATGCAGGTTGACAGTGAAAGGGCCCTGCTGATATATATCTATATACATGTGCATTGTACAATTTTGTCGTGTACATAGAATTTTCATCATTGCAGTAGTGTGCCTTTTCGGTACATGCCTCTGTCGAAATAGCATATGGAAAAACCATTATTAAGTTTGTATAATGTAAATGAACCAAAATATTTTTTTATTTTAAAATTAAAATTATAAAATTATCACATTATCATCGAATCAAATTATTAAAAATTAAGAAAAATGAACTAATATAGGAACAAGTGTAATATATAATATTGCTATTTAGTACTTGTTTCAAATAAAAAAAATTAAAATTAATTTATTTAAATATAATTAAAAATTAATAAAATTTCTTTAACTTATTTTATACTAAAAAAATAATTAAATTAAATTAAATTAATAAAAATATTTACATTAAAAATAATTATATAAACTAAAATTAATATACTTTATATATTTTATATATGATAATAAGAAAAATATATATATATATATATAAGATAGTTAATGATTTACCATATTAAATATTAATTTATATATAAATAATAATATATTACAATAAATAAATTATATCAATGGATATTAAAAAAAATTATTAAATAAAACAAATAATTTTATATAGTATTATTATTATTATTATATAATATAATATAATATGTTATTAATATTTAAATTAATTTTAAATTAAATAATATTAAAACTAAAATATATTTAAAATTACATTTTTGTTGTTATCACTATGTTTGAATAAACACTTTGATTAGATTTATAGTGATATTTTTATTAGAGGTTAGATTTATTGTTTTTGAAACAATAAAGTTGTAATTTACAAAAGATATTTATATACTCAATCAAACACCAAACATCATTTAATAAAGAAAAAAACATTTTGGTTAGATTTCACTTTAAATTATGTTAATTTTCAAATCAAACCATAAGGTTAAATGTTAAAAACTATAATATATATATTATATAAACATGAATAAATATATTTATAATAATAATTATTAATATTATTTAATTTTAAAATTATGAAAATATGTAATCTAATTTAAATGTGAAAAAAATAAAATGATTAGCTCAATAAATATGAAATTAATTCAGAAATATAAATACGAATGTATTAAATTTGAGGTAAAGAAAAATGATTACCATGCATTGAAGGTTGAGGAAAGGGAGCTTTGAGAAAAGTAGAGAATTTAATGGAAAATGCTAAATATCATAAGTTAATATCAACATTAAATACTAAAATTTAAGTACTCAGAAATACTAAAAATACATCAAATTTAGAGCTAAAAAATAGAGATTACTGCACATTCAAGTTAAGAAAAGGAACCTTTGAGAAAAGTGGAGATTTAATTGGAAAATGTGAAAACTTTAAATAAATCAAATTTAATGCTTTCTTTATATAGAAGAATACAGAGTTTCTAAAATACAGTGGGCACCACGTCAAATATGAATCACTAGGTTGTCAATATAGAGCACATTCTTCCCTCTAGAGATCTGTTTGTTTATGTGGCATGAATGGAGGACATAATGGTACATATTATGGTATACTCCATTAATCCACGGTATAATTTAATAAGGGCTCTTGTATTAACTTATGGTATTGTCTAATAATAGTTTTAGCTAAATAAATATATTAGGCAAACAGAGAGTTTTTTAATTTTTAATTTTTTAATATATTTTTCCTCAATTCAATTTCCAAAGAAATACATCTTACAAAATGACCATTTTTTCTTTAATTTTTAAATATATATTTTTATTTAACAATTCCATTTAAAAAGCCAAAAAAATATGAGCCAATTAAAATTATAAAATTTACAAAAATAAAATAAAAATTGACGAAATCAAAGAACCATATAAACTGCCTTCCCCAAATATAATAATAAAAACTATATCCCCGATTAAAATACATCCATAATAGCAACTATCAACGTAATAATTATTTAAATAACAACTACCAGCGTAATAATTATTTAAATGAATAATCAAGAAGGAAAATTACCTCACAAATAACACCACGTAGATCAAAATTCACGTATGATCCTTTTCTAGGACCTAGAAGTCGGAAGTGCACATACAGTGGACGAATCTCTGAATCCATGTCATGTTGAAAATTTGTAGGGTGAATTTATACGTCAAATAAGATTCGTCAAATTAGATTATTGGTGGTGGTTATAAATTTAAATTATTTAGAAGTTATTGATATTTTTATGAAAAAAATACATAAATTATTAAATTATTAAAAAAATTGATTTAATATAATTAAAAAGTTTTTAAAATATTTATATGTATGGTTATGATGATTATTTTTATTCATAATTTTTAACATTTTATTTATATACTGGAAAAGTATGAAGAGAAGTATTACAATATTATTATAGTTTTGTTCAAATATTAAGAGAAAAATATTTTGACTTTTAAATTGATGTGAGTATAAGTTGGACAATCTAATGGAGTGCTTTTTTTCTTAAACTCATTTAGTTTCAGGTGATAGACTTTTTCATTCTATGGTGTTTTTGAAATTGGCCAAGAACAATGTAAACTTTGAAAGGTGAACTATAAACTCAAAATGGGAACTCTGGCCAAAAAACATGAAAAACAGTGCTAAAAACAAAAAGTGTGTATATTGGGACCATGGTATTTTTTTAGAGTCAATTTTCAACATTTTTAAAAAACGCCAATAAAACGGAATTTTTATATGCAAAAAAACCATTTGAAGAAAAAAACACAGACTAATGTTTTTGCTAAAATAACATTTTTCTTTCCTAAGTATAATTTTAACATGTTTTAGTAATGATGATAAAGATAAAATAATGGGATCGGAAACATATTAACATTCTATTAGTTTTCATCCATGTTGTCAAACATATAATAATATGACACTAAAGATCGCTAAAATTCTAATTGTTTTCAACCATAACATTAAAGATACAGAAAAAAATGAAAAAATTTCAACCATAAAATTAAAAAACCATGACATTATGAACAAATTACATGACTAAATTAATCAAAATGTCATTATTTGTAGATTGAATGAAACATACATTATATCTCTAATTTATTGTTGCATTGTAGATATTCTAAACAATAAAAATCATCATAATTAAAACATATAATCCAACAACATAGAAATGACTCATAACTTATGATTTAACACCATATGGAAATCAAAAAATTTATTTCAAGATACGATGCAAACATCAGTTATATAAACTATCTTAGACAATTATTCAAAACCACTCATATTTTCTTGCATACCATCAGAATTCACATCTTCATACGAATGACTGGATGCAAACGAAGATGTTCCATATTCTTCTCTTTCATCATCTAGTGCCCCATCTCAGTCCACATGCATGCCCCTCATTTCAAGTTTCCAAATTCTTTTGGATCTACCACTGGTTTCAGCAGACTCTCATCTCAACATTGTTCCTTCTGGTAACAACTTTTTTAGAATCTCTATCATCTTGAAGCGAAGAGTTCCTCTCTTTGTTAAATTGAAGTCATAAGCAAGTATGTCAACATCCTCCAATTTTAAAAGGTCTGAGCGGTGACAATTTATATTTGTACCCTTTATTTTCCTCTTTCCGCCAATCTTTTTATCAACTACGATCTCTGGCTTAAACACACCTTTCAATGGGTGTGTATTTGTGGCATACCAATGTACTTCAACACTTGTAACATCTTCATTTTCTGTAATGAGCTTTATAACCTTAGCAACCCATAATGGATAGCCATTGGGATCTCCATCTGCTAGCACTGCAATCATGCAACCTTCCTTAATATCTTGTACTGAACCCATGTAAAGGTCTTCCATGATTTCACGTTGTGCATGAGATCTTCTGGAACCAATATACATCTCTCTTTCCTCTGCCTATGAATAATTAATAATACCTTGAGATTGTTGTTGTTCAACAATGTTTCTTTCTTCATGTTCATTTGACACATTTTGTGGCCAAATAAATGGATTTTTCAAAGGTATATCTTCATTTGTTGTTTTTGAAATGACATCACTTTGATTATTGAAAAAGTACTCCCACCAAACTGAATCAACGATGTCAAAGTACTCATATGTATATCTAATAAATTTTTTAATTTCTTCTAAACAATCAAAATAATTTATATCTCTATTATGTCTACGTGCATTATGAACTTCAACAACTAATTGTAATAACAATATATTTGATGCAAATATTGGATGATCTAGAATGAACTTCAAAAATTCCAAACCTGGTGATGGTGCCCATTCTGCAGTAGTTGAATACTTCTTGCCCCATATTAGTATTTTCCCATCAATTTTTTTGATACAAAATTGATGTTGGAAGCTAATGTCATTAAGTTGTTCAATGCATTTCTCCTCACTATGAGATCCTAGAATAAACCTTAACATGTCAACAGTGTCTTCCAACACATCAAAAGTAGGCTCTAGCATGTATGATTTCTTAGTACATTCAATTAATGATGGTAAGCTCCCAACTTCCTTCCTCCTCAATGTGACTGACAAACCACTGAACATCTGATCAATATGGGCATGAGTGTGCCCAACAAGAAGGAAACCAACCTTTACCTTCTGAAAAATTCTCAATTCAACATGCATGTTTAGATATCCAACAACAATCTGATTTTTGTTTTCACGATAAGTGTTGTGCAATTGTAGATACAAAACTTCAGGAAGATTACCAGACCAATGAGAAAGAAAATCACGAGTTATGGTTATCGTCAGATTTGCATCATTATGAATATTTGGAGCTGTGAAGTACACCTTTGGCACCATTTTCCCATTGAAGACCATACAATCGACCAAGCGATACTGAATAAAAATTTCCTCCTGTAAATTTTGGGTGTGCGAACAAAATGTGGTAAAAGTGTTTTCTTATGGTTATCAAACCCAAATATTTATTTGGATTATCATAACACTTCTTTCTATGTTTGTGCAACTTTTTCCTTTCACTTGTTTGTTGTTCGTGATGCTCCTGAAGTTCTTTAACAATGGAATCTACACAACACAAAAGAAAGATTAAGAAATATGTTTTTTGACCCTTCACATTTATCCCTTTTTTATTTAATAGAAGCACATGTACTGCAAATCCCCATCCTTGTCTTCTTAGGAATATAGACATTTTTGAATTCTTTCTTTCATACCCTCACAAAATATTGATATGTAATAAATCGACCATGTCCCTCAGCGCTTTCTGCATATTTGTATAAGTTGTAGATTTCTCGTCTTGCGAAATTGTCTGAAATATGTATTGTCTCTCTATTTGGAATACATTCTCCATGCTTTGAAATTCATCCATGACATTGCAGTATTTGATAATGGCCCAAACTTTCGTTTATGACGTACTTTTGAATAAAATGTGGGATCATTTTCAAATTTTTCTTGGATTCTTGAGAGACGAAAATTACCCTTTGAATAAAACATTTTGAAAGCCTTTCTACAAATAAATAAAGACCCAATATGATAATCATAACCTGACAATGTAGATTGCATGCACCCCACTAAATATGAATTTTGCATGCTTTTATTCATTGACAAATATCTCTTCCTTTTCTCTAATGCAAACTTGAAATTCATATGTTTCAAGCAATCGTTTTGACAAAATTCACTTGAAATGAGAGCGCTGATAGAACTTATTCTCGCCAGATATTCTTCTATACCCCTTGTATAACTAGAATATCTTGCATTGATACGAAAAGGTCTGCTCCTACTCCTCGATACAATATTTCCTAGCAACATCTCCATCATTGGATCATCATTTGTATAAGCATTTTCATCATCATTCTGAGGAATGTTATCCTCACTATGATCATTTGTGCTTTTGAAATATTGACTTGGAGGATATTCTTCATATTCCCCTTCTTCAGTGCTACTATCATAGTCCTTAGAATTAGGACTAAATGGAAAATATGACTCTATGTTTATTGGATATTCTTCCTCATGTGCATTGTTAGTGTTGCTCTCATAGTCCATAGGATTAGGACTACGTCGAAAATGTGACTATTTACTTACTGAAAGTTTTACATCCCACCCTTTGTCACTGCTACTCTCATAGTCCTTAGGATTAGGACTAAGTGCTTCATCATGTCCTTCGTTACTACTGCTCTCATAGTCCTTAGGATTAGGACTAAGCGGAAACTGCGACTCTTTATTTATTTGAGAATATTCATCATGTTCTTTATTTATTTGAAAATATTCATAGGATTAGGACTAAGTGGACAGCGTGACACTCTATTCATTTGAAATTTTTCATCACTGCTGCTTTCATAGTCCATAGGATTAGGACTAAGTGGACACTAGGATACTCTATTCATTTGAAATTCTTCATCATGCCCTTTATCATTGTTGCTCTCATAGTCCATAGGATTATGACTAAATGGACATCGTGACACTTCATTCTTTTGAAATTCTTCATCATGTTCTTCATCATTATTGCTTTCATAATCCATAGGATTAGGACTAAGTGGACACTATGACACTCTATTCATTTGAAATTCTTCATCATGCTCTTCATCACTGTTGTTCTCATAGTCCATAGGATTAGGACTAAGTGGACACCGTGACACTCCATTCTTTTGAAATTCTTCATCATGCTCTTCATCACTGCTACTCTCATAGTCCATAGGATTAGGACTAAGTGGACACTGTGACACTCCATTCTTTTGAAATTCTTCATCATGCTCTTCATCACTGCTACTCTCATAGTCCATAGGATTAGGACTAAGTGGACATCGTGATACTCCATTCTTTTGAAATCTGTCATCATGATCTTCATCACTATTGCTCTCATAGTCCATAAGATTAGGACTAAGTGGACATCGTGACACTTCATTCTTTTGAAATTCTTCATCATGCTCTTCATCAGTGCTACTCTCATAGTCCTTAGGATTAGGACTAAGTGGAAGAATTGACTCTCTATTCACAGTGGAATAATTTCCGTTATATTCATCAATATGAATAGAGTTGTTATGCGACAAAAATGTTGATGCTTTACAAAGTGAAACTTCACTATCAGAAGAATCCATGCCTTTCAAACAGAGGAGGTTAAATGATATAAATGCAGACTCTCCTAATGATAATATATACCTTAAAGAATGAAAATTTCCCTCCAAAAATTTTCGCTAAAATTTTTCCCTTCAAAAACTTTGTTTCATGTATTTCCCTCCATAATTTTCTTCTACAATTTATCGAAACATTTTAACTAAATTTTTCTTATGAAATAAATCTTTTAAACTAAAATTGTAAACCAAATCTTTTACCTAAATTAATTTATTACTTAAACTATATAATATTTACTAGACAATTGAATGTTTTTTTTAATTTTTAGTATACTTTCTAAAACAAATTGATCTCACATTCACCGTGCTGTAAAACAATTCCATAATGTTCGCTTTATCATAGTTCCTTGTTTCGCTATAACAAAATTTACATCTTAAAATTTATAAAAACAATGTAATCCCACATTAACTGTACGGTAAAACAATTCTATAATTTCCGCTATATAATATATCTCATTATCACTATTCTTCACATCACATCAAGGTTTTTCGGTGTTCATTAAAAGACTTCGAGCGAATTTGTGGAGCGGCGACATTGCTATCAACAACATATTCAACGGAGGATTATCGCATTTGAAAGGTTAGTTGCTTTTTTTCCTGTGTTCAAATTTTAAAATTAAATAAGTCTAACGATATTTTTTATTTTTTTGTTACTTTACAAATTAAAAATTTCAATGATACAAATTTACCCACTACGTCTGAAGTGTGCGTGGTGGGCCCGTTCATTCTCCCGACGGCCAAACGAGCTCCTGGGGGAGGGGCGGGGGTTGGCTGCGCAGCACCCACCTCACCCCAGTGACCCAATGGCCTACTGCCACGGCCGGTCGTTGGGCCGCCAAGGGGGGCCCGCCCCTCGCCCCACCTTGGCGACCCAACAACCCGTCGTCGGGGTCGGGCGTGGGAGTTGGGTGCCAGGCCCCTCTCTCCACCCCAGCGATGCAATGGGCCACCGCCCCATGCCACCTGAGCGACCCAACGAATCGACTGACCGTTGGGTCGCCAAGGTGGGGCTAGGGGGATGGGGATGCGGAGAAGGGGCGGTCGTTGGGCCGCCAGAGTGGGGTAGGGGGTTGGCACCCTGCCCCTCGTGCCACCCCGGTAGGCCGATTTCCGGGGTAGAGTAGCAAAGGGCTGTATTTTTTTAATTTCTTATTTATTTTTAAATTTTTTTTAAATTGTTATGTTTTAAAAAATTAATTATCATTTATTGTTTTGTTTGTTAATTTAACCTATTGTTTTTTTTTAATTTATTGATTTATATATGTGTTTTTTTTGCAGGAAAATGGCATCAAAAAATATTTATGTGAATGTTTCTGGACCAAAGACGGTTAAAGGTGGATCCTCAAAAAACATTGTTGAACGAACCAAACCTGAGCTAATACCTACAAATCTTTCAAGTGTCTCAAACGATAAGAAGACGATTTCATACTGAAAGAAATCAAAAGAAATGAAACTTCCAGGAAATGTATGGTATGTGAAAGAAAGAGAAAGCGAAGATCTACAGATATATCTATATGTTGATATACCTAATGATAGTGGAATTTATGAGGTGTTGGGAAAGGTCATAAACATGTGTTCGGTACCAGACAATGAACTTGTTTATATACTTACAAAACCGGCCAAGTCACATGAAAGGATAAAATATCAATTTTTATATTCATTGTATGACACGGGAGAGGTATCTACAAAGTTGTGTAAATAAATTGTAAATAAGATGACACAAAATATCGTAAGTATTGTTATTTATATTTGTGTTTTGTGTTATTATAATTGTCTCATTATATTTTGATAACTTAGTTTTTATTGACATGTGATATTTTACTAGACAATTTTGTTGAAAGTGTTTCAATTATGTTGGGAGGCATTCATTTCATGAAGCATGATATTATGAATGTTGTTAGCAGTTTCTACTTAGTGTCAGAAGAAGATATGGCAAACAAGAAAAAGGTAGTAGTTCATGATGCTACAAAACTACATCCAAGGGATCAGAAAAAAATGCCTTTAGTGGATAAATCTAGCAAAGGTAGACAGGTTACTTTTGAAGATGAGGAAGTTGAAATTGACACTGAAGAATATGTTTTCGTTACTGAAGATGACATTAGAACTGATGTTAGAAAGGAGAATAGTTGTAAAAGACCAAAAGTAACAATGCCCAAGAATAAATCTATTCTAGTTAATGATGAGAATGTTATGAGGAAGAAAGGAAAGTTGAACATTCTCAAGTAGCCATTACCAACAATTAAGATCCTAGTGAAACTTCAAAAGAAATCAGAGAAATCATTACACCAGGAGCTGATTTAGGGGATGGAATTATTAAAACAAAACAAAATGCCATTCGACAGATCTTGACAAAGACCGACTTAATTGAGGGTGGTCGTACATTTCAACTTAATGTGAGACAAATTTATAAGGAAAGTGAATCTATAAGGCAAGTGAAGGACAATGTAAATATCAAATCAGAAAGCCACACCAACTGCATGTTCACAACTTGAAGGCATTTATGAGGTACAATCTATATGCTCATGTGGTTAATTATGTGCTTCTTGTTGATCCAGTTCAAGTTCCCAACAAAGAAGCATTTGATAAGTCAAAATGTTTTGAATTCAATTATTATGTGCTTGCGGGGAACCATTTTGTAGAAGCTCAAAGACAATTGATGGAGGAATATCCCAAATAACCCACGTTTTGAAACAATAAAATGTATCATTTTTGTTGGTTTATCAGATACAGAAGAAAAATTAGTGGCATGAGATCACAATTCCGATAATGAATATAGGATGTCTATGACTTTAATCCAAAGGGTTAGAGCTATTCATAGTGAGTTTGAAGAAAAATGTGGTGGGGATAAGTTAAATGTTACTGTAGATTTCCGAAAGGAATGTTGTATGGAAATAGGCTATCAAATTGAGGAGAAAATCAAATCAAAAGGCGACAGAGTAAATACGGATTTATTCAGAGGTATTGATAACATTTTCTAGTTGGAAGTTAGAACTAGAGAGATATGGGAATTGATTAATGATATTTTTATCATGTGGGAGAACATTGGCATTAAAAAACTAGAAGACCAAAAGGTCTAAACCATTGATATGTAGCAACAGTGAATCAGGTCCTGAAATGACGCAGCTTCCAGAAGATATGATTATCACACCTTAGAGAGCATTGCAATGAGTGAAGGATGAAAAACTTGTCAAAGCAATATTATCTCGTGTGAGGTCAGGGGAATTATCATTGGAGAAAATGTCTGAGTAATTTCAAAAGTAAGTTTGTTGAATTGTTTTTACTTATTTCTAGATTATAATTTTTGTTTAAATATAACATATTGTTCTTGGTAGTATTTGTTATACATATCATTAAATTAACTTTTTTTACTTTATCTATGTAATCACAAAGTTTACATGAAAATACAAGAACAATTGGTTAAATTGTTGAATGACGATAGTTGGGATGATGTTGTATGCAACTATCTAGATTCAATTTCTACATCAACACTAAAAAAAATTATCTTGTATTTAGAAAGGTATGTTGATTTATACATTCATTTTTATTCATCTGTATACTATTTTTAATTTATAACTTATACATATATTTGTTTATTTTATTAAAGATGAGGAAGGATGCAAATGGAGCACCATATAGTTTCAAAACCTTTATTGAAAAAATTAAGATCGAAAGACTGAAGAAGCAACGTCTTAGGAATGTTGAACTTGATCCAACTCTTACTCATTTCATTTGGAATGGGCTTGACACTATTCAATATCAAGTAATACAAGGCGACTGTGAAGACATTGCTAAACTCATACCTAAAAGGGATTATGCCCTAGTTATTGCAGATATTCCCCATGGTTTCAATATCCCAAACATTGACTATGATAGTGACCCTTATACTTATCAAGCTCTTAGTAAAGTGGTTGCGGGATTTCTAGAAGTCACATCATTTGTGACATTTCATTCACACACACAATTGACAATGTTATTGTCAAGCTTCAAGGGGAAAACAATCTCAAGGATGCAGCTTACATGGTAAGACGTTGAAAATGTATATTTCATTAATGTTAAAAAAATCATTTATGTCAAGTTAATTGAGCTTTTACTATTTCATGTTACAGGCATGTTGTACCTCTAAGATAATAGTGGTCAGCTATCAATGCCAGAGCATCTAACGTAATTGTTTTGGGGTTTTTGTTTTAGTTTGGAAGACCAATGAATAAAACAAATGTAACATTGTAATGATAAACCTCTTGAATAATATTAATCCCAAAGTAGAGGGATGCTATAAAACTTCACACAGTGATAAAAATTGAATAGTGGTGAGTAGAAAGAAAAAATTATATGATTATTATAATTTTCAGACAAAAAATTAAACAATCATAAGTATGAAAACCTCTGACCGATGTTCATAAAGTTCAAGAGAATATGCTTATGCTTACAACAAGATGCTAATGATTTATTGGTTCAGAGGGAATTAATTAAACAGACAGTTCATTAATCCATTCACTTTAATGATTATCACTTCAAAAGCTTATAGGAATAGATTGAGACACAATTATTCCTACCTAGGTATCTTTGTAAGACATAAGAATATGAAGAAAAGCATAATGTGTAACACTGGAAAAACTTACATCAAACACAAACTATGTAAAACTGAATTCAGAATCTTTTGCTTTGTATTAAGGGTCCAAAAAATCTAGTACATCAAATGTTTGCAAATACTTCTTCAAGAGTGAACTCTCTTTCAATGGTCAACCTGGTTCAGTGGTGAACAATGAACCCTTAATAAATTGAAAATATAGTTATTTATACAATAGTAGAACTAAGAAAATATCCTAAATTGTTTAAGGATTTATTCTAAGAAAAGGAAATATCTTCATGCAAGAAGATAGAGACAACTATTGAACTGTTGCTTGTTGTCCCTGTTATTTAGGTTATGTTGGCTTTGGTCTTTGATATTTTTCCCTTTAAGTTGCTTGTCTATTTGATCTTCACGTTGGAAGTCATATTCACTTATGACATTTTATCTGATAAACTTTAATCTAATACTCTTTGACCTTATTGACCTATCAATATCCTTTACTGTACCTTTTTACTTTTACTGTACATTTCAACTTTTTACTATGTATTTCAACAGAAAATCATTTAGTTCTTTTTATGTCTCAGCATCATGTATTTGGATATTGATCATCTTTCTATCTTTTAACTATATGTTTAATCTGCCTCCTTTGTTTAGTCATTTAACTATGTAAATTGTTTGCTTTAACATTTACTGTGTAAATGATTTCTTCTACTTTGTCTTTAGTTTAGACTTTATTTCTGTTTGTACAGGAAAATCATTTGAATTCATTTCTCGAGAATATGGAACAAACAGGTTTTTAACTGCTATAAAAATCGTTTATCCAGTCTCCAGGTCTTCTGCTAATCATCTGCAAAATACAACAATTGTTAATAAAAAAACAGGTTGACAGGGAGGGCCACAATGGCTTCATTGAGTTGAAAGGTCTCTGGATGGATTCCGGAGCGTTTTAAGGAGGTAAACAATGGTTAAATCGGTTGCAGAGGCTTAGGGTGGCACATGAGGGTTATACAGGTTTTACTGTGTAAACGAACGAAAAGAGCGAAAGTGAGGGTTTTCGTGTTTAAACGTGTAAACGGTTAACTTTTTAAAATTTGGTGCAAAGTGAATAGTAGATGGTTTTGTCGTATGCGGGGAACAATTTCGGAGGCTCGTTGCACCGCTTTTGGCAGTGGGGTGGTTTTCCTCTAAGGGCACGCGAGTTAACGTGGCAATGACACGTAACCATAAGGGGCCTGAACAAAACCACGAATCTCGCGTGCTCTCGGGCCTTTAAAGATCGAAGATAGGGAGCGCGCGATATAGTTGTGGGTCATTAGATCTGAAAGCAGGTGATCAGATGGCTATCGCGCAGTCGAGATGCACGGAGGGAGCAAGCGCAGAGATTAGCGGGCCCGGGGAATAATTACAAGTGATTTGTAATTATTTTAATGAATAAAGTGCGGGTTAACCATATCGCGATGGGTTAATGGAGTAGGATAGGAGTTTAACTGTGGCGGGGTTTATTTAACCACACCAAGGGGGTGGGTTAAATAGTTTTTTCGGGAAAATGGTGAATTACGCAGTTAAATTAATAAAGCGGAGGGAACATAAAACTTTAGGATAAGGAGGGTTTTATGGTTTTTTAAGGGAAATTACAAGGGAAATTAATTCTTTCAAGGGGAAAGGAAAGGGTGAAAATGAAGGGAAAAGGGGATTTTCATAAGAAATGATGGGATGATGAGGAAATTAGTAAGGATGTAGGCGAGAATGAAATGAATGAGGGGAAGTTAACCAAATCAACTTGTGAACATCTTTTCACTTTCATAACTTCTCCTACACATTGAAACACGTGATCAAGAATGGTAAATGTATTTCTGCAACTTTTATTCTACTTACCCTAACATTTTCTCTTCACTTAATTGAGTGCATTTAGGTTAGCAGACCATTTTCTTTCATTTTTCTTTTGAAAAGCAAACTATCTAATTCTAACCTTATAACATCCAAGGGCTCAAATTAAACTGATGAGCTCCTTATTATTCTCTACCTAACTACTGATCTGCCAAGATTAAACAGTTTGGCTAGATCTTCATTCTCTAACTATAAACATGAAAGTTAAAGTATGAAATAATCAAGATTAAACTATTTGACTGTCATGGTCTGTGGCATTTAGGACAAGCTGCACACAACCATTATTTTGCATAATAAAGTAAAAAGTAGTGTCACATGGACTTGCACACTTTCAGAGTTTATTGCTTTTTTCTTTTCTCTCTAACCTAACATTTTATTTTTGCCTTCATTTTTTAGGGCATCTATCCTAAAATTTTCTTTGATATGGACATGTCTATCAACATATTTCCTAACATTTTTTATTCAATATTCTTTTTTCCATATCCTAGCTTAACATTTTTTGAAAAATATTTTGATTTTTTGGACTAATTTATTCTAACTTATCAAAACCAAAAAAATGCTACAACATTGGCTCCAACTGGGGACTGTTTTGTCCTGTATAATTCAGAGAACCTGCAGATCCATGTGCCTTCTCCTCGGGTTATGGAGTCTTCTGTTGTAAAAAAAAATCACACCGATAGCTTGAAAAAGTAAAAGAAACCGGAGTTTTTACAATGGTAGAAATGAAATCTGCTTCAACTTCTCAGTACTAAATGTAATGTTTGAGAAACCTTCCATTTATAGGATAAGTGGAATATAGCCCCTCAATATTTTGTAGCACAAAAGTTTTATTTCCCTTCACTTCAACAATTGCTAAAGGTCCAAACCACAGGTTGTCAAACTTTCCATGTTTTCGCTTTTCTTCTCTCCTGGAATCCCATCTTAGAACTAGATCACCTTCCTTGAAGTCCCTTTCCCTTTCTCTTCTATCAAATAGGCTCTTCATCTTACTCTGGTACTTTTTCAATTTGTATTGAACTTCATTTATGTTTTCATACAGTTTAATAATCTGATTTATTCTCCTTGAAAAATTATCAGGTTCATCTGTTGAATCTTGCAGGAATTTTAAAATAGGGAAGGCCAAATTCGTAGGGAAGATTGCATCTTTCCCATAAACTAACTGGAAAGGCAACTTACTAGTATATCTCTTTGGAGTAATTCTTTTTTTCCCATACTACATAGATTAAATGAGAGTCCCAGCTATTTTTATGATCTACTAGAGTCTTTTTTATTACCTTTACCAAACTTTTATTGGAAGATTCAACAAGGCCATTGCCTTGTGGGTAATATGGAGTTGGATGATGTAATAGAATTTGATATTTCTAACAAAACTCAATCATGTTAACACTAGAAAAAGTTGTTGCATTATCAGTGACAATTTGAGTTGGGCAACCAAATCTAGATAAGATGTTCTCTTCAATAAATTTGATTACTACTGAATCGGTATCATTTCTCACTAGAATTTCTTCCACCCATTTAGTGAAGTAGTCTGTTGTAGTGAGGATCCATCTATGCTGATTGCTTGAAGTGGGATGAATCTCTCCAATAAAATCTAATCCCCTTCGGCTAAAAGGTTCTGAGACTATTGATGGAACCAGTGGAAGAGCTGCTATTTTTTTCTTACCAGCAAACATTTGACAAGGAACACAACTTCTAACCTTTGCTCCTACTTGTAAGTACAATGTTGGCCAATAAAATCCTCCCCTTAATATCTTATATGATGTTTCTCTCCAAGCATAATGTCCTCCACAAAATCATGTATGAAACTGATCAATGATTCCTTTAGTTTCTGAGTCTGTTAAACATAATAACAAAATATTTAGTGGGTCTTTCCAATACAAATTTGCATTTATGATACAATGCTTGACTAATTTTATTTTGAGAGTTTTACACTGGCTTTTGGAGAATGATGCTGGACATTCAAAATGGATCAATAAATTTACAATGTCTTGGTACCAATTTGAAAACAGAAATTTGTCATCAATGTGTAAAGGGTTGATCTGATCTGAAGGTAAATGTTCTTATGGATTCTTTTCTTCAAGATGAAGGGAAGTTTCTTGTGGATTATCCTCTTCTGCAAGGACAGAAGGTTCTTGTGTATTCTTCTTACCTAAAGTTTGATAAGGTTCTTGTGGATTCTCCCCATGTATCTCTAAAACATAATTGATTCTAAGCCCTTTACAGTTGGATTCAAGTAGAAGCTTAGCCAATCCTTGGCCTTTTACTAGCTTTGTAGTTTTGATAGTTAGATCAAACTCCAGTATTTGAGTGATCCATCTACCTCTCTTTCCATCAGTGTCCGTTGAGTTAAAACAATTTTCACAAAATCGTTGGGAACATAAGCAATAATAGGAGAATGTAGGACATACATCCTGAAAGATTTCGGGGCTTGAATAAGGGCATAGGCTTGCTTCTGAATTATGTCATACTTAATCTCGACATCTCTCATAACCTTACTGAAAAAGGCTATGGGTTGGTCATGGGAATCTTCATTCTTTTGTAATAGAACAACAACAAGGGTTGTTTCTGAGGCAAAAGAAAAGATATTGAATGGTTTACTATAATCAGGGCTGGCCAAGGTGGAAAATTCAAATATGGCTTTCTTGATCTGATCAAAGGCATGCCTAGAAGAGACAATCCATTTAACTTCATGATCCTTTTTGAGCATGTCAAATATATCTTTTACAATCTCAGCATAATTTGGGATGAATCTCCTTAAAAAGTTAATCTTGCCTAGAAAAGCTTGAATCTCCTTGTTTCTAGGTAAGGTCAATGTTTCAATGGCAGACAGACGCTTGGGATCAACCACTACTCCTTTTTCTGAAATTATATGGCCTAACAATTTTCCTTCTTTGATAGCAAACAGAGACTTTCTAGGATTCAGTGATATTCTGAATTTTCTACACCTGTCAAAAACCTTCATCAAGTGCTTTAGATGTTTATGATCAGATTTAGAAAAAATAGTTATGTCATCAAGATAAATAACCACAAATTTATTTACCTGACCCACAAAATCTACATTCATAGCTCTCTGAAATGTTGCTCCAGCATTGGTTAAGCCAAATGACATTCTGACATACATGAATGTACCCCAAGGTGTAGTAAAGGTTGTCTTTTCTCTGCCTGTTGAATCAACATTTACCTGATTATACCCTGAAAAACCATCAAGCATAGAAAATCTTTGTGCTCCTGAAACCATTTGAAGTAACTGATCCATTTTGGGTAAAGGATAGTTATCCTTTAATGATGCTTTGTTCAAATTTCTAAAGTCCACACAAAGTCTAATTTATCCATTCTTCTTTCTAACAGGAACTAAATTTGCAACCCAATTAGAATATCTAAGAGGGAGAATGATCTGGGCATCTATCATTTTCTTAATTTCCTTCTCTACAGTTGGTAGAAGAGTTGGATTGATCCTCCTAAGTTTCTATTGATAAGGGGTTGCTTCTGGCTTTAAGGAATCTTATGTTGTATTAATGAAGTGTCATAGGTTTTTAGATCAGCATAGGTCCATGAAAAAACATCCTTATAATTTTGAGGTAACTTAAGATATTGAGCTTTGATCTCAGGATCTAGAGATGCACAGATTTTGATTTTTTTAATATCATCATTTGTTCCAATATTAATTTCTTCTATGTCATCTTATGAAGAAATGGACTGAGGGTTTCTAAGGACATCATTTTGATCAAACAATTTTTCTAAAGGAATGAGGCCTTTGGGAATAAAATTGTTAGACAATTGAATAATGTCATGATAAACAATTTTTGAATGGAAATTTGAAGTATCGTTTCCATCTATATTTTCATCTATTTCAGTTCTATCTTCATCAATTTGTAGAACTGAAAAATCATCTATAACCTGCAGAAAATACTTCAAATGTTCATCATCTTCAACTATCTGTCAATGTTTTAGATTGTCTAGGATGGATGGTCTATACTTGACTTGTATTTGATAGAGTACATTGGTCTGATCAGGAATTTTAAATGAACTAGCAGAAACAACTAAGGCATCTGCATGAATATTCTGATCTCTCGAAATGTAAGTCAAATTAAAAGCATCAAAGAAGTTTTCAACTGAATCCCAAACTTCATTTCGTTAAGACCTAAGTCTAGGGTGCTTAGTCTAGCAAATATTTCTCACTTGTTTGACAATAAGTTCTAAACCAGTAAAAACACTTAAGTTTTGAACTTTTAAGCTTTTGGTTGATTCCAGTCCTAAAAGGAAAGCTTCATATTCAGCGACATTATTTGTAACTTTGAAGTCGAGTTTGCGTGGCTGGGTGATATTTTCTTTTTTTGGTGAAATTAAAAGTACCCCAGCTCCGGCTCCATCTTTTGTACAAGAACCATCAAAAAATAGTTTCCATACATTTGTTTGTTTTGGTTCAGGACTTTCAATTACATCTTCTATTCTAACTTGAGTTTCATGTATTTGGTTTGAAGAGAGTTGAAAGCAACCAAAATCCTAATCAATTGCATAAATGGGATGGTTCCTTGGCTGCTCTTTTTTGCAAACAATGTGCACAAATCTCACCTCTCTATATAACCTTAATTGTTCACCCCCAAAAACTGGAATAATGGCATAAGACATATCCATCTGAAGAGTTCCCCCTAATTTGGCACAGCAAGACCTAGAAATGAGCATTCCAAATTTGGGAGGGATATCTGTGACAACTATATCAAGCACTACACTTTTCACTAGAATTTAGACAAGGGTGACTACTAAATCCTTAATCAATCCTAAGCAAGGCATCCTTTTAGAATCAAAGGTGTACAAGTCATGATAGGATCTAGTTATGTCAAGTTTCAAATTGTCCATGATAGTTTTTGGCATGAGGTTATGTGATGCTCTAGAATCAAGCATACAATTATATAACATGGAATCATTTGTATTAAGAGTTACATAGAAAGGAGGCACTATGTCATCTATCATATTTGAGTTAGGACTAAAGACAACTGCTGGTTTTTCATCTTGCAAACTAATGATATCACTTTCAGCATCAACTGAGGTGTTTTGTATCCATTTGGAGACTTGATTTTTATACCTAGGGTTTTTGGAAAGTTATGAAAGTGGAATTGGAATTTTAACTCTTTCTAACTCTTTTTCAACATTAAATGTAGTCAAAGCATTTTTATCATTTTGAGCAGTATCGATTGACTGATTTAATGGTCGAATAATAGTTGTTTGAGTTTCAACATCTTTGGTACAAGGTTCAATTATTGGAGTCTCCTTAGGAAGTCTTCCAAGGCCAGGTTTAGGCCTAAGATCATATCTCTTGTTCAACTCTGCAATTAAAAATTCAGTGAAGGCATCATGGTATTTAGAAACCTGTGAGGATTCTTGATCTTCTTGAACCTAATTCTGTTGTGAGAGAGAAATCATAACTGTTTGATTAGAAGAAGTATCCATTTTATTTATATCTTCAATAATAGTCATAGTATTTTCATCAAGTTACTGGTCATCTATCAGTAAAAGAGTGGGAACATGTTCATCATTACTAGGTCTCTGAAAAATTTGTAATTGTGGATTCCTTCTATACTGACCTTGATTTTGATTTTGGGGTCTAGTCACTGTTTGTTGAACTGTCCTAGGTTGAGTCTCAATCTTGGAAATTCTATTAGCTAGATTTCTAAGAAGATAAGTTATTTCATCTATTTTAGAATATTCAGTTTTAGTCTTAGAAGAACTAGAGGAACTAGAAGCTTCTTGAATAGATTTGAGTTTTCTTTGGGCCTTTTCCTCTTTAAATTTTAAGGAAGTCGAAGCAGCCCTATTTTCTTCTACCTCTATAGCATTTATTTGCATATCTTCAAGAGTTCTTAAAGCTCTCTCTATTAGCATTACAACAAAATCATCGTCAAAGGCTTTAGAAAACCTAGACTTAGCTGCTGCTACAGGGGGTTTACAATTAGAGGGTATCTTATGATAAAGTTTGTTGAACCTTTTGATGAAATCTAATACAGGTTCACCAAAGTTTCTTTTAAGTTCTTCGAATTCAAAAAGAAAGTAAAGAGGATCTTTCTTTACACCCCATTGGTTTTTAAATATGTTTGTAAGCTCTTCCCAATTTCTAATGGAATTTACAAGTAACTGCCTAAACCAGATTCTTACATTTCCTTCAAGTGATTGTACAAACAATCTCATGTAAACATTTTCTTGTTCAATATTCATGTTGTCTACAAAGTCTAGAAAATCTTGAAGATGGTCCTCAGTTGTGGGATCAGTTCCTCCATTATACTTGGGAAGGTATTTCAAGTATCCAGCTGGGAATGCATCGAGGTTAGCAGGTAAGACTAAAGTTTCATATCTAGCCTGTACAATAGGTTGGAATGCCATAGTATAAGGTGGTGTGTGAGGTTTTTGTGTGGATGAAGAAGAAGAAGATGAAGAAGGTGATTGAGGGGGTGCAAGACTATGTGGAGGTGAAGAAGGAGGGGATATCCTGAATAAGCTTAAAGGAGTCTTAAGAACTAACTTTGGGACCTCTGAATGAATACCCTCTTTTGTTTCAAAGAGTGGATTTGTGTATACAGGGATGGTCTCTTCAGATTTTTTAGAAGTGGAAGGGAATGGATAAGTGGTAGGGGATATGAAATCTATGGGATTGTATTCAGGTAAATGAACACCCAAGTCAAACTTAGTTTTAGGTGATCCTGGTGGTAGAGGGGGTTCTTGATGTGTTTCAAAATAATGAATGAGGAAAACTGAACCTAAATCAACTCCCCTATCTAACAGTTCAGAAACCCTAAGAGGTATTTGTGTCCTATCAGGATTAGATGGAATATTACTAAAAGGATCAAATGATGCTAACTCTTCAGACTACACAGCTGAAGAGGAAGAAGAAGATGGTTGATGTCTCCTTTTAGTACTTTCTTTTCTCATAACTTTTTCAGGATCTGACAAAGGATTAACTAAGTCAGATTCTGAATGAGATCTGGTGTGCTTAAAAGGTGCCAGTTTGGGCTAGTAGAGTTGCCTTTTGGGAAAGTTATGCATTCCTCAAACAGAAAGAGTAAAGATAATTTGAGAAGCACATACTTCTCTAATATCAGGTCACTGTGGTGTAAGTAAAATAGTTGCACAGCTGCAAAGATTTTTTTATTGGCCAAAAATGAATGAGACCATTTCTAGGTATGTAAGAGGATGTACCATGTGTGCTAAAAGCAAGCCCAACAATAGAAAACTAGGCTTGTACACTCCACTACCAGTTCCTTCTCATCCTTGGGAAAGTGTTTCCATGGACTTTGTTGGAGGACTGCTTAAATATAGGAAAGGTCATGACTATTTATATGTTGTTGTGGATAGGTTCAGCAAAATGTGTATTTTAATACCTTGTAACAAACAGATTACAGATGAGCAAACTGCAAAGTTGTTCTTTCAGCATGTATGGGTTCATTTTGGATTACCGACTTCCATTATATCTGATCAAGATACCCAATTTGTTGGGAAATTTTGGTCAAGTTTGTGGGAATTGATGGACACCAGATTGAAGAAGAGCACAACTTTTCATCTGCAAATAGATGGCCAAACAGAATTAGTCAACAAGACAGTGATCCAGTTGCTAAGAGGCTATTGCAACAAGCATCCCAAGCTTTGGGATGAACATTTATGTTATGTGCAACATGCTTACAATCGAGCTAAACATTCTTCTACACAGAGATCTCCTTTTGAGACCTGTTTTGGTTTCACACCAAGGTCTCCCTTGGATTTTGTCTTTGGTAAAGACATAGCAGTTGATGGACACAGTGATGTGGACAAGGCAACCAAGTTCATCGAACAAATTTAAGAGATTCACCAAGCAGTACAGGAACAAATGGAAAAGAGCCAAGCCAATTACAAGGAAAGCCATGACAAGCATTGGATGGAGCATAGTTTCTAAGTTGGTGATCAAGTCTGGCTGTATATCAGCAAAGACCGAATGCAAGGTGAAGATAAGAAGCTGAAGCCAATAAGGTATGGACTTTTCAAGATACTTGAGAAGATTGGTGAGAATGCTTTTTGCCTTGATTTACCAGCTTACATGCACATCTACTCAGTTGTTAATGCAGACAGCTTGAGATTATTTGAACCTTCATTAATTGAAGATCCTGAATAGTAGAGTTAATTGCCTTCTATTGATGATCTATTGCCTGAATATCTTAATGAATTGCAGGAAGATACAGTTCTGGACAAGAAGGTGAGAACTACGTGCAGAGGGGATGTTGAATACCTCAGGATTGGACTCAAAGGTTCAAAGCCAAGCAGTGTGAAATGGATAGAAATTGGGAAAGTGAGGAATCAGTACCCTCACTTGATTGATGCTTAAAAAAAAACTTTTGATGGTCCAAAAGCTTTTTCAGTGGGAAAGCCGTGATCCGAATTGGATCCTAAACACTCTCTAAGTTTTCATAAACTCGTTCAAATTATGTCAAACAGATTCAAGTCTCAGAAATATCAAGCTATCAGAAGGAATCCTTGTGACAGTTGCAATTGTGATTAGCGCGGAGCAACGAGGAGCCTCGGTCGAGTGCGCAGACCGTTGGCCCACGTTAACACGCGCTAGGGCAAATTGGAAAAACCAGAGGCTAATTCAAGAAATGGGGGTGGTTTCTGATACGCGATTGGCGCTAATCACATATCGCATGGTGTCCCCCTCAATGAAGGAAAGCCCCGAAGTGCCCGGACCCAGAATGGCTAAGAAATCTGGAAAAGTAATAAATCTGGCTCCATGGTTCCATAAAACCAGCAGGATATCAGAAGGCCTCAAGGCGGTAAGCAGTTTTGACCGAATCTCACCCGATGCCACACACTTAGTGACATGCGTCCGACAGAAGAGAGAGAAAACCGCTCACATGAGACGGGTAAACGTCATGCTATTTACCCACCTGATATGAATGCCAACCGTAGGATCTGGGGGGCCCAAATCAACGGCGAAGGCGCCTCTCGATAAATGACCAGATTTGACAAGGTTGTAAAGCAAGATTACATGGGATTTGAAGTCCGACGTGGACGATGAGTTGGCAGAAGATTCGTGTTTCGCGGGCATCTTGGAGCAAACAGAAATAACGGTCGTTCAAATGTGTCCAAGGAACCTGACACACTCACCCGTTGCAGAATAGGTGGCCACCTCCCTGTGGAGCGTTACACAGTGATGATGACGCAGAACAGGGGAGTTCGAACAGACAGAGGAAGGAAAACCAGAACACCAGGAAGCGGAAACGAACCGACAGAAAGCAGATTGGCTTTAAAGCCACGAACTGACAAAGATAGAGCAAGCAGAAAAGAAGGAAAGAGAGTTAGTTAAGAGTAGAGAGAAGAAGCCGAGCTGCCTTGAGGGCAGCATCGAGCCAGACAAAACCAGAAAGAGTCAGAGAGTCAGTGCACTCCAGAGAAAGCTTGAGAGGTTCAAGCGAGCTCCTCGGCATAGGCCTGTAATGTATGAGTTTCAGATTGGGCTCATACTACTATGACCAGTAGAGGTCAAGTAATAGTAAGAAGAGTCTGTCTACTCAAATCCTACTGATTCATATCTATTGAGTGAGACTCAAATTGAGCTCACTGTTGTAAAGAAACTCTGCTTTGAAAACATAATAGAGAGGCCACCACTGAAGGCTGGACCGGGAGACATAGCCCAGGGGTAGTGGGTGAACCCCTTATTAAACTTGTTATGTTTACATGTTTGCCTATTATGTTTTCTCTAAAATACTTCAGTTTCTGTGTATTTTGCAATCTTATCGATCCGTTGCATAAAATAACATAGGCACATCCATGCACATGAGTCTGTAATACCTTTAATTCTTTGTCCTGGATAAATTCTAGATCAATGACTTTGCTCATTGTCTATATATTTACATAGAGTAGATACTTGTTGCTCCTCTAGTGGATCTTCTCTTAGGTCTGTTGCATCTATACATGCTTTGAATAGTCTTATAACAGTCAGATAAAGCCCGGTTTCAGGGGCAACTTGAGTAGTATGTTTCCTTTTAGGATAAATCTTATTTTACTCTTCCTCCATACATTGTATTTAACCCTTTTTCTTGGAGAGAATGAACACTGATCATACATAGTGAAAGATTTTTCTTATGGTTTGAAGTGTGAAATCAAAACATAGAGGGATTGCTTCAGAGCAATCCATTTTGCTTGAGTATTCTAGTTTGATTGACAACGATAGAAATTTGGTTTGAGAAGCCTGTAGGCTAGTCTTAGCCTTAGGTTACCAGTTTTACATTTAGATCCTTTACCTGCACTCATCATGCCCAATAGTTCATGAGTTCTACGAACTGGGTTGACACGGGACACCTTGATTGTTTATTAAATTGTCCAAACATTTTTGTGTCATTGTCGATGAACTATTGCAAGGTAAACAACCAAAACTTATTCTTTTGATTTTTTTGTTTTCTCAATCATTGTTTAGATTAGTTTAGGGAAGACAGTAAGAGGAAAATACGCCTACATTTCAGAAATATTGAACAAGGTCTTATCCTGTTGCATCCACTTTAGTGGGTGATTCCAAACCCTATCTGGCATGTGCTTGACTAATGGTAAGACCTAGGGATAGTAAAGGTAGGTTCGTTAAGTTTGAAATTCCATCTAATTTGTTTGGTGATAGCAAAACTCCACCTACTAGCCCAACTAAACTGTACGCAGGTAGTAATCAAAGGGAGAAAATCCCTATACTTGAATTGATTGCTAAAATTGAGAGTCCACACACTGAAATTACTCTTGAAAAGGGAAAAGGAAGCATCTAAAAACAATCAAGTTGACCCAGTATTGAAACAAGATATCAATCATGAACTTATTAACAAGTTCCTTAAGACACCTCAAAATGTGGCGATATCACACATTGAGACACTCGTTGTGGAGGACATACCATAAATATCTATTAAAGATAATTAAAATGATATTTTTAACCCAATCACTGAACCAAAATTCTCACCAAGATTGTTTTAGTTTATGTTATTTGGTGACATGGAGAACAAAGAGTATAGAGTTGAAGGTGAAAATAGAGATGAGGAAGAAACTACTTTTGGGTTTCCCATATTAGATCAAGCACTGAATGTCACTATGAAAAACATACCTCCATAAGTCTTGCCCAATTTCAAAGGTATGGCTATAGATGATCCAAATTCTTTCCTTTTTGAGTTTGACATTCTATGTTGAAGTTATAATTATGTAGATGATGCTGAAAAACTAAAATTGTCCCCTACCATGCTAAAAGACTCTTCCCTTAGATGGTTTATGGGACTTGGAAAATACACTATCAGATCTTAGTATCAAATGAAATCCATTTTCCCTAAAAAAATATCAAGACTATTGTAGGGTGAGAGATTCTCATAATGACATTTTCAAAATGTAGCAGTGGCTTGATGAGAATCTAGAGGATTTCATTGAGAGATTTTTATACATTCTCCAAAAGGCTAGACCTAGAATCGATAATGAGACTTGCAAGATAATTTTTTTGAAAGCATTATTAGAAGAATATGTATATGTTCTTAACCTTATGGGTGCTAGTGATATATCTCAAATGCCATTTGCTAATATTTGTGATTTATGTAGGAAAAATTCAAAGGAGCAAAGTTAAGACTAGTAAAAGCATAAGATATGTGTTTTCAAGGATAGTTAAAGCTACCCCAGGGGGAATAACCAAAATGGAATTAGGTAACCTTCTAGAAGAATTTTAAATGGAGATCCTTGGGACTCTTAGTTCACGAATGGATACACTGAAACAAGAAAAAAAAAGAAGAGAAAAATTCCATCATTACTATTTTTTGCCATCGGTGTAGAAAGAAGCATTATCCTAAGGATTTTCCACTAAAATATGTGCGGGTTTGTGGCATATGTGCAAATGATCATGATATCGAAATTTTCCCCTTATTTCTAGTGATTCGAGAAATTTATAAAGGAGGAAACTAATAGGTTGCACCATCAAAAATAAGGCCATGGCAGCTAAGGATGCAAGATATGTCACAAGAAACTCTTTTTCAATATCCTACATTTTCTAATTCATTTTCTTAACAACCTAATATGAAAATGCCTTGGCAGCCTGCTTGGCCTCAACAAAAAATGTAAACTCAACCATGACAGTAAAATTTGAGAGTAAATACCTATGGGAATCCACCCTCACAACAAACTCCTATACCTTATCCAACCTAACCCCAATATCCACAATATCCTCCACACTTACCACAGCAATATCCACCCATGAAATCACAAATAAGTGCACCTCAACTAGGGGTTCCTCGCTTGCCACAATCGACTGTGGCACAAAATCCCCTGAGATCAACTCAATTGCTTGTTCAAACTATGCCTAACCCCAATAACAAGCCAATTTAGCTTGTCCTTAATGCAAATTTACAGACCTTTCCCACCTATTTGGTCACCCTAGTGCCAATCCAAGGCATCCGTCTTAGGTCAAGGAAGGTCTTAAAACCAAAGTATTCCAGCATTGTCATTGAGGAAGAAATCGAGGAGGATTAGACTCCTAATCAAACAACCAATGACAATCAACATGATGAAATAATTACCCTTATTATAGATACATCCTCTACTTCAGAATCGTAGCAGCCCCAGGCAACAAAGCCTCAAAGCTCTATTCCACATACACAACAACCCAAACTTCTCCTTATCTGAAGAGACTAGTTATAGAAAAACATGTTTCCCAACCAGAATTCAATCTAGAAGAAGAGTTGTAAAATGTTTTTGTCAAGATTCCCTTGTTGCAAGCGATAAAATATATTCCAATATATGCCAAAACTATTAGGGAATTATGTATTAAGGAACCAGGAAGAAATCATAAGGAACCTCTTACCATTCATGTGGTGGGATAGTTAGCTGACTTAATGACTAAAAAACTGTGCGGGAAAAATATGTGGACCTTGGGAATCTTGTGGTTATCGTTTTCATCAACAATGCTTCTACGACTAACACCCTTATCAATTTAGGGTTTTCCATCAATATTATGGCTATCCCAACAATGTAAAATTACAGTTCCAAAAAATCCAACCCACTCCCATTATATTAGAACTTGTTGACAAATATAAGGTTCAGTCCATGCGAGTCCTGGATGACGTCATTGTAACCTTGGATTCATGGGATTATCTCGTGGATTTCCTGGTAATTCGACCCAAGACCGCCATGGAAAATCACCCAATGATCCATGGGAGAGAATGTCTAGCCAAAATTGATGCTTTTATTGGTTGTAGGTCTCGATAAATGACCATATGGGATGGCCATGAAAAAATTGATTCTCTACCCACCAGCCAAGCCCAAAGCTAAAGAATGCCCTTAGGAGAGATATCCCTATGAGGAAGAGGAGACAATACACCCTCTCTTAAATATTGAACAATCTAGAGAATTTAGAGAGCCCACAAAAGATTACCTGGTGAATCAATTTATTTCCATAACCGAATACACTCACCAATTAGAATTTTCTTCTAATTTGATCATAGTTTGAGTGTTGAATTTTAGGAAAATTATAGTCCAACAATTCTTTGACCTACCCCTTATCAGCCATTAGTGAAGAGCTAGATTCTTACAACATCCCTATTGAAATAAGCCTTGGGAAAACTTTGAATATCAAATCCAATCTTAGTCAAACTCAACAAGAACAATTGATTCGAGTCCTAAAAGAGTAATTTGAGGCATTTTCATGGGAATACCAAGGCATACATGGCATTCCTCCTAGAACATGTGTACTTCACATATATTTCCAAGAGAATGTTAGGCCAGTTACATAGCCCCAGCACATAAGGAACCCTGCCTTGAAGAATATTGTCAAAGAAGAGCTATAAAAACTGCTAGATGCAAACTTCATATACCCCATATCCAATAACAAGTGGGTTTCCCCACTTGTTTTCACACCCAAGAAATCTGGTAAAAGGAGAATTTGTATTGATTACAAAGAATTGAACAAGGCCACATTAAAAGGTTAATTCCCGCTTCCATTGATCGATCAAGTACTCGACACCTTAGTAGGCAAATAATACTTCTCCTTCTTGGACGATTTTAGTGGATACAATCAAATCCAAATCACACCAGAGGACCAATAAAAAACCACTTTTACATGTCCTTGGGGGACATTCACATATAGGGTTCTACCATTTGGGCTATGTAATGCCCCCACAACGTTCCAACCCGCAGTATTGGGAATCATTTCTGACATGATCCATGAATGTGTTGAGATATGCATGGATGACTTTTTAGCCTATGGTAACACTTTCAAGGAAGCATTATACAATCTTCAAAAAGTGTTAATCCATTGTAGAGAAGCTCATAATTACTTAAGTAATATAAAATGTCAAATGTTGGTGATAGAAGGAATTGTCCTAGGGAACCATATTTCTTTTGTAGGTATTAAAGTGGATCATACCAAAATCAAATTCATTTTGGATCTCCTAGTACTGTGATCTCAAAAGGAAGTAAGGAGATTCCTCGGCCATGTAGGCTACTATAGAAGGTTTTGGAAAAAAATTCAAAGATAGTTGCACCCATGTATAAATTCTTAGCTAAAGATATAGACCTGTTATGGGACTCACAATGCAAAAAATATTTTAAGACTTTGAAAGTGAAAATGTCTACACCACCAGTGTCAAGAGGACCAAATTAGTCCCTTCCTTATTCGTATTTTTACAGATGCTTTAGACACGTCTCTGGGGGATGTTTTAGGACAGAAAGATAATGAAGCATCCTATGCACTTTATCTTGTTAATAAGAACCTAAACTAGCGAAAGTCAACTACATAGTCATCAAGAAAAAAAAATTAGTCGTTGTTTATGCTATAAATAAATTCTAGACATTATATCACATAGTATGAAGTTTTTATACACACAGACCATTCAAACATTAAATTTCCAATGAATAAACATGTTACTAATGGAAGAATTAGGAGATAGTTGTTGTTAATGCAAGAATTCAACTTTGCCATCATGGATAGGCCTGGTAAAGAGAACTTAGTTGCAAATTTTCTTTCTCAAATTCACAATAATAATGAAAGTAGTCTTGTTATGATAGCTTCCCTAACAAACACTTGTTTGTTGTCTCTACTTACACTCCTTGGTTTGCAGACAATGCAAATTACTTGGCTATAAGGAAGTTGCCACAACATTTGTCCTCATGTGAAAAGTAGCAGATTGTGAAACTTAGCACAAATTACTCTTGGATAGATGGAGACCTTTTTCACATCAGGCTTGATTTAATCATTAGAATATGTGTACATGAAGATAAAATGTTGAACATCCTAAAATCATGTCATGATGGGCCATGCACAGGCCATTTTTCTTACAAGAGAATCACATACAAAGTGCTCCATCAAGGGTACTATTGGACCACATTATTTAAAGATGCAAAGAAATATGTCAATAGTTGTGACAGTTGTCACTGAATGGAAAAGCTAAATTGAGCAGACAAGATACCCTTGCATCCACAAGTGCTCATCGAATTTTTTTAAAGGTGGGCCTTAGACTTCGTGGGACCTATCTCTCCTGTATTGCAAAAAAATGGTACACTTTATTTTGCACAAATTACGCCACTAAATAGGTAGAAGCCAAGTCTTTATATCAAGCTAGTGAAACATTTGTTATTGATTTTATTTTCTAGGACATTTCTACTCGTTTCAGAGTGCCTAAAGAAATACTAATAGATCATGGAGCTCAATTCACATCGAAGGCGATGCAGTGCCTTATTCAACAGTACCAAATCAAGCATAGGAAGTCCTCACCTTATCATCTGTAGGAAAACGGGTAGGTTGAGTCAACAAACAAAGTGTTGGAAGTTATCGTCACTAAAATTGTGCAATTGCATCACAAAGACTGGGCAGATAGACTTCCGGGGGCATTATGGGCCTATAGTATTGCTTGGAAAACAACTACAGGGTTTACACCCTATGAGTTGGTTTATGGTAAGAAAGTCCTTTTCTTGATTGAGTCTGAAGTTAAACTTTTAAGGTGGTTGTCCAATTGTGCTCGGACTTATAAGAAGCTAAGAAATAGAGGGTGGCACAACTAAATCAACTAGATGACATTCATCAAAATGACATGCAACACACAATTCTCATATGGGAGCAACAAGCTAGGTGGCATGGATAATTTTATTAAGAAAAAGCATTTCAACGTTGGCGATTGGGTCCTTCTTTTTGACTTAAGGTTCAAGAATTTCAAGGGCAAGTTTATGACATGCTAGTTGGGGCCCTATGAGATAGACATAGTTTTTATAATGGCTTGGTAAATATAAAAACAATAGATGAGCAGCAAATACCTTTTGTGGTAAATGGACATAGTCAGAGATTATATCATAAGCCTCTGTCCAAGGAGAAATTTTTCCAAGAATATATTCAACAAGTTGAAATGGAGGTAGTCAACAAGGAGTCTTCTTCTCCCTCTCTAACACTTGTCTGAATTTTCTTCCTATTTTCAATGGTTGTACATAAATAAAAATAATATATGTGTGTGTGTGTGTGTGTGTGTGTAATTATAAAAATTAGTATCCTTGGCATAACTATACTTGAATTGGCTTGAAAACCAGCTTGTTCGTTGGCCAACTCATAATAAATTTGCAAACTTAGTTGCTGGTTCCATGAAGTGTTTTCTTCAAATTATTTGTTTTCATCTCATGTCAGATGATGTAAGATTCCTTAAGGCTTACCTTCTGGCAACGTTTCCTCCATTGACAACAACACATTATC
The DNA here is from genome assembly GCA_031772625.1 of Pinus tabuliformis. Classification (NCBI taxonomy): domain Eukaryota; kingdom Viridiplantae; phylum Streptophyta; class Pinopsida; order Pinales; family Pinaceae; genus Pinus; species Pinus tabuliformis. Next base: position 632,528,736 of record CM062810.1, on the reverse strand, counting down.
TGGAGGTTCAAAGTTAGAGACCTTCTTGGTACCTAGGGACTTGCACACATCAATGGTAGAGATTCTTGTTGGTAGAATTGGTGTTCCCTTTATGCCTCGTGCTTATCGAATCATATTGGACACTCAACATCAACTCATTCATTCATGGCCGACAAGATGTACCAGGGGCACCTTGGCTCTCATTCACATCAATGATGAATAACCTCGCACTAGTTAATAACAACCGCCATTAGCTGGTAATCCAATGATTCCCCAATATGTTCAACTTCAACATATTTTTTCACACAGTATGGATTGTGCCACATGTTGGTTGGAAAGAAGAATCTTGGTTCATGGTTCTATCATCAACTTTGCATTTTTCAGTGTGAATAAAAGGGGGGAAGGCTAAGGGGTAGTGAAAGTAGCTGGTCTATCTCAAAAAGAGGAAGAATCATATGGTATATCAACAGTAGATATTTCCCTTATTACAGAGCTTGAAGAACAAGTTGTTTCGATTGTCTATCCCATGTTTTATCATCCCCACTGCAACTATTTTTCCATCCACCATTCGGTTTCCTTCATAACAATGGATCTTTTTGAGTAACAATTCAATCATGAGCATTGTTATCATTTTCATTTTTTAAGTTTTCTATTATTTCCATGACTTTGAAGTACCATATAGGACAACTACATCATTCCCAAGTAGGTCAAGTGATCAAACAACACTCTTAGGCACATTTCAAGTAAAACTGTCAAAATTTTGCATCCTACAACATTTTGGTAACTATATAGGGACCAGAACACTGAAAATGAAAATTTTAAAATCATGGTCAAGCAGAGTTCAGATAGTTCCTTTCTTTCTCATCAGAGCACCTGTATAGTCAAGCTACATCAACAACAAACTCTCAACCTATTTCAATGCATGCTTAATGCAACTTAAATTGATCCATGGTAATCTTTCGAGGTGAAGTTCCTTTAATTTACTGTTAATCTAGATATTATTATTAAAAGAACCATACTTTGAGTATGTGATGCTCATATCCATACCATTCCTTCTTATATCCTAGGTTGCAATATTCTCCCCATACCTTTTCTTTATAAATCTTAACTCATACCTCAATCTCATATTCATATGTAGTATTATGTCGTGTAAACATTTTGACTGGGTCAAAAAAAATAGAATTAATAATTAAAAGAAAATTGAGGTAAAATAGTTGATAACATAGTCTTGGCTTCATGGTTTTTCCCATGGTATATATATATATATATATATATATATATATATATATATATATATATATATATATATTCTATTTGCCTAGATCCATTATAAATTGAGATCTACCAAAAATTGATAGATATTTTTTCACACTAAAAATTTACACTTCAAAAGATTTGATCCCTCTTAACCTTTGGTAAATTTGAAATTAAAATAAATCTAAATTAATATGATATATTTGATTATGCGTTAAATAATATAATTAATATCCACAAACTATTAAATAACATAAACATAATTAACATTCACAACAAAATAATATATAATAATAAAAAAATATAACATATATAATACATAGATTTATCATTAAAAGAAAATTACATAATTTAATTTAACTTTAAAATATTTCACATAAATTATTAATTAAAATCAAATTACATGAATTTAATATATTCTATATGATTATATAGTAAATTATACTTACATACGTTGATAAAACTCTAAAATTATTATTTTAAAAATCATTATATAAATGCACTTCCGGGAATTTTTATAAATTAATTTTTTTAGATTATTTGAATTATAGTTTTAAAATATAAAAATATTATTTTCAATACACAATAAACTAGATGCTTTTAGATAAATCAACCTATGTCATATGGAATATTAACATATAATTTCATCAAATTCCAAATTATTTCTACAATACTTTGCACCAAAAATGTCAATTAAAATTATGTAATATTAAATATTAAAATATAATTCCATCAAATTCAAAAATAGTTTTTACATATTTTGAGCCGAAAATAGAAAGTACCTCGAGTTTAATGACAGTAGTCACAATCATGCATTTTTAATATCTTTACCATCTTAAAATTTCGAACGGTATGGTTTTAAAGTGATGTGTGATTTGTTGGGTGAAATTTGAGGTTAAGGTTTAAATCACATTGAGTATATTATTTTATTATGATGTGTGGTTGAAGAAACAGAGTCTTTCTAGTCTGAATCTGGATTCTTACCACAATTATAAGAAATTAATATATCTGACTTACAAGTTATTGGATGTACTTTTAGTATTATAATAAAAGCTACAAAAATTAATCTGAATCTTCTTTAAATTAAATCTGACAATCACCACCATTATTAAAAAAATAAAATATATTCTCATTTCCAATGGTTTTAAAGATGTGTTCTTAATTCAAATGATCAGGACTTTGGTTTACGATCCCATTTACCCAGATTCAAATATTTGGAAGTATATCCCATTTACCCCGATTCAAGTATTTGGTGGCATGCCCTAGCCTGTGGCTCAAGGAGTGCGGGACATATCTTGCTTAATCATTAAATCTCTACTATGAAAACAGAAAAGGTGTATAGTGCCACCTGCCACCGCGTTCCCGTCCAAAAAATATCCACGAGCGCACCGACGAAGCGAACATTTCAGAAGAACAGGTGGCATTGTGGAAAATGCCATTTTCAGTGCCGTAGCCTGTAACGAGCAGCTCTTTGTTGCTCACTACTGGGATGATATCTATGTTAACTTTGCATCTAACCCCCTGGGGTCAGAGAGATCAGATTTCGATTGGAGACTAGCAACGCCGTGCCTGCCAATTGTGATTTTGTGGCCAGCCCCAATCTACCCAAATGAAAATAAAAACCCTATTTCGATGGAAGACTCGGAACGGTGTGCCTCCCAATTGTGATTTTGTTACCAGAATCACTCTTGTCAATGTTTGGATAGTAGCTGCTTTGTAACGTCGATTCGCTGTTTAGAAACCCTAGATCGTCATGCCTAGGGTCTGGGAATATCTGGTTTCGCTATTTTGAAACCCTAAAAAAAACATCCAGTTCTGGGTTATCTATGATTTCATTTTCTTGCTGAACTTTCTGGAGTCCTTGCCATTATTAATTTCCTCCTCTTAATGTGGGGCGGCACTTCAAAAATAAATAAAAAAATTGGCCTTCTTACCTCTTGATCTTTCGGGCCGCTGAATCGTAAGTCTGGGCAGCTTCATCAACCAAATTTAAGGTACCAACCAAAAAGCACCCGAAAAAGGCGATAGGTTGCTTTGGCTACGCCCAGCATAAGGAAATGACTTCGGTGTAATCATTTGAACACGTTTCTTTTACTTCATTGTACTTTGATCTTTCGATCAGAAACTATACTTTCTGTTAATGCGATTCTTTCAGTATATCAGCGTTATCTTTATCCTGAAGTTTTTGGGAATATACTAAAATTTAATGCAATATAGTTTCTATTAATGCGATTCTTTCAGTATATCAGGGTTATCTTTATCGTGAAGTTTTCGAGAATATACTAAAATTGATCAATTAATTAACTTTAATTTTATTCATCAAATTTCAGAATCCAATTACATTTAATACAACCTACAATTAATCGAGAAGAATAACCAATGAAGCAGACGAAGTGCTTAGCTGTCCCTACTAACGATTTGATTATGAGTTGAGGTTTGACCATCATTCTCGAATTCATATTCCGAAGAGTAACCTCATTAGTTGCATTTGTTTTAAATTCTTTTGCCTCAGGGTAGTTTCAGAATGGGATAAAGATACACCGAGATACAGGCTTCTCCAGTATTATGGGATTCCATCGTTAGCAGATAAATAGCTCGAGTGAAGGCTATGTTAAGGGGAAATTACTGAAGATTTGGGGTTTTGGCCAAAGAAAATGAATACACTATGTCAATGCGAATTTCCTCGAGATTTGGGATTTTGGCAAAAGAAAATGAGATTTGGGATTTCGGCAAAAGAAAATGAATATAATGGCACCAACTTTCTTTGAAAAGAAAATTTAAAAATATGTCTATTTCTAGATTTGTGTGTCATCCTTGAACAGTGGCCATGTTAGTCTTCTCTGTATATTCCAATTCCAATTTTAGAGAGATAATCTTCTCTGTATGTTCCAATTTTATCAGATATCTCTATAGATATACATTTCGTGTTCACTTGATAGGATTTTAGTTTCTATGCACATTGGAGACGAGGTATTAGTCATTTTATGTCACTACCCTCAGGAAAAGGTATTGCGACCCCTAGTGCGATTTTTCCTGAAAGCATTGATACTCTAAGCCTTGGGCTTTTTTTGATAGTGCTTCTATCAACAATGGTGGTCAGAGTGGAGGAGCGTTATAGTGCTTCTATCAACAATGGTCAGAGGAGTGGAGGAAGGTTAATCTTATTTCTTTCTGCTTATTACAGTTTCAAAGTCAAAATGAGGTTGAGATTTGGGCAAATACTCAAACAAAAATTTTGGCTGCAAAAACTTGCTTTTGTTTGCCAAAAAAGGTGTTATACTTAGTTATACATATTTGGGGAGTCAATGTTATCTATTAACTAGCTCAATAACACTAATGTTTACAAGAATATCTGAGACCAAGCTTATTAATGATACCTCATATTGTTTTCATGCTCACATATTTACGTGGAAAGAATAATGCAACAGAGAGCTAGTAAAAAAGGGTCTCCTTTTAGAAAAGAATCTCTGGGTTATAATTAAACAAATTAACGACCAGTCATATGAATACTTTCATCGTCCTTCCAGGGACCAATACCGGCGCCATGTGCAAACTGAGACTGTTTACACGTAGATTAACATATATTTCTTTTATATCTCTTTTGGCTTTGTTTATAGCTCTTGTTTTAGCTACCAGTGTTTAGTGTTTCGCTGACATTTATGGACAGTCCTGTTATTTTGTATGCATATGGACAGCTATGTATTTATCTGATATTTATTGTTATTACTTGCTCTCAACTGTGTAGCAATCAACTGGATTGGGATGGCCGTGTATTTTTTTTTGTTACTCTGTCAGACCCCTTTTTTTAGCTCAAGCATGGACAGATTAGTTTTTATGCTTTATTTTTTAATTTCACTAACAGTTTTTGGTGGTGGAGTATTTCTTTCTTTAGTAGCTTTTGTAAATGACAAAATATCCCCTCTATTTCATCAGTTTTATCCTCAAGCTAACTCTTAATGTAAAGTTACTTGATTAGAGTAATATATACATACATTCTTGAAACGTATATGCAATATATAAATACAACATTTTAATATAAATGAAATTACAATTTTTTTCCTTAAAAATAAAGAAATTAAAATAAAAATAAAAATCGTGTTCACAGACCATACAATACTCTGAAACATAGCATCTGATCGAGAACCATTATAAAACATAATATTTATAAACAAGAACATGGTAGACGCTGCTTTCTGTAAAATGGTTAATTGTATCATAAATAGAAAGATTTTCTACTGACATTGGGAACAGAACCATGAGGGTAGATTACTTTTGTGATTAGTCGCAACAGCTTTTCCTTGCCTATTGTAGAGCACATCAATCATCCGGATAAACTTCTACAGTAATAAACAGAGCTAAGTAGCTCACGTTTCCTCTAAAAGCCGGAAGCAGAGCATAAAGCAGAAGACTGAAAATAGGCCATTTCTGGGGATTGTCAACTATCCATATTCAGAGCTAACATCGCAACTTGCTACCTGTGATGATTTCGCAAAACCCCAAAATTTTATACTCAGAAACTGTACATACAAATATATACATGCTGCGTTACGTTGCTTGAAAACCAAAAAAGGGATTTCACTGACGGCAAGAAAACCAAAAGAGGGCATTCACTGATTGCAACAAATATATGGTTTGCTGTGGATATTAAATGAATTAGGCTGTATATATTTACTCTATATAACTGACTTGCCAAAATCTAAGAATAAATTTATACAACCCCACTCATTTAATCTCATTTAACATTTTATTTTCAGCATCCACTTACCAATATGGTGTCACGGTTGCGGAGCACCCTGACCCTGAGTGCGCGCACTCCCTCCAAGCTCTTCATCCAAGCCTGAAAAGAAAGAGCTTTGCTTACATTCAGAGGAAAACAGCTTCTCCGCTCAATCTTTACAAAACCCTTACGAAGATTCATTAATTCATAATCTCATACCCTAATGAGTCAATAGATTTGGATTTTCCAAAAGAAGAAATAGAAGCCAAGAGTGCATAACATTAATTACCGATTTGGCTTTGCTCAGAGTCCCTCGAACTCCCTGTCCAAGGTGCGAATAGGGAGGCCAACATCTTCTCCTTTGCACCGCCACGCTTGGGCGGAAGGCTCAAAAAATTATCACTCCGAACCCGTAATTTCCCACCCTTAGCAGTCGTTTCTCCTTGCTTCTCCATGTCCGCACCTAGTGAATGCTCAGAAACAAAGAGACCAGAGATCACAGATCGAGATCAAGCACGACTGAGGGTTTATCAGCCAACGATTGATAATGGAACAGAAATGCAGGTTAACAGTGAAAGGGCCCTGCTGATATATATCTATGTACATCTGCATTGTACAATTTTGTGGTGTACATCGAATTTTCAAAATCATTGCAGTAGTGTGACTTTTTCGTACATGTCTTTGTCGAAATATTAAAAATTTGGGCATATGGAAAACCCATTATTATGTTTGTATAATTTAAATTAACCAAAAGATTTTTTTATTTAAAAATTAAAATTATAAAATTATTATATTATTCAAGATAATCAAATTATTAAAAATTAAGAAAAATGCATTGAGATACTTATCTCAACGAGTGTAATATATAGCATTGCTACTTAGTACTAGTTTTAAATACAAAAATAATTAATAACTAAATTAAAACAAAAAACAAAACATTTTACATTAAAAAAATATTTACATTAAAAAGATTAATATAAACTAAAATTAATATACTTTATATAAAAAACCAAATTTCATGTATGATAATATTTAATGAAATTTATAAGCGAAAAAAAATTCCACAAGCAATATATGATTGGTGATTTACCATATTAAATATTAATTTATATATAAATAATAATATATTACAATAAATAAATTATATCAATTGATGTTAATATATATATCAAGGAGAACATGTTTTTTTCTTATTTCTTCTGATCTCTTCTGATCTCGCTGATCTCTTCTCTTTTGCGGCTGATCTTGCTGATCTCTTCTGCGGCGTATCCATAGGTTGCGACTGCGGTTGATCTTGCGGCTCATATATTATCTTCTGCAGCCTATCGATCTCTTCTACGGCTGATCTCTTCTGCGGCGTATCCATAGGTTGCGGCTGCGGTTTGATCTTGCGGCTCCATCATTTGTTCTGCGGCTCGCTGATATTTTTAAGAACTGATCTGGGGCTACGGTTGATCTGCCGCCGATCTACGGCTCCCTTGTTTGTTTTGCGGCTCTTCTGCCGCTGATCTGCGGCGGCAAGGTTTTGATGATCTACTCTTATCTTCTACTTTATCTCTCTGCGGCTGGGTTCTAAGGGCAAGTAAAATATGGCTCCCAGCTTCGCGAAAATAGCTACTGGCTCATCTCTGTCCGCTTCTGGAGGGCAAGCTCCTGCCCATATCGTTAGTGAAGCCCCGGCTCCCACTGTCCAGGTGGTCCAGGCCTCACTTGATGAGGCTTTGAAGTTTTCCGAAAGTGCCCTAATTTGCCGGTTCAATGGTTTTTGGCCGCGGCTGACAGCTCTCCACAATTGGATCTCAGAGGTATGGAAACCTGTCATTTCTGATGAAATTAATATCTACCCCTGTGCTAGGGGTTTCTTTATAGTAGATTTTGAAAATCCTGAAAGCAGACAATGTATTCTAGATTCCGGCCCTTGGTTTTGGGAAAAATCAGGCCTATTCATGAAGCCATGGAACCCATCATTCGATCCATCAACAGCAGTCATAACTTCAGCACCAATTTGGGTGAGATTGCCATGTCTACCCTTGCATCTCTGGAATCTCTCCTCGCTAAAAGCCATTGGAAATGCAATTGGGGAATTTTACTGTAGGTCCCCAGAAACAGAGGAATATGCCAGAACCACCTATGCACGCATCTGTGTGGAAATGGACTTCAGTGCCGGATTCCCAGCTGAAATAAACCTAACAAGTAAAGACTATGTGTGGAACCAGAAACTCGATTATGAAAGTGTCCTCTTCAGATGTCGATCCTGCTTTGAGACAGGCCACCTAGCCAAAAATTGCCCAAAAGCCTCCGAGAAAAACTCTGCTAGAAAAAACCACCACAGATCTACATGGTGGGAAGGAGCACAAAAAGAACATTACACTGTCATCAAAGAAGAATGCTTTAGAGAAAATTCTGAATCACAAGAAATCGGGCAAGAAATAAGCAACTCTCAAGACAAGCAGGGAGAAAGCCCCGCCCAACAACCAAAATGTGAACTCGGCAACCTCTCAAGCATCAACAATTATGAGGATTCGAATACTGCACAAAATAAATCTTCATTTAACAACGAAGCAAATCTCCTAGACCAAACTTCTTCTCCGACTACCTTCAAAAGGACGAACACAATGGATCGCGAAGTTAAGACACCAATGTCCCAAGTACCAGAAGAGATGAAGGAGATGCAAGATAAAGGAAGTTGGAAGACCGTAGACAAAAAAAAGAAAGCTACAGCACTAATCTCGCCAAGAAAGACGAGGAGCCAGATAATTAAAAACTAAATTATAGGTCCGATAGACCAATTTGGTCTCAGTGGACGTTAACCATCATCATCATCATCATATATATATATATATATATATATATATTAATTAAATAAAGCAAATGATTTTATATATTATTTATATAAATATGTTATTAATATTTAAACTAAATAATATTAAAAGTTAAAAAAAAAATATTTAAAATTATATTTTTGTTGATGATGATAATGATGGTTAGCGTCTACTAAGACCCAAATTTTGGTCTATCGGACCTAATGAAACGAATTATTTAGTTTGATTTAAGATTTTATTCCTATGCTCAAAAAACTGGGAGAGAAGCCTCCCGAGCTCACCGTAAAAGGCTAGGAAGGTCCGTATTGCAACAAAGATTATGAAACTGAGATCTAATGTGGTTGTACGTGGGGCACTCTAAGAGGAAGTGATTTTCATCCTCGATGTTCATATTCTTCCAAAGATGGCAGATCCTTTCCATCCATGGTGTTTTGGGAATTGCCCAAAGACCCGTCACTATGGAGCTCATGAGAATTCGTTCTAATCTTGGCTATATTAATTTTCTTCTTTGAGCTAGTTAAAACAGAGAGATACTTTTGATCTTCTAGGGTGGGGTTGATGACCTCCTGATAATATCTTAATTTTCTTTTAACTGCTAAATCTTTCTCACACCACATTTTTTCTTTGAACTTAGAAGTAACAATATTTTTAATGTTATTAGTGTTTTGCAATGCAACATTCTCATCAATCTCCCAATGGTTTAACCTGGCCCTGTTGTCTTTATATCAACCTCGTTTGAGCCTTAGGTGGTTTTGGCTGGAATTTAAAGCTAGCATAGACCTCTATGGTCTCCTATGTTATTGAGTTTGTGTTTGTACAACAGAAGCCTAGTCATAAATAGGCTCTCGATAAGGGAAAGACCCACTTCTATAAGGAGAATAGGATAGGGTGTATCGCTTTTAATCTTGAGGTTATGCATTATAAAACGCTTTTGGATTTGCTCAATCTTTCTTCGGGATTATCTAGAGACGCTGCAACCCCAAACCTCACATCCATATAAGATAACAAAAGTGACTAAAGTTTCAAAGAGGAACTTCTTTCTATCTCACATTACAAGGTTTGTCGTTTTACAATTATTTTCAAGACCAAAATAAGCTTTCCACCCCCCATTAATCTTTTTCTCAATGCTATAGTTCCAGTTGAGCTTGTGATGAATATCAATTCCTAGGCACTTGTAAGAAGACACTTCCTCCAAGTTACTATTGTCATACATAAAATTAGCTTAAGTGTCCTTCTTGGATTTGATAATCATAACTTTTGTTTTGTCAGTGTTAACAGTCATACCCATGGTAGAGCAAAAATCCTTAAGGAGTCTAAGTTTCTTATGAAGATCAGATGGGCACCTTGCTAGAAGAACAATATCGTCAGCATAGAGAAGAAGGATGATGACTATCCCAGCTAAGATTGTGCCAGCACAGCCTGCTTCCTCTAAACAACCTTCTAGCTTGTCGATGTAAATGCCAAATAGGGTAGGGGAGAGGGGGCAACCTTGTTTAACTCCGATATTACACTTAATATCTTTCGACCACCCCTCATTGCTCTTTAACTTGGCAATTACATTCTCGTATAACCTTATAGCAACAACTTTCAACTCGAAAGGAACCTTTAGCTCTTCTAATCTATTCCATAGGTTGTTTCTAGGAACTGTATCGAAATCCTTTCTAAAGTCCACAAAGCAACAAAAGAGATTGGATTTATCATTGCAGCATTCCTCCACAATGATCCTAAGCGTAACGAGGTGGTCCGTTGTTGAGTGATGCCTTCTAAAACCCACTTGGCCTTTAGCCCACTTACCTTCACTTTCAAGTCATATGCTCAACTTCTTTTCCAAAATAATACCATATAACTTGGCTAAGAGAGGGTTGATCATAATTGTCCGATAATTAGAGGGGTTATTTGTATTCCCACTTTTAAAAATAGGGATAATGAGGCTCTGAGTCCATGGTTTAGGGAACCCTTGCTTGACTGCTTGATTGAAAAGCTTGTGGATGTGGGGGATGGGGACGGGACCTCCAATTTTTAAGATTTATTCCCTGGTAACCTTCAATGTCCTTAGCTTTCCCATTTGCCAGGCGTTTAACCCCAAAATCAATGTCTTCTAATGAGAAAACTTCTTTCGTGGTGAGCTGGGTTTCAAAGTTATCCATGAAATTTGGAGATTCATAAAGCTTTTTAAGATAGGAATTTCAGTCGTGTAAAGAAATTTTATTATTATCTTTCGTTTTCCTAGTTAGATCTACCTCCAGAATTTCTTAGGAGCTACCTTAGAGACGTGTAAGAGACTCTCTTGTCTTTTATGAATATACTGCCTTTTTTTCCTTTTAGTTAGGGCTTTATATATTTTTGTCTTGCTAATTTTAAGAGATTCATCAACAGCTTCCTTAATTGCTCTCCTCGCACTTTTACAATCTTTGTCATACCATGGGTTGGTTTTGTTATTTCCTTTATTACTTGAAACTTCAATTGATAACTTGTTAATAGAATATGAGAGGGTTGTAATAAAATTATGATAGAGGTATTCTATGTTGTCTATACTAGATAAAGGAAGCAAATTAGTTTTTAATTCATTTAGAAAGAGATTTTTTTTATTTCTATCAAAGATTAAGTTCTTTTGGCTATAAGGATTATCTTCTATGGGATCTCTATGCATGACAAAATTGAGAGTTATAAGTAAAGGCCTATGATCAGAGTCAGGCTCGTGGTCGTTTAAGATGTCAAAATTTATTATTTCATTGTATGAAAGGAGATCGGAAATAACATAGTATACCACGTTGCTATCAAGCCCATAGATGCAGGTCATCTGGCTAGAATTGGGCCACTTCTTTAAACTGTTGCAAATTATGAGATCCTGAGCACTACAGAGCTTGACTAGCTCCGACCCAAACAAATTCTCCTTGAGGTCTTCAGAGCTCCTTTTGTACCGGCTAGCCAGAGTAAGGTCTTCGTCTAACCAAAGAGGATTAGGGTTGGAATGATTGCTTAGAAGAATAGCTTGGTTGCTTGAAGTTCGAGCATTAAAGTCACCCATTAAAAGGATATTACCTTCATTCCTTAGGATAAAAATATCAGTCTCTAAACCATTGTAAGGACTATTTTTATCTAGATTCTTTTTCTTATAGAAGTTAGAATTGATGGGGGGAAATAACATATTTCTATGTAGGTCCTTTTATCATTGATGTCAGTAATCTCTATCCAACTATATTGGTTGTAAGGGTCGTTTTTATAAATCCTAGCATGGGGGGAGATGTTTTTCTTAATGTAGCAAGCTATACCCCCAATACCTCTATAGGAGGATCGCTTGTTCCAGGTAGACCATAGTGCAAAGCCATCTATGTTAGGGACCTTAGATTCTTCGTGCTCCCAAGTTTCAACAAGCAATATAATATCAACATCATTCGAGATCCAACTTAGCTTGGGGCCTTTGTTCCATGGAAAGCCCCGATAGTTCCAAGAAAGAATCTGGAGCATGTTGAATTGCTATTTATTACTATCTTTTTGGTTTCTATCTCGAATAACGGCTTTTCTATTTCTGATTATTGCCCATTTTCCTTCCTTCCTAGCTTATTTTACCTTTTGAATCTCCTTTCTTAATTTTGCTTGATCTTCTGGAATGAGATCTTCATTTATAAATATTCCCGTTCCTTTTAGACGTGACGTTTTACTAAGTATGTCATACTTATGGTCAATAGAGCTCACCTTTATTCGGATCAACCTTCCTTTATTCTCATTTAATTTCCCCAACCTAGTTGCTTCTGTGAGACACGTTATTTCAATTTGTAATCTATTATGTAATTTTGTCTGAGCTAAGGCTAAAGTATCCTCGTATACCTCCTCTTTCAAACCGAAGATTATAAGGTTCAAGGCCCTTTTGTTACGCTCATGGTCTAATTCTATCAATTTTTTCATTTCATCTTTAATTGGTTTGATATCTAATTTACCTGCCACACTATTTAGGGTGAGGCAGCTATTAACTTTTTCTTCTAGTTCTTTAATCATGTCATTCATTTTAAGACTCTCTAAAGTATCAACGTCTCCTTGCTGGGATGTTTGGTTCGTATCTTGGTTTTGTTTTTCTATAACCTGCAACCTAATCTCCATTGCCTCCATTTGATTCTCCAATAGTTCTATTTTATTTTCTATTTGTTTTGGATCTTGTCTTCAAGAGATGTGAATTTATTATCCAACATGGCTTCTAAATCTATTTGTAACTTGACTTCTCTTTCTTCTCTACGTTTCTCTAAAGACTCTATATACTCATAAAGGCTCTGTAGAGTAACTGTGCTAAGTATTCCTTTAGTAATATTTGGTAGCTGTGGTGAATTATTCATACTTGAAAATGTATGAGCATATGTGTATTAGAAAAAGATAAGGAATTTGTGCACCTAATAACAGCAAACCGGATGGCAGACTGCACGTACCTTGAATTGGATCGAACCACAGCCCGCAAACCAAAATGGATCTGGAAAGATGAATGGATTTGCAAATCCAGATTGAAGCAGCTCCAGCCAAACTTACATTTGTAGATCCAGATCAATATGTTTGAATAAACACTTTGATTAGATTTACCGTGATATTTTTATTGGAGGTTAGATTCATTGCTTTTGAAACAATAAAGTTGCAATTTAAAAAAAAGATATTTATATACTCAACCAAACACCAAACATCATTTAGTAGAGATAGAAACATTTTGATTAGGTTTCACTTTAAATTTTATTAATTTTCAAATCAAACCATAAAGTTAAATGTTAAAAACTAAAACATATATATATGTTATATAAACTAGCATATACGACATATTTAGTTAATGGATAAATATATTTATAATAATTATTATTAGTATTATTTAATTTTAAAATTATGACTAAATTAAATATTAAATTAATATCTAAATTAAATATTAAATTAATGTATAAAAATATATAATCTAATTTAAATGTGAAAAAATTAAAGTAATTAGGTCAACAAATATAAAATTAATTTAGAAATATAAATACCAATGTATCAAATTGGGAGAAGAAAAGTGATTACTATGCATTCAAGGTTGAGGAAAGGGAGCTTTGAGCTAGAGAATTTAATGAAAAATGTTAAATATCTTAAGTTAGCATCAACATAAAATACTAAAGACTCAGAAATACTAAAAATACATCAAATTTAGAGTTAAAAAATATAGATTATTACACATTCAAGTTAAGAAAAAGAACCTCTGAAAAAATGGAGATTTAATTGGAAAATGCAAAAACTTTAAATAAATCAAATTTAATGTCTTCTTTATACACAAGAATACAAAGTTTCTAAAATACAATTGGAACCATGTCAAATATGAAGCACATTCTTCCGTCTAGAGATCTGTTTGTTTGTGGCATGAATGGAGGAAAGAATGGTACATAGTATGATATACTCCATTAATCCATAGTATGGTATACTCTAGTAATCCATGATACAATTTAATAAGAGCTCCTGTATTAACTTATAGTATTGTCTAATAATGGTTTTAGCCAAATAAATACACTAGGTAAATAAACATTTTTTCCTTTAAATATTTTTTTTATTTCTAACAATTCAATTTCCAAATAAGTATATTGAGTAAATAGACAAATATTTTTAATATTTTTTATGTGACAATTCCATTTACAAAACCATAAAAATAACCATATATTGTATATGAGCTAATTAAAATTAAAAAATGACTAAATAAAAAACAATATAAACTGCCTTCTACAAATAGAATAATAAAAACTATATCCCCAATTAAAATACATCCTAATAGCCACTATCAGCATAATAATTATTTAAATAAATAAAATAATAACAACTATATCCCCGATTAAAATACATCCATAACAGCAACTATCAACGTAATAATTATTTAAATAAATAATCAAGAAGGAAAATTACCTCACAAATAACACTACGTAGATCAAAATTCAAGTATGATTCTTTTCGAGGACCTGTGGAGAAGTCGGAAGTGCACATACAGTGGACGAGTCTCTGAACCTACGTCATGTCGAAAATTTGACGGGTGAATTTATACGTCAAATAAGATTCGTGAAATTAAAAGCGGGTGCGAGTGGGGCTGGAAAATTATAAAAAAATATACAAATAATTTAATTATTGAAAAAATTGATTTAATATAATTAAAAAGTTTTTAAAATATTTATATATATTGTTATGATGATTACTTTTATTAATTTACAATGGTAAAAGGTTATTGGTAATTTTTAACATTTTATTTATATATTAGAAAAGTATTCCAATGTCATTATAGTTTTGTTTAAAGGTCAAGAAGATTATCACTATAAAAAACATTTTGATTTTTAAATTTCATGTGAGTATAAGTTGGAAAATCTAATGGAATGTTTTTTTCATCAAGCTATTTAGCCTCAGGTGATAGACTCTTTCATCCTATGGTGTTTTTGAAATTGGCCAAATTATGCCTAGTTTCATTATAAAGTTCATGAGAATTTGTTCTTATTTTCGTTATGTTTTTTTTCTTCTTTACACTATTCAAGGAAAAGAGATATTTCTTATTTTCAAGATTTGGGTTGATCACCTCCTTATTATATCTTAGTTTCCTTTTTCCCTCCATGTATATATCGTTACACAATTTCTCCTTAAATATCGCTGTAATATATTTTTAATATTA
This sequence comes from Pinus tabuliformis, assembly GCA_031772625.1. Taxonomy (NCBI): domain Eukaryota; kingdom Viridiplantae; phylum Streptophyta; class Pinopsida; order Pinales; family Pinaceae; genus Pinus; species Pinus tabuliformis. Next base: position 632,513,321 of record CM062810.1, on the reverse strand, counting down.
TCCATTTTGCCAAATGATCTCCTCCTTTATCCCCAACGATCTCGCCAAGACTCGACATCTTTATGCCTTCCTCGTTTTAGCTAAAAGTAGTGGTTTTGGCTAGAGTTGGAAGCAATTTTACGAAATCTCTTGTCTTTCATGTTCTTTAACTTCATTTTTTGTACATAAGAAACTGTTGTAGTGGCTACAACCACCCTCCAAAATTTTGCTTATGCTTTGTTTTGGAGCCTCCCTTCTAAATCACAGCAGCTCATCTTGCACTAATCCAAGTACTTGTGCTTTGATTGAGCCTCATCCTTTGCATCTTGGCTTGTGTTTGCTTACTTGGTTTACTGTCTAACCCACAAGCCGATCTCTTGACTTGGTTTTCATCCAGTTCCGGGCTTGCCTTAGAGAACTGCGCAATCCTTGAGGGCAATCAACCTTGCTCTCGAAAATTGCGCAGTCCAACATGACAGTGAGCCTTGAACTCAAGAATTGTGCAGTGCTAGTTGATAGCTAGCCTTGAGCTAGGAAATTGCGCAAAGCATCAGAGGCGGCCAGAGCCACTCAACCCAAAAATTGCGCAGAAGCCTTTCTCCTCAAAAGTTGCTCAATGTATGAGCTGAAGAGTTGCCCAACCCTTCCCAGAACTGCGCAATATCTCTAGGCAATGCATGGAAATTTTTCCTAGAAAAAGAAAAAAAGGAAAAAAGCGAAAAAAGCCTCCCTAAAAATAAGGATCTGTTTTTAGCAACATGAAGGAGGCACTTGAGTTATTTTAAAAATTGTCGTCAAGTATCGCTTTTTCCTTGATTTTTTACCTTCGCGTCATAAACCCTAAATTAACCAAATCTATTTAATCGACGCTACCAGAGCTCATTTTCACATTCGATCTTGGATCTCTAGCATTCCTGAGGAGATCAAGGAACCTTCAGTGCGATCATCGTCGCTTTTACGGGTGCGTCTTGATTTTCTAGTCTTTTGCTGCTTTTTTTGTCGTTTTTTGTTGTTTAGCTTGTGAGAGTGTTGTTTCAATTGTTTCTTGGAATGAATGCTGGCATTTTAACTTGTTTTAGCCTATCGAAGTGTTGTTTCAAGTTTTATATTGCCTTTCCCAATTATCACATGCATTACCCTGTTTTTGCACTAACAGTGGTCATTGTGGCGACTCTCTTCACATGCTTCGTTTTCCTTCAAATTGATTGATTCCTACACTTGTTTCACTTACATGCATCTTCACTTAGTCAAATATGCACTCAACATCACACCATCCTTTATATCTGCTCGATTTCACCCTCCCCTTGGGCAGATTTGAGCTCCCCTTGCCCGGATCTCGCTATTCACTACATGCACTGCGCATTCTGGAAGCTCAAGGCCTCTGCCTTGGCTTCTGGAATTGCACATAGGTTTCCTTGGCTTGGCTCCAACTACGTGCTGCGCAGTTCTAGGAATCAGCCTCCCAGCGTCGCCACTAAGATTGCGTAATGTGCAGTCTCTCTTGGCCTTGGCCCCTGACTGAACTGCGCATTGCGTAGTTCCAGTTAGAAAGCTTCCCGACTACTATTGGGAATGCGCAATGTGCAATTCCCACAATCAGCCAGTGACCCCTGCCAACCAGAATTGTGTAGTCCTTCCCATCTTGAGCTGGGTTTGTTGCTTGATGTTGTGTTGAAGTTGCTTTGGTTTCTGAGCTGACATTTTCTTGCCATGAGTGTCCTCTTTGTCCCACAAGTACAGCAGTTGTTGAGCATCTCTCACGCAGTTACAATTAACATGGCATCCAAGAGAGTTGCATCAAAGAAAACCGCCGAGAGCATTATTGGGGAAGAAATTGAGCAAATATCCATTGATCTACCAGTCTATGCAGACACTCAGTTGTTCATTGAGAAGGGCACAAAGTTGACATGGCAACAAATCAAAGATACTTTTGCAGAGGACTTCAAGGAAGACTTAGAGGACCGACAGGTATATATCAGTATCCAACGGTCAGGCTTATACAAGGTTGCATGCAGGTACCCTGCCTTCCCATGTGCGGACATTATCAACTAGATTGTCTCACACACAGATCCAGAGACTATGACATTGAGCAGTGCCAGCGGGATAGAGCTTGCCACCTTCAGGGCGGAGAACTTTTAGCAGATGTATCATTTACCTCAGCCAGTAAAGCACATGGACACACTTTTCTATGCCACCCATAACTTTGTGAACACTAGAGATATCATCAAGCGCTAGGTGAAAGAGCCGTCAAAGTTCAAACAGACACCCAATCATGTTTACAAGAAAAAGTCTCTCAGGAAGGCTTATCAGTTCTTGATCATCTTTGCATGCCGAATATATGGTCAAGAGAGCACAAAAACCTTTCTTGAAGGTTGGGTAGTTGTACTGGACCAGTTGGTGAGTGATGGGAAGCCATTCAACTAGTCAGATTTGTTGGCTCATCAGTTGAAGATCCATGTGACTAACGTCAGGAATCCGCCCAAGAATGAGCAAGCGATATTATACATGTTCACATACTTACTCAATGTAATCTGTGCCTGGCAACATTTTCCTGGCATGAGCTGGACATGGACACCAAAGGATATTATCGTCAACATTTATTGCAAGTTGATTTCTGATTGCAGTTACCAAGGAGTAATGGCAAGGCTCACTAACCATTTCATAATCACATTTTACAAGCTTATATTTGAGCGGGATCTACCTTGCATGTCCTGAGAAGCAATGGAGGTGATACTAAACATTGCATATTCGTATGCCTCACTCGGTGGCACCTTCATCAGAGTGTTTGGCGGAGAGAAGCCTCTGCCTGTTCTACCAAGGTATGCCATGGAAAAACTAGTCATGCAAGAGGTCTCATATCACCTCTCCACAGGGTTATCAAAAGGACTACATAGGAAGAAGAAAGCGCCATGGGCTGCTCTTCCTTTGCGGATCAGATTGCATGAGATTAAGAGCTTGAAAGATGTAGATGTCGAAGCTAAGGAGATATTGAGATTAGAGTTTGGCACCAAAGAATTTAATCTGTATGATCCTCACGGAATTTGAAAGGACCACTGTATGAGAGTGTACTTTCCATGGATCCATGAGACATTTCATTAGGTGGAGGAACACCCTTGGAGGTACTGTTATAATTCCTCCAGACTCAATGAACCGATCAGTATAGTAACAACTTGGAAAGCTGCTCTACATGCAACAACAGCGCAGGAAGCAACAACAACAAAAGCAATAAGTAGTAACCCAGTGCAGGACAAGGGAAAGAGGAAGGTTGTTGAGGATACAGAGGCAGAGAAAAGCTGTAATATGAAGGTAGATCCTCTCTTGGAGAAAGAAGCTTTGGTAGTGGAAGAAAAGAGGGAGCAGCAAATAAAGAGAGCAAAGCGAAGGAAGAGAGAAAAGAAAAGGCTGCAGGAAGCAGAACTAAAGTTGTAGGAAACGGAGAATAATTTGAAGGAAGAGCAAGCGCTGAGGAGGAGAGAAAGAGAAGAGAAGTATAAAAAGGAGGAAGAGGAAACGAAAGGCACGATAATAGAGAAAAAACTGCCCATACAGGTTGAGGAGTTGGAGCAACCAGCAGCTGAGGAATACAGTGAAAAGATGCAGGATTGAGAACTTGCCCAGCAATTGAGCAACTGATTGAAGTGACAGACATGGAGCTGGAACAGGAGCCACAGATTGAAGACATTGACCTTATGCTGAGAGTGTTGGAGGTCATCTCTCAGTCTCCACCACCTCCAGTGTTAGAACCAATCCTGAGCGAGCAAGGAGAGGTTGTTCTCCTTGATGATGATTCGGTCATGGATGTGTACAATCTATCATTTGACGAATTGCAGAAGAATATTGTATAGGCGCATAGGAATCACTTTCCAAATGATCATGCATCACATGCATTCATGAAGGAACAAGTAATAGTGTCAGACACAAGGAAGCATCTAGCTGCCCTTGCCGATGCCAGCTTGGCCTATGCAGGAGCAACAAGCTCAAATGTTAAGTTCATGTTGGCCGAGAATGAACAACTGACAAAGAACTTGTAGGCTACCAGGAAAGAGGCAGAACAACTCAAACAGCAAAGTGTAGTTTCCGCAATGGGGGAGATGAGGAAAGTGATACTAGATTAAGTATCAACACTTGAGACTGCCATGTGGAAGCTCTATGACGGATTGTCCACCATGCATAAAGCAGTGGTTCGTGTGCATGGACTGCAGTAGCAGAGCAAAGATTTTGTTCAAACTCTCAAGAACATACATGTTTGCATTTCCCATGTGCAAGAGTGGACAATGCGTAAAAGGGGGGCCGACTTCAGTTAGCCAAGAAGATGAAGCCACAGGCGGAGCTAGAGAAAGAAAAAGTTTGGATGTTGATCGAGAACTATGAGCAGATCGCCCCATTCATCAGTAGCATACAAGATTGATATGCACGATTGTACAATAGTTTGGATGTCATGGTGAAAACGCACAGGATCCCATCAATAGGTTCCCTCATCGAGGCTAAACCAAAGAACCAAGTCCCGCTAGAGATCGATGAGTACATGGAGGAACTAAGAAGAGTGGTCACCGGGGAAGACTTGGAGCTAAGTGCACATAACATGCATAAGTACATAGGTGGTCCCGTCATGGTCAACACCATGTTGCACATGCTTTAGAACGAGTTGGACACAGGTTCCAAGACCATATACCCGAATGCTATGGAGGCAAGAGTCCACTATCAGAAAGACACCATCAAGCAGTTTGGGGACATCATCATGCAGTACCAAGCTTGGCATCAATATGTGACCGAGAAGCACCAAGTGGAGGTTGTCGAGTTGGTCTTTCCCAAAACTTCGGAGTCATAGTGTTTTTTCCTATTAGGATGTCTTTACCCTATTTTTTCTCACATGGCTACATGTGGAAAATGTAATATTGTTTGTAAATATGTGTTATGCTCTTGACCTGCGAGAAATTCCAGAATGCCAAATATTCGAAGAAATACAACCCATAACATAGAATAAAATAAGAAAAATAGCAAGTATTTTATTATTCAGAGATAAAATCAATGTTCACTTGCCTCTTCGAGGGGGCAACCTCCAGCGGAGCAAAGCTCGATTTCAAAATAAGACTCGATGATCTTTCCCTTCTATCTACGACTATTTATAGCTAAATGACCTTCAACAACCTAACGATTAGTGGTCCTTTGCATAACATGGGTTAACCACTTTATTTATTAATTATGCCCTATTGCAATTACTGTGGTCCCTCTCTTAAATGTGGGTCAACCACTTACAATTATTGATACAGGGCTTTATTGACTCTTTAAATAACTATAACTATGACTCGACCCTATTACATAAATAAAGGGGTTAGGGTTCGACCCTAACATGCCCTCCCCCATGAAAAGAAGCCTTGTCCTCAAGGCTAACGCTGCGGAAATTGCTGAAGAATAGTGGTTGGTTCCCAGGTCGCATCTTCTGGAGAGGTGTCTTTCCACTTGACGAGGACTTCCTTGATCGCGCGGCCACGCAAATGTCATTCTCGTGTATTGAGGACCTGTTCAGGTTGGATCCAGAGTGAACCTTCTTCATCCAATTCAGGTAGACCGGTTTAAATTCTGCAATTGTTCCCCACCACTTTCTTGAGGCATGATACATGGAAGACTGGATGGATTTTTGAAGTTGGTGGCGAGGCCAACTTGTAGGCTCTGCTCTAATGCGCTGAAGTATTTGATAAGGTCTATAGAATTTTGGAGCTAATTTATGGCAACCCTTTTCTTTGAGTGATGTTTGCTTATATGGTTGCAGCCGCAGGAATACTTGATCCCCTTCTTGAAATGTGCTCTCTGAACGATGTTGGTATACTTGTTGCTTCATTCAATTCTGAGCTTGATGGAGATTATCTTTGAGACGAGTTAGCATGGTTGCACAGTTATGTAGGAGTTGATCAATTGCTTGCACCTTAGAGCATCCAGGGATATAATAAATAAGTGAAGGTGGGAGTTGGCTATACATTGCTTCATATGGAGTCATCACGATGGCTTCATGATAGTTAGTATTATACAACCATCCAGCTAAAGGTAGCCACTGCACCCATTGATGTTGCTTTTTTGAAGTGAAGAACCTTAGGTATGTCTCCAAACATTTATTGACTACTTCAATTTGACCATCAGTTTGGGGATGATAGGAAGTACTTAGTTGGAGTTGGGTGCCTTGTATCTTGAAAATCTATTGCCAAAAGTTACTGGTGAAAGTCGGGTCACAATCAAACACAATGGAAGTGGGCATGCCATGCATTTTGAAGATCTTGTCCATGAAAGATTGAGCCACCAAAGTGGGGGTAAACGGGTGGGGTAGAGCGCAAAAATGAGCATATTTAGAAAGTATATCCATGACCACCATGATCAATGATTTGTTGCCTGACTTTGGGAGACCAATGATGAAATCCATAGAAACATCTGTCCAGATAGAGGCAGGGATTGGCAATGGTTGTAAGGTGCCTGGTAACTTGATTGTTTCTCCTTTGTGGCGTTGACACACATCACATTCAGCCATAAAAGTAAGAATGTCATTCTTCATGCCTGTCCAAAAGAAAGAACGACAAGTGCGAGCATAAGTCTTCTGAAAGCTTGCATGGCCTACAGTGGGAGATGAGTGCAACTCTACCAAAATGCACGTTTTGAGGGTGGATGTCGGTGATATAAATACTCTAACCTTATAGTGAAGAACCTCATCCTTCCAAGAGTAGCCAATTGAGGAATTAGGATCTAATCTCAAGTTATTAATGAGTTGGGAGAGAGGGGTGTGAAAACCATTCCTTGCAGGCTTCTTCAATCCAATCTGGTATGGGAAGAGAGATTGATAGTAGGGCGCTGCCATCCTCAAATTGGCATGATAAAGCATCCGCTACTACATTGTCATGCCCTTTCTTGTAAATTATCTCATAATCATATCCCAACATTTTGGCTAGCCACTTATTTTGCTGTGGTGAGGATAGACATTGCTCCAAAAAATATTTGAGGCTTTGATGGTCTGTGCAGATTTGGAAACGTCACCCCAATAAGTATGGTCGCCAGGTATCCACTTCATGTAAGATGGCCATCATCTCTTTCTCATAGGTAGATTGTCCCAGATGTTTCCCACTCAGTCGTTGGTTGGTGAAAGCCAAGGGTCGACCTTCCTGCATTAAGACAACACCAATACCAGTACCTGAAGCATCACATTCAATCACAAAAGATTTGGTGAAGTCGGGTAGTGCCAATACTAGAGTGGAACACATGGCCTATTTGAGAGCCATAAATGCCTGTTGTGTTGCATCAGTCTAGAGGAATGATTTTTTCTTGAGAAGGTTAGTGAGGGGTCTAGCAATGCGACCATAATTGCGGACAAATTTTTGATAGTAGCCAGTGAGACCCAAGAATCCCCTCAAACTCTTCAAGGTTTTTGGTTGGGGCCAATCTTGCATTGCCTATATCTTTTTGGGATCAACCCTGACACCTTCACGACCCACAATGTGTCCCAAATACTCGACTTCTTCCATGCCAAAAGAGCACTTGGACAATTTGAAAAATAATTTGCGATTCCAGAGTAGTTGCAAGCGTAGGTCTACATGCTGAAGATGTTTTTCCCAAGTTAGGTTGTAGATGAGAATGTCATCAAAGAAAACAAGGAAAAATTTTCAGAGATATGGTTTCAGCTAGTGATTCATGAGGCCTTGAAAATTGGATGGGGAATTATAGAGACCAAATGGCATGACCAAGAATTCATAATGGCCTTCAAGATTTCAGAAAGCAGTCTTGGGAATGTCTACTTCTTTCATGTGTATTTGGTGATAGCCAGAGCGAAGATCTAGCTTAGTAAAGAATTTAGCACCATGTAGTTCATCAAGCAAATCATCAACAACCGGGATAAGGAATTTTTCTTTGATAGTGAGCTTGTTGAGGGCCCGAAAATCTGGACACATGCGCCATTATCCATCTTTATTGAGCACCATGACCACTGGTGATGAATAAGGACTGATGCTAGGATGAATAACACCGGCTTCAAGGAGTTCCTTGATGATTTTTTCAATTTCATTCTTTTGGGCAAAAGGATATCGATATGGGCGCACATTCGGCGGTTGTGCCCCTGGGACCAAAGTGATGCTATGATCATGTTCCCCTCTAGAGGGTGGAAGCTCTTTAGGTTTTTCAAATACCTGTTGGTGGTAGTTTAAGACCTATTGCATCTCAGAATGAATATGAAGAGTAGTGGGTTCTATGGTCTGGATGGCATTAAACTGGGCGATAACTCCATGATGGCCCTTTTTCAACAACTTTTCCATTCGATACGAGCTGATTATAGAAGGAGCACCTGCCTGGAGTCCATGGAGTGTATGCATGTGGTCATTCTGCATAAAGCTCATATATAATTCCGGGAAATCCATTGTGATTGTCCTAGTGTGCGAAGCCATTTAGCACCCAAGACAATGTCACAACCACCCACGTTAATCGCAGACATGTGGGTCTTTAGGTGGTAGTATCCCATCTGAAGTTTAATATTTTCGTAGCGGCCTTCACATTTCATTGTCCCCCCATCAGCAATAAGGACCTGGAAATAAGAGACTGCCCTTACAAAACAATGAATAGCTTCGGCAACTCGCTAATGGATAAAGTTATGTGTGATGCCACTATCAATCATTACTACTACTAGGCGATGTTTAATAAAGCCTCTGATTTTGAGATTTTGGGGCACAGAAATTCCCACCAAAGAATGTAGTGAGATAATTGGTTCCTCTGGCATCGCTGTGAGCTCATTGGCCTATTGGGTTTCCTAAACTTCATCCTCTGGTCCCCCAAGGGGTGGGGCTTCCTCCGATGAGTTATGATCAGTAAAATCAATTTGAAAGAATTTTGGTTCCTTGCATTTATGCCCCGGGGAGTATTTGTCATCATAGTAGTAGCACAATCCTTGTTTTCTTCTTTCAGCCATTTCTGCTGGGGACACCTTTTGAACCTTAAGTGTTTGGGTAGGGCCCTAAGCCTGGGTGGGGCGTCCCTTGGCTATGAAATTTGGACGAGTAGACTGGGCAGCTAAAGCACATTCCACTTCGACAGCCTTTGTGCAAGCGTCTATCCATGTAGGTGGGTGGTGCATCCGGACATGTGCTTGGATAACTTCTTTGAGACCACTTATAAAACATTCTAAGTAGAATTCATCTCCTAGACCTTCTGTTCGGATGGCCAATGTCTCAAAGGCTGCAATGTAGTCTTTTACTGTGCCTGTCTATCGAAGCTTAGTAAGACGACCCAAAAAATTAGATTCTCTGTCAAAGTGGTCACAAAGGGATTTTGAGAACACCTGCCAAGTTATGTTCCCGGGATAACATTTTTGATGCCACTGCCACCATTGTCATCTCTCTTGGTCCAAGTAAAGGGCTCCCACACGTAGTTTAGTTTGATCATCGTAGATATCATTCAGAATGAAGTATTGTTCCATTTGTGCTACCCACACTACTAGATTAGAGCCATCAAATTTATACATGTCCAGCTTGGGTGGCCAAGGGTGGGAATGTTGGCGATTTCCATGGAAGTGAATATGATGGCTAGATTCTCCTTCAAGGTCTTCATTAATACCATGTTCCTCCGGATGCAACCTCAACGTGCTCATATTGAATTGTGCCATGAATTTCTGCATCTGTTCTTGGAAAGAATCCAACTTTTGTTCAAGGCGCTTGATCTTCTCGTTGGCCATGACTTGAGCTCTCGTTTCTACCATACACAGATCTCGGTCACTAGACGTCACTTTGAAAAAAATTGGGAATGCCCGAATATTGAAGCTTACAAGTGAATGATGCCACTACAATAATATCGTCGCCCTGAATCTTATGGGCTAAGTCTCTTGTAAGTCCCCACTGATTAATACTGTAGTGGTCAAATTCCAGAAAACTTGATCCTGCCCAATGTCCTGCGAAAATCGGGCCTAGACTATAGGAGCCACAAGCCTCACTGCGCAGATGGTCAGATCTTCCTACAAAACCCCAACGGCTGAATGTGAGTTGGATTGCAGTGGTGACAAAACCCCAACTGCTAGATCTAAATGGTATTGTGGTAGTATAACCTCAACTGGTGGATCTGATTGTTGCGGCAGCGATAGAACCCCAACTGCTAGATTTGAATCGTACTGCAGCGGTAGAACCCCAACTGGTGGATCTGATCTGGAAAATAAGATAATGGGTGATCTTCATAGAGTCCAGGGAACTATGGTTTCAAAAGAGTACCAGGTGCTACAGATCGCAATATACATAAGGGTCCAACAATAGTACTCGGCCCAATCTTTCAGGGAACTAACTAAGGAGGATCAACCGTACCCTTAGTCGTACTACCCAACTACCCTATTGTACGCGCGAGTAATATCCCCGAGTGTTGTTCTCAGTGTACTGTAGCAGCAAGACGGCCGACGGCTTATCTAAGGCGAGGTTTTAGGTTAGCCTAGGGGACTTCCGATATACCCATAGGGTATGTGGAAGGCAGTCCGTGTGTGGTTCTGTCTAATGCACTACTACTCGAAGGGGTACCCACAGGGGTTACAAGGGATTCCAGCAAGCGTGACCACCTCTTGTATTTCCTGCGTGCATGCCTCCACAAATCCGCAGCTTTATGCTCTCAACAACAGATCCCGTGGTTTAAAGACGTCGGAACACGTCTCTAGCCTTAAAAATATTCTGCCAAAAATGGAAGTACCACCGGCCTTGGAAATTGCTCTGATACCACTTGTTATGCTCTTGACCTGCGAGAAATTCCAGAATGCCAAATATGTGAAGAAATACAGCCCAAAACACAGAATAAAATGAGAAAAACAACAAGTACTTTATTATTAAGAGATAAAAGCAATGTTCACTTGCCTCTTCAAGGGGGCAACCTCCAGTAGAGCAGAGCTCGATTACAAAATAAGACTCAATGATCTTTCTCTTCTATCTACGACTATTTATAGTTAAATGACCTTCAACAACCTAACGACTAGTGGTCATTTGCATAACATGGGTTAACCACTTTATTTATTAATTATGGCCCGTTGCAACTAACTGTGGTCCCTTTCTTAAATGCGGGTCAACCACTTACAATTATTAATACAAGCTTTATTGACTCTTTAACTAACTATAACTATGACTCGACCTTATTACATAAATAAAAGGGTTAGGGTTGGACCCTAACAATATGTTGTAAGTGAAATTTCAAGTGTCATTAGCGAAATGTGAAAGGTCATCATATTATGTAATGAGTTATTTGTAAGGAAGTTGAAGAGTCATGAGGAAAGTCAAAGAGTCACAAAGGGGGGATGTCAAGGGTCACACCACCCTTTGTTATAAATAGAACCTCATAACTCATAGAAGAGGATTTTGGGAGCCAAGCTTTTGGCTAGGCTTAGGCTTAGAAAAGGCTTGGGAGTATTGTGATGAGCCTTGGCTTCTCCACAACGTAGAGTGAGTATACTTCTTTGGAGGAGTAGGTGTTCTTGACTATAATGTTCCACTATTGGGGTTAGTGGTCATCAATGGTGTATGTAAAGATGGAACTTTCACTTATAATAATAATAACAAAGTCAAAACACTTTGAGGCATATGTTGTTATTGTAGTTGGACTATTCTGGTTGCTTTAGTAATGTATGTTGTTTAACTTACGCATTTTCCTATGACTACTTGGTATGAAATTGTACGAATCATGTTGCGCGCATGTTGTTGGATTACCCTGTCACTTTAATTTGTGGACTATTCCACATTTTAGTTTGTGATGTCATCCCACTCGTGTGTTCCTTTCAAGTTGTGTACTATTACAGGTTTCTAAGGGGTGCACTTTATTTTCCCCTCCATGTGTTAGAACCTTCATGCATCGCACTTGACTCTCTATAGGGTCACACACTTGCTCTCACCCAAATTTATCTTACTTACCTCTGCGCGCTACCGCGGTCAAGGCATTACACTACCACCCACTGCTGGGACTCCTACTCCAAATAGTTTGAGGTTTAGTTGGGACTTCATATCAGGGAGATCCCCTTAACGTTGACAGGTCCATCACCATCAACATTTCTAGCGCTAGAAGGAGGGCCAGATGACAAGTTGATCCCTTGAAGTCTGTTTTGAATTTCTGCACATATTTCATGACTTCTATTGAAATCATAACCCTCACATGTTTCTCTAACTTTGTTGATTTCGATGTGCCGACGATCAATATAGATGACTTGTCCAGATATAATTTCAATCGTGACAATGGAACACCCCTGTTTAGGCACACAGTGGCATTTGTTGGCTTCTGTGACAAGCATGATGTCCCCTCAGATGACATTGCATGTGGGTTGTTCGCTTTCACATTCGAAGGGCGCGCAAAGAAATGGTGTCACACATTGCCCGCGACCTCTATACACTATTTTGATCACAGGTTCAGAGAATAATGTCGTGTTTTCGTTCTTTATGATTGTAAAGCACTTAATAAAAAAAATTTATAATTGCGAAATCACTGGACGAATCTCTTCAAGATTTTCACAATCATTTTCTTCATTACTGTTACGAATTTCCTAAAGATGAAGTTGACTGGAAATTTCTGGAGGAAAGATTTCAATATCTTGTTCATGTTTCTCAGAATCCACATGAATTAGTATCTTTCGAACCTCTCCAGCCATACCTCGGTTTTAGATCTTATAAATCTGAGACAGACAAGGTTGTTGTCCCAAGTGACCCTTCGTCCCCATCACATCAAACAACTCTAGCTCCACAGTTCGAGGTGGGATAAATTGAGAACCTACCTATTGTTCTGTCACCATCTCATCCTGCCCCACCTTCTTATAATATCTGTGCAGAATTGGACTATAACTACGATGGTTGTCATGTGGTCTCTTGATCCTCCGGATTTTGGTGTGTTGTGCTCATCCATCTCTAATCTCACATATGATGTTCACAAGGATCAAGTATTGGACGGAGTTAATGTTGAACAACCAACGTACACTATAATTTTTTATGAGTATGTGTGGGAGTCTAAACAAGAATCTTCGGTGAAGGATGACCTCCTTTTGTCCGCACCTCGTCTGCTTTATCCCGACATCTTCCACGATTCTGCTATTTATGTTCCATCTTGTGAAAATTCATTCCTGAATATTTCTATTTTTGATCATTCGAAAAACACGTGGGATGCCAAACTTTCATTTGATTACGGAGAGGACAAATCTATCTTCCCGGATCCACCCAATCTCTCATCTTACATTTTCGGAAACATAGAGGGTGAAATTTTCCATTTTTCATCATCCCCTCTTTATGATTCGTCAGATCATGAGCATTTCGTTGTCCATCATCTTGATTTTTCTAATTGTGGTGGTAGTAATCTTTTCATTCATTCATCTAATCACGATTCTAATTTGTCTATTGTTGATCTTTCTAAGCCACTGGTCTTTGATGATCCATCTTTTAAACTGGAAACTACTCATGTTGTTGAGGCACTTCAGCCCGAGCTGATGGTTATGTCAGGTTCTCGTAGCCTTGAGGTTAGTTCCACTTCCGATCAGAAATCTGTTGAACTTTTCTAGACTCCTCATCACTATGTTGTTTACACTAAAAATCAATCTATTTTATAGTTTTCACATCCTCCACCGGAATCACGCGATCTTATTGCTCATGCATTGGAGGAGTCATACGTAGCAAGCACTATGGTGAAACATAATTTTGCTTCTTTCTTTATGTTTCTCGTTTGTCAAGTTCGAAGGTGTATACATTCTTGTCTGCCACTCGCAGTGTGACAAAACACCATGATACATCCACAAAGTGACTTTCATGTGATTTCAATTTTTTCTTTTATGTGGATGCATTCAAGCTTCGAACGTTTTGGTTTAAATTGTTGTGTCTTTCTTGTCTGTTCGTTTTCTTTCATATCTTTCTTGTCAATGATGCTCTCGCCTACATGGGCACACCAATGCGTCGATGGCTGGATTGGAAGAATCACTTCACGTGAGTTGGCCTATGCTCTGCTTAGTTTAGGAGTAGGAGTAGTGTTTGCTTTCTTGTTTGTTTCTTGATTTTCTTACTTTGTTTTTCTTTCCCTTGCTTCTTTCCTTTGTCGTTTTCTTTCAGACCCGTAGGTTAGTTTTCCGCATGAAACCGTGTTTGGCTTCTTGAGAAAAGCAGGGTGAAATCCAAGAGGAACTTGTACAGCTATCAACACCTAGTTATTTGTCTATTCCCTCTCTTTATGTGAATCTTGCATTTCCTCTAGTGAATGATACCTTGATGGAATATATGTTCCTTTCAAAGAGAGCCATGGTGAAATCACAATGTTTTCACTCTTAACTAGTACCGCCTACTCTAATCCGTTTTCTATTTTCAGTTAACCCTTGTCAACTCAGTCAAGTAGAGTAAGGAGAGGGGGGGGGGAACTTAAAAATTATGGCAGAGGTATAAATAAACATCCTTCTCTAAAGGGACAACCTCTTTTGCTATCAATGAGTCAAGATTACTCTTCCACCTCATGAAATAAATAAGTGCCTATGCATAGTTCTTTGAAATATGAAAATATGAAAAAATGAAAAAAATAAAAATAAAGGGCAAAATAAGAGAAAGGCTTCCAATGAAGAGAGGTGAAGCAAGTAACTCTGTGGGGATACTGTCCAGGCCTACTAGCAGTGAAGTAACACCAGAGATTAAACTAAAACTGTGACAGTCTATATTACTTGTGCATTTATATACCCCTCATCCCCAATCAAAACAACTCTGTTTGACTTGGCTTGGGTATGTGTGATGTTGATAAATAAAATGGTAGGGAATACATCCTTAACTCAAGCTAAGTGAAGAAGTTATAATAATCGAAGAACTGAACAATACTTCCAGAAGGGTTAGACTCGCTTTTCACGGGACAAGGTCCATACAGAGAGTTGTAGTTCTACCAATGTGTCTTCAATGTTGTAGCAACTACAACCACCCTCCAAAATTTTGCTTATGCTTCGTTTTGGAGCCTCCCTTCTAAATCTCAACAGCTCATCTTGCACTAATCCAGGTACTTGTGCTTTGATTGAGCCTCATCCTTTGCATCTTGTCTTGTGTTTTCTTACTTGGTTTACTATCTAACCCATAAGTCAATCTATTGACTTGGTTTTCATCCAGTTTTGGGCTTGTCTTAGAGAATTGCGCAATCCTTTAGGGCAACTAGCCTTACTCTCGAGAATTTCACAGTTCAAGATTACAGTGAACCTTGATCTCAAGAAATGTTCAGTGTTAGTTGACAGTCAACCTTGAGCTGGGAAATTGCGCAGAGCATGAGAGATAGCCCAGAGCCAGTTAGCCCAGAAATTGCACAGAAGCCTTCCTCCTCAGAAGCTACTTAGTGCATGAGCCAAAGAGTTGCCCAACCCTTCCCAGAACTGCACAATCTCTCCAGGAAATGCATGGAATTTTTTCCTAAAAAAGAAGAAGAAAAAAGCGAAAAAGAATCCCTAAAAAATAGGGATATATTTTTAGCAATCTGAAAGAAGCCCTTGAGTTATTTTGGAAACTGTCGCCAAGTGTCACTTTTTCCTTGATTTTTTGCCTTCGCATCATAAATACTAAATTGACCAAATATATTTAATCGATTGTGCCATAGCTCATTTGCACATTCAATCTTGGAGCTCTGACATTCCCAAGGAGATCAACAAATCTTCATTATGATCTTCATCGCTTTTGTGGGTGAGTCTTGCTTTTCTAGTCTTTTACTATTTTTCAGTCGCTTTTTGTTGTTTAGTTTGTGAGCGTGTTGTTTCACTTGTTTCTTTGAATCACTACTAGTGTTTTAACTTGTTTTAGCCTGTAGAAGTATTGTTTAAAGTTTTACATTGCCTTTCCCAAGTGTTGCAAGCATTACCCTGTTTTTGCACTAATGGTCGTCGTTGCGGAGACTATCTTCACATGCTTCATTTTCCTTTAGTTTGATTGATTCATGCGCTTGTTTCACTTGCATGCATCTTCACTTAGTAAGATTTGCACTCAGCATCACACCATCCTTCAGATATTCTCAATTTCACACTCCCCTTGGGCAGATCTAGGCTCCCCTTACACGGATCTTGCTTTTCACTACATGCAATGTGCATTATGGGAGCTCAAGGCCTCTACCTTTGGTTTCTAGAATTGCATAGAGGCTTCACTGTCCTGGATCCAATTATGGACAGTGCAGTTCCAAGAGCCAGCCTCCCAGCTTGGCCACTGAGATTGTGCAATGTGCAGTCTCTCCTGGCCTTGGCCCCTGACTGAACTGTGCATTGCGTAGTTCCAGTCAACATGCTTCCCGACTGACTGCGCAATGGGCACTTCCCACAGTCAGCCAATGACCCCTGCCAACCAGAATTGCACAGTCCTTCCCATCTTGAGCCCAGTTTGTTTCTTGATCTTGTCTTGAAGTTTCTTTGGTTTCTGAGCTGACATTTTCTTGCCATGAGTTTCCTCTTTGTCCCATAGGTACAACAGTTGTTGAGCATCTCTCAAGCAGTTACAGTTAACATGGCATCCAAGAGAGTTGCATCAAAGGAAACCATTGAGAGAAGTACTGGGGAAGCAGTTGAGCAGATATTTGTTGATATATCAGTCTATGCAGACACTCAGTTGTTCATTGAGAAGGGCACAAAGTTGACATGGCAGCGAATCAAAGATACTTTTGCAGAGGACTTCAAGGAAGACTTAGAGGACCGACATGTATATATTAATATCCAATGGTTAGGATACAAGGTTGAGTGCAGGTACCCTACCTTCCCATGTGCGAACATTATCAGATCAATTATGTCACACATAGATCCAGAGACTATGACATTGAACAGTGCCAGCGGGATAGAGCTTGCCACCTTTAGGGCAGAGAAATTTCAGCAGATGTATCATTTACCTCAATCGGTGAAGTGCATGGACACACTTTTCTATGCCACTTTTTAGGGTCCTATAGTATAGGTAATTATAGTCTGTCTGTCCAATTATTTATTTTGGGAATATGCTTGTGATGTTTAGCCTATAAATTCACCATGTATTATAGTCTAAATTATCTTTGTACTAAGGTCTAAAATTTCTCAAGTCCTTGAAAATATGTGTGTCAAAAGGGGTCCATTAGTCTTGATTTGAACTATAAGATCCCTAGGGGATCATCAATCAGTTATCATAAGTTTCTTGTCATGAGTGAAGGTTGGCACCGATGTCAACCAGACTGGCAAGAATGTGTGCTGCGGTGCACGGTTAAGAAGGATTCCTATGGTAGCTGCAAGTTTCATGTAAAAGATCATCATGGTGGGTGTGTTTTCAGTTATCCGAAGCGAAAATGAGAAAATAAGTTTGAAGTCATTTTCCAAGAATCAGAAGGAATCAAATTCTTCATCGGACCCTCTCCATTGGAAAGTTCCCTGAATCATCTTTCCAGCAGTATATCCAGTTCTTCAAACTGACTTCTGGATAAAAAGTTAGAGCAAGTTCAAATTCACTCTTCAAAACCCAGAAAACACGTGAAAATGCCTAAGTGTGGGTTCCAAAATCTTGCATCCTGCAATTCGAAGGTACATGGCCATAACGGCAGTGGGGGCAATCAGCAAATTAGTGATCAGTGATTCGCCATGGAGGTAAGGTGGTCACGTTTTGAAATCGCCAATATTGCGGGAAAAATCCTTCAGTGTTAAAATGTCGAGGAAGGCCAAAACAAATTTACAAAGGAATTGCTCCCAAAACCAGCCCAGGTCGGGCCTTTTCTCTCTCCTTCCAAAGGGACGTGTGGTAGTCAACGATTGGTTTTGATAAATCCCACGTGTTGGCCAACATCACCATGACGTGGTCATACAGTGGACACGTGGCAAGCAGAAATAACATTTTCAAGGGTCGGAGGAGGCCGAAACAGGGTGACATGTGTCACCACTCACAAGATGACACGTGGCAGTGACGTGGCA
Source organism: Pinus tabuliformis (assembly GCA_031772625.1). NCBI lineage: Eukaryota > Viridiplantae > Streptophyta > Pinopsida > Pinales > Pinaceae > Pinus > Pinus tabuliformis. Next base: position 632,495,479 of record CM062810.1, on the reverse strand, counting down.
TTGATGACGTCATGTGTTGGAAATCAACGATTGGAGGTTTAGGTGTGTTGTTCAATATAATGGAATCACCGATTTGAAATCACCGGGAAAAGAGGATCCGATATGAGGGTTGGCTTATGGTCACGTGAAGAAGCAAAGGACCAGGTGCTAAATAGAAAAGGTGACCGGCGTTCGGAGATCAATGGAGTTGTGCTGTCCACCAATCTAAAACTGTCGATTAGAAAACGTCGGGAGAGGAGCTCTGACATAAGGGCTAATTCACGGTCATAAAGAAGGAAATGTGTAGGGCTTAGAACCAAAGGTGATCTTGCATATTAGCGATCGCAAGTTTCGAAGAATGAAACTAAGTGCAACTTTATGAAAATCCCCGATTGCCAAAGATTGATAAAGTAAAGGGCCCAAGTGCATATAAGTGTGGTTCCATGTCTTATGCGGGAAACATTTATAATAATGCAACATTTCAAAGAATCAGCCCCCTTTTAACCAAGTCCCAAAGTCTTATTTCAAAGGACCAAACAACATTATGATGGTGTTAGAGTCGGTTTGGTCAGCCCTCCATCAGAGATCAAAACTCTTTGTGCATTTCAATTTTAGGTGTCCCGCTCCATTCACTCAGCTACATTTCACTAGGGACATGCCATGATCTGACGGAGAAAGTCATGCTAGTCATTTTCCCTCATGTCTGGCCCCTGCTGGCTCAGGTCTTGGTCCATAATCACCGAAGCTCATGACAGTCCAGGTCTAGTCCTTTACAGGACAAAGTCATTTTTTATGATTGGGTCTAGGAATTCATCAATTTGGTCTTTGAAAACATGTCCAGAACAAGCCATGCAGGCCAGAGGGAGGCCTTACACAGCTATGGTTCAGAAAGCTTCATCATCACCTGAAGAGACTTCGACTCTTCTTCAAAACTCTGTTTTGAAGAAAAGTCAAACAAGCTCAATTATGACAAAATTTTTTCAAAAAATCACCAGTTGAATTTTCATATGCAGTTATGATTTACATGGCCCAATGCTCTGTCATACAGTCCCTGCAAAGAGGTGCCGAAAATTTCATCATTTGAGCCAAAATGTCAAAGGGAAAGTGAAAATCAGTGTGTCTAAAGGTTAATGAAAAAGTGAAAAACTCAACATTAGAAAAGGGGTTTTCAAAGAGACAAAAATCAAACCCATCTCCTCCAAGGCTATAAATACATGTTTTGACCCAAACCAAAAGCATTGTGCTCTTGCAAGCTTTGGAGAGACATTGCAAAAGTGAGAAAGTGAAATTGTGAGCGTTTGAGTGAGTGAGAGTTGGATTTCGAGGGCGCGGCGCATACACCAAGGAGCGTGGCGCACACGCAGCCAGCCCGCAGTGGGAAATTTACAAGGGCGCGACGCACACCCAGCGCACAGCGCACTGGGCTTGGCGCGCGACGCACACAGCCAGGGGCATAAAAAATTGCCAAACCGCTTCAAGTCTTGGTGAAGGCTAGCAAAACAAGAGGTAGGCCCTGTGGACACCTCTTCTCCATCAATTTTGTCATTGATATGGTGTTTATGAGATGTTTAAATGTCACCCAAAATCATAAGGTCAACCATGAAAAAAATCACCAAGAAAACGATGGCTAGGGTTGCAAAAATGTGATGATAGCACCAAGGTTTCACTCCACTCCCCTTGTCCCCTCACCCATCATCTTTCTCATCTCCCCTTGACCATTTTTCCTAAGAACCCCACCCTAAAACCACTACATAACCCTTTCCCTATCCCTGCAAGCAATTCATGGTGAAATTCTGAGCACGCGGTGCACACACAAGGAGGCGCGGCGCACTGGGAGCCGGTTCACAGTGTAAAAATGCCACTGGCGCGGCGCACTCAGAGCGTGCGATGCACTGGGCAGTGCGCGTAGCGCACAGAGATATAAGCCCAGAAAACCACCAATTTGCCTAAAAATTTTGTGAATGCCTATCAAACTTGAGAGGTAGACCAACTACCTTCACTCTTGGCATTAAACTTGAGAAGAATACCATGATTTTGATGAGTATAAATCTAATGCCAAAATTGTTTTTTAGTAAACAAAAGAAGACACAAAGAAATCAAGCTCCCAGGGTTTTTGCTACAGTAACAGTGTTGTCAAAGTGTTCTCCAACCCTACCCCATCAATATTATTCCCAAAACACTCCCAAATCCCTGATAAATCTCTCCCTTTAGCCCCTACTCCCATTTCATCATTCCTCTCCTAATACTCCCTATTTTATTGTCCCCTTGGTGACAGATTTTCAGAGAATCTACCAGTTCCATTGGATTTAGAGGGCAGCACAAAACTTAGGGTACACACAACAGTAATGGCATCAGAAGTTTCATCAGAGTATGAGGAGGGGACCCACAGTGACACATCTTCAGGAGAGAGGGTCCATAGGAGACATCACCGGAGTGGAAAACATCTTAGAGATGAGCCAAACACCCTCACTGAGCTGCATGCATGCCCTCTTGCCATGTCTTGTTTCCAGCACTTGGCATGTTATGAATTTTGTCAAAGGGTGGCAAATGTCAGAGTCCATCATGAGTTGGCCCATCTTTTTGCACTTCATCTACAGGGAGGTCAATCTGTCCTGGCTGGGGTCACTTTCACATTGACACCGGAAACCATATCAGTGGCAACAGGAATACCGAACATTGGGGAACAGTGGCATAAGAAAAAGAAGGTGGAGAGGCATCATTATGAGCCTTACATCAAGGACAGTTGTTTGAGCCAGCTCACCAGAGTTTTTCCATTCATATTTTTGAGGGATGAGTATGCCCCACTCATGAGATTGATCATGAAGTATTTCAGTTGCGAGGGGAGGTTTTCTCGCCTTTATGCCTATCACATCAGGTTGCTCATGCACTTCACCAGGGTGCGGATGATGAGCCTCCCATTTTTCATCTGCGGGAACATAGAGAGGATGAAGAATTTCATGCAGCACAAGACCCCTCAATAGCAGCTCAACAACGTTTATCACTTTGCTCTTATCCGGATTTTGGTGGACCATCAGTTGGGATTGCAGGGTATTGCTTGGGAGGAATTCATCTCTTGTGACTTCTTCAGTGCTCCACAAGTGGTTTCAGAGGCAGAGCATGAGGTAGGGGGCCCATCTCATCAGTATGAGCGACATGAGACTGCCACTATGCCAATATACATCACCTATCAGAAAGGCAATAGACCCTTATTTGCAGCAGCAAAGTGAGTGTTATCTCCACCCGTGGTGGAAGGAGCCTCGCTTCCGACATCAGCATCACAGGAGTAAGGCAAGGGTAAGGAGCCAGTGCAGGAGGAAGGGCCATCAGGTGAGCGAGAGACCAAGTTTGTTCTCCTCCAGGATGATGAGACAGGTGCAGAACCAACAAATGCAGAGCTTATAGAGATCATCCGGGAGCAGCAATCAGAGATTGAAGACTTTTCCATTGATTTAGAAAGGGCCAAGTGGAACATGAAGTACCTGGAGCAGAGAAACAAGCAGCTGGAGGACTAGTAGATGATTATGGAGCTTCAAAACATTCGTGAGCATCGCCAAGCTGCTCAAAGGAGAAGAGTTCAGCCCACATCACTGGAGCAGGCGATCAATGAGGATCGGGAGGCCTATCTCGAGATCAGGAACATGCAGTTGGAGAGGATGCTGGACAAAGTCGATCAGAACCTTGCTCTACTGAGACACATGACTTTTCGTTACAGGGTGTGGAACATGAGTGCACAAGCTCGGATAAGGAACTTGAAAGCAAAATTGAGGAAAGCAACAAGAAGAGCAAAACGGGCAAAAGAACAATATCGGCTTAGAATCTTGGCTGAGGCTTCCTTGACTCAGCATGGCACCCCACAGAGAACTTCCAGCCCAAATTTCAAAAAATTTGGGCAAATTTTGGTCACATGGTGATTTTTTGGACAAAAACCAGGAAATTCCTCCCTGTGCGTCGCGCCACTGGCGCGACGCTAAAATTATAGAGCTCCAATCGAGGAATGGTTTGCATTTTTGGATTCAGCATGGAATCCAAAAAACACCCAAAAATGGCCTCGCGCGACGCTAAAATTATAGAGCTCCAATCGAGGAATGGTTTGCATTTTTGGATTCAGCATGGAATCCAAAAAACACCCAAAAATGGCCTCTCTGCCACTTTTTTGACACACAGAAAGCAGTCTTGGGAGAATGAAGATTTGGAGGGGCAAATGAGCACCAAATTTGGAAATTCCATTGGGGTTAGAAAGTATACAGGACAAGCTTCCCAACAAGCCCACTTGGGCACATTTTGGACACCTGCAAGTGCCCCAAAACAGGCCCCAAAGTAGCACGACGCACAAAGAAAATGGGCAGCGCACAGAGGAAAAATTGGCAATTTTCTTCCGTTTCGTGAAATTTCGGTTTGCGACTTCTCCAAGTGGGCCCGGTCATCTACACTTCGGTTTTTTGGCACCAAAGGCGGCATTTAAATAGTTTTTTCTCCAGATTGGCTTCTATCCAAGTGGCAAAGGAAGGCAAACGGTCACCCCAATGCCAAATGTCATGTTTGCAGCGCTGCACCTGTAGCTGATGGTTGGCTCTCCATCTCCATTTTGTAATGATTCGAGTAACTTCCCAACCCCTGGGCGTTCTATCTCTTCCTCACACATTCTATATATTGTATGCAATTTATTTGCAAAGGGTTGGTTGGCTTGTAACTTCTGGGAGACTGTGGGAAAGAAACTTTGTTTCTTCACTGTGTATTTTTGACAGAGAATTAATGAAAGGCAGCGGCTCTGTTTCATGAGATTCTTGTGGTTGTGACTGTAGCAAATGTATTTCTTATGTGTTCATATGTATTTAGTTATGTTTGATAATTCATTTCATGCTCATTTCTAGTGAAATTTTCTGAGTGAGATTAGGTAGAATCCAATTTTTATTGCTCTGCCTGTGGGGAAATTTCATGTTCAGTGTTATTCTTCTGTTGAAAAGGATTCATGTCACTATGCCCTTTTCACTTTCTTCAGCGATCTATTCATGCCGTGGTACCTCAAACTAAATTGTTACATTTTCCGCCTACCTTGCCTCACGGAATAATCTGTGCCTTTGTATTAAATTCTCTGTTCTTCGCTGAGCGCCAGTCCCATAACATCCCAGAAGCTCGGTCATTCATGAAAATTGTTTCCAGAATCCCTATTCACTTACTAGCCTAAGGTAAATTTTTCATTGTAAGTCATCTCAGACCGTTTTCGATTATCCATTCACTGAGGGTGACACAAAGAGAGCCCTCTCCTGTTCTGGTAGGGCTAGCTACCAGACTGAGCGTGGTTTGTGGTTACCCTAATTTTTGCCTTCCTTCAGCCTAGGGCAAATTTAGGTGCTAACAGATGGAATTTCAAAGAATCGGCCCCTGCTTATGACTTAAAGGGATGAGCCCCAGGGGCTAGGCGCATCGGAGATTTCACAGCCTGCACCTCCGATTGAAAGTTTCGATATTAAAAAGGGCCCAAGCACATATATGTTGTGGTCTCATGTATTACACATAGGAACCCTTATATTGCGTCAATGTTACAAAGAATCGGCCCCTTGTCCCAAGCTAAAGGGCTTAGCCCCAGAAGATCAAGCTAATGGTATCGATCTTTGTTTTTACGACTTAACACCCTTTCCACAGTCATGATTTCACATGTTTCCATGTTTTATGGTTTCGTCTGATTCAGTAGGACTAGATAAGGCATCAAGAGGATTTTTAGCAGGATTTTTGGCATCACAGCAGGCAGTTCAGGATTTTCCAAAGGATTACGGGAAGATGAGGATGAAGGTGTTTTTCTGAGTTAATTCTCTCCTATAATTAACCTAAATCTTGTTATTTATGTTATAAACAATCAAACACACCTTTTGATCCACTTAGCTAGACGAAATGCATTGTATCTGGCCCTTGGCCGACGTAGTATAAAAGTCTAAGCATATGGTGTAATAGAGGTTGGAATTTGAGGGGTTAAGTTGGAACTTGTATGAAGAAAGGTTGTACATTGATGTAAGTTGTGCATTGTACTGAAAGGGATCAATTTACAGTAATACAGAGAGCTTTGTTCCAGGATTCCTGTGTCAAGCAATTGGTGATGTACTTTCTCTTGTGAAATTGTTTATTCTCTCAGTTTTCCATATGTTTTCTATCTTTATTGTTTCAAGAAGATTAAGGGCCGAATTTTCTTAATTGTACTCTGCTCTGGCTTGTAAACAATATCAATGTTTTTTGTTTGATGTTAGATATAGAATTCATCTCAGTATGCTCTATATTTAATTGAATCTGAATCATATTCATCCTCTTCACTCCACAGACACTCTATAAGATCCAAAATCTTGCCTATCCTACCTTGTTACAGTTGCGTTGTTATTTTTTGATTGATTACCTATAGTTTCATGAATCCATGCCAAATGGATTTTTCCTACATATTTCAGTCAAACCTTTGAATAATCTCATCTCGTACTCTCATAACTAGCCTAATATCGTAAACAAAAATCTAAATCAGATAGAGAGATCCCTCTCTGAGGCTGAAGGGCTAGATCCTAGCTTTGCAAGTGTTTTTTTGGTTACCTATGGGTTTCTCTCCTCAGCCTAGGGAAATTACAAAGTGATAACATTATGGCAACCATACTGGGGAACGAAAGGTTTCTTCTTCCCCAGAAAAGACTATAAAATTTCAAATCTGATTGCTGATGGTGGACAGTCATTAGACACAAGAAGGTTGAACCATTCACCTGGCGACTCCAATCAAGTTTCAACTTTATCCAAAGACACCTTTGTCAAAGAATCCAGATTACAAAACACTCATGTCAACTCCACTACACGGTGATCGAGTTGCTTGATAAACATGATGACAGGGTATGTGGCAGACCCTATTTCTATTGAAGGTTTCAAATAATACTGGGATAGTTTTGATGATGATCAAATTGATGAGGCTTTCTCATATTTTTTTTCTATTTATCTAAATAAATGCAAATGTAGCTTTGAAGCCAAGACCAATTTTTTAGCAGAGTTTGTTAAAAAAATTGAGAAAGATCTTCAGGCCTTAGAGGTTCAAATTCAGGGCCACAATTTCCAATGTCAAAATCATTTCTTTGAGAACCTTTGTCAACCGAAACAAGAAGTGGTAGTGTTGTATTTTGATATTGAGGTTGAGGATTGTTTTGATAATAGGTCTGATGACTCACAGCTGAAACTGTACGATGGTAAAGAAATCATACATGAACTACCCAAGCATGACGATAAATTTGCAGAATACTTTGAAAATCAAACAATAAGTCCTGTATCTTATTATCCCATAGATATCTATATGGAGGAAGTGTTCACTACAGAGTTTCAATTATGTTTCTTCTGTGAAAATCAAGCCTACAATTAGTTTCCAATGCCCTTACAAGTTCTAGTTTTGATTATGCTTAAACATAGTCAAAGAGCCCAGGTATTGGATCAACTTTTTGAATGGTTATATTGGAGGTTTTACATTGCTTGAATCAAGCATTTGGTTCTCAGCTGTTAGGGTAGATTGGTATGTACATAAATAATCTCAATGGTTTGAGCATCTTTTTCAGCATTGTGCCAACTTCCAGTTGTTTATTTGGGCATTTCAGTATTATTGTTCAGATTTGTAAGTATGGGTGGCCACCATTGGAATTTGAAGCTCGAAGTGAAGGCCCTAAGGTTCCAGTGATTTGTTTCTCTATGTAAGTCAGTCAGTGTGTTAAATTTTCAGTTTTTATGATGACTCCATTTCCCAAGGGAGAAGGCCATTGATATATGTTGTTCTTAACACCTCACAAGGAGGAAATCGTCCCCATTAGAGCCAATGTTAGGTTCCTATAATATAAGTAATTATAGTTTGTTTGTCCAGTTATTTATTTTTGGAATCTACTTATGAATTTTAGCTTATAAATTCACCATGTATTATAATCTAAATTATCTTTATACTAAGGTCTCAAATATCTCAAGTCATTGAAAATATATGTGTCATTGAAAATACTGTAAGGTCCCTAGGGGGTCATCAATGAGTTATCATGAGTGTCTTGTCATGAGTGAAGGTTGGCACTGATGTCAACCAGACTAGCAAGAATGTGTGATGCAGTGCATGGTTAAGAAGGATTCCAATGGTAGTTGCAAGTTTCATGTAAAAGATCATCAAGGTGGGTGTGTTTTCAGCTATCTGAAGAAAAAATGAGCAGAGAAGTTTGAAGTCATTTTCCAAGCATCAGAAGGAATCAAAGTCTTCATCAAACCTTCTCCATTAGAAAGTGGTATGAATCACCTTTCTAATGGTATATCCAATTCTTCAAACTGGCTTCTGGATCAAAAGTTAGAGAAAATTCAAATTCACTCTTCAAAACCTAGAAAAAAAGTGAAAATGCCTAAGTATGGGTCCCAAAATCTTGCATCCCACAGTTCAGAGGTACATGGCCATATCGGTAGTCGGGGCAATCGAAAAATCAGTGAGCAACGATTCGCAATGGAGGAAGGGTGGTCTCGTTTTGAAATCATTGGGATTACAAGAAAAATCCTTTAGTGTTAAAATGTCAGGGAAGGCTAAAACAAATTTACAAAGGTATTTCTTGCAAAACCAAGCCAAGACGATCATTTTCTCTCTCCTCCCAAAGGTACGCATGGAAGTTAATTATTGGTTCCGATAAATCCCACGCGTCGGCTAACGTAGCCATACGGTGGACACGTGGCAAGCAGATTCAACATTTTCAAGGGTCAGAGGAGGCCGAAAAAGGGTGACAAGTGTCACCACTCACAGGATGACACATGGCAGTGACGTGGCATTGATGACATCACGTGTTAGAAATCAGCAAGGACAGAAGGTTCTTGTGTATTCTTCTTACCTAAAGTTTGAGAAGGTTCTTGTGGATTCTCCCCATGTATCTCTAAAACATAATTGATTCTAAGCCCTTTACAGTTGGATTCAAGTAGAAGCTTAGCTAATCCTTGGCCTTTTACTAGCTTCGTAGTTTTGATAGTTAGATCAAACTCCAGTATTTGAGTGATCCATCTACCTCTCTTTCCATCAGTGTCCGGTTGGGTTAAAACAATTTTCACAACATTGTTAGGAACATAAGCAGTAATAGGAGAATGTAGGACATACATCCTGAAAGATTTCGGGGCTTGAATAAGGGATAGGCTTGCTTCTGAATTATGTCATACTTAATCTCGACATCTCTCATAACCTTACTGAAAAAGGCTATGGGTTGGTCATGGGAATCTTCATTCTTTTGTAATAGAACAACAACAAGGGTTGTTTCTGAGGAAAAAGAAAAGATATTGAATGGTTTACTATAATCAGGGCTGGCCAAGGTGGGAAATTCAAAGATGGCTTTCTTGATTTGATCAAAGGCATGCCTGGAAGAGACAATCCATTTAACTTCATGATCCTTTCGGAGCATGTCAAATATATCTTTTACAATCTCAGCATAATTTGGGATGAATCTCCTTAAAAAGTTAATCTTGCCTAGAAAAGCTTGAATCTCCTTGTTTCTAGGTAAGGTCAATGTTTCAATGGCAGACACACGCTTGGGATCAATCACTACTCCTTTTTCTGAAATTATATGGCCCAACAGTTTTCCTTCTTTGATGGCAAACAGAGACTTTCTAGGATTCAGTGATATTCCGAATTTTCTACACCTGTCAAAAACCTTCATCAAGTGCTTTAGATGTTTCTGATCAGATTTAGAAAAAATAGTTATGTCATCAAGATAAATAACCACAAATTTATTTACCTGACCCACAAAATCTACATTCATAGCTCTCTGAAATGTTGCTCCAGCATTGGTTAAGCCAAATGGCATTTTGGCATACATGAATGTACCCCAAGGTGTAGTAAAGGTTGTATTCTCTCTGCCTCCTGAATCAACATTTACCTGATCATAGCCTGAAAAACCATCAAGCATAGAAAATCTTCGTGCTCCTGAAACCATTTGAAGTAACTGATCCATTTTGGGTAAAGGATAGTTATCCTTTAATGATGCTTTGTTCAAATTTCTAAAGTCCACAAAAAGTCTAATTTCTCCATACTTCTTTCTAACAGGAACTAAATTTGCAACCCAATTAGAATATCTAAGAGGGAGAATGAGCTGGGCATCTATCATTTTCTTAATTTCCTTCTCTACAGTTGGTAGAAGAGTTGGATTGATCCTCCTAAGTTTCTATTGATAAGGGGTTGCTTCTGGCTTTAAGGAATCTTATGTTGTATTAATGAAGTGTCATAGGTTTTTAGATTAGCATAGGTCCATGAAAAAACATCCTTATAATTTTGAAGTAACTTAAGATATTGAGCTTTGATCTCAGGATCTAGAGATGCACAGATTTTGATGTTTTTAATATCATCATTTGTTCCAATATTAATTTCTTCTATGTCATCTTATGAAGAAGTGGACTGAGGGTTTCTAAGAACATCATTTTGATCAAACAATTTTTCTAAAGGAATGAGGTCTTTGGGAATAAAATTGTTAGACAATTGAATAATGTCATGATCAACAATTTTTGAATGGAAATTTGAAGTATCATTTCCATCTATATTTTCATCTATTTCAGTTCTATCTTCATCAAATTGTAGAACTGAAAAATCATCTATAACCTGTAGAAAATACTTCAAATGTTCATCATCTTCAACTATCTGCCAATGTTTTAGATTGTGTAGGACGGATGGTCTATACTTGACTTGTATTTGATAGAGTACATTGGTCTAATCAGGAATTTCAAATGAACTAGCAGAAACAACTAAGGCATCTGCATGAATATTCTGATCTCTTGGAATGTAAGTCAAATTAAAAGCATCAAAGAAGTTTTCAACTGAATCCCAAACTTCATTTCGTTAAGACCTAAGTCTAGGATGCTTAGTCTAGCAAATATTTCTCACTTGTTTGACAATAAGTTCTAAATCAGTAAAAACACTTAAGTTTTGAACTTTTAAGCTTTTGGCTGATTGCAGTCCTAAAAGGAAAGCTTCATATTCAGCGACATTTGTAACTTCGAAGGCGAGTTTGCGTGTTTGGGTGATATTTTCCTTTTCTGGTGAAATTAAAAGTACCCCAGCTCCGGCTCCATCTTTTGTACAAGAACCATCAAAAAATAGTTTCCATACATCTGTTTGTTTTGGTTCAGGACTTTCAATTACATCTTCTATTCTAACGTGAGTTTCATGTATTTGGTTTGAAGAGAGTTGAAAGCAACCAAAATCCTGATCAATTGCATAAATGGGATGGTTCCTTGGCTGCTCTTTTTTGCAAACAGTGTGCACAAATCTCACCTGTCTATATAACCTTAATTTTTCACCCCCAGAAACTGGAATAGTGGCATAAAACATATCCATCTGAAGAGTTCCACCTAATTTGGCACAGCAAGACCTAGAAAGGAGCATTCCAAATTTGGGAGGGATATCTGTGACAACTATATCAAGCACTACACTTTTCACTAGAATTTAGACAAGGGTGACTACTAAATCCTTAATCAATCCTAAGCAAGGCATCCTTTTAGAATCAAAGGTGTATAAGTCATGATAGGATCTAGTTATGTCAAGTTTCAAATGGTCCATGATAGTTTTTGGCATGAGGTTATGTGATACTCTAGAATCAAGCATACAATTATATAACATGGAATCATTTGTATTGAGAGTTACATAGAAAGGAGGCACTATGTCATCTATCATATTTGAGCTAGGACTAAAGACAACTGCGGGTTTTTCATCTTGCAAACTAATGATATCACTTTCAGCATCAACCGAGGTGTTTTGTTGATTTTTATACCTAGGGTTTTTGGAAAGTTTTGAAAGCGGAATTGGAATTTTAACTCTTTCTAACTCTTTTTCAACATTAAATGTAGTCAAAGCATTTTTATCATTTTGAGCAGTATCGATTGATTGATTTAATGGTCAAATAATAGTTGTTTGAGTTTCAATAGCTTTGGTACAAGGTTCAATTATTGGAGTCTCCTTAGGAAGTCTTCCAGGGCCAGGTTTAGGCCTAAGATCATATCTCTTGTTCAACTCTGCAATTAAAAATTCAGAGAAGGCATGGTATTTAGAAACCTGTGAGGATTCTTGATCTTATTGAACCTAATTTTGTTGTGAGAGAGAAATCATAACTGTTTGATTAGAAGAAGTATCCATGTTATTTATATCTTCAATAATAGTCATAGTATTTTCATCAGGTTACTGGTCATCTATCAGTGAAAGAGTGGGAACATGTTCATCATTACTAGGTCTCTGAAAAATTTGTAATTGTGGATTCCTTCTATATTGACCTTGATTTTGATTTTGGGGTCTAATCACTGTTTGTTGAACTGTCCTAGGTTGAGTCTCAATCTTGGAAATTCTATTAGCTAGATTTCTAAGAAGATAAGTTATTTCATGTATTTTATAATATTTAGTTTTAGTCTTAGAAGAACTAGAGGAACTAGAGGCTTCTTGAATAGATTTGAGTTTTCTTTGGGCCTTTTCCTCTTTAGATTTTAAGGAAGTCGAAGCAGCCCTATTTTCTTCCACCTCTATAGCATTTGTTTTCATATCTTCAAGAGTTTTTAAAGCTCTCTCTCTTAGAATTACAACAAAATCATCGTCAAAGGCTTTAGAAAACGTAGACTTAGCTTTTTCTACAGGGGGTGTTGGGCGTCAAAATAGTCCCTATTTTCACTCCATTATTCACCAATATCTTCACATTTTACCTTCATGTCACCTCCATTCCTCCTCCATATCATTACATTTACCTCATTATTGGGTTATAACAATGCTTTTCCAAAGTTTATTAATTCTTAACATTTTTAAGTGGATTTATGGCTAAACTTTAAAAAATAATATGCTTATACTTATACCTAACAATTAGAATGAGTTTGTTGACATGTGTAGGTACAAAGGAAGCTTCCAAGGCATCTTTATGTGGACTTGAATGATCAAATTCGAATTTGATAAGATAAGCCTCATGGAAAAGATCATGATCTCATGGACAAGATCATGGACCTCATGGAGGAAATCATGGAGGATAGGGTTATGTGTCTAGATGGTTGATAAATGTATGGAACTAAAGAGAGATTAGTGGATCATCATTATGAGTTTGTTATCTCATCTCATTGTATAAATAGGAGTACCTCCTCCATTCCAAAGGGAGGACTCTTGGAGCGTTGTATCCAACTTATGATGGAATAGAATAAAGCTTAATTTTCATATATTTCCATTATGTAGCTATAGATATAAGTTGTACATATATTTTCATTATGTAGTTTTAGATATAAGTTGCCTTAATATAGTATATGGAATAGCTTGTCACTTTGTTCTTAGGAGAATTGAGCTCACTCTAGAAGGATCAAAGGAACATGTTATTTCATGTTAGATCTTATTTCATTTAATTGCTTAGATGTTTGAGGATTTGTTTGTGATTGATGAATGAGTTTTAAATTAGAATCTTATCAACATATGAGAGGATATCCAAGGGTCTAAGTTAGGCTCTCTCTCTCCATTTGATTTGCATGATAATTGAAATTCATTCTTTTGCTTTTATGTTTCAAGTATCATATGAGGAGATAAACAAGAGTCTAAGTTAGGCTCTCTCTCCATTTGATTCATATGATAATTGAAATTCATTCTTTTGCTTTTATGTTTCAAGTCATTTAATTTCTTATGCTTATGAATGAATCTTAGTTTAGTTTGGATTAGTACATGAGAGGACAATCAAGAGACTAAGTTAGTCTTTCTCTCTCTTTGAATCTGAACAACAATTAAAGTTCATTCTCTTGTCTTCATTTCAAGTTTCTAGTTTTATATAATCAATGATTTCTCTATGATACTGTATGGAAGGACAACCAGGACCTCTTTAGTTAGGAGCTTCTTCCCTTGCATATTATATTGAATCATAAATAATTTAGCTAGACATAGAGTTAGTTGCCTACTCCTGCACATATTTTGCTGGCATCATCGCAAGCTTACGAGTTTCCCTGGTTGATAATTTAATGCAGCAATTTAAGCCCAATAAATTGCCCAACGGGGGGTTTACAATTAGTGGGTATCTTATGATAAAGTTTGTTGAACCTTTTGATGAAATCTGATACAGGTTCACCAAAGTTTCTTTTAAGTTCTTTGAATTCAGGCAGAAAGTAAAGAGGATCTTTCTTTACGCCCCATTGGTTTTTAAATATGTTTGTAAGCTCTTCCCAATTTCTAATGGAATTTACAAGTAACTGCCTAAACCAGATTCTTACATTTCCTTCAAGTGACTGTACAAACAATCTCATGTAAACATTTTCTTGTTCAATATTCATGTTGTCTACAAAGTCTAGAAAATCTTGAAGATGGTCCTCAGTTGTGGGATTAGTTCCTCCATTATACTTGGGAAGGTATTTCAAGTATCCAGCTGGGAATGCATCGAGGTTAGCAGGTAATACTAAAGTTTCGTATCTAGCCTGTACAATAGGTTGGAATGCCATAGTATAAGGTGGTGTGTGAGGTTTTTGTGTGGATGAAGAAAAAGAAGATGAAGAAGGTGATTGAGGGGGTGCATGACTATGTGGAGGTGAAGAAGGAGGGGATATCCTGAATAAGTTTAAAGGAGTCTTAAGAACTAACTTTGGGACCTCTGAATGAATACCCTCTTTTGTTTCAAAGAATGGATTTGTGTATACAGGGATGGTCTCTTCAGGTTTTTCAGAAGTGGAAGGGAATGAATAAGTGGTAGGGGATATGAAATCTGTGGGATTGTATTCAGGTAAATGAACACCCAAGTCAAACTTAGTTTTAGGTGATCCTGGTGGTAGAGGGGGTTCTTGATGTGTTTCAAAATAATGAATAAGGAAAACTGAACCTAAATCAACTCCCCTATCTAATAGTTCAGAAACCCTAGGAGGTATTTGTGTCCTATCAGGATCAGATGGAATATTACTAAAAGGATCAAATGATGCTAACTCTTCAGACTACACAGCTAAAGAGGAAGAAGAAGATGGTTGATGTCTCCTTTTAGTACTTTATTTTCTCAGAAGTTTTTCAGGATCTGACAAAGGATTAACTAAGTCAAATTCTGAATGAGATCTAGTGTGCTTAAAAGGTGCCAGTTTGGGCTAGTGGAGTTGCCATTTGGGAAAGTTATGCATTCCTCAAACATAAAGAGTAAAGATAATTTGAGAAGCACATACTTCTCTAAGATCAGGTCACTGTGGTGTAAGTAAAATAGTTGCACAGCTACAAAGATTTTGTTATTGGCCAAAAATGAATGAGACCGTTTCTAGGTATGTAAGAGGATGTACCATGTGTGCTAAAAGCAAGCCCAACAATAGAAAACTAGGCTTGTACACTCCACTACTAGTTCCTTCTCATCCTTGGGAAAGTGTTTCCATGGACTTTGTTGGAGGACTGCTTAAATATAGGAAAGGTCATGACTATTTATATGTTGTTGTGGATAGGTTCAGCAAAATGTGTATTTTAATACCTTGTAACAAACAGACTACAGCTGAACAAACTGCAAAGTTGTTCTTTCAGCATGTCTGGGTTCATTTTGGATTACCGACTTCCATTATATCTGATCAAGATACCCAATTTGTTGGGAAATTTTGTTCAATTCTGTGGGAATTGATGGACACCGGGTTGAAGAAGAGCACAACTTTTCATCTACAAGCAGATGGCCAAATAGAAGTAGTCAACAAGACAGTGATCCAGTTGCTCAGAGGCTATTGCAACAAGCATCCCAAGCTTTGGGATGAACATTTATGTTATGTGCAACATGCTTACAACTGAGCTAAACATTCTTCTACACAGAGATCTCCTTTTGAGACCTGTTTTGGTTTCACACCAAGGTCTCTCTTGGATTTTGTCTTTGGTAAAGACATAGCGGTTGATGGACACAGTGATGTGGACAAGGCAACCAAGTTCATCGAACAAATCTAAGAGATTCACCAAGCAATACAGGAACAACTGGAAAAGAGCCAAGCCAATTACAAGGAAAGCCATGAAAAGCATTGGATGGAGCATAGTTTCCAAGTTGGTGATCAAGTCTGGTTGTATATCAGCAAAGCTCGAATGCAAGGTGAAGATAAGAAGCTAAAGCCAATAAGGTATGGACTTTTCAAGATACTTGAGAAGATTGGTGAGAATGCTTTTCGCCTTGATTTACCAGCTTACATGCACATCTACTCAGTTGTTAATGCAGACAGCTTGAGATTATTTGAACCTTCATTAATTGAAGATCCCGAATAGTAGAGTTAATTGCCTTCTATTGATGATCTGTTGCCTGAATATCTTAATGAATTGCAGGAAGATACAGTTCTGGACAAGAAGGTGAGAACTACGTGCAGATGGGATGTTGAATACCTCAGGATTGGACTCAAAGGTTCAAAGCCAAGCAGTGCGAAATGGATAGAAATTGGGAAAGCGAGGAATCGGTACCCTCACTTGATTAATGCTTAAAAATAAACTTTTGATGGTCCAAAAGCTTTTTCAATGGGAAAGCCATGATCCGAATTGGATCCTAAACACTCTCTAAGTTTTCATAAACTCATTCAAATTATGTCAAACAGATTCAAGTCTCAGAAAGATCAAGCTATCAAAAGGAATCCTTGTGACAGTTGCAATTGTGATCAGCGCGGAGCAACGAGGAGCCTCGATCGAGCGCGTAGACCGTTGGCCCACGTTAACAAGTGCTAGCGCAAATTGGCAAAACCAGAGGCTAAGTCAAGAAATGGGGGTGGTTTCTGATACGCGATAAGCGCTAATCGCATATCGCATGGCATCCCCCTCAATGAAGGAAAGCCCCGAAGTGCTTGGACCCGGAATGGCTAAGAAATCCGGAAAAGTAATAAATCTGGCTCCATGGATTCCAAAAAACCAGCAAGATATCGGAAGGCCTCGAGGCGGTAAGCAGTTTTGACCGAGTCTCACCTGATGCCACACACTTAGTGACACGCGTCCAGCAGAAGAGAGAGAAAACCGCTCACATGAGACGGGTAAACGTCATGCTATTTACCCACCTAATATGAACGACAACTGTAGGATCTAGGGGGCCAAAATCAATGGCAAAGGCGCCTCTCGATAAATGACCGAATTTGACAAGGTTGTAAAGCAAGATTACATGGGATTTGAAGTCCGACGTGGATGATTAGTTGGTAGAAGATTCGTGTTTCGCGGGCATCTTGGAGCAAACAGAAATAACGGCCGTTCAAATGTGTCCAAGGAACCTGACACACTCACCCGTTTCAGAATAGATGGCCACCTCCCTGTGGAGCGTTACACAGTGATGATGACGCAGAACAGGGGAGTTCAAACGGACAGAGGAAGGAAAACCAGAACACCAGGAAGCGGAAACGAACCGACAAAAAGCAGATTGGCTTTAAAGCCACGAACTGACAAAGACAGAGCAAGCAGAAAAGCAGGAAAGAGAGTTAGTTAAGAGCAGAGAGAAGAAGCCAAGCTGACCTGAGGGCAGCATCGAGCCAGACAAAGCCAGAGAGAGTCAAAGAGTCTGTGCACTCCAAAGAAAGCTTGAGAGGTTCAAGTGAGCTCCTTGGCATAGGCTTGTCATGTATGAGTTTCAGATTGGGCTCATACTACTATGACCAGTAGAGGTCAAGTACTAGTAAGAAGAGTCTGTGTACTCAAATCCTACTCATTCATATCTATTGAGTGAGATGCAAATTGAGCTCACTGTTGTAAAGAAACTCTGCTTTGAAAACATAATAGAGAGGCCACCACTGAAGGCTGGACCGGGAGACGTAGCCCAGGGATATTGGGTGAACCCCTTATTAAACTTGTTATGTTTACATGTTTGCCTATTATGTTTTCTCTAAAATACTTCAGTGTCTATGTATTTCGCAATCTTATCGATCCGTTGCATAAAATAACATAGGCACATCCATGCACATGAGTCTGTAATACCTTTAATTCTTTGTCCTGGATAAATTCCAGATCAATAACTTTGCTCATTGTCTATATATTTACGTAGAGTAGATACTTGTTGCTCCTCTAGTGGATCTTCTCTTAGGTCTGTTTCATCTATACATGCTTTGAATAGTCTTATAGCAGTCAGATAAAGCCCGGTTTTAGTGGCACCTTGAGTAGTATGTTTCCTTTTAGGAGAAATCTTATTTTACTCTTCCTCCATACATTGTATTTAACCCTTTTTCTTGGAGAGCATGAACACTGATCATACATAGTGAAATATTGTTCTTATGGTTTGGAGTGTGAAATCAAAACATAGAGGGATTGCTTCACAGCAATCCATTTTGCTTGAGTGTTCCAGTTTGATTGACAACAATAGAAATTTGGTTTGAGAAGCCTGTAGGGTGGTCTTAGCCTTAGGTTACCAGTTTTACATTTAGATCCTTTACCTGCACTCATCATGCCCAATAGTTCATGAGTTCTACGAACTGGGTTGACACGGGACACCTTGATTGTTTATTAAATTGTCCAAACATTTTAGTGTCATTATCGATGAACTATTGCAAGGTAAACAACCAAAACTGATTCTTTTGATTTGTTTGTTTTCTCAATCATTGTTTAGATTAGTTTAGGGAAGACAGTAAGACGAAAATACGCCTACATTTCAGAAATATTGAACAAGGTCTTATCCTGTTGCATCCACTTTAGTGGGTCATTCCAAACCCTATCTGGCATGTGCTTAACTAATGGTAAGACCTAGGGATAGTAAAGGTAGGTTCGTTAAGTTTGAAATTCCATCTAATTTGTTTGGTGATAGCAAAACTCCACCTACTAACCCAACTAAATTGTACGCAGGTAGTAATCAAAGGGAGAAAATCCCTATACTTGAATTGATTGCTAAAATTGAGAGTCCACACACTGAAATTACTCTTGAAAAGGGAAAAGGAAGCATCTAAAAACAATCAAGTTGACCCAGTATTGAAACAAGATATCAATCATGAACTTATTAACAAGTTCCTTAAGACACCTCAAAATGTGGCGATATCACACATTGAGACACTCGTTGTGGAGGACATACCATAAATATCTATTAAAGATAATTAAAATGATCATTTTAACCCAATCACTTAACCAAAATTCTCATCAAGATTGTTTGAGTTTATGTTATTTGGTGACATGGAGAACAAAGAGTATAGAGTTGAAGGTGAAAATAGAGATGAGGAAGAAACTACTTTTGGGTTTCCCATATTATATCAGGCACTGAATGTCACTATGAAAAACATACCTCCATAAGTCTTGCCCAATTTCAGAGGTATGGCTATAGGTGATCCAAATTATTTCCCTTTTGAGTTTGACATTCTATTTTGAAGTTATAATTATGTAGATGATGCTGAAAAACTAAAATTGTCCCCTACCATGCTAAAAGACTCTTCCCTTAGATGGTTTATGGGACTTGGAAAATCCACTATCAGATCTTAGTATCAAATGAAATCCATTTTCCCTAAAAAAATATCAAGACTATTGTAGGGCGAGAGATTCTCATAATGACATTTTCAAAATGTAGCAGTGGCTAGATGAGAATCTAGAGGATTTCATTGAGAGATTTTTATACATTCTCCAAAAGGCTAGACCTAGAATCGATAATGAGACTTGCAAGATAGTTTTTTTGAAAGCATTATTAGAAGAATATGTATATGTTCTTAACCTTATGGGTGCTAGTGATATATCCCAAATGCCATTTGCTAATATTTGTGATTTATGTAGGAAAAATTCAAAGGAGCAAAGTTAAGACTGGTAAAGGCATAAGATATGTGTTTTCAAGGATAGTTAAAGCTACCCAGGGGGGAATAACCAAAATGGAATTAGGTAACCTTCTAGAAGAATTTTAAATGGAGATCCTTGGGACTCTTAGTTCACGAATGGATACACTAAAACTTAAGAAAAAACAACAAGAGAAAAATTCCATCATTACTATTTTTTGTCATCGGTGTAGAAAGAATCATTATCCTAAGGATTTTCCACTAAAATATGTGCGGGTTTGTGGCATATGTGCAAATGATCAAGATATCGAAAGTTTCCCCTTATTTCTAGTGCTTCAAGAAATTTATAAAGGAGGAAACTAATAGGTTGCACCATCACAAAGAATGCCATGGCAGCTAAGGATGCAAGATATGTCACAAGAAACTCTTTTTCAATATCCTACATTTTCTAATTCATTTTCCTAACAACCTAATATGAAAATGCCTTGGCAGCCTGCTTGGCCTCAACAAAAAATGTAAACTCAACCATGACAATAAAATTTGAGAGTAAATACCTATGGGAATCCACCCTCACAACAAACTCCTGTGCCTTATCCAACCTAACCCCAATATCCACAATATCCTCCACACTTACCACAACAATATCCACCCATGCAATCACAAATAAGTGCACCTCAACTAGGGGTTCCTCACTTGCCACAACCGACTGTGGCACAAAATCCCCTGAGATCAACTCAATTGCCTGTTCAAACTATGCCTAACCCTAATAACAAGACAATTTAGCTTGTCCTTAATGAAAATTTACAGACCTTTCCCACCTATTTGGTCACCCTAGTGCCAGTCCAAGACATCCGTCTTAGGTCAAGGAAGGTCTTCAAACCAAAGTATTCCAGCATTGTCATTGAGGAAGAAATCGAGGACGATCAGACTCCTAATCAAACAACCAATGACAATCAACATGATGAACTAATTACCATGATTATACATACATCCTCTACTTCACAATCGTAGCAGCCCCAGGCAACAAAGCCTCAAAGCTCTATTCCACATACACAACAACCCAAACTTCTCCTTATCTGAAGAGACTAGTTATAGAAAAACATGTTTCCCAACCAGAATTCAATCTAGAAGAAGAGTTGTAAAAATGTTTTTGTCAAGATTCCCTTGTTGCAAGCGATAAAATATATTCCAATATATGCCAAAACTATTAGGGAATTATGTATTAAGGAACCAGGAATAAATCACAAGGAACCTCTTACCATTCATGTGGTGGGATAGTTAGCTGACTTAATGACTAAAAAACTGTGCGGGAGAAATATGTGGACCTTGGGAATCCTGTGGTTATCATTTTCATCAACAATGTTTCTACGGCTAACACCCTTATTGATTTAGGGGTTTGCATCAATATTATGGCTATCCCAACAATGTAAAATTACAGTTCCAAAAACTCCAACCCACTCCCATTATATTAGAACTTGTTGACAAATATAAGGTTCAGTCCATGCGAGTCCTGGATGACGTCATTGTAACCTTGGATTCATGGGAGTATCCCGTGGATTTCCTGGTAATCGACCCAAGACCGCCATGGAAAATCACCCAATGATCCATGGGAGAGAATGTCTAGCCAAAATTGATGCTTTTATTCGTTGTAGGTCTCGATAAATGACCATATGGGATGGCCATGAAAAAATTGATTCTCTACCCACCAGCCAAGCCCAAAGCTAAAGAATTCCCTTAGGAGAGATATCCCTATGAGGAAGAGGAGATAATACACCCTCTCTTAAATATTGAACAGTCTAGAGAACTTAGAGAGCCCACAGAAGATAACCTGGTGAATCAATTTATTTCCATAACCGAATACACTCACCAATTAGAATTTTCTTCTAATTTGATCATAGTTTGAGTGTTGAATTTTAGGAAATTATAGTCCAACAATTCTTTGACCTACCCCTTATCAGCCATTAGTGAAGAGCTAGATTCTTACAACATCCCTATTGAAATAAGCCTTGGGAAAACTTTGAATATCAAATCTAATCTTAGTCAAACTCAACAAGAACAATTGAATCGAGTCCTAAAAGAGTAATTTGAGGCATTTTCATGGGAATACCAAGACATGCATGGCATTCCTCCTAGCACATGTGTACTTCATAGATTTCCAAGAGAATGTTAGGCCAGTTACATAGCCCCAGCACATAAGGAACCCTGCCTTGAAGAATATTGTGAAAGAAGAGCTATAAAAACTGCTAGATGCAAACTTCATATACCCCATATCCAATAACAAGTGGGTTTCCCCACTTGTTGTCACACCCAAGAAATCTGGTAAAAGGAGAATTTGTATTGATTACAAAGAATTGAACAAGGCCACATTAAAAGGTTAATTCCCGCTTCTATTGATCGATCAAGTACTCAACACCTTAGTAGGCAAATAATACTTCTCCTTCTTGGACGATTTTAGTGGACACAATCAAATCCAAATCACACCAGAGGTCCAATAAAAAACCACTTTTACATGTCCTTGGGGGACATTCACATATAGGGTTCTACCATTTGGGCTATGTAATGCCCCCACAACGTTCCAACCCGCAGTATTGGGAATCATTTCTGACATGATCCATGAATGCGTTGAGATATGCATGGATGACTTTTTAGCCTATGGTAACACTTTCAAGGAAGCATTATACAATCTTCAAAAAGTGTTAATCCATTGTAGAGAAGCTCATAATTCCTTAAGTAATATAAAATGTCAAATGTTGGTGATAGAAGGAATTGTCCTAGGGAACCATATTTCTTTTGTAGGTATTCAAGTGGATCATACCAAAATCAAATTCATTTTGGATCTCCTAGTACTGTGATCTCAAAAGAAAGTAAGGAGATTCCTCGGCCATGTAGGCTACTATAGAAGGTTTTTGGAAAAAATTTCAAAGATAGTTGCACCCATGTATAAATTCTTAGCTAAAGATATAGACTTGTTATGGGACTCACAATGCAAAAAAGATTTTAAGACTTTGAAAGTGAAAGTGTCTACACCACCAGTGTCAAGAGGACCAAATTAGTCCCTTCCTTATTCGTACTTTTACAAATGCTTTAGACACGTCTCTGGGGGATGTTTTAGGACAGAAAGATAATGAAGCATGCTATGCACTTTATTTTGTTAGTAAGAACCTAGAACTAGCGAAAGTCAACTACATAGTCATCAAGAAAAAAAAAATTAGTTGTTGTTTATGCTATAAATAGATTCTAGACATTATATCACATAGTATGAAGTTTTTATACACACAGACCATTCAAACATTAAATTTCCAATGAATAAACATGTTACTAATGGAAGAATTAGGAGATAGTTGTTGTTAATGCAAGAATTCAACTTTGCCATCATGGATAGGCCTGGTAAAGAGAACTTAGTTGCAAATTTTCTTTCTCGAATTCACAATAATAATGAAAGTAGTCTTGTTATGATAGCTTCCCTAACAAACACTTGTTTGTTGTCTCTACTTATATTCCTTGGTTTGCAGACAACGCAAATTACTTGGCTATAAGGACGCTGCCACAACATTTGTCCTCATGTGAAAAGTAGCAAATTGTGAAACTTAGCACCAATTACTCTTGGATAGATGGAGACCTTTTTCACATCAGGCCAGATTTAATCATTAGAAGATGTGTACATGAAGATAAAATGTTCAACATCCTAAAAGCCTGTCATGATGGTCCAAGCACATGCCATTTTTCTTATAGGGGAATCACATACAAAGTGCTCCATCAAGGGTACTATTGGACCACATTATTTAAAGATGCAAAGAAATATGTCAATAGTTGTGACAATTGTCAGTGAATGGAAAAGCTAAATTGAGTAGACAAGATACCCTTGCATCCACAAGTGCTCATCGAATTGTTTGAAAGGCGGGCCTTAGACTTCATGGGACATATCTCTCCTACATTACAGAAAGAATGGTACATTTTATTTTGCACAAATTATGCCACTAAATAGGTAGAAGTCAAGTCTTTATATCAAGCTAGTGAAACATTTGTTATTGATTTTATTTTCGAGGACATTTCTACTTGTTTCAGAGTGCCTAAAGAAATACTCATAGATCATGGAGCTCAATTCACGTCGAAGGCGATGCAGTGCCTCGTTCAACAGTACCAAATAAAGCATAGGAAGTCCTCACCTTATCATCTGTAGGAAAACAGGTAGGTTGAGTCAACAAACAAAGTGTTGGAAGTTATCGTCACTAAAAATGTGCAATTGCATCACAAAGACTGGGCAGATAGACTTCCGGGGGCATTATGGGCCTATAGGAATGCTTGGAAAACAACTACAGGGTTTACACCCTATGAGTTGGTTTATGGTAAGCAAGTCCTTTTCTTGATTGAGTCTGAAGTTAAACTTTTAAGGTGGTTGCCCAATTGTGCTTGGACTTAGAAGAAGCTAAGAAATAGAGGGTGGCACAACTAAATCAACTAGATGACATTCATCAAAATGACATGTAACACACAATTCTCATATGGAAGCAACAAGCTAGGTGGCATGGATAAGTTTATTAAGAAAAAGCATTTCAAAGTTGGCAACTGGGTCCTTCTTTTTGACTCAAGGTTCAAGAATTTCAAGGGAAAGTTTATGACATGCTAGTTGGGGCCCTATGAGATAGACATAGTTTTTGTAATGGCTTGGTAAATATAAAAACAATAGATGAGCAGCAAATACCCTTTGTGGTAAATGGACATAGTCAGAGATTGTATCATAAGCCTCTGTCCAGGGAGAAATTTTTCCAAGAATATATTCAACAACTTGAAATGGAGGTAGTCAACAAGGAGTCTTCTTCTCCCTCTCTAACACTTGTCTGAATTTTCTTCCTATTTTTAATGGTTGTACATAAATAGAAATAATATATATGTGTGTGTGTGTGTGTGTGCAATTACAAAAATTAGTATCCTTGGCATAACTATACTTGAATTGGCTTGAAAACCAGCTTGTTCATTGGCCAACTCATAATAAATTTGCAAACTTAGTTGTTGGTTCCATGAAGTGTTTTCTTCAAATTATTTGTTTTCATCTCATGTCAAATGATGTAGGATTCCTTAAGGCTTACCTTCTAGCAACGTTTCCTCCATTGACAACAACACATTATTTGGAGGTTCAAAGTTAGAGACCTTCTTGGTACCTAGGGACTTGCACACATCAATGGTAGAGATTCTTGTTGGTAGAATTGGTGTTCCCTTGATGCCTCATGCTTATCGAATCATATTGGACACTCAACATCAACTCATTCATTCATGGCCGACAAGATGTACCAGGGGTACCTTGGCTCTCATTCACATCAATGATGAATAACCTCGCACTAGTTAATAACAATCGCCATTAGCTGGCAATCCAATGATTCCCCAATATGTTCGACTTCAACATATTTTTTCACACAGTATGGATTGTGCCACATGTTGGTTGGAAAGAAGAATCTCGATTCATGGTTCTATCATCAACTTTGCATTTTTCAGTGTGAATAAAAGGGGGGAAGGCTAAGGGGTAGTGAAAGTAGCTGGTCTATCTCAAAAAGAGGAAGAATCATATGGTATATCAACAATAGATATTTCCCTTATTACAGAGCTTGAAGAACAAGTTGTTTTGATTGTCTATCCCATGTTTTATCGTCCCCACTGCAACTATTTTTCCATCCACCATTCGGTTTCCTTCATAACAATGGATCTTTTTGAGTAACAATTCAATCATGAGCATTGTTATCATTTTCATTTTTTAAGTTTTCTATTATTTTCATGACTTTGAAGTACCATATAGGACAACTACATCATTCCCAAGTAGGTCAAGTGATCAAACAACACTCTTAGGCACATTTCAAGTAAAACTGCCAAAATTTTGCATCCTACAACATTTTGGTAACTATATAGGGACCAGAACACTGAAAATGAAAATTTTAAAATCATGGTCAAGCAGAGTTTAGATAGTTCCTTTCTTTCTCATTAGAGCACCTGTATAGTCAAGCTACATCAACAACAAACTCTCAACCTATTTCAATGCATGCTTAATGCAAGTTAAATTGATCCATGGTAATCTTTCGAGGTGAAGTGCCTTTAATTTACTGTTAATCTAGATATTATTATTAAAAGAACCATACTTTGAGTATGTGATGCTCAAATCCATACCATTCCTTCTTATATCCTAGGTTGCAATATTCTCCCCATACCTTTTCTTTATAAATCCTAACTCATACCTCAATCTCATATTCATATGTAGTATTATGTCGTGTAAACATTTTGACTGGGTAAAAAAAAATAGAATTAATAATTAAAATAAAATTGAGGTAAAATAGTTGATAACATAGTCTTGGATTCATGGTTTTTCCCATGGTATATATATATATATATATATATATATATATATTATTTGCCTAGTTCCATTATAAATCCAAATCTACCAAAAATTGATAGAGATTTTTTCACATCAAAGAGATTTAGAAGAGTTGGTGAAGGAGCGCGTTGTTAAGGCGTTCCACAAGCAAAGGTCATTGGTTCTAGTCTCGCTGATACCAAAAAATCCAGCATGGTTTCCGCTAGTGCGGCTCAAGCCGGGTGCGATCCCCGGGTGATTTTGACGGCTTAGATGCCCCTGAGTCGTGGCCTCTCAGCCACAGGGTAAGAGTGATTTTCAGGATTCACCCACTTATCAACAAAAAAAAAAAAGATAGAGATTTTTTCACACTAAAAATTTACATTTCAAAAGATTTGATCCCTCTTGACCTTTGGTAAATTTGAAATTAAAATAAATCTAAATTAATATGAGATATTTGATTATGTGTTAAATAATATAATTAATATCCACAAACTATTAAATAACATAAACATAATTAACATTTACAACAAAATAATATATAATCATAAAAAAATATAACATATATAATACATAGATTTATCATTAAATGAAAATTACATAATTTAATTTAACTTTAAAATATTTCACATAAATTATTAATTAAAATCAAATTACATGAATTTAATATATTCTATATGATTATATATTAAATTATAATTACATAAGTTGATAAAACTCTAAAATTATTATTTTAAAAATCATTATATAAATGCACTTCCGGGAATTTTTATAAATTAATTTTTTTAGATTATTTGAATTATAGTTTTAAAATATAAAAATATTATTTTCAATACACAATAAACTTGATGCTTTTAAATAAATCAAACTATGTCATATGGAACATTAACATATAATTTCATCAAATTCCAAATTATTTCTACAATACTTTGCACCAAAAAAGTCAATTAAAATTATGTAATATAAAATATTAAAATATAATTCCATCAAATTCCAAACAATTTTTACATATTTTGAGCTAAAAATAGAAAGTACCTCGAGTTTAATGACAGTAGCCACAATTATGCATTTCTAATATCTTTCACCATGTTAAAAATTTTCACCATGTTAAAAATTTTGAATGGTATGGTTTTAAAGTGATGTGTGATTTGTTGGGTGAAATTTGAGGTTAAGGTTTAAATCACATTGAATATATTATTTTGTTATGATGTGTGGTTTAAGAAGTAGATTTTTTCTAGTCTGAGTCTCTATTCTTGCCATAATTATAAAAAATTAGTATATCTAACTTACAAATTGTTGAATGTACTTTTAGTGTTATAATAAAAACTACAAAAATTAATCTGCAATTACCACCATTATTAAAAATAAATAAAATATATTATTATTTCCCATGGTTTTAAATATGTGTTCTTAATTCAAATGATTAGGACTTTGGTTTACGATCCCATCTACCCAGATTCAAAATATTTGGAAGTATATCCCATTTACCCCGATTCAAGTATTTGGTGGCATGCCCTAGCCTGTGGCTCAAGGAGTGCGGGACATATCTTGCTTAATCATTAAATCTTTAATGTGAAAAAAAAAAGTGTATAGTGCCACCTGCCACCGCGTTCCCGTCCAAAAAATATCCACGAGCGCACCGACGAAGCGAACATTTCAGAAGAACAGGGGGCATTGTGGAAACTGCCATTTTCAGTGCCGTAGCCTGTAACGAGCAGGTCTTTGTTGCTCACAACTGGGATGATATCTCTGTTAACTTTGCATCTAACCCCCTGGGGTCAGAGAGATCAGATTTCGATTGGAGACTAGGAATGCCGTGCCTGCCAATTGTGATTTTGTGGCCAGCCCCAATCTACCCAAATGAAAATAAAAAACCTATTTCGATGGAAGACTCGGAACGGTGTGCCTGCAAATTGTGATTTTGTTACCAGAATCACTCTTGTCAATGTTTGGATAGTCGCTGCTTTGTAACGTCGATTCGCTGTTTAGAAACCCTAGATCGTCATGCCTAGTGTCTGGGAATATCTGGTTTCGCTATTTTGAAACCCTAAAAAAAACCATCCAGTTTTGGGTTATTTATGATTTCATTTTCTTGCTGAACTTTCTGGAGTCCTTGCCATTATTGATTTCCTCCTCTCAATGTGGGGCGGCACATCAAAAAAAAAAAAAAAAAAAATTGGCCTTCGTACCTCTTGATCTTTCGGGCCGCTGAATCGTAAGTTTGGGCAGTTTCATCAACCAAATTCCAACCAAAAAGCACCTGAAAAGGCAATAGGTTGCTTTGGCTACGCCCAGCATAAGGAAATGACTTCGGTATAATCATTTCAACATGTTTCTTTTAATTCTTTGTACTTTGATCTTTCGATCAGAAACTATACTTTCTGTTAATGCGATTCTTTCAGTATATCATGTTGGAATGTAATTTCAACTGCAGCAACAGTTGAACAGAAATCGCACCTTCACCTACAAATAATCCCAGCAGTCCATCTGTCTTTATTCCAACGGGTATTATTTGTTTCGGCTTATTCACGCCACCGCCATAAGTGTCTTTTCGCCCTTTACCTGTTTGTATTCCCAAAGGAGGAGGAAGATCAGATCTGGGCTCTGCGCAATAACTGCTCACCTACAGCATTAAAGAAGAAGCATGGCCGAGAAGGAAAGTACCAGCCTCGAGCCAGCCGCAGCATTTATCAGTCTTGGGTTTCAGCACAACCGACTCAAGAAATACAACAAAAGATCAGATTTGTTCATTATGTGCAGCAGAGACTCTGTCAGAGAGTTGAGGCGGTTGATGGATAAGTTATGACCGCTTCCTGCACTATATATGTGTAGACACAGCAGTGTAGAAAACAGAGAGATAGAGAGCAAAGGGGAGCACGCAGCAGCGTGAAGTTTTGCAGGGCAATACGCTGCAGCGCGTATGTGCTAAATGAATGCAGACACAGATTGAAGTGCCTCTGAAGAAGGCATGTTGGTGAATCCCTCTGTTAGAAGGAGGATGTTATTTGTGTGGAACTGAAGTGTTCTTGATGTAATCCCTCTGTCAAGAGGAAGATGATTTTCAGCATAGTTTGGTGAATCCCTCTGTCAAGAGGAAGATGCTCTTCAGCATAGATCGGTGAATCCCTCTGTTGAGAGGAAGATGCTCTTCAGCATAGATTGGTGAATCCCTCTGTTGAGAGGAAGATGCTCTTCAGCATAGATTGGTGAATCCCTCTGTTGAGAGGAAAATGCTCTTTAGCATAGATTGGTGAATCCCTCTGTTAAGAGGAAGATGTTTTGTAACAGCAGTTGAGAAATCTCTCTGTGTGAGAGGAAGACAAATTTGTATCAGTTGATTTACTGTTTATAAATAGAAGTTCCTTTTTGTGCGTTGCTGTTACACCGTAAGTCGAAAAATACTTGACGTCAAAAATCTCCGTTGTTGTTACACCGTAACTCAAAAAATACTTGACGTCAAAAGGTTACGTTGCTGCAACACCACGAACAGCAACTGAAAAAAACTGCGTTGCTGCAACACCAGTTACAGCAAAGCGATTTTTTTTTTCTGTTTTCGCTATACTAAAAGAGAGTATTATTTTGATCAGTTTTTGATCCTATGGCAAAGTAGAGTATTATTTTATGCTCTGTTCTTGTGTTTTTGAATTATCAGAAATCCCGAAAACAGAGTATTACTCTCTGTTCATATTTTTTCTGTTGTTTCGGAATTTATCAGAAAATTCCCAACAGTGGTAACAGAGGATTTTTCCACTGTATTTTGTTTGAAATAACCAGAAATCCCCGACATGGTATCAGAGCTTGTCCAGGCTCTTTGAAGTGTCAAATAAGCTGAAGGAAAGATTTCTTATAGCAGCAACTTCTCCAGCAGCGTGAAGACTCAGCCAAGAAAGAATCTAAGGTATTTCTCAAGAATTTTTTTTTCTGTGTTACTGTTGAAGATAGACAGTGATTTTCAAATACAGTCAAGTATTTGAAACATAATTTAAAAGTGTAAGGAATGGCCAACGTTAGCACTAGCGTGGGTATTTTTAATACCCAGCTCCCACTACTTAATGAGAAAAATTATGACTATTGGGCAATAGTTATGAGAGCTTTTCTTTTCTCAGAAGATTTATGGGAATTTGTTGAAGATGGTTTTGAAGAACCAGCAAATGATGATGAGTTTAATAGCTTAGCTCAGGCAGAGAAAAAGTTGTTGAAGAACTATAAGAAGAAGGATGCTTTGGCGCTCTACTTCTTGTATCGAGCAGTGGATGAGAGTGTGTTTCCAAGGATAGCAGCAGCTAAGACATCCAAAGAAGCATGGGATATTCTCAAAACTACCTATCAAGGCATGGAGAAAGTGAAGACAGTAAAACCTCAGTTCATTGAGGAGGAAGCCTGTGATAAAAGCTTAGAGAAAACAGTGAATGATAAACACTGTTTGTCTCGTGGTGAAGGTGATGAGGAGATGGCTGAAGTACATCCCCAAATAGCGGTGCCAACACAAGGGCAGCAAGTCGCACCCTTGAGGAGAAATGAATGTGCTTTTCCAAGCACACCACAAGAAGCAACAAATGAAGGTACAAATTCTTTGTTTGCTTTATCTAGTCATGTTAATAACCCTGTTTATTTAGAAGATGGAGTTCAAGATAGGAAATGGACAGAACCCATGAATGGGAGAAAGGGATTAAAGTTCCTTGAAGATCTGTTTAAAGAATATGGAGTTCGATGTGTAACTCTTGCCAAGGTGGCTGAGATGGGCTTCACTGCCAAAACCCTTGTCAATATGATAAAGGACGAGATTGAAGATTTGATGAAGACCCTGGTAGAACTCTATCATATGAATCTTCTTATAGGGGAGATATATGGAATTAAATCTGTCATAAGAGTAGAGAAGGAGCAGGTCACTGATATTCTGACCAAACCATTGGATCAGAAAAGTTTCGAATTTTTGATGAAGTGTCTGGGTATGACTGATAACCCAGCAGTTGAAATTAAAGGGGAGTGTTGGAATGTAATTTCAACTGCAGCAACAGTTGAACAGAAATCGCACCTTCACCTGCAAACAATCCCAGCAGTCCATCTGTCTTTATTCCAACGGGTATTATTTGTTTCGGCTTATTCACGCCACCGCCATAAGTGTCTTTTCGCCCTTTACCTGTTTGTATTCCCAAAGGAGGAGGAAGATCAGATCTGGGCTCTGCGCAATAACTGCTCACCTACAACATTAAAGAAGAAGCATGGCCGAGAAGGAAAGTACCAGCCTCGAGCCAACCGCAGCATTTATCAGTCTTGGGTTTCAGCACAACCGACTCAAGAAATACAACAAAAAATCAGATTTGCTCATTATGTGCAGCAGAGACTCTGTCAGAGAGTTGAGGCGGTTGATGGATAAGTTATGACCGCTTCCTGCACTATATATGTGTAGACGCAGCAGTGTAGAAAACAGAGAGATAGAGAGCAAAAGGGAGCACACAACAGCGTGAAGTTTTGCAGGGCAATACGCTGCAGCGCGTATGTGCTAAATGAATGCAGACACAGATTGAAGTGCCTCTGAAGAAGGCATGTTGGTGAATCCCTCTGTTAGAAGGATGATGCTATTTGTGTGGAACTGAAGTGTTCCTGATGTAATCCCTCTGTCAAGAGGAAAATGATTTTCAGCATAGTTTGGTGAATCCTTCTGTCAAGAAGAAGATGCTCTTCAGCATAGATCGGTGAATCCCTCTGTTGAGAGGAAGATGCTCTTCAGCATAGATCGGTGAATCCCTCTGTTGAGAGGAAGATGCTCTTTAGCATAGATTGGTGAATCCCTCTGTTAAGAGGAAGATGTTTTGTAACAGCAGTTGAGAAATCTCTCTGTGTGAGAGGAAGACAAATTTGTATCAGTTGATTTACTGTTTATAAATAGAAGTTCCTTTTTGTGCGTTGCTGTTACACCGTAAGTCGAAAAATACTTGACGTCAAAAATCTCCGTTGCTGTTACACCGTAACTCAAAAAATACTTGACGTCAAAAGGTTACGTTGCTGCAACACCAAAAATTTACGTTGCTGCAACACCACGAACAGCAACTGAAAAAAACTGCGTTGCTGCAACACCAGTTACAGCAAAGCGATTTTTTTTTCTGTTTTCGCTATATTAAAACAGAGTATTATTTTGATCAGTTTTTGATCCTGTGGCAAAGTAGAGTATTATTTTATGCTCTGTTCTTGTGTTTTTGAATTATCAGAAATCCTGAAAACAGAGTATTACTCTCTGTTCATATTTTTTCTGTTGTTTCGGAATTTATCAGAAAATTCCCAACAGTGGTAACAGAGGATTTTTCCACTGTATTTTGTTTGGAATAACTAGAAATCCCCGACAGCGTTATCTTTATCCTGAAGTTTTTGGGAATATATTAAAATTTAATGCAATATAGTTTCTGTTAATGCGATTCTTCCAGTGAATCAGAGTTATCTTTATCCTGAAGTTTTTTGGAATATACTAAAATTTAATGCAATATATTGGAGCGAGATCAATTAATCAACTTTAATTTTATTCATCAAATTTCAGAATCCAATTACATTTAATACAACCTACAATTAATTGTGAAGAATAATCAATGAAGCAGACGAAGTGCTTAGCTGTCCCTACTAAAGATTTGATTATGAGTTGAGGTTTGACCATCGAATTCATATTCCGAAGAGTAACCTCATTAGTTGCATTTGTTTTAAATTCTTTTGCCTCATGGTAGTTTCAGAATGGGATAAAGATACACCAAGATACAGGCTTCTCCAGTATTATGGGATTCCATCGTTAGCAGATAAATAGGTCGGGTGAAGGCTATGTTAAGGGGAAATTACTGAAGATTTGAGGTTTTGGCCAAAGAAAATGAATACACTATGTCAATGCGAATTTCCTCGAAATTTGGGATTTTGGCAAAAGAAAATGAATATAATGGCACCAACTTTTTTTTGAAAAAGAAAATTTAAAAATATGGTCTATTTCTAGATTTGTGTGTCATCCTTGAACAGTGGCCATGTTAGTCTTCTTTGTATATTATAATTCCAATTTTAGAGAGATAATCTTCTCTGTATGTTCCAACTTTATCAGATATCTCTATAGATATATATTGATTTTAGTTTCTATGCACATTGGAGACGAGGTATTAGTCATTTTATGTCACTACCCTCAGGAAAAGGTATTGCGACCCCTAGAGCGATTTTCCTGAAAGCATTGATACTTCTAAGCCTTGGGCCTTTTTATTATAGTGCTTCTATCAACAATGGTCAGAGGAGTGGAGGAGGGTTAATCTTATTTCTTTCTGTTTGTTACAGTTTCAAAGTCAAAATGACGTTGGGATTTGGGCAAATAATCAAACAAAAATTTTGGTTGCAAAAACTTGCTTGTGTTTGCCAAAAAAGGTGTTATATTTAGTTATACATATTTGGGGAATCAATGTTATCTATTAACTAGCTCAATAACACTAATGTTTACGAGAATATCTTAGACCAAGCTTATTAATGATATCTGAGACCAAGCTTATTAACGATACTTCATATTGTTTTCATGCTCACATATTTACGTGGAAAGAATCCTGCAACAGAGAGCTAGTCAAAAAAGGGTCCTTTTAGAAAAGAATCTCTGGGTTATAATTAAACAAATTAACGACCAGTCATATGAATACTTTCATCGTCCTCCCAGGGATCCAATACCGGCGCCATATGCAAACTGAGACTGTTTACACGTAGATTAACATATATTTCTTTTATATCTCTTTTGGCTCTTGTTTTAGCTACCAGTGTTTAGTGTTTCGCTGACATTTATGGACAGTCCTGTTATTTTGTATGCATATGGACAGCTATGTATTTATCTGATATTTATTGTTATTACTTGCTCTCAACTGTGTAGCAATCAACTGGATTGGGATGGCCATGTATTTTTTTTGTTACTCTGTCAGTCCCCTTTTTTAGCTCAAGCATGGACAGATTAGTTTTTA
Source organism: Pinus tabuliformis (assembly GCA_031772625.1). Lineage (NCBI taxonomy): Eukaryota > Viridiplantae > Streptophyta > Pinopsida > Pinales > Pinaceae > Pinus > Pinus tabuliformis. The sequence goes on along the minus strand of CM062810.1, from coordinate 632,461,579 downwards.
TGCTTTATTTTTTAATTTCACTAACAGTTTTTGGTGGTGGAGTATTTCTTTCTTTAGTAGCTTTTGTAAATGACAAAATATCCCGTCTATTTCATCAGTTTTATCCTCAAGCTAACTCTTAATGTAAAGTTACTTGATTAGAGTAATATATAAATACATTCTTGAAACGTATATGCAATATATAAATACAACATTTTAATATAAATGAAATTACAGTTTTTTTCCTTAAAAATAAAGAAATTAAAATTAAAATAAAAATCGTGTTCACAGACCATACAATACTCTGAAACATAGCATCTGATCGAGAACCATTATAAAACATAGTATTTATAAACAAGTACATGGTAGATGCTGCTTTCTGTAAAATGGTTAATTGTATCATAAATAGAAAGATTTTCTACTGACATTGGGAACAGAACCATGAGGGTAGATTACTTTTGTGATTAGTCGCAACAGCTTTTCCTTGCCTATTGCAGAGCACATCAATCATCCGGATAAACTTCCACAGTAATAAACAGAGCTAAGTATATCAAATTTCCTCTAAAAGCCGGAAGCAGAGCATAAAGCAGAGGACTGGAAACAGGCCATTTCTGGGGATTGTCAACTATCCATATTCAGAGTTAACATCGCAACTTGCTACCTGTGATGATTTCGCAAAATCCCAAAATTTTATACTCAGACAGTGTACATACAAATATATACATGCTGTGTTATGTTGCTTGAAAACCAAAAAAGGGATTTCACTGATGGCAAGAAAACCAAAAGAGGGCATTCACTGATTGCAACAAATATGTGGTTTGCCATGGATATTAAATATAGGGTTGTATATACTTACTCTGTATAACTGGCCTGCCAAAATCTAAAAATAAATTTATACAACCCCACTCATTTCCCACTCATTTAATGTCCATTAACATTTTATTTTCAGCATCCAATTACCAATATGGTGTCACGGTTGCGGATCACCCTGATCCTGAGTGCGCGGACTCCCTCCAAGCTCTTCATCCAACTCTGAAAAGAAAGAGCTTTGCTTACATTCAGAGGAAAACAGCTTCTCTGCTCAATCTTTACAAAACCCTTACCAAGATTCATTAATTCATAATCTCATACCCTAATGAGTCAATAGATTTGGATTTTCCAAAAGAAGAAATAGAAGTTAAGAGTGCATAACATTGATTACCGATTTGGCTTTGCTCAGAGTCCCTCGAACTCCCTGTCCAAGGTGCGAATAGGGAGGCCAACATTTTCTCCTTTACACCGCCACGCTGGGGCGGAAGGCTCAAAAAATTATTACTCCCAACCCGTAATTTCCCACCCTTAGCAGTCGTTTCTCCTTTCTTCTCCATGTCCGCAGGTAGTGAATGCTCAGAGACAAAGAGACCAGAGATCACAGATCGAGATCAAGCGCGACTGAGGGTTTATCGGCCAACGATTGATAATGGCACAGAAATGCAGGTTGACAGTGAAAGGGCCCTGCTGATATATATCTATATACATCTGCAGCGTACAATTTTGTCGTGTACATAGAATTTTCATCATTGCAGTAGTGTGCCTTTTCGGTACATGTCTCTGTCGAAATAGTATATGGAAAAACCATTATTAAGTTTGTATAATGTAAATGAACCAAAATATTTTTTATTTAAAAATTAATTATAAAATTATCACATTATCATCGAATCAAATTATTAAAAATTAAGAAAAATGAACTAATATATGAACAAGTGTAATATATAATATTGCTATTTAGTACTCGTTTCAAATACAAAAAAAAATTAATAATTAAATTAAAATAAAAACCAAAAAAATTAATTTATATAAAATTTCTTTAACTTATTTTATACTAAAAATAAATAATTAAATTAAATTAAATTAATAAAAATATTTACATTAAAAATAATTATATAAACTAAAATTAATATACTTTATATAAAAAAAACAAATTTTATATATGATAATATTTAATGAATTTTATATTTGATTGAATAGGCTCCGAAGATGAACCCTAACAGCTCTCTTGCCGCCTCCCTTCCTTCGGCCGCCGTTTGGTCTCTGCTTGGCCCTGCTGAGGATGGTGACGCGCGATTCAGTCACGGAATGTTGGTCTTTTCCCTCTCTGCTGGTCTGCATGTTTTCCATTCGCATCTGAAAGCTCCCCTCACTCTCTTTTGCTCCGCTCGGGACTTTGGGGCTGCCAGATTTCAGCGCTCTGTTGCTGCAACTCGTTATCGCCGCCCCCTTCAGGATGTAGACGCAGTGGCTAAGGATGAACATGCAGAATTCTTTACTGCTTCTCCTCTGGCGGTGGCTCTTGGGAAGAAATCGTATGTTCTGGAAGGCTGCTCGCCACCATTGGTACCTCCTCTGTCCCCCCAGAATAGCCGATCCTCTGCACTCAATCTTCAGAATCCCTTCAGCTCCCTGGATCTGCCTAGATGGAGCATCTGGAAGCTATATTGGGCGGAATACATTGACAGATTCACTGACCTTTGGTCTCTCTCTTCATCTCCTCTTAAGCCCCTGCGGCAAGTTCAGGAAACGAAGACCATTCAAAGCACATGCCTCCTCACATCTCAGATCTGCAGGGGAAAGCGGAACTCTGACTTCTCTGCCTCGTTCCAGATACAAATCAGGCTCACCACTGGCAAAACTTTGCTACAATGGGTGAGCTCGTCGGATCTAGTGCAGGATCTCAAGCATGTTCTGGAAATCAAGCTGGGGATTCCCTCTGCAGCTCAACGGCTTCTCCACGAAGGTAAACAAATTGAGGATCTTTATCCCCTTTCTTTTTACAACATTAAGAGAGATGCCTCCATTATTTTAACCCTTCGTTTGAGAGGGGGAGCTGTTGGACAGTCATCCTCAGCTAAGGCGTTTTCATACAAAGATGCAGTCCATGCTCAGAGGCCTGAGAAGACAGCTCCACCAGTTCAGGCTCCCAAACCTTTTTTGGTGGACAAACTGGAGGAAACCCCCTCCATTGAAATAAAGCATCCAACGTTGGATGAGCAAGCCCAAAAGTTTGCAGAGCATGCCATTATTTGCAGGTTCAATGGGCTATGGCCACGCACAACAGACCTCTACCAATGGATTCACTCTAACTGGACCAACAATTGCAAGGTTTTGTTATGCTCAAAGGGCTTCTTCATTGTAGTGTTCGCCTTCGGTGAGGACTACCAAAAAGCTCTAACTGCAGGTCCATGGTTTTGGGGCTCAGCAGGTTTATTCCTTACCCCCTGGTTCCTAGATTTCGATCCAGCTACAGCAATCATCACCAAGCTCCCCATCTGGGTCAGACTTCCTAACCTCCCGGCGCATCTATGGCATTTTGCTGTTTTCCAAGGGATCGGCAATTCTCTAGGCCGCTTCCTAGACACAGACATCTCTAGAGGGGAAAAGGGCCTATACACCTTCGCCAGAATCTGTGCAGAAATAGACATGAGCAAAGGTCTCCCTGACCAGATCAATCTCAAAATTGGAGACTTCCATTGGACTCAGGCCCTGGATTACGAGAACACAGCCTTTCGCTGCCGAAACTGCCATCACACAGGGCACCTTCAGAGCTCCTGTCCCACGATGCCTGTCCACAAGAAGAAAGCCAATCCTAAGCAGAAATCCAAGAGCTGGAAGCCTCATGACCCTCCCCCCATGGATGATTTTGATTTTAGCTCGGATGAAGAGGAGGAGAATGAGGAAGAAATGGAAGCAAAACTGGCACAGGATCCGCCCTCGGCTGAGCCTGTGGACTTGTCTATCCAGCCAATCTCACAGAAAAGGAATCATGAATCCTCTCCCTCGGATTCAGATAAGGAAACCTCTCCGTCTGCCCAGCTCAGTTTGCAAATCTTGCCAGATCAGCAGTGCCCTCCTGAATGGGTCAAAGTTGGTAAAAAGAAAGGGAAAAAATGCCGAATAGTTGATTCCACCCATGTTGGGTAGAATCCTCTGCTCTGCTCTTGCTCCTCTGTTCTTCTTGTTTCTTCATGCTCAGCACTCCTCTCTTCTTTTTTCTTCTAGGGGCCGAGGTGGATAGACTATCCTTTCCGGCTGCCCTTGTTCCTGCTTCTCTTGGCTGTAATGTCTTATTGTACTATATTTCCCCTTAATAGAATTAGCTTTTACTGAGAAAAAAAAAAAATTTAATGAAATTTATAAGAAAAAAAATATATCACACGGAATAGATGGTTAGTGATTTACCATATTAAATATTAATTTATATATAAATAATAATATATTACAATAAATAAATTATATTAATGGATATTAAAAAAATTGTTAAATAAAACAAATGATTTTATATATTATTATTATTATATATAAATATGTTATTAATATTTAAATTAATTTTAAATTAAATAATATTAAAACTAAAATATATTTTAAATTATATTTTTGTTATCAATATGTTTGAATAAACACTTTGATTAGATTTATAGTGATATTTTTATTAGAAGTTAGATTTAGGGTTTTTGAAACAATAAAGGTGCAATTTAGAAAAGATATTTCTATACTCAATCAAACACCAAACATCATTTAATAAGGAAAAAAACATTTTGGTTAGATTTCACTTTAAATTGTGTTAATTTTCAAATCAAACCATAAGGTTAAATGTTAAAAACTATAACATATATGTTATATAAATTAGTATATATAGCATATTTATTTAATGAATAAATATATTTATAATAATAATTATTAATATTATTTAATTTTAAAATTATGAAAATATGTAATCTAATTTAAATGTGAAAAAAAATAAAATGATTAGCTCAATAAATATGAAATTAATTCAGAAATATAAATACGAATGTATTAAATTCGAGCTAAAGAAAAATGATTACCATGCATTGAAGGTTGAGGAAAGGGAGCTTTGAGAAGGGTAGAATTTAATGAAAAATGTTAAATATCCTAAGTTAACATCAACAATAAACACTAGAACTTAAGGACTCGGAAATACTAAAAATACATCGAATTTAGAGCTAAAAAATAGAGTTACTACACATTCAAGTTAAGAAAAGGAACCTCTGAGAAAAGTGGAGATTTAATTGGAAAATGCGAAAACTTTAAATAAATCAAATTTAATGCTTTCTTTATATACAAGAATACAGAGTATACAGTGGGCACCACGTCAAATATGAATCACGAGGTTGTCAATATAGAGCACATTCTTTTCTCTGGAGATCTCTTTGTTTATGTGACATGAATGGAGGACAGAATGGTAAATAGTATGGTATACTCCATTAATCCATGGTATAATTTAATAAGGGTTTTTGTATTAACTTATGGTATTGTTTAATAATGGTTTTAGCTAAATAATTAGGCCGATAGGCCTTCCTTTGGAACAGACTTTCGTCGTCCTTTTCATTCTAACGTTGACACCTGTCATTAACAGCCAAATTGACATTTGGGTATTTTGCATCTTGCAGTTGGTGCGGTGAACGTGCCTTTCTCCGTGGCGGTCTCGAATCTTCACCCATGAAGCCGGCAGAAATATCTGCAAATTTGTTACAGACACTCTTCTCTACGCCATTTTCCCGGACTTCGCATTACCAGACTCGATGTCAGCCGAAGAAACCGAGTCCCGATTGAAAGAACTCCAGGTACAATGTCTAGACACATTTTCAGATTTCGATAAGGATTATATATGGCAACACTAATCATTCAACCCGCTGTAACCTCATCGTGTCCCTGTACTCTCAATTCCAATCTCCGGGACTCGAACCCGCGGGCTTCCGTTCCATTTGCCGGTGAAACCCTCAGTATGGGACTCCTTGCGGGCTCTCACGGGTGGTTTTGTGCAAACCAGAGCTAGCGATGTTGTTCAGAACGCTCTAAACAGTCGTATTAAAGGTCATCCCGATAAAGCTAGGGTTAACATGCATAGGGTCAGGGTTCGAGTTTCTCTGAGCATGGCTCAGGTTTTGAAGCACGATGAGCACTTGATTTCTAAGGCGGTGGAGGCCTTTTATGAACGGGACGTGGATTCCATGAGGGCGGCGTCTCGGATGGAGAAGTTTAGTCATCTGCCAGAGGTCCATGATAATAATGACTGGAACTGCAATACTCCTGGGCATCCTCTACTATTTTTGCAGATCCAGTATTGATTGCCATAGGGCAGAGTAAAGAAATCTCTGCTGCAGGAGGTATTTTTGCCAAAGGTCTTATTCCTCAGTTGTTTGCTTTTGCCCTCAATTGCCCCATGCAGAGGTTTTTGCAGGCTCAGAACATAGTGGCCCCTATTGCCTATATTGCTGTTGGGACATGTCTATTCCATACATTGATCACCTGGGTGGCAGTAGACAAGCTAGGATTTGGCCTGCTAGGGATAGCCCTAATAGTGAGTTTGACTTGGTGGGTTCTGGTCATTACTACTGCCTTGTATATATTCTATAGCCCATACTGCAGGCATACATGGACGGGCTTCACCTTGAAGGCCTTCACAGGACTCTGGTCATACTTCAAGTTAACTCTGGCATCGGCTGTTATGCTAACGTATGCCTTAATACTCTTTGGAAGATACACAAACTATCTAAATTATATCTGGGTGTTTACATAATAGCTTAGCCTGTTTTGACAAGTTTTGTTTTGTTCCACACCTGATTTTGCAGTTTGGAAATATGGTACATTGAAGTATTGGTGCTTGTATCGGGTTGGCTGCCAAATGCAGAGGTCGCGCTGGATTCCATTTCTGTTTGGTATGAGACTTTCCCATTTAAAGCTAACTAATTTAAAGCCAAATACAAGCTCCATGCCTATGCATTGTCCCAACTTTGTTAGATAGCTATGCCAGTTAATATATCTCTAACGTGCCAGGTTTTGAACATATATGCAGCATGAATTATTACAACTAGGAGTTGATGGCAATGTTGGGTCTCAGTACAGCTGCAAGGTATACATTTATGATTTATAGTAATATATTGTTTTATTGGGGCATTTTATGGCTATTGCAGATTTTGGGAATATCTTTAAATCTGACCATCGCCAGAGGGGTCAAACAATTGACCCCTCTCCTGAAGGTAGGATTCTCCAATATTGGGCAAAATTGCAATTCACATAAATTCAGCGGTTTTATATAGCATGGTATACCTTTTTTTTCCCATTTGCTGTATCTAGAAATTGGTTTTCTTTATTGTGGTATTTATATTATTTGCAGTATAAGAGTGGGTAATGAGCTGGGAGCCAGGAGACCTAAAACTGCAAGATTTTCAGTTATAGTTGTGGTGGTCACTTGCTTCATAATAAGTGTCATACTTGCCATTGGGATTCTGATACTGAAGAAAGAACTCGCCATGGCATTCACAAGCACCACTGTGGTTATACGCGCAGTCTATGCATTGATACCTCTACTTGCAATATCTGTTCTCTTGAATGGCACCCAACCTATTCTCTCAGGTTGGAATTTTCAGTATCAACAATTTATTTGCAGCAGAAAGCTGGTAGTTGATGTTTGCTATATTTAGGTTATATTTTCGTTGACATCATAAAGGTATTGTGATTGCAGGGGTGGCAATTGGATGTGGATGGCAAGCTGTGGTGGCATATGTGAATTTAGTGACATACTATCTTGTTGGCTTACCAGTTGGAATTGCTTTAGGATTGAAGACCAGTCTTGGAATCGATGTAATTATTTGAAATACATAGCTAACTTTTTCTACTTTTATTTGTTTTTTTCAATATAATTAGATTGTCCATGCTCAAAGATGCAAAATTAAAAGATAACAGAGGAATAACCTTATCCTGTTTCTGAGTATATTGTAGTATGTTTCTTTCTGACATTGGCAATGGCAGGGAATCTGGTGGGGATTAATCCTGGGAGTGGCACTGCAGACGTTAGTACTCATTATTCTTACAGCACGTACTAATTGGAACAAAGAGGTTTGTTGCATTTTCACTTCCTGAACATTTATAGAAAATAGATAAGAAAATGAATGAGCTAACGAGGTTTAGTTGCAGGTCCAATCGGCGTCGGAGAGAGTTGAGCGTTCCCAATACGGGGAGTCTGCAGATAACTCAAACGGAGTGGTGGTTCCATAAGTTGCATTATTGAAATTAAGAGTGAATCGCATTGCAAAGAAAAGGGCATGCCCAATTTGATGGCAAATCGTTTTGTATGATGCGAGGTACATCGATTGGGACAACGGAAATTGAAGAAGTTACTCAATTCAATTCTTCTACCACAGGCTGCTTCTTTTCTTCTTTATAGCGGATTCAAACGAAAGTAGTTCAGGCCACGCGTGCTCGGCTTTGCGTGACATTACATGTTCCCATCCGAACTCCACTGTGGTGAGCTCCACTGTGGTGAGGGAGGGCAGAATATCCATGGATTAGTACCAGGTGGGGTGACCCCTGAGAAGTTCCTTCTGCCTTCTGCTCGCTCGCGCTTCAACATTATCATACATGTTTTGTTGCAATCACAGGTTGGTTAATTCTATTCTGTCATTTATTTGCTATTCATCTGCACAATTGGTCAAAATGATATTTTTTAAACATTTCCCAAACGTTTTATTAAAAGTGGTGTATCATGTGTGTGATCTGTGATCATATTGTTGTAGGATGAAATCCCCGACATTTAATAAGCCACATTGGTAGTTACTAAGCTTGGAAATAATAAGGCTTCACAATGACAACAATCAAAATGGGATTAACAAACATTTCCCTACCAATTTATTAAAACTGATGTATATGTGTGTGAGTGATCATATTATTAATGGCTGAAATTCTCAGCAAATTTCCAATGTTAATATTTATCAAGTTTGTAATTGCTTTTTTTAATATTGCAGAGAACTTTTGTTTGCCCAGTAGATGGTTGCTCTTGCAGTTACAAGAGGAAGGACCATTTAAATCGTCACATGATAAAGCATGAAGGAAAGTTATTTGTGTGCCCCAAAGAGGACTACACACTGCAATTATCAACTGTCTAATTTGAAATGCCATATGAAGCGGCATAGAGAGAGAGGTGAGTAATGGAAGAGTCTGAATCTACCATCTAGAGAGGTGAAGAAATATCCTTGCCCAATGCCATGTTGTAAGAGATGAAGAAGTATCCTTGCCCAAAGCCATGTTGTGGGAAGGTTTTTAAAAGTCCGCATTGTAAGTATTCCCCCCCCCCCCACTGCAGGCTTGAAAGAAAAATATGACAAAGCAATGAGGAGAAATGATGTGAAGGCCATTGTTGTCACTGGTATGCAACTTTGCAGAAGCGATGGAAACTGTACTAAATGTTCAATGGTGTTATAAATCTTTATATATATTCATATATATAGAGAGAGATGTAAATGCTTCTGTTAAAAAATCGAGATGATTTCATGTCTATGTCTCTGTTTTGGCATTGTTAGGTAATGGAAGCATATTCTCAGGTGGTTTTGACATCAACGTTCTCCAGGAAGTACAACAGACTGGTATGCCAAACTAAGTTTTCATACAAAATTCAAATTCTGTTGCAGATTGTTTCAAAGGTTTCCATGTTTGCTCATATTCAATTCTCTGTAACTGTGTATCTAGCAGGGAACTTGTCACATTCGGGTAGAGTTTCTGTTGATCTTATGATCAATACTATTGAAGGTAGGCGTTTGTTATATATGTTGCTTTTTTTTTGTTTTCACTAAAGTTGCAAGTTGTTGGTGATATGTAAGGCTGAAGTGGGGGTACTGTATCTCGGGAATGTTAGCTATTATCAAATCCACAAATAATGTATAAGATAGAGGAATGTTGCTTTTACTTTGACTTGTCATTTCAAAAAACATTATCAATTCTTGTAAAAGACATTTTGTTGGATCGTTATTTTCCATATGTTATTTGAATACTATAAAGTGAAATTATCATACCCTTGACATTTTGAGCTTTTCTAGGAATGTGCCAAAATATGGATACCTAGGCTTATTGTAGAGTATAGTTGGATTTGATGGTACAGTTAAAAGTAGCATTCTTATAGCATAGTTAGGAACTCATCAATGTATTGGTAAAGGATTCTACATGTTTTCCTGTATTGTAATACGTAGCTGGATATGTTGATATTGTTAACATAAAAAAATTAAGATTCTGATGGATGTTTAGGCACCCCTGAAAGTTTGGAAAAGGATTCTATGTGTTTTTAGGATGGAACTTTTTTTCTGGCTCTGACCTTTTTGGCCTTTTGGTGTTGTTATAGAGGCTAAGAAACCTTCCGTAGCTGCTATTCAAGGGCTTGCGCTTGGTGGTGGATTAGAATTAGCAATGGTATGTGGCAATGATTGTCCATCTCTTGTAATTTTATGTTTTGGAAGGGGAATTTTGGGAACTTACATGTTTTGAGTTATCATGGATATATTTAATTTACACAGTCTTGTCATGCTCGTATTTCAACCCCAAAAACACAGCTTGGGTTTCCAGAACTTTAATTTGGGATTATTCCAGGATTTGGAGGTAAGATTTCTCAATGTACATTTATCTGTCTCAGCGGGGTTGACTTCATACTGTGGTATAGCCAATTTTAATCTTACTATGAATTATCTGGAAAATAGGTAATGATTTGTTTCCAGCGCTGAAGACTCTTAAATGAAGAAGGCGGCATGCAGGCTTTTATATTTTATATTTTATTGCGAAGTTATTTGTGGCTTCTTGAGGGTTGATTTTCCCATGCTTTAAACCTGTCAGATCATTGGACTATCATAGCTCCTAGCGTGCACGTTAAAGTGATGAACAGGAGCTATGCTGCTTCTAAGTCTGTGTAAAGTTATGAATTGATTTTGACACCAGATGCTAACTCTGTCACTTAATTCTTATTTTGTTCAAGTGGACGGTCAGTATTGACATTTTATATAACTATTGACAGTTTATAATGGAGAAATTCGAGGAAATGGAGAGGCTTTTGAATGGTATGCATATTTTTGTCGTGAAAATTCAGAAGAGATGCATTTGATGGCGATCTGGTAGATTGAGTAGCATGCTATTACTAGCTATAAAAGCTGAAGTTCATGGTCACATGGGAGGGAGCTATATTTTATTCTATTGATTTTTTTCTGCTTCTTAACCGAAGCCTCCATTCTGCCCGATTTTATAAGAAAATAAGCTTGAGTGGAAGATTTCATTGCTGTGATCGACTCATTTTTATTGAACAGTTTGTTTATACGCAATTTATCCTATTAATATATTCATTGTTTTTAAGGTTTTATGTTTTAATTCTAAGAGTTTGGTTATGTAATTTTTTATTTCATATTTGTTTGTGTAATTTTTTACTCCATATTTGTTTGTATAGGTCTAAGAAATGTGTATGCCAAAAATTCTTAGAGATGCATTTAATTATTTATGATCTGTTTCTAGTGCTTGTTTTGTCACTGCAGAATGATGATATATATGTGGTAAAAACACATATGATTCATGTATAATGATAGTTTTAAATATAATATTAATAAATTTATATGTTATGAGTAATTGTTTAATTATAATATTAAAATTTTAGAGGTAGGATTGCTATTTTATTTAATAGAATTGACAGGTTTTTTTGGTTGGTTTATTTGTTCTTTAATTATTTTCTGTTGATGATCATTATCACTTTATTATTGTTATTATTACATATTATTATTGCGTCGAGAGACGTTCTATAGTTTAGTATGGGGTAGATTTCAACCAGCTCAAAATGCTCATCCGTTAGGTTTGAACTAACATTTCTTCTAGAGAAATTCAACAATTCTAATTTAATAATCCTATCGGTCTCTCTTTGTACCTTTTGGGACAATTGCTAGTTATACTAGGCAAATAGAGGGTTTTTTTTTTAATTTTTAATTTTTAATATATTTTTTCTCAATTCAATTTCCAAATAAATACATTTGGCAAAATGACAATTTTTTTTTTTTAATTTTTTAAATATATACTTTTATTTAACAATTCCATTTAAAAGGCCATAAAATATGAGGCAATTAAATTATAAAATTTACAAAAATAAAAAATAAAATAAATTGACTAAATCAAAGAACCATATAAACTGCCTTCCCCAAATATAATAATAAAAACTATATCCCCGATTAAAATACATCCATAATAGCAACTATCAACGTAATAATTATTTAAATAACAACTATCAGCGTAATAATTATTTAAATGAATAATCAAGAAGGAAAATTACCTCACAGACAACACCACGTAGATCAAAATTCACGTATGATTCTTTTCTAGGACCTAGAAGTCGGAAGTGCACGTATAGTGGACGAATCTCTGAATCTATGTCATGTTGAAAATTTGTAGGGTGAATTTATACGTCAAATAAGATTCGTCAAATTAGATTATTGGTGGTGGTTATAAATTTAAATTATTTATAAGTTATTGATACTTTAATGAAAAAATATATATAAATAATGGAATTATTAAAAAAATTGATTTAATATAATTAAAAAGTTTTTAAAATATTTTAAAATTTTACTTGGTTTTTATCTTTCAAAAGTTTTTTGGATTTTTTATGATTGTTGGCCTTCATGTAAGGCTTTTCACCTTCCACTCAAGTGAATGAGCCAAATTTACATAACTCCAAAAGTCTTATATGTCCAACAAAGTAATATAACTTACTTTCTTTCTCTCATATATATATATATATATAGTGTAGATGCACATTTTACAAACCAATATGAGTATGACGAGAGATGTGTAATTTGTTTTATGTTTTATGTAAACTTACATGTAAATTAAAATAAATATTAATAACAAAAAAATTGACTCTAAATAAAAATATTTCTATACCTAACTTAAGTGAAATAATTATATATAACTTTACATATAGAAAAAGTAATTAAAAGTGAGAAAAAAAATCTTGTTATATCTATATTATGTTTATTGGTGTCTTCTACTTTGGTATGAGAGAGTTGTGTAATTCATTCAATTCTTAATATGGAGTTGGCACATCAAATTTGAAAAATTATTAATAACCCAAAATTATTTCAATGTTAGTTAAGTAAAAGGAAACAAAAATTAAAAAAAAAAACAAAAAAATGTTAAAACATATGAATTTTGTGTTGCTTACTATAAGGGAGATGTATAAAACTTAAAAACTAGTGTAGATCCATCTTAACTCCACATCTTTCATGCTCTCACAAGGACTAAATTGGAGGAAAAGTCAAAACATTTCAATGTTGGGTTTCTAAGTATGAGGGAGATGTCTAATCTCTTTCATAATCAACATAGAGTTGACATATTAATCTTAATGACAGATCTATCAAACCCTTAGAGGAATCAAATCTCACAAGGTGCAAACTCTTCTCAAGTTTTACACTTTAAAGGAAATTTGCAATTCAATAAATTTAATCTCCCTGACTAACTTGATAAATATGGGTAAAGAGGTAACTCAAATATATTATGAATTGAGTTTTTTTTCACTATTTAAATTTCAAAAGGATGGAAGAGAGATTAAGATTTTTAATTTAAAACTTAATTAAAATTATAAACATTAACATTGATATTGCATAATTTTATTTGACATAGTTTAAATATTTTAATTTTTAATTGTTTTTTTGTTATATTTTTAGGCTAATTTTGTTTTAAATTTGGTTAGAAATTATTAGAATGGTTACCCAACTTAAGTGATTTAATTTTTTTTAAGGTATTAAAAATATTTATGCAATCAAAAATATTATTTAAAAAATGAAAATTTATGATTTCACCCACGATTATATAGTTAGATTTTTGTGATAATTGATAAGAATAATAAAAAGACACAATGTTTACATTACACCATTTGATAGATTGAGAGTTACGCTAGCTCGTGGTAGTAAAAAGATTTTTTTTTCAATCACAAATATAGGAATTTGACAAAGCCTATAAAGTATAAATTAGTTAGTTTGTGTGGAATTTAGTTCCATTCAATTTTAGATTCAAATTCATGAAGATAAATTAAGAGTGAAAACCAACTCTCAAAGTTACAAATTTAATTGATGAATATTTGCTTTCTATATTCTAAAAATTTAATAACAAAAAGAAATTTATTATAATATTATATAATTATTTATTCTTTATTGCTTTCAACTTTTTAATTCTCCAATCCACGAGAAATATTGTAATTTAATGTTTAACATTTAAACTAAGTCAAATTACATAAAATAAAAATTAAAAAACTAATCTTAATTTATCTATATAGAAATGAAAAGTAATTTTTTCCTTTTCGACATTAAAAAAATAATTTTTTTTATGCTTTCAATGAATTAAAATTAAAAGTAAGGTGACTCAAATTGTGGAAGGCACACATCACCTCTAGAGGATTCAAACCGAAGAGAGAGGACTAGAGAATTCAAACCGAAGACATGGCTATCCACCAGAGCGTAGGCTCATTATCCCACCTCTATCTCTCACCGTGTTGGCCCATTCCAATTTCCGAAGCGCGTACATCTTACCATGTGCCAATCACTCTCAGCCAACTTGCTTCTGAAAAAGCAGAAAATGATCAAAATTGATAACCAGCGAACCTTTTAAAGAGCTCTCTCCCCTTCCCATTACAATTCATCGAAAGCAAACTGAATCAATTGCTGCCTCTACGGGTTTTCATATTTTTCTATTTTGTCTTTCCGTTTAAAACTGAAAAAGGAAGAAGGGAGGGAATTTTAGGATTCAGGTTTGTTATAAATTCTGGCCCACTGTCATTCGTATTATGCCCTGTTGCTGTTTCTTCTTCTTTATCAGAAATGTGGTGTTTTTTGCTTTTCTGGGAGTGGAAGCACAATTAAACAACCAAACTGTGAGTCACATAATTTGAAATAAGCAATCGGTAGATAATTATTGTGTGCGCATGGCAGGACCGGCTACGGCCACTACCACTGGCAAAGTCCATAGAATGAGGGGGAGGCTTCCGCCGAAGAGAGGGAACATAAAAAGGGAGATATTTGCTTCCATGGCCGCATCATTACTCAAAACCTTGAAAAAATTGGGAACAACTTTGCGCAAAATCATTCAGCATATCATGGCGGCCTCCCCTTGCAATATCTGCTGCGATGGAAAGGCTATTTCAACGGCCTCTGCGCTGGAGATTTTGGTGGGCTTTGAAGGCATGGATTACAGCCAACATTGTAAGGGCTTTAAAAGAGTTCCTGGCTTTGAAAATAGTTGAGGTAAAATAGTTGATAACATTGAGTTAAAATATTTAACTATGAAAATAGTTGAGGTAAAATAGTTGATAACATTGAGGTAAAATATTTAACTATGAAAATAGTTGAGGTAAAATAGTTCTTGATTTATTTCATAGTTGGTAACAACTATTTTACTTCAACTATTTCATAGTTAAATAAAATTGAGGTAAAATAGTTGATAATATAGTGTTGGTTTTAAGTTTTGACAATTCATGGTTTTTTTCATGGTATGTATATATATATATATATATATATATACTATTTGCCTAGATCCATTTTAAATCTAGATCTACCAAAAATTGATAGAGATTTTTTCACACTAAAAATTTACACTTCAAAAAATTTGATCCTTTTGACCTTTGATAAATTTGAAATTAAAATAGATCTAAATTAATATAATATATTTGATTATATGTTAAATAATATAATTAATATCCACAAACTATTAAATAACATAAACATAATTAACATTCACAACAAAATAATATATAATAATAAAAAAATATAACATATATAATACATGATTTATCATTAAAGGAAAATTACATAGTTTAATTTAACTTTAAAATATTTCACATAAATTATTAATTAAAATCATGAATTTGAGATATTCTATATAATTATAAATTAAATTATAATTACATAAGTTGATGAAACTCTAAAATTATTATTTTAAAAATCATTATTTAAATGCTCTTCAGGAATTTTTATAAATTATTTTTTTAGATTATTTAAATTATAGTTTTAAAATATAAAAATATTATTTTCAATACACAATAAACTTGATTCTTTTAAATAAATCAAACTATGTCATATGGAATATTAACATATAATTTCATCAAATTCCAAATTATTTCTACAATACTTTGCCCCAAAAATGTCAATTAAAATTATGTAATATAAAATATTAAAATATAATTCCATCAAATTCCAAATAATTTTTACATATTTTGAGCCAAAAATAGAAAGTACCTCGAGTTTAATGACAGTAGCCACAATTATGCATTTCTAATATCTTTCACCATCTTAAAAATTTCGAACAGTATGGTTTTAAAGTGATGTGTGATTTGTTGGGTGAAACTTGAGGTTAAGGTTTAAATCACATTGAGTATATTATCTTGTTATGATGTGATGTGTAGTTCAAGAACCTTTTTTAGCTTGAATCTCGGTTCTTGCCACAATCATAAGAAATTAATATATCTGACTTGCAAATTGTTGAATGTACTTTTAGTGTTATAATAAAAGTTACAAAAATTAATCTGAATCTTCTTTAAATTAAGTCTGACCATTACCACCATTATTAAAAAAATAAAGTAGATTCTTATTTCCAATGGTTATAAAGATGTGTTCTTAATTCAAATGATTAGGACTTTGGTTTACGATCCCATCTACCCAGATTCAAATATTTGGAAGTATATCCCATTTACCCCGATTCAAGTATTTGGTGGCATGCCCTAGCCTGTGGCTCAAGGAGTGCGGAACATATCTTGCTTAATCATTAAAAAAGTGTATAGTGCCACCTGCCACCGCGTTCCCGTCCAAAAAATATCCACGAGCGCACCAACGAAGCGAACATTTCAGAAGAACAGGTGCATTGTGGAAAATGCCATTTTCAGTGCCGTAGCCTGTAACGAGCAGCTCTTTGTTGCTCACAACTGGGATGATATCTATGTTAACTTTGCATCTAACCCCCTGGGGTCAGAGAGATCAGATTTCGATTGGAGACTAGGAACGCCGTGCCTGCCAATTGTGATTTTGTGGCCAGCCCCAATCTACCCAGATGAAAACAAAAAACCTATTTCAATGGAATACTCGGAACGGTGTGCCTGCCAATTGTGATTTTGTGGCCAGCCCCAATCTACCCAGATGAAAATAAAAAACCTATTTCGATGGAATACTCGGAACGGTGTGCCTGCCAATTGTGATTTTGTTACCAGAATCACTCTTGTCAATGTTTGGATAGTAGCTGCTTTGTAACGTCGATTCGCTGTTTAGAAACCCTAGATCGTCATGCCTAGGGTCTGGGAATATCTGGTTTCGCTATTTTGAAACCCTAAAAAAACCATCCAGTTTTGGGTTATGTATGATTTCATTTTCTTGCTGAACTTTCTGGAGTCCTTGCCATTATTGATTTCATCCTCTTAATGTGGGGCGGCACATCAAAAAAAAAAAATTGGCCTTCGTACCTCTTGATCTTTCGGGCCGCTGAATCGTAAGTCTGGGCAGCTTCATCAACCAAATTCCAACCAAAAAGCACCCGAAAAGGTGATAGGTTGCTTTGGCTACGCCCAGCATAAGGAAATGACTTCGGTGTAATCATTTCAACACGTCTCTTTTAATTCATTGCACTTTGATCTTTCGATCAGAAACTATACTTTCTGTTAATGCGATTCTTTCAGTATATCAGCGTTATCTTTATCCTGAAGTTTTTGGGAATATACTAAAATTTAATGCAATATAGTTTCTGTTAATGCGATTCTTTCAGTGTATCAGAGTTATCTTTATCCTGAAGTTTTTGGGAATATACTAAAATTTAATGCAATATATTGGAGCGAGATCAATTAATTAACTTTAATTTTATTCATCAAATTTCAGAATCCAATTACATTTAATACAACCTACAATTAATTGAGTAGAATAATCAATGAAGCAGACGAAGTTGAGGTTTGACTGTCATTCTCGAATTCATATTCCGAAGAGTGACCTCGTTAGTTGCATTTGTTTTAAATTCTTTTGCCTCATGGTAGTTTCAGAATGGATAAAGATACACCGAGATACAGGCTTCTCCAGTATTATGGGATTCCATCGTTAGCAGATAAATAGCTCGGGTGAAGGCTATGTTAAGGGGAAATTACTGAAGATTTGGGGTTTTGGCCAAAGAAAATGAATACACTATGTCAATGCGAATTTCCTCGAGATTTGGGATTTTGGCAAAAGAAAATGAGATTTGGGATTTCGGCAAAAGAAAATGAATATAATGGCACCAACTTTCTTTGAAAAGAAAATTTAAAAATATGTCTATTGCTAGATTTGTGTGTCATCCTTGAACAGTGGCCATGTTAGTCTTCTCTGTATATTCCAATTCCAATGTTAGAGAGATAATCTTCTCTGTATGTTCCAATTTTATCAGATATCTCTATAGATATACATTTCGTGTTCACTTGATAGGATTTTAGTTTCTATGCACATTGGAGACGAGGTATTAGTCATTTTATGTCACTACCCTCAGGAAAAGGTATTGCGACCCCTAGTGCGATTTTTACTGAAAGCATTGATACTCTAAGCCTTGGGCTTTTTTTGATAGTGCTTCTATCAACAATGGTCAGAGGAGTGGAGGAGGGTTATAGTGCTTCTATCAACAATGGTCAGAGGAGTGGAGGAAGGTTAATCTTATTTCTTTCTGCTTATTACAGTTTCAAAGTCAAAATGAGGTTGAGATTTGGGCAAATACTCAAACAAAAATTTTGGCTGCAAAAACTTGCTTTTGTTTGCCAAAAAAGGTGTTATACTTAGTTATACATATTTGGGGAATCAATGTTATCTATTAACTAGCTCAATAACACTAATGTTTACAAGAATATCTGAGACCAAGCTTATTAATGATACTTCATATTGTTTTCATGCTCACATATTTACGTGGAAAGAATAATGCAGCAGAGAGCTAGTAAAAAAGGGTCTCCTTTTAGAAAAGAATCTCTGGTTATAATTAAACAAATTAACGACCAGTCATATGAATACTTTCATCGTCCTCCCAGGGACCAATACCGGCGCCATGTGCAAACTGAGACTGTTTGCACGTAGATTAACATATATTTCTTTTATATCTCTTTTGGCTTTGTTTATAGCTCTTGTTTTAGCTACCAGTGTTTAGTGTTTCGCTGACATTTATGGACAGTCCTGTTATTTTGTATGCATATGGACAGCTATGTATTTATCTGATATTTATTGTTATTACTTGCTCTCAACTGTGTAGCAATCAACTGGATTGGGATGGCCATGTATTTTTTTTTGTTACTCTGTCAGTCCCTTTTTTTAGCTCAAGCATGGACAGATTAGTTTTTATGCTTTATTTTTTAATTTCACTAACAGTTTTTGGTGGTGGAGTATTTCTTTCTTTAGTAGCTTTTGTAAATGACAAAATATCCCGTCTATTTCATCAGTTTTATCCTAAAGCTAACTCGTAATGTAAAGTTACTTGATTAGAGTAATATATAAATACATTCTTGAAACGTATATGCAATATATAAATACATCATTTTAATATAAATGAGATTACAATTTTTTTTTCCTTAAAATAAAAGAAATTAAAGTAAAAATAAAAATCGTGTTCACAGACCATACAATACTCTGAAACATAGCATCTGATCGAGAACCATTATAAAACATAATATTTATAAACAAGTACATGGTAGATGCTGCTTTCTGTAAAATGGTTAATTGTATCACAAATAGAAAGATTTTCTACTGACATTGGGAACAGAACCATGAGGGTATATTACTTTTGTGATTAGTCGCAACAGCTTTTCCTTGCCTATTGTAGAGCACATCAATCATCCGGATAAACTTCTACAGTAATAAACAGAGCTAAGTAGATCACATTTCCTCTAAAAGCCGGAAGCAGAGCATAAAGCAGAAGACTGAAAAACAGGCCATTTCTGGGGATTGTCAACCATCCATATTCAGAGCTAACATCGCAACTTGCTACCTGTGATGATGTCGCAAAATCCCAGAATTTTATACTCAGAAACTGTACATACAAATATATACATGCTGCGTTACGTTGCTTGAAAACCAAAAAAGGGATTTCACTGATGGCAAGAAAACCAAAAGAGGGCATTCACTGATTGCAACAAATATGTGGTTTGCCATGGATATTAAATGAATTAGGGTTGTATATACTAACTCTGTATAACTGATTTGCCAAAATCTAAAAATAAATTTATACAACCCCACTCATTTAATGTCCATTAACATTTTATTTTCAGCATCCACTTACCAATATGGTGTCACGGTTACGGAGCACCCTGACCCTGACTGCGCGCACTCCCTCCAAGCTCTTCATCCAAGCCTGAAAAGAAAGAGCTTTGCTTACATTCAGAGGAAAGCAGCTTCTCTGCTCAATCCTTACAAAACCCTTACGAAGATTCATTAATTCATAATCTCATACCCTAATGAGTCAATAGATTTGGATTTTCCAAAAGAAGAAATAGAAGCCAAGAGTGCATAACATTAATTACCCATTTGGCTTTGCCCAGAGTCCCTCGAACTCCCTGTCCAAGGTGCGAATAGGGAGGCCAACATTTTCTCCTTTACACCGCCACGCTTGGGCGGAAGGCTCAAAAAATTATCACTCCGAACCCGTAATTTCCCACCCTTAGCAGTCGTTTCTCCTTTCTTCTCCATGTCCGCAGCTAGTGAATGCTCAGAGACAAAGAGACCAGAGATCACAGATCGAGATCAAGCGCGACTGAGGGTTTATCAGCCAACGATTGATAAAGGAACAGAAATGCAGGTTAACAGTGAAAGGGCCCTGTTGATATATATCTATATACATCTGCGTTGTACAATTTTGTGGTGTACATCGAATTTTCAAAATCATTGCAGTAGTGTGACTTTTTCGTACATGTCTTTGTCGAAATATTTAAAATTTTGGCATATGGAAAAACCATTATGAAGTTTGTATAATTTAAATGAACCAAAATATTTTTTTATTTAAAAATTGAAATTATAAAATTATTATATTATCCAACCAATCAAATTATTAAAAATTAAGAAAAAAGCATTGATATATCAACAAGTGTAATATGCAACATTGCTACTTAGTACTTGTTTCAAATACAAAAAGTAATTAATAATTAAATTAAAAAAAAAAAAACACCTTTGAATTTAAAAATTAATAAAATTACTTTAACTTATTTTTATATTAAAAATAAATAAATAAATCAAATTAAAATAATATGAATATAAATAAAAATATTTACATTAAAAAAAATTATATAAACTAAAATTAATATACTTTATATAAAAAACCAAATTTCATATATCATAATATTTAATGAAATTTATAAGGGGAAAAAAATTCCACAAGTAATATATGATTGGTGATTTACCATATTAAATATTATTTTATATATAAATAATAATATATTACAATAAATCAATTAAATCAATTTATATATATATAAAATATAAAGCAAATAATTTTATATATTATTTATATAAATATGTTATTAATATTTAAATTAAATAATATTAAAAGTAAAAAAAATATATTTAAAATTATAGTTTTGTTGATGATAATAATGATGGTTAGTGTCCACTGAGACCCAAATTTTTTTGGTCTATCGGACCTAATGAAACGAATTATTTAGTTTGATTTAAGATTTTATTCCTATGCTCAAAAAGCTGGAAGAGAAGCCTCCCGAGCTCATCGTAAAAGGCTAGGATTTAATGTGGTTGTACAAAGATTATGAAACTGAGATCTAATGTGGTTGTACGCGGGGCACTTTAAGAGGAAGTGATTTTCATCCTCAATGTTCATATTCTCACAAAGATGGCAGATCCTTTCCATCCATGGTGTTTTGGGAATTGCCCAACGACCCGTCACTATGGAGCTCATGAGAGTTCGTTCTAATCTTGGCTATATTAATTTTCTTCTTTGAGCTAGTTAAAACAGAGAGATACTTTTTATCTTCTAGGGTGGGGTTGATGACTTCCTGGTAATATCTTAATTTTCTTTTAGCTGCTAAATCTTTCTCACACCACGTTTTTTCTTTGAACTTAGAAGTAACAATATTTTTAATGTTATTAGTGTTCTGCAATGCAACATTCTCATCAATCTTCCAATGGTTTAACCAAGCCCTGGTTTCTTTATATCAACCTCGTTTGAGCCTTAGGTGGTTTTGGCTGGAATTTAAAGCTAGCTTAGGAAGTCTATGGTCTCCTATGTTATTGAGTTTGTGTTTGTACAACAAAAGCCTAGTCATAAATAGGCTCTCGATAGGGGAAAGACCCACTTCTATAAGGAGAATAGGATAGGGTGTATCGCTTTTAATCTTGAGGTTATGTGTTATAAAATGCTTCTGGATTTGCTCAATCTTTCTTCAGGATTCTCTAGAGACGCTGCAACCCCAAACCTCACATCCATATAAGATAACAGGAGTGACTAAAGTTTCAAAGAGGAACTTCTTTCTATCCCACATTACGAGGTTTGTCGTTTTATAATTATTTTCAAGACCAAAATAAGTTTTCCACCCCCCTCATTAATCCTTTTCTCAATGCTATAGTTACAGTTGAGCTTGTGATGAATATCAATTCCTAGGTACTTGTAAGAAGACACTTCCTCCAAGTTACTATTGTCAAACATAAAATTAGTTTAAGTGTCCTTCTTGGATTTGATAATCATAACTTTTTTTTTGACAGTGTTAACAGTCATACCCATGGTAGAGCAAAAATCCTTAAGGAGTCTAAGTTGCTTATCAAGATCAGATGGGCACCTTGCTAGAAGAACAATATCGTCAGCATAGAGAAGAAGGATGATGACTATCCCAGCTAAGATTGTGCCAACACAGCTTGCTTCCTCTAAACAACCTTCTAGCTTATCAATGTAAATGCCAAATAAGGTAGGGGAGAGGGGGCAACCTTGTTTAACTCTGATATTACACTTAATATCTTTCGACCACCCCTCATTGCTCTTTAACTTGGCAATTACATTCTCGTATAACCTTATAGCAACAGCTCTCAACTCGAAAGGAACCTTTAGCTCTTCTAATCTATTCCATAGGTTGTTTCTAGGAACCGTATCGAAAGCCTTTCTAAAGTCCACAAAGCAACAAAAGAGATTGGATTTATCATTGTGGCATTCCTCCACAATGATCCTAAGCATAACGAGGTGGTCCATTGTTGAGTGATGCCTTCTAAAACCCGCTTGGCCTTTAGCCCATTTACCTTCACTTTCAAGCCATATGCTCAACTTCTTTTCGAAAATAATACCATATAACTTGGCTAAGAGAGGGTTGATCATAAATGTCCGATAATTAGAGGGGCTATTTGTATCCCCACTTTTAAAAATAGGGATAATGAGGCTCTAAGTCCATGGTTTAGGGAACCCTTGCTTGACTGCTTGATTGAAAAGCTTATGGATGTGGGGGATGAGGATGGGACCTCCAATTTTTAAGATTTATTCTTGGTAACCTTCAATGTCCTTAGCTTTCCCATTTTCCAAGCGTTTAACCCCAAAATCAATGTCTTCTAATGAGAAAACTTCTTTCGTGGTGAGCTGGGTTTCAAAGTTATCCATGACATTTGGAGATTCATAAAGCTTTTTACGATAGGAATTCCAGTCGTGTAAAGAAATTTTATTATTATCTTTAGTTTTCCTAGTTAGAATCTACCTCCAAAATTTCTTAGGAGCTACCTTAGAGAGGTGTAAGAGATTCTCTTGTCTTTTACGAATATACTGCCTTTTTTTCCTTTTAGTTAGGGCTTTATATATTTTTATCTTGCCAATTTTAAGAGATTCATCAACAGCTTCCTTAATTGCTCTCCTTGCACTTTTACAATCTTTGTCATACCATGGGTTGGTTTTGTTATTTCCTTTATTACTTGAAACTTCAATTGAGAACTTGTTAATAGAATATGAGAGGGTTGTAGTAAAATTATGATAGAGGTATTCTATGTTGTCTATACTAGATAAAGGAAGCAAATTAGTTTTTAATTCATTTAGAAAGAGATCGTTTTTATTTCTATCAAAGATTAAGTTCTTTTGGCTATAAGGATTATCTTCTATGGGATCTCTATGCATGAAAAAATTAAGAGTTATAAGTAAAAGCCTATGATCAGAGTCAGGCTCGTGGTCGTTTAAGATGTCAAAATTTATTATTTCGTTGTATAAAGGGAGATCAAAAATAACATAGTCTACCACGTTGCTACCAAGCCCATGGATGCAGGTCATCTGGCTAGAATTGGGCCACTTCTTTAGACTGTTGCAAATTATGAGATCCTGAGCACTACAGAGCTTGACTAGCTCCGACCCAAACAAATTCTCCCCGAGGTCTTCAAAGCTCCTTTTGTACCGGCTAGCCAGAGTAAGGTCTTCATCTAACCAAACAGAATTAGGGTTGGAATGATTGCTTACAAGAATAGCTTGGTTGCTTGAAGTTCGAGCATTAAACACCCATTAAAAGGATATTACCTTCATTCCTTAGGCTAGAAATATCAGTGTCTAAACCATTGTAAGGACTATTTTTATCTAGATTCTTTTTCTTATAGAAGTTAGAATTGATGGGGGGGAAATAACATATTTCTATGTAGGTCCTTTTATCATTGATGTCAATAATCTCTATCCAGCTATATTGGTTGTAAGGGTCATTTTTATAAATCCTAGCATGGGGGAAGATGTTTTTCTTAATGTAACAAGCTATACCCCCAATACCTCTATAGGAGGATCGCTTGTTCCAGGTAGACCATAGTGCAAATCCATCTATGTTAGGGGCCTTAGATTTCTTCGTGCTCCCAAGTTTCAACATCATTTGATATCCAACTTAGCTTGAGGCCTTTGTTCCATGGAAAGCCCTAACAGTTCCAAGAAAGAATCTGGAGCATGTTGAATTGCTATTTATTACTATCTTTTTGGTTTCTATCTCGAATAATGGTTTTTCTATTTTTTATTATTGCCCATTTTCCTTCCTTCCTAGCTTATTTTACCTTTTGAACCTCCTTTCGTAATTTTTCTTGATCTTCTGGAATGAGATCTTCATTTATAAATATTCCCATTCCTTTTAGACTTGACGTTTTACTAAGTATGTCATACTTATGGTCAGTAGAGCTCACCTTTATTCGAATCTGCCTTCCTTTATTCTCATTTAATTTCCCCAACCTAGTTGCTTTTGTGAGACACGTTGTTTCAATTTGTAATCTATTATGTAATTCTATCTGGGCTAAGGCTAAAGTATCCTCGTCTACCTCCTCTTTCAAACCGAAGATTATAAGGTTCAAGGCCATTTTGTTATGCTCATGGTCTAATTCTATCAACTTTTTCATTTCATCTTTAATTGGTTTGATATCTAATTTACCTACCACACTATTTAGGGTGAGGCAGCTATTAACTTTTTCTTCTAGTTCTTTAATCATGTCCTTCATTTTAAGACTCTCTAACGTATCAACGTCTCCTTGCTGGGATGTTTGGTTCATATATTGGTTTTTTTCTATAACCTGCAACCTAGTCTCCATTGCCTCTATTTTATTCTCTAATAATTCTATTTTATTTTCTATTTGTTTTTGGATCTTGTCTTCAAGAGATGTGAATTTATTATCCAACATGGCTTCTAACTCTGTTTGTAACTTGACTTCTCTTTCTTCTTTACGTTTCTCTAAAGACTCTATATACTCATAAAGGCTCTGTAGAGTAATTGTGCTAGGTATTCCTTTAGTAATCTTTGGTAGCTGTGGTGAATTATTCATACTTGAAAATATATGAGCAGATGTGTGTTAGAAAAAGATAAGGAATGTGTGCACCTGATATCAGCAAATCGGATCGCAGACCGCACGTACCTCAGATTGGATCGAACCACAGCCTGCAAACCAGATTGAATCTGGAAAGATGAATGGATTTGTAGATCTAGATTGAAGCAGCACCAGCCAAACTTCCATTTGTAGATCCAGATCAATATGTTTGAATAAACACTTTGATTAGATTTACCGTGATATTTTTATTGGAGGTTAGATTCATTGCTTTTGAAACAATAAAGTTGCAATTTAAAAAAAAAATATTTATATACTCAATGAAACACCAAACATCATTTAGTAGAGATAGAAACATTTTGATTAGATTTCACTTTAAATTTTATTAATTTTCAAATCAAACCATAATGTTAAATGTTAAAAACTAAAACATATATATGTTATATAAACTAGCATATATGACAATGGATAAATATATGTTATATAAACTAGCATATATGACAATGGATAAATATATGTTATATAAACTAGCATATATGACATATTTATTTAATGGATAAATATATTTATAATAATAATTATTAGTATTATTTAATTTTAAAATTATGACAAAATTAAATATTAAATTAGTGTATAAAAATATATAATCTAATTTAAATGTGAAAAAATTAAAATAATTAGGTCAACAAATATAAAATTAATTTAGAAATATAAATACCAATGTATCAAATTGGGAGAAGAAAAGTGATTACCATGCATTCAAGGTTGAGGAAAGGGAGCTTGAGCTAGAGAATTTAATGAAAAATGTTAAATATCTTAAGTTAACATCAACATAAAATACTAAAGACTCAGAAATACTAAAAACACATCAAATTTAGAGTTAAAAAACATAGATTATTACACATTCAAGTTAAGAAAAAGAACCTCTGAAAAAATGGAGATTTAATTGGAAAATGCAAAAACTTTAAATAAATCAAATTTAATATCTTCTTTATATATAGGAATACAAAGTTTCTAAAATACAATTAGAACCATGTCAAATATGAAGCACATTCTTCCGTCTAGAGATCTTTTTGTTTGTGGCATGAATGGAGGACAGAATGGTACATAGTATGGTATACTCCATTAATCCATAGTATGGTATACTCTAGTAATCCATGATACAATTTAATAAGAGCTCCTGTATTAACTTATAGTATTGTTTAATAATGGTTTTAGCCAAATAAATACACTAGGTAAATAAACATTTTTTTTTTTTTAAATATATATTTTTTTGTCTAACATTTCAATTTCCGAATAAGTATATTGGATAAATAGACAAATATTTTTAATATTTTTATGTGACAATTCCATTTAAAAAACCATAAAATTAACCATATATTGTATATGAGCTAATTAAGATTAAAAAATAAAAAATGACTAAATAAAAAACAATATAAACTGCCTTCTACAAATAGAATAATAAAAACTATATCCCCAATTAAAATACATCCTAATAGCCACCATCAACATAATAATTATTTAAATAAATAAAATAATAACAACTATATCCCCGTTTAAAATACATCCATAATAGCAACTATCAACGTAATAATTATTTAAATAAATAATCAAGAAGGAAAATTACCTCACAACTAACACTACGTAGATCAAAATTCAAGTATGATTCTTTTCGAGGACCTGTGGAGAAGTCAGAAGTAGTGATCAAATTTGAAGGGCAAGTCTTAATTTCATTTAGAAGGGCACATATTCAGGTCGCACTTCTATAATGAAAAGCATAAAAAAAAAGAGCAATTCAATTGACAACAGTAAATTATTTTCAAATTTCTTTTTATTTTTTCACAGGAGAATGGTGGAACAACAACCCCATGGATGTTGTGTATAAGGCAGGTCTGATATGAGCTATAACTAATAATCGCATGCATTTACCATTACCATTAATGGATAAACAGGAGACCTATATTCCTGCTCCATTTCAGATAAGGATTAATTTTGTAGGAAATTTTTGTGACCATAACGTTCAAGCCAATATACAAGTAGCTCAATCAAATTTAAGTTTATTGCATGAATGAAAAAATTCAGTAAAATTCCAAACATGTTTAGGATTCAACAAAAGAGTGTACAAAGGTGTATATGTTTTTGGTATCTCCTTTTTTAATATGAAAACATACCAGGAATTGGGAATCCACAAACAAATCAAATCGAGTATGTTAGGAAGCCTGTTGAATGTTCTCCTCTCCAAGCATAAATCGTGCTTAAACCTTGCTTGACACGTGTTTGCTGAATGATGAATCTGTGCTCCTCTCCAGCTTAAATCATCGTCAAACCTTGCTTTGGGCAGCCTTCAGGCACAACCTAGTGAAATTACAGACCTAATACATGGCCCATATTGACATCTAGTCGCTCTCAATTGAAACCACCAAATGTAATGGTATCAAATGGTAATTGTGACATAATAATTAATAAGAACTTCCATCATATGCACAATTAGAAAAAACAACTCAAAAATAAACTGTTGTTTTTGAAATGGGAGCAACTGAGAAACTGCCAAATATAATTGTGACATAATAATTAATAAGAAGTTGCACCATATGCACAATTAGAAAAAACGACTCAAAAGGAAACTGTTGTTTTTGAAATGGGAGTTTCTGAAATGGGATTTAAGTTTTAACATGAAAAGAAATTTACAAGTTCAACATTCCTAAAATTCTAATTTCAGGAAAAATGAAATTTAAATAAAAGATTAACAATTTGACAGCACTTCGTAAAAAATTTTAAGATATTATTCCAATTTTTTTTTTTAAATGACAAAAATCAATTTTTAAATTTTTTTGGACTGGTAAAATTTTCTCCCTACTTCTCTGACGTGCCATAGACCCTTTGAAGGGCTCTGATGTGTTCAATTTTGATCCTTGGTCGGAAGTGCACATACAATGGACGAATCTTTGAATCTACGTCATGTCGAAAATTTCATGGGTGAATTATACGTCAAATAAGATTCGTGAAATTAAAAGCGGGTGCGGGTGCCGGTGCGGGTGCGAAATTATAAAAAAAAATACAAATAATTTAATTATAAAAAAAATGATTTAATATAATTAAAAAAGTTTTTAAAATATTTATATATATTGTTATGATGATTATTTTTATTAATTTACAATGGTAAAAGATTATTGGTAATTTTTAACATTTTATTTATATATATTAGAAAAGTATTAAGAGAAGTATTCCAATATCATTATAGTTTTGTTTAAAGGTTAAGAAGATTATCACTGTGAAAAACATTTTGACTTTTAAATTTGATGCGAGTATAAGTTGGACAATCTAATGGAATGTTTTTTTTTCATCAAGCCATTTAGCCTCAAGAGATAAGACTCTTTCATCCTATGGTGTTTTTAAAATTGGCCAAATTATGCCTAGTTTCACTATAAAGCTCATGAAAATTTGTTCTTATTTTCGTTATGTTTTTTTTTTTCTTTACACTATTCAAGGAAAAGAGATGTTTCTTATTTTCAAGATTTGGGTTGATCACCTCCTTGTTATATCTTAGTTTCCTTTTTCCCTCCATGTATATATCATTACACAATTTCTCCTTAAATATCAATGTAATATATTTTTAATATTATCCATTTTGCCAAATGATCTCCTCCTTTATCCCCAACGATCTCGCCAAGACTCGACATCTTTATGCCTTCCTCGTTTTAGCTAAAAGTAGTGGTTTTGGCTAGAGTTGGAAGCAATTTTATGAAATCTCTTGTCTTTCATGTTCTTTAGCTTCATTTTGTACATAAGATACTATTGTAGTGGCTACAACCACCCTCCAAAATTTTGCTTATGCTTCGTTTTGGAGCCTCCCTTCTAAATCATAGCAGCTCATCTTGCACTAATCTAGGTACTTGTGCTTTGATTGAGCTTCATCCTTTGCATCTTGGCTTGTGTTTGCTTACTTGGTTTACTGTCTAACCCACAAGCCGATCTCTTGATTTGGTTTTCATCCAGTTCCGGGCTTGCCTTAGAGAACTGCACAATCCTTGAGGGCAACCAACCTTGCTCTCGGAAATTGTGCAGTCCAACATGATAGTGAGCCTTGAGCTCAAGAATTGTGCAGTGCTAGTTGATAGCTAGCTTTGAGCTAGGAAATTGTGTTGGAGTCACGATTGCCATTACACCAAAACCCGCAGGTGTTAGTAAACACGAAAGTGTTAAGCACATGAGCGTTGACCTTCTACACCGCCATTAACGGCGAGCCAACAATCTCCCCCCAACGCGAGCCCAGTGTGTTTCGAACCAGAGCATACATAACACACAACAGATTTATACTCAGAGACTTAGACGTCAATAGCAAAGAATAATTCGCAAAGATAGACAAATGGAGAAACAACAAGATTACTCAATCAGAAACATCAGAATAGATAAAACAATAACTAGAGAACAGAAATCACTTTGCATTACATAACAGGCTTGGGCCTTGGCTTGCTATCCTTGGCCAGAGAAATTACAAATTTATAGAGGCAGAAGAAGGATCTAGAATCCTGTATGTGATTCAGATGGAGATCTGGAATGACCTAGAAACCACTGGTGATGTAGGAGGATCTAGAATCCTGCATGTGATTCTAGAAACTAATGGTGATGTAGAAAGATCTAGAATCCTAGAGATCTAGAAAGATCTGATCTAGAATCCTTCGTGAATTTGGCTTCACACTTAACATTCTCCCACTTGAAGCCAAATAAGAGTCATTAAGTCACACCGAGTCCTACCATGCCTCTACATAACTCATGTTTATTTCGTGGTAGAATCTTAGTGAGCATATTAGCAGGGTTCCTATCTGTATGGATCTTTTCCAAGGATAACTGTTATTCCTCCAACACATGCCGGATCCAATGGTACCTTAAGTCAATGTGCTTGGTTTTTGAATGAAATGCTGGCTTTTTCGCCAAGTGAATGGTACTCTGACTATCACAATATAGCACATACTTGTCTTGCTTTATTCCTATCTCTCCTAGGAATCGTTGCATCCATAGCATCTCTTTACAAGCTTCTGTTGCAGCTATGTACTCTGCTTTTGTTGTAGAGAGGGCTATTATTCTTTGTAGCCTTGACACCTAAGATACCGCTGCACCTGCAAATGTATACAAATAACCTGTAGTGGACTTTTTGGTATCCATATCTCCAGCCATATCTGCATCTGTAAATCCTTCAAGCACAGTCTCATCATGACCAAAACATAAACAATAATGACTAGTACCCTTGAGATACCTTAAAATCCATTTTACTGCTTGCCAATGTTGTTTGCCTGGATTGGTAAGGAACCTGCTCACTACTCCCACTGAATATGCAATGTCTGGTCGTGTGCATACCATGGCATACATTAAGCTGCCAACTGCTAAAGCATAAGGAATTCTGCTCATCTCTTCTTTCTCTTTGTCATTACTAGGACATAATTCAGTACTCAGCTTGAAGTGGGCTACAAGGGGTGTACCAACTGGCTTGGCATCCTTCATATTAAACCTGTCAAGCACCTTCTTGATATATTTTTCTTGTGACAGCCACAACCTTTTGTTTTTCCTGTCACGCATAATCCGCATGCCCAATATCTATTGTGCTGGTCCCAAATCCTTCATTGCAAATTTTCTACCCAAATCTTTCTTCAACCTATTGATCTTATTCTTATCATGCCCAACAATCAACATGTCATCCACATATAACAATAATATGATATACTTTCCTTGATCATACCTCTTGATATAGACACAATGGTCAGCTTCCAACCTCTAAAAACCATGTTCCAACATGAATGAAACAAATTTCTTGTACCATTGTCAAGGTGCCTGTTTCAACCCATAGAGACTCTTCTTCAACCTACAAACAAGGCCTTCTTTGCCTTTTTCTATGAAGCCCTCTGGCTAGTCCATATAATTTTCTTCCTCCATTTCACCATGAAGGAATGCAGTTTTTACATCTAACTGTTCACATTCTAGGTCTAAAGCAGCAACTAGACCAAGAATGAATCTAATGGATGACATTGTAACAACAGGTGAGAAAATTTCAGTGAAGTCAATACCTTCTTTTTGGGCAAAACCTTTCACCACCAGCCTTACTTTATACTTCTCCTTCTTTTTGTCACCTTCATGCTTAATCTTGTACACCCATTTGTTTTGTAGAGCCTTTCTACCTTTTGGGAGGTTTACCAACTCCCAAGTTTTATTTTCCTGCAAAGAGTTCATTTCTTCTTCCATTGTTTTCTTCCATTCTTTACTGTGGTCGACTTTACAAGCTTCTTGAAAACAATTAGGTTTACCTTCATCAGTCAACAAAATATAGTTTGAAGGAGGATATCTTTGTGAAGGCTTATGAGGCCTAAAAGATCTGCGAACCAACTGTGGTGGTGCATTATCAAGTTGAATCTCCTGTAAAGGTTCCTACAAGATTCCTTCTTCTTGTTGTTCATCATTTTCTACTTGTTGTTCTTCATGCTCCTGTATTTGATGTTCATTTTCTTGTATTGGTGGTATGTTTTCCTGCTGCTCTTCAAACCTGTCAATAACCTTCTTGACCTCCAACTCACCTACAGTCCTCTTGAACATTTCTGACTCATTAAACATAACATCCCTACTTCTAATAATTTTATGTTTCACTGGATCCCATAGACGATAACCAAAATATTCATCCACATATCCCAAAAATGCATTTCATAGATTTATCATTTAGCTTAGTTCTATTTTCTTTGGGAATATGTACGAATGCTTCACATCCAAAGATTTTCAAGTGAGAATAATTCAAATTCTTACCAGTCCAAACTTCTTCAGGGATACCGCCATCCAAGGTTGTAGTTGGAGATCTATTTATGAGGTAGCAAGTGGTCCTGACTGCTTCAGCCCAAAAATTCTTCTCCAAACTGGAATTGGACAACATACTTCGCACCTTTTCCATAATGGTGCGATAATCCTTTCTGCAACACCATTCTGTTGAGGAGTACCAGACACAGTCTTCTCATGCTTTATGCCAAACCTGTTACAATATTCCTTAAATGCATTTGAGCAATATTCTCCACCATTATCTGTTATTAAACACTTCAACAATTTTTTAGTCTCTTTCAACAGCAACATGGAATTTTTGAAATATTCCAAACACTTCATTTTTATTTTTCATAGGATATGCCCAAACTTCCTGGATGCATCATCTATAAATGTTACAAAATATGATGCTCCTCCTAATGATTTGACATTAACAAGCCCAAACACATCTGAGTGTACCGATTCTAACACATTTTTCTTTCTGTCATGGTCACCTATAAGGAATGAAACCCTTCTTTGTCTACCATATATACAATGCTCACAAAGATCAAGATTGTAGGATTTCAAACCTGGCAATAAATTTTTACCAACAAGGATTTTTAAGCCCTTCTCGCTCATGT
The DNA here is from genome assembly GCA_031772625.1 of Pinus tabuliformis. Lineage (NCBI taxonomy): Eukaryota > Viridiplantae > Streptophyta > Pinopsida > Pinales > Pinaceae > Pinus > Pinus tabuliformis. The sequence continues at coordinate 632,428,629 of CM062810.1, read as the reverse complement.
GACCCAAACGCTTATGCCACAGATCTGCTGTGTTTCCTTCTTTTGTGACGACAACCAAATCTAATTTTCGTATCAATGCCTTCAATGTGTATAATGTTCCTGTCTTGGATCCTTTGGCCACGACCAATGCACCTTTGCTAATTTTCCAGCCTCCTTTTCCAAAGCTTGTGGAATAGCCTTCATCATCTAGTCGTCCCATAGAGATTAAACTCATGTGCATTTCTGGTACATGCCTGACCTGTTTCAACAATATATCTTGTCCATCTTTCATCTTGATCTAGACATCTCCCACTCCAACAATACTACAAAAATTATTATTCCCCAAATGCACTCTACCATAATCATCGGGATTATATGAAACAAAACTATCTTTGCATGGGGTTACATGGTGAGATTCTCCAGAGTCAAGGATCCAATCAAAGCTACTACTAGATGTATATACACATGCATCCTCTACTGAAATAGTAAACAACACATCACCATCTGTGGCTACAGCAGTAGTCTCACCTTCATTTGTGCTGGATGACTTGTGATTTGTACTAGATGGTCTCTGATCCTTTTGTCCTTTCTTCTAGAATCAACATTCTTTCTTCATGTGCCCGAGTTTTCCACAATGAAAGCAAATGATCCTTCCTCTCCTTGATTTTGATCAGCCTCTCGATCTTGATCGCCCTTGCCGGCCTCGATCCATTCTCCTACCATGATTAGCTAGAGCTAGAGCCTCTCCTCCCTGGTTTTCTGCAATTGACTTGCATCGCAACTCCTCATTCATTAAACTGTTGTTGACATCATCAAACTTCAGGGTCCCTGTAGTTGTTGAAGTGCTCATAGCTACAATTAAATTTTCCCAGCTGTCTGGCATAGAACACATTAGCAAAATAGCTCTAATTTCATCATCTAAAATGATTTTAACAGAGGCAAGTTGATTAGTAATAATATTAAATGCATTCAAGTGCTCAGCAACTGAAGCACCCTCCTTCATTTTGATATTATAAAGCTTCTTCATTAAGAAAAATTTGTTTGATGTTGTGTTCTTCTCATATAGATCATGGAACTTCTTCCATAATCCTTTTGCCGTATTTTCTCCAGACACATTGAAATAAACATTCTTTGCTAAATATTGGCGGATTATTGCTATCGCCTTTCTATCTAGCTTATTCCACTCTTCATTTGTCATCGATGAGGGTTTCTTTGTTGTGCTCTCAATCGGCAAATACTGATCCTTTAAAATCAATATATCCTCCATTTGTGATTTTCATAGGGAAAATTAGCCCCGCTCAACTTCTCCATATATGTAACCGTTGTCTCCATTTTCAATCAAATTCACGCCCCAAAACACAAAAAACTCCACTTAAAAATAAAACTTTAATTATTACTCTTTAAAATTTAGTAATAATGACTTTCCTCCTTTTAAAATACCCTTTTCAAAATTCCTGCTTCTTTTAAAATATGCTTTTCAAAATTCCAACATATAATTATATATGTTTCATAATAAATATAAAAACATATATAATGTTTTAACCTTTTCACATTTCACACATACATATGTTGGTTTGAGAAAAAACTTCACGTATACGTGCAAACTTGATGTGAAAAAAAACTTACGAACACCACGTTTCAACTCCAAACTCCACGGATCTCCACGTTTCAAACTCCAGCAACACGTTTCAACATAGATCCACGACCTTGTTTTTCTTGCAGCAACTATCTTTTAGTCCCAGCGTTCCTCATCTATTTCCTGGACAGATCCTTCAACAGCTCCAAAGGTAATAGTAAACGTTTTAACGAACACTGCCAGAGCAAGGCGATGGCACTAAGCAACTTGCACAGTGGATATTTGACCCTAGCTCTGATACCAGTCGTTGGAGTCACGATTTCCATTACACCAAAACCCGTAGGTGTTAGTAAACACGAAAGTGTTAAGCACATGAGCGTTGACCTTCTACACTGCCATTAATGGGGAGCCAACAATCTCCTCCCCAACGCAAGCCCAATGTGTTTCGAACTCGAGACCTCTGGCTCTAATACCACTTGTTAGACCAGAGCATACATAACACACAACAGATTTATACTCAGAGACTTAGACGGCAATAGCAAAGAATAATTCACAGAGACAAACAAATGGAGAAACAACAAGATTACTCAATCAAAAACAACGGAATAGATAAAACAATAACTGGAGAACAGAAATCACTTTGCATTACATAACAGGCTTGGCCCTTGGCTTGCTATCCTTGGCCAGAGAATTACAAATTTATATAGGTAGAAGAAGGATCTAGAATCCTGTATGTGATTCAGATGGAGATCTGGAATGACCTAGAAACCACTAGCAGTGTAGGAGGATCTAGAATCCTGCATGTGATTCTAGAAACTAATGGCAGTGTAGAGAGATCTAGAATCTTGGAGATCTAGGAAGATCTGATCTAGAATCCTCCATGAATTTGGCTTCACACTTAACAAATTGCGCAGAGCATCAGAGGTAAGCCAGAGCCACTCAACCCAAAAATTGTGCAGAAGCCTTTCTCCTCAAACGTTGCTCAGTGTATGAGCTGAAGAGTTGCCCAACCCTTCCCAAAACTGCGCAATATCTCTAGGCAATGCATGGAAGTTTTTCTCGAAAAAGCAAAAGAGAAAAAAAGCGAAAAAAGCCTCCCTAAAAATAAGGATCTATTTTTAGCAACCTGAAGGAGGCACTTGAGTTATTTTAAAAATTATCGTCAAGTATCGCTTTTTCCTTGATTTTTTACCTTCACGTCATAAACCCTAAATTAACCAAACCTATTTAATCGACGTTGCCAAAGCTCATTTGCACATTCTATCTTGGATCTCTAGCATTCCCGAGGATATCAAGGAACCTTCGGTGTGATCATCGTCACTTTTATGGGTGCATCTTGATTTTCTAGTCTTTTGCTGTTTTTTTTGTCGTTTTTTGTTGTTTAGCTTGTGAGAGTGTTGTTTCAATTGTTTCTTGGAGTGAATGCTGGAATTTTAACTTGTTTTAGCCTATAGAAGTGTTGTTTCAAGTTTTATATTGTCTTTCCCAAGTGTCGCATGCATTACCCTATTTTTGCACTAAAAGTTGTCATTATGGCGACTCTCTTCACATGCTTCGTTTTCCTTCAATTTAACTGATTCCTACACTTGTTTCACTTGCATGCATCTTCACTTAGTCAAATATGCACTCAACATCACACCATCCTTTAGATCTGCTCGATTTCACACTCCCCTTGGGCAGATTTGAGCTCCCCTTGCCCGGATCTCACTTTTTACTACATGCACTACGCATTCTAGAAGCTCAAGGCCTCTACCTTGGCTTCTGGAATTGCACATAAGTTTCCCTGGCTTGGCTCCAACTATGCACTGCGCAGTTCCAGGAATCAGCCTCCCAGCTTCGCCACTAAGATTGCGCAATGCGCAGTCTCTCTCGGCCTTAGCCCCTAACTGAACTGCGCATTGCGTAGTTCCAGTTAGAAAGCTTTCCGACTGACTATTGGGACTGCGCAATGCGTAGTACCACATTCAACCAGTGACCCCTACCAACCAGAACTGGGTAGTCCTTCCCATCTTGAGCTAGGTTTGTTGCTTGATGTTGTGTTGAAGTTGCTTTGGTTTCTGAGCTGACATTTTCTTGCCATGAGTGTCCTCTTTGTCCCACAAGTACAGCAATTGTTGAGCATCTCTCACGCAGTTACAATTAACATGGCATCCAAGAGAGTTGCATCAAAGAAAACCGCTGAGAGCATTATTGGGGAAGCAATTGAGCAAATATCCATTGATCTACTAGTCTATGCAGACACTCATTTATTCATTGGGAAGGGCACAAAGTTGACATGGAAACAAATCAAAGACACTTTTGCAGAGGAGTTCAAGGATGACTTATCAGTATCCAACGGTCAGGCTTATACAAGGTTACATGCAAGTACCCTGCCTTCCCATGTGTGGACATTATCAGCTAGATTGTCTCACACACAGATCCAGAGACTATGGCATTGAGCAGTGCCAGCGGGATTGAGCTTGCCACCTTCAGGGCGAAGAACTTTCAGCAAATGTATCATTTACCTCAACCACTGAAGCACATGGACACACTTTTCTATGCCACCCATAACTTTGTGAACACTAGAGATATCGTCAAGTATTAGGTGAAAGAGCCGTCAAAGTTCAAACAGACACCCAATCATGTTTACAATACAAAGTCTCTCAGGAAGGCTTATCAGTTCTTGATCATCTTTGCATGCCTAATATATGGTCAAGAGAGCACAAAAATCTATCCTGAAGGTTGGGTAGCTGTACTGGACCAGTTGGTGTGTGATGGGAAGCCATTCAACTAGTCAGATTTGTTGGCTCATTAGTTGAAAATCCATGTGACTAACATCAGGAATTCGCCCAAGAATGAGCAAGCGATATTATACATGTTCACATGCTTACTCGATGCAATATGTGCTCAGCAACATTTTCTTGGCATGAGCTAGACATGGACACCAAAGGATACTATCGTCAACATTTATTGCAAGTTGATTTCTGATTATAGTTACCAAGGAGTAATGGCAACGCTAACTAACCATTTCATAATCACATTGTACAAGCTTATATTTGAGCAGGATCTACCTTGCATGTCCTGAAAAGAAATGGAGGTGATACTAAACATTGCATATTGGTATGCCTCACTCGGTGGCACCTTCATCAGAGTGTTTGGCGGAGAGAAGCCTTTGCCTATTCTACCAAGGTATGCCACAGACAAGCTAGTCATGCAAGAGGTCTCATATCACCTCTCCACAGGGTTATCAAAAGGACTGCATAGGAAGAAGAAAGCGCCATGGGTTTCTCTTCCTTTGCAGATCAGATTGCACGAGATTAAGAGCTTGAAAGACGCAGATGTCGAAGCTAAGGAGATATTGAGATTAGAGTTTGGCACCAAAGAATTTAATCTGTATGATCCTCACGGAATTTGAAAGGACCACTGCGTGAGAGTGTACTTTCTATGGATCCACGAGAAATTTCATTAGGTGGAGGAACACCCTTGGAGGTACTGTTATAATGCCTCCAGACTCAATGAACTGGTCAGTATAGTAATAACTTGGAAAGCTGCTCTACAGGCAACAACAGTGCAGGAAGCAACAACAACAAAAGCAATAAGCAACGACCCAATGCAGGACAAGGGAAAGAGGAAGGTTGTTGAGGATACAGAGGCAGAGAAAAGTCGTAATATGAAGGTAGATCCTCTCTTGGAGAAAGAAGCTTTGGCAATGGAAGAAAAGAGGGAGCAGCAGATAAAGAGAGCAAAGCGAAGGAAGAGAGAAAAGAAAAGGCTGCAGGAAGCAGAACTAAAGTTGCAAGAGACAGAGAATAATTTGTAGGAAGAGCAAGAGCTGAGGAGGAGAGAAAGAGAAGAGAAGTATGAAAAGGAGGAAGAGGAAACGAAAGGCACGATGATAGAGAAAAAACAGCCCATACAGGTTGAGGAGTTAGAACAACCAGCAGCTGAGGAAGACGGTGAAAAGATGCAGGATTGAGAACTTGCCCAGCAATTGAGCAACTGATTGAAGTGACAAACATGGAGCTGGAACAGGATCCATAGATTGAAGACATTGACCTTATGCTGAGAGTGTTGGAGGTCATCTCTCAGTCTCCACCACCTCCAGTGTCAGAACCAATCCTGAGCGATCAAGGAGAGGTTGTTCTCCTTGATGATGATCTGGTCATGGATGTGTACAATCTATCATTTGACGAATTGTAGAAGAAGATTGTATAGGCGCATAGGAAGTACTTTCCAAATGATCATGCATCACCTGCATTCATGAAGGAACAAGTAAAGTGTCAGACACAAGGAAGCATCCAGCTGCCCTTGCTGATGCCAACTTGGCCTATGCAGGAGCAACAAGCTCAAGTGTTAAGTTCATGTTGGCCGAGAATGAACAACTGACAAAGAACTTGCAGGCTACCAGGAAAGAGGCAAAACAACTCAGACAGCAGAGTGCAGTTTCCGCAATGGGGGAGATGAGGAAAGTGATAGTTGCTTAAGTATCAACACTTGAGACTACCATGTGGAAGCTCTATGATGGATTTTCCACCATGCATAAAGCAGTTGTTCGTGTGCATGGACTGCGGCAGCAGAGCAAAGATTTTGTTCAAACTCTCAAGAACGTACATGTTTGCATTTCCCATGTGCAAGAGTGGACAATGTGGTACAAGGGGGGCGCACTTCAGTTAGCCAAGAAGATGAAGCCATAGGCGGAGCTAGAGAAAGAAAAATTTTGGACGTTGATCGAGAACTATGAGCAGATCGCCCCATTCATCAGCATCATACAAACCTGATATGCACGGTTGTAAAATAGTTTGGATGTCATGGTGAGAACGCACAGGATCCCATCAATAGGTTCCCTCATCGAGGCTAAACCAAAGAACCAAGTCCCACTAGAGATCGTTGAGTACATGGAACAACTAAGATGAGAGGTCACCAGGGAAGACTTGAAGCTAAGCACACATAACATGCATAAGTACATTGGTGGTCCCGTCATGGTCAACACCATGTTGCAGATGCTTCAGAATGAGTTGGACACAGGTTATAAGACCATATACCCGAATCCTATGGAGGGAAGAGTCCACTATCATAAAGACACCATCAAGCAGTTTGTGGACATCGTCATGTAGTACCAAGCTTGGCATCAATATGTGACCGAGAAGCACCAAGTGGAGGTTGTCGAGTTGGTCTTTCCCAAACTTCGGAGTCATAGTGTTTTTTTATTATTAGGATGTCTTTAGCCTATTTTTACTCACATGAGTACATGTGGAAAATGTAATATTATTTGTAAATATGTGTTATGCTCTTGACCTGCGATAAATTCTAGAATGCCAAATATGCAAAGAAATACAACCCATAACACAGAATAAAATAAGAAAAACAACAAGTATTTTATTATTCAGAGATAAAAGCAATGTTCACTTGCCTCTTCGAGGGGGCAACCTCTAGCGGAGCAAAGATCGATTACAAAATAAGACTCGATGATCTTTCCCTTCTATCTACGACTATTTGTAGCTAAATGACCTTTGACAACCTAACGACTAGTGGTCCTTTGCATAACATGGGTTAACCACTTTATTTATTAATTATGGCCTGTTGCAACTAACTATGGTCCTTTTCTTAAATGTGGGTCAACCGCTTACAATTATTGATACGGGCTTTATTGGCTCTTTAAATAACTATAACTATGGCTCGACCCTATTACATAAATAAAGGGGTTAGGGTTGGACCCTAACATGCCCTCCCCCATGAAAAGAAGCCTTGTCCTCAAGGCTAAAGCTACGGAGATTGCTGAAGAATAGTGGTTGGTTCCCTGGTCGCATCTTCTGGAGAGGTGTCTTTCCACTTGACGAGGACTTCCTTGATCATGCGGCCGCGCAAATGTCATTCTCGCGTATTGAGGACCTGTTCAGGTTGGATCCAAATTGAATCTTCTTCATCCAATTCGGGTAAACTAGTTTAAATTCTGCAATTGTTTCCCACCACTTTCTTGATTTTTTGAAGTTGGTGGCAAGGCAAACTTGTAGGCTCTGCTCTAATGTGCTGAAGTATTTGATAAGGTTTGTAGAATTTTGGAGCTAATTTATGGCAACCCTTTTCTTTGAGCGATGTTTGCTTATATGGTTGCAGCCGCAGGAATACCTGATCCCCTTCTTGAAATGTGCTCTCTGAACGATGTTGGTCTACTTGTTGCTTCATTCAATTCTGAGCTTGATGGAGATTATCTTTGAGACGAGCCAATATGGTTGCACAATTATGTAGGAGTTGATCAACTACGTGCACCTTAGAGAATCCAGGGATATAAGAAATAGGTGAAGGTGGGAGTTGGCCATACATTGCTTCATATGGAGTCATCTTGGTGGCTTCATGATAGTTAGTATTATACAACCATCCAGCTAAAGGTAGCCACTGCATCCATTGATGTTGCTTTTCTGAAGTGAAGCACCTTAGGTATGTCTCCAAACATATATTGACTGCTTGAATTTGACCATCAGTTTGGGGATGATAGGAAGTACTTAGTTGGAGTTGGGTGCCTTGTAGCTTGAAAATCTATTTCCAAAAGTTACTGGTGAAATTCGGGTCACGATCAGACACAATGGAAGTGGGCATGCCATGCAGTTTGAAGATCTTTTCCATGAAAGATTGAGCCACCAAAGTGGGGGTAAATGGGTGGGGTAAAGCACAAAAATGAGCATATTTAGAAAGTCTATCCATGACCACCATGATCACTGATTTGTTGCCTGAATTTGGGAGACCAGTAATGAAATCCATAGAAACATCTGCCTAGATAGAGGCAGGGATTGACAATGGTTGTAAGGTGCCTGGTAACTTGATTGTTTCTCCTTTGTGGCGTTGACACACATCACATTCAGCCATAAAAGTAAGAATGTCATTTTTCATGCCTGTCCAAAAGAAAGAACGACGAGTGCGAGCATAAGTCTTCTAAAAGCCTACATGGCCTACAATGGGAGATGAGTGCAACTCTGTCAAAATGCACGTTTTTAGGGTGGATGTCGGTGATATAAATACTCTATCCTTATAGTGAAGAATCTCATCCTTCCAAGAGTAGCCAACTGAGGAATTAGGATCTAATCTCAAGTTATTAATGAGTTGGGAGAGAGGGGTGTGAAAACCATTCCTTGTGGGCTTCTTCAATCCAATCTGGTATGGGAAGAGAGATTGATAGTAGGGCGCTTTCATCCTCAAATTGGCATGATAAAGCATCCGCTACTACATTGTCATGCCCTTTCTTGTAAATTATCCCATAATCATATCCCAACATTTTGGCTAACTACATATTTTTTTGTGGTGAGGATAGACATTGCTCCAAAAAATATTTGAGGCTTTGATGGTCTGTGTAGATTTGGAAACGTCGCCCCAATAAGTATGGTCGCCAGGTATCCACTTCATGTAAGATGGCCATCATCTCTTTCTCATAGGTAGATTGTCCCAGATGTTTCCCACTCAGTCATTGCTTGGTGAAATCCAAGGGTCGACCTTCTTGCATTAAGACAACACCAATACTAGTACCTGAAGCATCACATTCAATCACAAAAGATTTGGTGAAGTGTGTAGTGCCAATACTAGAGTGGAACACATGCCCTGTTTGAGATCCATAAACGCCTGTTGTGCTACATCAGTCTAGAGGAATGAATTTTTCTTGAGAAGGTTAGTGAGGGGTCTAGCAATGCGACCATAATTGCAGACAAATTTTCGATAGTAGCCAGTGAGACCCAAGAATCCCCTCAAACTCTTCAAGGTTTTTGGTTGGGGCCAATCTTGCATTGCTTGTATCTTTTTTGGATCAACCCTGACACCTTCACGACCCACAATGTGTCCCAAATACTCGACTTCTTCCACGCCAAAAGAGCACTTGGACAATTTGAAAAATAATTTGTGATTCCGGAGCAGTTGCAAGAGCAGGTCTACATGCTGAAGATGTTTTTCCCAAGTTAGGTTGTAGATGAGAATGTCATCAAAGAAAACGAGGACAAATTTTTAGAGATATGGTTTCAGCAAGTGATTCATGAGGCTTTGAAAAGTGGATGGGGCATTATAGAGACCAAATGGCATGACCAAGAATTCATAATGGCCTTCATGAGTTCAGAAAGCAGTCTTGGGAATGTCTACTTCTTTCATGTGTATTTGGTGATAGCCAGAGCGAAGATCTAGCGTAGTAAAGAATTTAGCACCATGTAGTTCATCAAACAAATCATCAACAACTGGGATAGGGAATTTGTCTTTGACAGTGAGCTTGTTGAGGGCTCGAAAGTCTAGACACATGCGCCATTATCCATCTTTCTTGAGCACCATGACCACTAGTGATGAATAAGGACTGATGCTAGGATGAATAACACTGGCTTCAAGGAGTTCCTTGATGGTTTCTTCAATTTCATTCTTTTGGGCAAAAGGATATCGATATGGGCGCACATTCGGCAGCTGTGCCGTTGGGACCAAAGTGATCCTATGATCATGTTCCCCTCTAGAGAGTGGAAGCTCTTTAGGTTTTTCAAATACCTGCTAGTGGTAGTTTAAGACCTATTGAATCTCATAATGAATATGAAGAGTAGTGGGTTTTATGGTCTGGATGGAATTAAACTGGGCGATAAATCCATGATGGCCCTTTTTCAACAACTTTTCCATTTGATACGAGATGATTATAGAAGGAGCACCTGCCTAGGGTCCATGGAGTGTATGCATGTGGTCATTCTACTTAAAGCTCATATATAACTCCTGGAAATCCATTGTGATTGTCCTAGTGTGCGAAGCCATTCAGCACCCAAGACAACGTCACAACCACCCACGTTAATCGCAGACATGTGGGTCTTTAGGTGGTAGTATCCCATCTGAAGTTTAATATTTTCGTAGCGGCCTTCACATTTCATTGTCCCTCCATCAACAATAAGGACCTGAAAATAAGAGACTGCCCTTACAAAACAATGAGTAGCTTCGGCAACTCGCTAATGGATAAAGTTATGAGTGCTACCACTATCAATCATTACTACTACTAGGCGATGTTTAATAAAGCCTCTGATTTTGATATTTTGGGGTGCAGAAATGCCCACCAAAGAATGTAGCGAGATAACTGGTTCCTCTGGCATAACTTTGAGCTCATTGGCCTGTTGGGTTTCCTAAACTTCGTCCTTTGGTCCCCCAAGGGGTGGGGCTTCCTCCGATGAGTTGTGATTAGTAAAATCAATTTGAAAGAATTTTGATTCCTTGCATTTATGCCCCGTGGAGTATTTGTTATCATAGTAGTAGCACAATCCTTGTTTTCTTCTTTCAACTATTTCTGCTGGGGACACCTTTTGAACCTTAAGTGTTTGGGTAGGGCCCTGAGCCTGGGTGGGGTGTCCCTTGGCTATGAAATTTGGATGAGTAGACTCGGCAGTTAAAGCACATTCCACTTCAACAGCCTTTGTGCAAGAATCTATACATGTAGGTGGGTGGTGCATCCAGACATGTACTTGGATAACTTCTTTGAGACCACTTATAAAACATTCCAAGTAGAATTCATCTCCTAGACCTTCTGTTTGGATGGCTAGTGTCAGGAAGGCTGCAATGTAGTCTTTTACTGTGCCTGTCTATCGAAGATTAGTAAGATGACCCAAAAAATTAGATTCTCTGTCAAAGCAGTCACAAAGGGATTTTGAGAACACCTGCCAAGTTATGTTCCCAGAATAGCATTTTCGATGCCACTGCCACCATTGCCATCTCTCTTGGTCCAAGTAAAGGACTCCCACACGTAGTTTAGTTTGATCATCATGGATATCATTCCATTTATGCTACCCACACTACCAGATTAGAGCCATCGAATTTATACATGTCCAGCTTGGGTGGCCGAGGGTGGGAATGTTGGCGATTTCCATGGAAGTGAATATGATGGCTAGATTCTCCTTCAAGGTCTTCATTAATACCATGTGCGTCCAGATGCAACCTCGACGTGCTCATATTGAATTATGCCATTAATTTTTGCATCTGTTCCTGGAAAGAATCCAAATTTTGTTCAAGGCGCTTGATCTTCTCGTTGGCCATGACTTGAGCTCTCATTTCTACCATACACAGATCTCAGTCACTAGACGTCACTTTGAAAAAAATTGGGAATGCCCGAATATTGAAGCTAACAAGTGAATGGTACCACTGCGATCAACTCGTCACCCTAATTCTTATGGGCTAAGTCTCTTGTAAGTCCCCACTGATTAATACTATAGTCGCCAAATTCTAGAAAACTTGATCCTACCCAATGTCCTACGAAAATCGAGCCCAGACTATAGGAGCCACAAGCCTCACTACGCAGATGGTTAGATCTTCCTGCGAAACCCCAACGACTGAATGTGAGTTGGATTACAATGGCGACAGAACCCCAACTGCTAGATCTGAATGGCATTGTGGCAGTATAACCTCAACTGGTGGATCTAATTGTTGCAGCGGCAATACAACCCCAACTGCTAGATCTGAATCGTACTGCGGCGGTAGAACCCCAACTGGTGGATCTGATCTGGAAAATAAGATAATGGGCGATCTTCATAGAGTCGAGGGAACTATGGTTTCAAAGGAGTGCTAGGTGCTACAGATCGCAATATACATAAGGGTCCAACAATAGTACTCGACCCAATCTTTCAACGCACTAACTAAGGAGGATCAACCGTACCCTTAGCTGTACTACCCAACTACCCTATTGTACACGCGAGTAATATCCCCGAGTGTTGTTCTCAGTGTACTATAGCAGTAAGACGGCCGATGACTTATCTAAGGCGAGGTTTCAGGTGAGCCTAGGGGGCTTCCGATATACCCAAAGGGTATGTGGAAGGCAGTCCGTGCGTGGTTCTGTCTAATGCACTACTACTCGAAGGGGTACCCATAGGGGTTACAAGGGATTCCAGCAAGCGTGACCACCTCTTGTATTTCCTGCACGCATGCCTCCACAAATCCGCAGGTTTATGCGCTCAACGACAGATCCCGTGGTTTAAAGACGTCGGAACATGTCTCTAGCCTAAAAAATATTCTGCCAAAAATGGAAGTACCGCCAGCCCTAGAAATTGCTCTGATACCACTTGTTATGCTCTTGACCTGCGAGAAATTTCAGAATGCCAAATATGCGAAGAAATACAGCCCAAAACACAGAATAAAATGAGAAAAACAACAAGTATTTTATTATTAAGAGATAAAAGCAATGTTCACTTGCCTCTTCGAGGGGGAAACCTCCAGTAGAGTAGAGCTCGATTACAAAATAAGACTCGATGACCTTTCTCTTCTATCTACGACTATTTATAGTTAAATGACCTTCAACAACCTAAAGACTAGTGGTCATTTGCATAACATGGGTTAACCACTTTATTTATTAATTATGGCCTGTTGCAACTAACTGTGGTCCCTTTCTTAAATGCGGGTAAACCACTTACAATTATTAATACGAGCTTTATTGACTCTTTAACTAACTATAACTATGACTCGACCCTATTACATAAATAAAGGGGTTAGTGTTGGACCCTAACAATATGTTGTAAGTGAAATTTCAAGTGTCATTAGTGGAATGTGAAAGGTCATCATATTATGTAATGAGTTATTTGTCAGGAAGTTGAAGAGTCACGAGGAAAGTCAAAGAGTCACAAAGGGGGAATGTCAAGGGTCATGCCACCCTTTGTTATAAATAGAACCTCATAACTCACAGAAGGGGATTTTGGGAGCCAAGCTTTTGGCTAGGCTTAAGCTTAGAAAAGGCTTGGGATTATTGTGACGAGCCTTGGCTTCTCCACAACGTAGAGCGAGTATACTTCTTTGGAGGAGCAGGTGTTCTTGACTATAATGTTCCACTATTGGGGTTAGTGGTCATCAATGGTGTATGTAAGGATGGAACTTTCACTTATAATAATAATAACAAAGTCAACACACTTTGAGGCATATGTTGTTATTGTAGTTGGACTATTCTGGTTGCTTTAGTAATTTATGTTGTTTAACTTATGCATTTTCTTATGACTACTTTGTATGAAATTGTACGAATCATGTTCCACACGTGTTGTTGGATTAACCTGTCACTTTAATTTGTGGACTATTCTACATTTTAGTTTGTGATGTCATTCCACTCATGTGTTCCTTTCAAGTTTTGTACTATTACAGGATTCTAAGGGGTGCACTTTATTTTCCCCTCCATGCGTTAGAACCTTCATGCATCGCACTTGACTCTCTATAGGGTCACACACTTGCTCTCACCCAAACTTATCTTACTTACCTCTGTACGCTACCGCAGTCAAGCCATTACACTACCACCCACCGCTGGGACTCCTACTCCAAATAGTTTGAGGTTTAGTTGGGACTTCATATCAAGGAGATCCCCTTAACGTTGGTGGGTCCATCACCATCAACATTTCTAGCGCTAGAAGGAGGACCAGATGAAAAGTTGAACCCTTGAAGTCTGTTTTGAATTTCTGCACATATTTCATGACTTCTGTTGAAATCATAACCCTCACATGTTTCTCTAACTTTGTTGATTTCGATGTGTCGACGATCATTATATATGACTTGTCCAGATATAATTTCAATTGTGACAATGGAACACCCTTGTTTAGGCACACAGAGGCATTTGTTGGCTTCTGTGACAAGCATGATGTCCCCTAGGATGACATTGCATGTGGGTTGTTCGCTTTCACATTCGAAGGGCGCGCAAAGCAATGGTGTCACACATTGCCCGCGACCTCTGTACACTATTTTGATCACAGGTTCAGAGAATTATGCCGTGTTTTCGTTATTTATGACCATAAAGCACTTAATAAAAAATAATTATAATTGCGAAAATAACTGGACGAATCTCTTCAAGATTTTCACAATCATTTTCTTCATTACTATTACGAATTTCTTGAAGATGAAGTTGACTGGAAATTTCTAGAGGAAAGATTTCAATATCTTGTTCATGTTTCTCAGAATCCACGTGAATTAGTATCTTTCGAACCTCTCCATACATACCTCGTTTTAGAGCTTATAAATCTGAGATAGACAAGTTTGTTGTCCCAAGTGACCCTTCGTCCCCATCTCATCAAACAACTCTAGCTCCGTAGGTCGAGGTGGGATAAATTGAGAACCTATCTATTAATCTGTCACCATCTCATCCTGCCCCACCTTCTCAGAATATCTACGTAGATTTAGACTATAACTGCAATGGTTGTCATGTGGTCTCTTTGATCCTCTGGATTTTGGTGTGTTGTGCTCATCCGTCTCTGATCTCACATGTGATGTTCACAAAGATCAAGTATTGGACGGAGTTAATGTTGAACAACCAACCTGCACTATAATTTTTGATGAGTATGTGTGGGAGTCTGAACAAGAATCTTCGGTGAAGGATGACCTCCTTTTGTCCACACCTCGTCTACTTTATCCTGACATCTTCCACGATTCTACTATTTATGTTCCATCTTGTGAAAATTCATTCCCGAATATTTCTATTTTTGATCATTTGAAGAACATGTGGGATGCCAAACTTTCATTTGATTGTGAAGAGGACAAATCTATCCTCCCAGATCCACCAAATCTCTCATCTTACATTTCCGGAAACATAGAGGGTGAAATTTTCCGTTTTTCATCATCCCCTCTTTATAATTCATCAGATCATGAGCATGTCGTTGTCCATCATCTTGATTTTTCTGATCGTGGTGGTAGTGATATTTTCATTCATTCATCTGATCACGATTCTAATTTGTCTATTGTTGATCTTTCTAAGCCACTGATCTTTGATGATCCATCTTTTAAACTGGAGACTACTCATGTTGAGGAACTTCAGCCCGAGTTGATGGTTATGTCTGGTTCTCGTAGCCTTGAGGTTAGTTCCACTTCCGATCAGAAATCTGTTAAACTTTTCCAAACTCCTCATCACTATGTTGTTTACACTGAAAATCAATCTATTTCATAGTTTTCGCATCCTCCACCGGAATCACGCGATCTTATTGCTCATGCATTGGAGGAGTCATATGTAACAAGCACTATGGTGAAACATAAGTTTCCTTCTTTCTTTATGTTTCTCGTTTGTCAAGTTCGAAGGTGTGTACATGCTTGTCTGTCACGCACAGTGTGACAAAACACCATGATACATCCACAAAGTGACTTTCATGTGATTTCAATTTTTTCTTTTATGTGGATGCATTCAAGCTTCGAATGTTTTGGTTTAAATTGTTGTGTCTTTCTTGTCTATTGGTCTTCTTGCATATCTTTCTTGTCAATGATGCTCTCGCCTACATGGGCACACCAATGCGTCGATGGCTGCATTAGAAGTATCACTTCACGTGAGTTGGGCTATGCTCTAGTTATTTTAGGAGTAGGAGTAGTGTTTGCTTTCTTGTTTGTTTCTTGATTTTCTTACTTTGTTTTTCTTTCTCTTGCTTCTTTATGTTATTGGGAAATCTAGTGTCTATGCAGAGCTGCTAGTCCCACTAAGACTGGTAGCTATCTTAGAAACAAACAAACTAAAAATACTTTCATTTTCCTTTATGAGAAGTAGATAAGAGGGGAACAAAGGAGACCAACCTCTGTCTTGCACTTGGTTTCTTGCTTGATTCCTCTCCCTTCTGATAGATCTTTGCCACTCGCTTCCTCGTCTACCCAGCTTCAAAGAGCACATGTGGAATCAAAGCAGCATAACACTATCCAAAAAAAGAGATCTACTATCACAAACAATATAGGACCAGATATATATTGACAACACAAATGCATATATCATCAATCATACAAGAATGTGGAGGAAAACTTGAATAGCTTTATTAATATCAAGAATAGCAAAGAGGATTACAACCAATTTTTCTGACCCAACGTCATCCTCTCAGCAAGAAAGCCCTTCTTCACCTCATGAAAAGCTTAGATCACCCAACACTATGACGTTACACCAAGAAACCAGCAGCACTTCCTTACAAGATACAAAATTCCAGCCTCTAGATCTCTGGGATGAGGGATCCCTATATAGATGATTGCATGGAGGTGAGTCAACTTCTGAGATTTTATTAGTGTCCTCTCTTTGATAGTTCTTGATTCCACTTGGAGATTGATGATCTCTTACTCATCCCTGGGCGAATTCAAAGAGGCAAGTGTCAAAGGAGAAGTTTCTGGAAGATTCCATGTCGAACCACCTTGCAAACTGTCTCTGCCATTTGTCCACTCTCGCTCATCACACCCTGCAGAAGAGCTATCCAATATGCATCGCACCATTTAATTTGGGCAGGTGGGATGCATCGCACCTTCTACACTGGGTAGTCTGCATGGTCCAGATTTGACCAGTTCTGAGCAGTTTTCTGTGGAGAACTTCTGGGAGATGATGTAATCAACTGACCTTGTTCCTTTAGGGTGTGAAACAACACTTTTAGGGACTTAGGAGTCCTTGGTTTATGGACATATATGATTGGGGTTGCAGTGCCCAAACATGTCTATAACAGTTGCCCCCTAAAGCATGAGGTCGTTAATCTTTTGATGTCGGGTGAAATGTTTATCATGAGGATCCGAAGTTTTTTCGAGTTGGAAGGCGACCTGTAATAAGATACAATACAATACATTATCTTCATAATATTTTCATGATCTGGATAAGGCGGGCATTCCCATGCTCAGCTTTATAAATTCATTTTCATGTACATAGGATAGACAATCATCTGTGTGCAGACTGATTATTCTGGTAGAGCCATCATCCCTTAGATTGGATGATTATCTGTGCAAAAATGATGTACATTTGATGTCTTTATTTTCCTGAATATATATCGCAGCCCGGATGGATGAAACTAGATCCGGGGTCTTCAATCTCGTTCGATATTCACTCAAAGTACAAGTCGATCCATGTGATAGATGTTCTGGAGTCGAACATGGAAAGACATCGCTTGATTACCAGCCAGTGATGTAAGCTGTTAACAGGCGCGAGAGGAATCACCGATAATGATGATGACCCTCAAGGTACGACAGTACAATTCACGTGGTGTGAAAAAGGGACTTGGTGTCGAACACCACACAAAATATTTCGGTCGAAGGCCATTGATGTAAACTTGTCGCCGGAAGTGAGAAACTTGCCATTGAGGCATGCAAGCTTCAAAGTACTGAAAGGGTTGTTCCTAGATCGACTTCCTGGATAATGAGCTGATGTCGACAAGAAGCGATTCGTCGTAGGAGGGCCTTAATGAATCCCACATCTACGACATGGAACGTAGCAAATTATTTTAATGGAGGTGAAAACGATCTGATGATATAAGGTTCAGGGTGGTGGTCATGAAAGAATGGAGCGTCAATGTATTGTAGTGGATGAGACACAGGTGAATTCTCTGAGCGACTTCTCTTGAACATACCGGCGACACTAACATGATGGATTGGTAGCGTTAACCCAAAATGTGGATGGTGTGATGGACCAATGGTGATATGACCAATGAATAGAACAACCCAACCCGACTCGGATGTGGAGTGAAAGTGTCATGTTCAAGAGCGACTTGCTACCAACAAAGTTTCTTCAAGTTTTCTTCCCAATTTTTCCCCAGTCATTGCTGACCAGTACCTCTTTATTTTTGTCAAGCTTGAGGAGGATAACATATGCTTGTTCTATAATTTGCCCTTCGGGCAAACCCATCGCTATGTTTTAATGAGCCTAGTGATAGTGAAACTCTTTCTTGTCTGTATGGACAAGTTTGTCGCTATTCGGTTTTAACGAGTTTAATGACAAAGATAACTTGATCCTTTTCAATTTTAGAGAGTCTGAAAGGGACGTAAAGAAAAATCCAATAATCCTTTCTCGTCATATAATCCCTTAAGTCCGAAAAAGTATAAAATAATACAAAAGGGATGAATTTTCGGTAATTTTAACGAGCCGAACAAAACAAACGCTTGATCTTTTTGTGTAATAATCCCTCAGGTCCAAAAAGATTAAAATCTAAAGGAGGGATAGCACTTTTGGTCACTTTAACGAGCTGGAGAGGCTAATTGCTCGGCAATATTTTCATATTTTACGAGTCAGATGAAAAGAGCTTAAAGGAGACTCGTTTTTTGAGGAACGAGTGATAAATTCGGGTAGCGGCTGATTCCAGGTAAGGTTTGGAATTTTCCAATCACGGTAGTGTCACAAGGATGGCTAACAGGATCACTCTTCGCAGTTGTTCCTCAAAAAGGGTAAACAATCAAATGGAGGTGAATGATCGGCCAAAACAGAGTGGAGGTGATGATGAGAACACGACAAAGGCTCAAAGTTTGATGATAATGCATTCACGATGGTTATTTACCAGAAATTGGTTCATTTTTTAATGAATGAGCTTAAACTCTAGGGGAAACATTTGCTCATTTCTTATGTTTAATTTTTAACGAGCTTGAACGCTGCTCGATACGGGTTTATTTTTTAACGAGCTTGAACCCTGCGGTAACACTGCTCATGACAAGTTTGCATGCCCCCAGCATAATAACGCAAATCAAGGTGCATGCCCCCCAAGCTTCATTGCATTCAACACGGTGGTTGGAATGAAGGTTTACCTCCAAGATATTTTGAAAGACTCGACTTAGAAAGGGATTTGTTTCATTTTTTAATGAGGTTGACACAGTAAAAGAACTATCCTCAAGATTCCTTGTTTCATTTTTTAACGAGTTTGACACGAGATAAGAACCATCCTCTGAATCCGTTGTATTTACAGTATTTTATAGAAAATCAAAAACTAAAGGATGATTAAGGTCACTGGAATAATCTTCGTGGTAATCCGGAAGATGGGGACGATGGTGGTAATCTTCCCATGGTGCCTCTCTTAACCTCATTGACTGAATGATTCCTTTGTCTGTAGAATGTACATGCGACCAAGGACCTGAAGAGGTACCATATTCTTTAGACTTATCTATCCAAACACTCGATGAACGTTGATTTTGGTTTGCCCCCCAGGCCAAGAAAATTGATTGCTACAATATTTCTAAAATGGCGATGATCCATGTTGTCAAAATGTTCAGGAATCTTCTGAATCTAGAAGATATCATGTTGCAAGTTCCCACCGTGGCCACTTCCGCCAAATTGTTTGGAGGCGGTAGGGAAAAAGTACCCATCAATGTAGGGTCTTTTAGTAGGCCTATTCCGATATTTTGAAGCAAATGATGGCTTCCATGGATCATCGGAATGCTTTCGTAACTTGGGAACTATTGGGGAGAAAAGTTTGTTGGTCGACGATTGTAATTCCTCCTTGAAAGGGAAATGAAATCTTCCTGAAGTAGGTCGACCAATGGCAGCCATATCATATATCCAGGGCCTTCCCAGTAGGATGTTGTAATCGAGGTTTCCGTCGATTACTTCAACATCTTTTTCTACAGTTTTACCCCCCAGTTCGACTTGAAAGTTACTTAAAATCCCATATGGGGTATATGTTCGTCCATCAAATGCTTTTAGTGTCATCGAGGATCGCGACAATGGTGGAGATCCTAAATTTTTCCAGCAACTCATCGACATAATACATGTAGATGCCCCCTCATCAATAATTGTTCGATGAACAGTTTTGTTGAGGGCTTTCACTTGAATGAGGAAAGCTAGTTGAGCTGGTAACTGAGGATCATATCCTTTGTGATTAAAGGACACAAGATTAGAATCCTTTGGGTCAATCCCACCTATTGCTGATAATAAATCTTGCTTTTGGGAGGGGCAATTTTGCAGTACCTCAAGTGTCAACATAGCAGATGGTGATTGGGCCAAATCTTCCACTATATTATAATGCTGTGCTGCTTTGGCACAAGGATTAAATACCTCCCACTCTCTTCACCTTCCGCGACCATCATTCCCGTGAGGTGGAGAATCGAATGCTAGTACTGTCACCTGCTGCTCCTGTACTCAAGACCTCCGCGCCAACTACCTCATACCGCCAAGTTCCAGATGTTTCCGGGCTCAAGACCATGTCAACTTGTGTACTACTCCCTTCGGTGGTTTTATTGTTAGCTCTTGGGTGATGGGTGGCACAACTTCTGTTGAAGTTGTTGTCGAACTACTCATTTGATCGTTATCCTTGTTGTTCGACAGCTGTGGATTCCCGTAATCTTTATGCCTTGTTGATATTAAAGCATCATTTTGCTGCTTCGAAACCGACAATATCAGTACTTGGGACGGGGAAGCATTATCATTAGTGTTATAGACAAATTTGTGCCTTACAGCAACAAGCATGAATTGTCAATAATCCAAGGGATCCAAAGTTCCCTAAACATGATGTTCCTACCCCTAGAGGAACAAGGTCAGCAAACCAACAGCTCTCAGATCAGTTCTCCACCTGAAAACACTCAAAAACAAGCAATCCTGAAATCAAAGCAGGTGCTCCACTAGGTTTCTGCGCTGAAACTCAGTTGCTCCATGGTGTACCTGCGTTGCAAAGCAAGTGGAACAAAGGCCACCTGCGCTGAGCGAGATGGGACAAGTGGCACAATGAGTCATTGCTCTGGAATCTTCCAAAAATGACACTTGGATCAGGGATTTCGCCTTGTGATGAGTCAGAGGCTCTGTTTCTCCAAGTGGAAGCAAGGTTCTCCAAGTGGACTCAAGAACTGAAGATCAACTAAAGATTAACTGAAGAGAGAGAGGACACAAGGCAGCTACACATCAGTTGCAAGCTAACTCATCCTTTCTCAATTCATCTATATATTGAGCTCTCTCCTATGAGCTCAGGGGGCTGGAATTTTGTGCAAAGTAATGATATGCTGTTGGTTTCACTATTGAGCTATTGGGTGATTGTTTGAGAGAGGTGAAGAGGAGAAATTCTTTCTGCTGGGAGGTGTTGCTGGGTTGGAGCCTTCAATGGTTGTAATACTCTCAGAACCTTTACTTCTTCATTAATAAAAGCTATTGAGGTTCTTCTATGTGCTCTTGTTTCAAGAATATATTGTGATGATTGCATGTTTGGTTTACACTAATCCATGAACCAGTTATGATTGCATGCCTCTTGTAGTTTCCTTCTTTGTTATTTTGCAGGATCTCATTGTAGCTGGGCAAGCAAAAGAACAAGGAGCTAGGAGCAAGCGGCCAAAGAGAAGAGTTTGGATTCGACATTAAGCGCAAGGCAACGGTTAGTGCATTTCTCCATTCTCTTTTGCTTTCATAAAGAAGTAAACCTTAAGTAGTTTGTTTTACAGTTGTTGCTAAGGAACTATCACCCTTAGAGTGGGATAGGGTCATCCAAGTCGGATACTTTTCCCTACAACAAACTGGCGACTCCGCTGGGGATCGTATCCGTTTGATTGTGTTTGTAGTATTTTGCTATTCATTTCCTGAACAAAAGAGTACCAAATCGAAAAGCTTTTGACTATATCAAAAGCGAAGTAGAGGGCAGCTACTCTAGCTCATTTCTGAGCAAGTTCATGATTTGAAGAGCTGATCTACAAGGATCCTTGTAAGCTCTTAGTGATAGCTTTTCACCTTCCTAATCATCCCTTTGAGCGTGCTTGACTGATTGATTCTGATTTGAGCAAAAACTGTGCATTTTTGAGAAAATTGTGACCCGGAAACTGTGAAAACGCAACTTTCGTTTTCCAAAGCAGGTAGTACACAGGCTACCTGCTTTGCAACGCAGGTCCTGAAGGGACTACCTGCGCTGAGAGCCAGACTGGCTGTGCAGCACCTGCGTTGGCCCAATTTTGCCTAGTGCAGTTGGGGTTTCCTCCTTTTTTCTTGCCTGTTTTCACTATAGATTTGGCTGCCAGTTACCAGTCTTGCACCTGTTCTGAAACCAATATTACTTGCCATCATTCTGCCTCTGTTATATAACGAAATTGTACTTGTTCTTTGTATTTCTTACTCATTTACAATTTCCCATAACGAAGAGTAAACTAGTCTTGCTTTTGGCCTCTTAGATCTGAACCTGTGTTAGGCATTTTGCTGGTCTAAAGAGTTAGCTTGTTTGCTGTCCATAGCTGATTAGTCATTTACTTTCGTCATTATGGTTTGATTTCATGCATTTCCAGTGATTAAGCAAGTAAATCTTAAGGTGTCTTTTGATTTTGGACAAGCTTGTTTACTTTCGCTTTAAATCGAAATCAAAGTTATATAACAACTTTCTTTTTGTAACCCATCCACATTAAGAAAGGGAAAAGAAAATACATGCATTGTGCATTTTGCATTTGACTGTTTGCTTGACGATTTAGGAAAAATTTGCATTTAGTGTGTGCTCTATGATCTGTGTGAAAAGATTTGCCTTTCTTTTCCCTCAGTAGTTAAGGTTTTCAAAGTTGAAAGATTGAAAAGTTTGCTTCTCATCTTAGACTGCATTCAGGAATTTGTTACATACATCTCGTGGTGATCCTTAAAGGCAAACTGCTAAGCAAGATCAACATTAAAATAAATCCAATTTACATAACAACGCTTTGTAACATAATGCAAACGAATAGAGGTCTAGGTAGAGACGTGTTCCGGCGTCGTTAAACATAGTGACTGTCGATCTCTACGAAGGTGGGTGATTCCTCCTGAGAGTCGGTGGCACTAATACGGACTTGTGCTCCCACGTACCGTCGCGTATATATTGGGAGACCCCTATAGGAACAAAGCCTTTATCCATAGGAAGCCGTGTCGGCCGCCCTACTGATCGCGATGCAGTGAACACAGCATTCACAAAGATCGACCACCCGTACCGTAAAACGTATTCTGTGGTTTCGCGAAAAGTTTGGCACACCCTCTGCCTGGAACTCCAGAGTAGTTTCTTTTGGCCTTTTTCAAACTCTATAACTGAAAAAGTCCATCCGAGCATTTGTCACTTCGGGCTCATTAAAACATCGAAGGAGACTAGAGTCATCTTTAGCTTTTTCTCGACTCTTTAAAACTGAAAAAGCGAGTTGTGTCTAAAGCGTCGTTATAAAATTTATTTTAAGCGGAATAATCATCACCCTTCCCTCGTTGATCTTCGAAGTTAGTCCACCACAAGTGGAAGTTCCTGTAGAATCGCTAAGAAATCTTTTGGATAGACTAGATATGTCTGAACAACCGTCGACATCTAGGACTGTGTCGTCCGACACAGCTGCAGCAGAGCCTCCTGCTGCTACTCCAACGATGTTCGCTGGTATACCATCTGTCACGGCAAATTGTCAACAACAAGCCGGAGTCCAATCAGGGACAATGACATGGTTAGTTCCTATTTCTTCATCCGGATTATCATCTGGTATTTCTTATGTTGAAACTCGCCAAATTGATCCATTTGGAGGTCAATCTGGGCAATCAATCCCCTTGAGTTCCGGATTGATACCATATGGGGGGCAGTATGCCCTTTCACTACCTCCTCCGGGAGGATGCCCATACGTGAGTTCACAACAAAGTTCAGGTCAAACTGGAATTACATCCAGCGGTTGGTTACCAATACTGCCTCAACAACCAGGAGTTGTATATTCGATGCAACCAGTACACCCTGTGTCGAATATTCCCACCATATAGTGAATGTGTCGCAAGTACAAGCTCCACCTGTTGTATGTCAACCCCAATCTCAGGTTGCAATACAACAACCACTTGTCTCAACGACTCAATCGCAATCTCAGGGTAGTGCCTCCTTATCTGGAGCGACTCAGGCTCAAACAACTACTGTGACTCCTCAACCTGGTCAATCATCCAGTATTGGTCAACAACCGCCATTCCAGCAATCATATCAAGGACCTGAGCAACAAGTCTTTGTAAGTAATGGGCAACCATACTATAATGGTTATGCCCATCAACCTTGTCAAAGTTGCCAGCATTATGCTGGTCTGCAAAGACCCACTGCTCAGGCGATTCCATCTTATCCTGGATATGCTTCACCTAACCTGAATCAACAGTTGCCCTTTGTAGCAACTCTAGAATTACCAGATCTAAACCGGCTGACGAATGATCCAATTGCTTATGCCCCTTGGTGGCCAGCGATTCCACACAAACTTCCATCAGACATTCCTAAATTTAATGGAAATCCAGGTGAAGACCCGTCGAATCACGTGATGACATTCCATCTATGGTGTTCATCAAACACCCTGAATGATGATTCGATAAGACTTCGCCTTTTTCAGAGGACGTTAACGGGTCCAGCGGCAAAATGGTATATTGAATTGCCTAGAGCTTCGTTCGACAACTTCAGTACCTTAGCCACAACCTTTTTAACCCATTTTCAATTACCGATAAGGTATGAAACGGGAACAGAACTCCTCACCAACTTCAAACAGACGACTGCCACCCACATATCTGATCATATACATGAGTGGCGACGTCGTCGTAGGATGGTAAAAACGTACGTTCCCGATCAGCTATTAGCTGAATGGTTTATCAAGTCATTACTTCCTGCCATCACGGAATATGTGGCAAAGGGGGGGGTCGTAACGGAAGAGCAGGTTATCGCTCGTGCGCAATATCTGGGCTTGGTCTATACTCAGTCCGGCACGCTCTACGACAAAATACCTGACACCCCTAGACCGGAATTCTCAATTCCTCCTCCTCCTAAATCAAACAATGACTCTCACGCCGGCGATGACGTGATTGGCAAGCACAAAATTTACAGTCAAAATGCAAATGAAAAACTTCTTGCCTCAGAAGTAAATGCCATGTCGACCGACAAGGGCAAACAACTGAAGCAACCAGGGGGCAAGAAGAAAAAGACAGGAAGAAAAAGGAAACCCCCGGCAGGGTGTCATATATGCGATGAGGATCATTGGACGAAATATTGTCCACATATAGCTGAAGTTAAGAAACTCTTTAAGAGTTCAAAAACCCCAGCAGTATTGACTGATCCGTTTCCTAATCCAGGTCAAAATCTGGTTGCTAATCAAAATGCTTCCGGATCCTAAGTGCTTATGTTGTCTACCTCAAAGCAACAGAATAATGCTTTGACAAGGAATAAAGATTACGGGAATCCAAAGCTGTCGAACAACAAGGTTAATGAACGACCTAGTAGTTCAACAACAACTTTGACTGAAGTTGTGCCACCCATCGTTCCTGAGCCAATGATAAAGTCGCCAAAGGGAGTAGTACACGAACCAATGTTTAATCCTCGTGCCAAAGGAGCACAGAATTATAATATAGTAAAGGACCTGGCCCAATCGCCGTCCACTATGTCGACACTTGAGGTACCACAAAATTGCCCTTCCCAAGAGCGAGCTTTATTATCAGCAATAGGTGGGATTGGCCCAATGGATTCTAATCTTGTGGCCTTTGATCATAAAGGATATGATCCGCAATTACCAGCTCAACTAGCTTTCCTTATTCAAGTGAAAGCCCTCAACAAAACTGTTCATCGAACAATTATTGATGAGGGGGCATCTACATGTCTTATGTCGATGAGTTGCTGGAAAGATTTAGGCTCACCACCCTTGTCGAAATCGTCAGCGACGTTAAAAGCATTTGATGGACGATCATACACTCCATACGGGATTTTAAGTAACTTGCAAGTTGAACTGGGGGGCAAAACAGTAGGAATTGATGTTGAAGTAATTGATGGAAACCTCGATTACAACATCCTACTTGGAAGACCATGGATCTATGCCATGGCCGCAGTTGTGTCGACCTACTTCAGGAAGATTGCATTTCCCTTCCAAGGAGGAATTACAATCGTCGACCAACAAACTTTTCTCCACAACAGTTCACAAGTTACAGGAAGCATTCCAATGATCCATGGAAGGAATCATTTGCTCCAAAATATCGGAGTAGGCCTCCTAAAAGACCCTGCCTTAATGGGTACTTTCGCCCTATCGCCTCCAAATAATTTGGCGGGAGTGGCCACGGTGGAAACCTACAAAATGAAATCTAATCCAATCTTCTGGTTGGATTCGGAAGATTCCTAAATATTTTGTCGGCATGGATCATCGCCCTAATAGAAATACTGTAAATACAGTGGGCTCCAAGGACGGTTCTTATCTTGTGTCAACCTCGTTAAAAAATGAAACAAGGAGTCGAGGATAGTTCCTATCTTGTGTCAACCTCATTAAAAAATGAAACAAATCCCCGAGGTAAACCTTCATTCCAACCACCGAGTTGGATGCAATGAAGCTTGGGGGGCATGCACCTTGATTTGCATTATTATGCTGGGGGCATGCAAACTTATCTTCGAGCAGTTTTAGCACACAGTTCATGCTCGTTAAAAAATAAACGCAAGATCCGAGCAGTTTTAGCACATAGTTCATGCTCGTTAAAAAATAAACATAAGTTGTGAGCAATCTTCCCCTAGAGTTCAAGCTCACCCAGAAAAAATGAACCGGTAAATAACCTTGGTAAATGTAACCTTTGACAGCCATATTAAAGCCCTTGGTCGTGTTCTTGCAGTCTCACCTCCATCCGTTCATTTGGCCAATCGTTCATCTCCATATGTTTGTTTACCCGTTTTGAGGAACAGCTGCGAAGGGTGATTTCACTAAGCCATCCTTGTGACACTGCCGTGATTGGAATATTCCAACCTGTACCTGGAATCTGCTGCTGCCCTGTTAATCACTCGTTCCTCGAAAGACGAGTTGTCTTTAAGCTCTTTTCAATGACTCGTAAAATATGAAAAGATTGCCGAGTTTTGGCCTTCCAGCTCGTTAAAGTGACCGGAAAGCTATCCCTCCTCTAGATTTTAATCTTTTTGGACCTGAGGGATTATTGCACAAAAAGATCGAGCGCTTGTTTTGTTCGGCTCGTTAAAGCAATCGAAAATTCATCCCTTCTGTATTGTTTTATACTTTTTCGGACTTAAGGGATTAGAAGACGAAAAAGGAATTTTGGAGTTAACTTTCCGTACCTTTTCAGACTCTCTAAAAATGAAAAGGACCGAGTTTTCCTTGTCGTTAGACTCGTTAAAATGATTAAATAGCGACAAACTTGTCTTTAGACGAGAACGAGTTTCCCTATCGCTAGGCTCGTTAAAACATAGCGATGGGCTTGCCCGAAGGGCAGGTTATAGAACAAGCATATGTTATCCTCCTCAAGCTTGACAAAAATAAAGAGGTACTGGTCAGCAATGACTGGGGAAAAATTGGGAGAACCTCACAGCATTAATGGTAGCAAGTCACTCTTGAACATGACACTTTGTCCTTCGTATCACATCGGGTTGGGTTGTTTCATTCACCGGTCTCATAACCATGGTCCTCGCCACACCATCCACAATTGGGGTAATGCTACCGATCCATCACATCAGTGTCGTTATATGTTCAAGAGATGTGGTTCTGCAAAGAGTCAACCGTGTCCCATCCACTGCCATACATTATCCTTCATCCACTTCATGACCGCCACCCTGAATCATACATCACAGTTTGTTTTCACCTCATCACAATCACTAGCTCCATTCCGTGTCACTGATGTGGGATTCATTAAGGCCCTCCTTTGACGGATCGCTCCTTGTCGACATCAGCTCATTATCCAAGGAGTTGATCTAGGAACAACCCCTTCAGTACTTTGAAGCTTGCATGCCTCAATGGCAAGTTTCTCACTTCCGGCGACAGGTATACATCAATGACCTTCGACCAGAGGATTTTGCATGGTGGTCGACGCCAAGTCCTTTATTCCCACCATGTGAATTGTACTGCTATACCTTGAGGGTCATCATCCTTATCGGTGATTCCTCTCGCGCTTGTTAACGGTTTACATCATTGGCCGGTAATCAAGCGATGTCTTTCCATGTTCGACTCCAAGAAATTCTCACATGGATCGACTTGTACATCGAGTGAAGATCGGAAGAGATTGAAGACCCCGGATCTAGTTTCATCCATCCGGGATGCGATATATATTCAGGATATAAAGACATTTGATATGTACATCATTGCAGCAGATGATCATCCTTCTCAAAGGATGATAATTTCAGCAGAAAATTATCAATCTACAATCAGACGATCGTCTGTTCTATGTACCAAAATGTATTTATAAAGCTGAGCATGGGAATGCCCGCCTCAGCTAGATCATGAAAATGTATGAAAAATAATGTATCGTATTGTATCTTATTACAGGACACTTCTCAGCAGATTGAATGAACTTCGGATCCTCTCAATAAAGCATTTCACCCGATAAACGACCTCATACTTTAGGGGGCATCTGTTATAGACAAATTTGTGCCTTACAGCAACAAGCATGAATTGTCAATAATCCAAGGGATCCAAAGTTCCCTAAACATGATGTTCCTACCCCTAGAGGAACAAGGTCAGCAAACCAACAGCTCTCAGATCAGTTCTCCACCTGAAAACACTCAAAAACAAGCAATCCTGAAATCAAAGCAGGTGCTCCACTAGGTTTCTGCGCTGAAACTCAGTTGCTCCATGGTGTACCTGCGTTGCAAAGCAAGTGGAACAAAGGCCACCTGCGCTGAGCGAGATGGGACAAGTGGCACAATGAGTCATTGCTCTGGAATCTTCCAAAAATGACACTTGGATCAGGGATTTCGCCTTGTGATGAGTCAGAGGCTCTGTTTCTCCAAGTGGAAGCAAGGTTCTCCAAGTGGACTCAAGAACTGAAGATCAACTAAAGATTAACTGAAGAGAGAGAGGACACAAGGCAGCTACACATCAGTTGCAAGCTGACTCATCCTTTCTCAATTCATCTATATATTGAGCTCTCTCCTATGAGCTCAGGGGGCTGGAATTTTGTGCAAAGTAATGATATGCTGTTGGTTTCACTATTGAGCAATTGGGTGATTGTTTGAGAGAGGTGAAGAGGAGAAATTCTTTCTGTTGGGAGGTGTTGCTGGGTTGGAGCCTTCAATGGTTGTAATACTCTCAGAACCTTTACTTCTTCATTAATAAAAGCTATTGAGGTTCTTCTATGTGCTCTTGTTTCAAGAATATATTGTGATGATTGCATGTTTGGTTTACACGAATCCATGAACCAGTTATGATTGCATGCCTCTTGTAGTTTCCTTCTTTGTTATTTTGCAGGATCTCATTGTAGCTGGGCAAGCAAAAGAACAAGGAGCTAGGAGCAAGCGGCCAAAGAGAAGAGTTTGGATTCGACATTAAGCGCAAGGCAACGGTTAGTGCATTTCTCCATTCTCTTTTGCTTTCATAAAGAAGTAAACCTTAAGTAGTTTGTTTTACAGTTGTTGCTAAGGAACTATCACCCTTAGAGTGGGATAGGGTCATCCGAGTCGGATACTTTTCCCTACAACAATTGGCAACCAGATTTGTTCCTGGATTTGGAAACGGATTAGTTAATACTGCCGAGGCTTTTGAATTCTTGAAGAACTTTTTAAGCTCAGCTTTATATGGACAATCTCTTATCCAATGATCCTCATCACATATAAGACATGGACGATTTGGTTTCTTATCTTGAGAAGGGTTTGCAAAAGATTTTTCAGGTGATGATTTCTCCTGTTTCTTTTTCTTCCCTTTGTTTTTCTTCTTGCCTCCTGGTTGCTTGGTTTCTTTGCCTTTGTCAATCGAGACGGAATTTACTTCTGAGGCGAGAAGTTCCTCATTTGTATTTTGACTAGAAATCTTACGGGCCTTTTTTGGTGTAGCCTTTGTTGATTTCGCGTATGTCGTACCAATCACGCCATCGCAAGCATGAGAGTCATTGTTCGATTTAGGAGGAGGAGGAAAAAAAATTCTGGTCTGGGAGCGTCAGGGATTTTACCGTAGAGCATGCCAGATTGAGTATAAATCAAGTATAAATATTGCGCACGAGCAATAACTTGCTCTTCAGTGATGACTCCTCCCTTTGCCACATCTTCTATAATGGAAGGTAATAATGACTTAATAGACCATTCAGCTAAAAGCTGATCAGGAACGTACGTTTTTACCATTCTACGACGACGTCACCACTCATGAATATGATTGGATATGTGAGTGGTTGTCGTTTTCTTGAAATTGGTAAGAGTTCTGTTCCCGTTTCGTACCTTATGGGTAACTGAAAATGGGTTAAAAAGGTTGTGGCTAGGGTACTGAAGTTATCAAACGAAGCTCTAGGTAATTCGATATACCATTTTGCTGCCGGACCAGTTAACGTTCTCTGAAAAAGGCGAAGCCTAATCGAATCATCGTTTAGGGTGTTTGATGAACACCACAAATGAAAGGTCATCACATGATTCGACGGGTCTTCACCCGAATTTCCATTAAATTTAGAAATATCTGATGGAAGTTTATGCGGAATCGCTGGCCACCAAGGGGCGTAAGCAATTGGATCGTTCGTTAGCTGATTTTGATCCGGTAAATCTAAAGTCGCCACGAAGGGTAACTATTGATTCAGGTTTGGCGAAGCATACCCAGGATAAGATGGAATTGCCTGAGCAGTTGGTCTTTGCATACCAGCATAATGCATTTGATGTTGGTAACGTTGGTAAGGTTGATGGGCATAACCATTATAGAATGGTTGATTTTGACCGTTTTGAATATACGGCTGCCCATTATTTGCAAAGATTTGTTGCTCAGATCCTTGGTAAGCTTGTTGGAATTGTGGTTGTTGATATTGCACCAGCCATGGTTGTGAAG
This sequence comes from Pinus tabuliformis, assembly GCA_031772625.1. NCBI lineage: Eukaryota > Viridiplantae > Streptophyta > Pinopsida > Pinales > Pinaceae > Pinus > Pinus tabuliformis. Next base: position 632,397,779 of record CM062810.1, on the reverse strand, counting down.
CCATGTGTTGTTGTCCAATACTGGATGTTTGACCAAGATGAGAGGTAATTGTACCCGCTTGGGCCTGTGTCATTCCACTAGTTGGCGATTGTAGTTGAGTCGCAGGGATAAGAGGTTGTTGCATTACGACCTGAGAAACCTAAGGTTGGCATACAACAGGCAACGCTTGTACTTGCGACACTGTCACAATAACCGGCGTAGTTGGTATATTTGACATAGGTAAACATTGTTGCATCGAGTAAACAACTCTTGGCTGTTGAGGCAGTATTGGCACCCAACCTCTAGATGTAATTCCAGCATAACTTGAATTTTCGTATGGTTGTTTTCCCGGAGGAGACAATGAAAGGGTATATTGCCCCCCATACGGTGGTAATCTAGTACTCAAAGGAATGATTTGCCCTTGAGGACCGGACTGCCCAAATTGACACCGTGAAGGATCAATTTGCTGAGACTCAACATAAGAGCTCCCGGATATTATTCCGGATGAACAAACGGGAACGGACCATACTGTCGAAATAGCCCCTGAGTGGGCCCCATCTAGCGATTGAGAGCTAGTTGGGACAGATGGTATGTCAGCGAACATTGTTGGAGTGACAGTAGGAAGTTCTGTCGTCGCTGTGTCAGATGACATAGTCCTAGATGTCGACGGTTGTTCAGACATTTCTAGTCTATCCAAAAGATTTCCTAGCGATTCTACAGGAGCTTTCGATAACGGTAGACTAATTTCTAATGAAGAAGGATATAGGGTGATCCCGACTCCAAATTGCAATGGAGTACTAGATGGAGGATTCTCCACAATCTCTTCTATAGCAATCAGACCAGGTGGAAGAGGTAGACCGTCATGTCCATAAAATATTTCTGGTGTCGAAGAAGGTATAGATTCTGCAACGACATATGTTTGGGGAATAACACCTCCCGAATCAGTTGTAGATGGAGCTAGTTCAGTAATACAAGTGTTTACCTTCACACTAGGATCAACTCTACTGTCCTTTGGTGGCTGCAGAACTTCTTCTGTAAAGGCAGGGATACCAGAAATGTTTGGAGTAACCAGAGTCTTCGTTGGTGTCGGAACACTTGTTTCAACTTTACCAGGGGATTTTGAACCGGTTAAACGAGTTCACTTCGTCCGTAACAGTTTTGATTCTAGATACAAAGACGGTTGACTTGTAAGCCTCCGCGAATGACGGGGTTTCAATTGACTTTCTTCCACGATTGTGGATTACTCGATCAACTAAAAATAAAGGGGAAATATGTTTCCGAATTAAATGAATTTTAGACGCTTTGACACAACTTGTTTTTTCAATTTTTAAGAGTCGAGAAAAAACAAAAGATGACTCTAGTTGCCTTCGATTTTTAATGAGCTTGAAGTGACAAGTGCTCAGATGGACCTTTTCCTTTAAGGAGTCTGAAAAGGAACGAAAGAGACTACTCTAGAAGTCTAGACATAGGGATTACCAAACCAATCGCAAAACTACAGCATACTTTTTACGGTACGACAGTCAATCTTCCCGAATGTTGTGTTCAGTGCATTGCGATCGATAGGGCGGCAGACACGACTTCCTATGGATAAAGGATATAGCCTATTGTGGTCTCCCAATATATACTCGACGGTATGTGGGAGCACAAGTCCGTACTGGCACTTGTCGTCTCAAGGTGGAGGAATCACCCAACCAGCAACAACAATTACCAGGCTTTACGACGCCGGAATACGTCTCTAGCCTAGACTTCTAAATGTTGTGCGTTAAGTTCCAAAGCGTTTTTAGATTCATTAAATTTATTTTAAAGTTGATCTTGTTTAAGAAATTTGCCTTTCAGGTTCACCGCGTGATGTAGATATACAATTCCTAAAATGCAATCTAAGATGATAAACAATCGTTTAATCTTCTTTTTGCAATGAAAATCCTAGCTACTAAAGAAAGAGAGATGATATTCTTTCAACATAGAGCAGAGAACACACACTATATGCACTGTCCTAAATCAAACCAACAAATAGTCTAAATGCAAATGCACATGCATGTATTTTTTTCAGCCTTCTTAATGTGTGAATGATAAAAGAAATCTAAGCGCAAATCTGAATTATTTTTCAAAGCGACATTACTAACAAGCTTATTTTCAAGACAAAATGAAGGCAATGACGACACTTTGCGATTTGGAATTGAAAAATTGCTTTCGACACTTGAAAAACTACTAATTCAAATCAAATACAAGAGTAATAGTGTAATCAACTATCAAGAACAATCGGATTCTCTTCTATGACTGAAAACGATACTTGCGACACTTCCAAATCAAGAAACGACAGTTCAATTACACTACTTTGTAAAAGAGAACTAAAAATGGCTCACAATACATAAAAAAATTTACATTTCTTTGCACAATGGAGGCGGAATAATGGCAAGGAAAGGGGTTTCCACAGAGGTATACTGACTACAGACAACAAAACTCCTGAATAGAGCTGAAAAGAGTGAAGAAAAACCAAATTCTGGAGGCAAAATTAACCTTCTTTGACCATCGCACCTGTTACACAGTGATTCCAGTATGCATCCCACCTACTGCACATGGGAAGTGTGATACATACTAATATCCTTGAAGAGAGGGTGCGATGGTACAGTGCGAGACTTTTGATCCAGTTCTTGATCACAGTTTGCAGCACAGTTCAGGGATTTAGGGCGAGCAAGTGATAATCAGTAAATAAATCACAGGGGTAGATCTAAGGAGATTACTAGAGCCACCACAAGGGAAATTAGGATGTTTGCAAATCAATTGTTCAGTTTATAAACAAAACCCGGAGATAGACTGAAGCAGCATTGATCTACTTTGCACTTGCATAGAAAATGCAGTTCGAAGGCTTGCTGGCTTGACTTCAGGCTCCGTTTGTAAGTTTATAAAACGAATAAATATGGAAAAGTAAACAAGCTACTCGGTCCCCAGCGGAGTCGCCATTTTGTTATCGGGAAATCTAGTGTCTATGCAGAGCTGCTAGTCCCACTAAGACTGGTAGCTATCTTAGAAACAAATAAACTAAAACTACTTTCGTTTTCTTTTATGAGAAGTAGATAAGAGGGGAACAAAGGAGACCAACCTCTGTCTTGCGCTTGGTTCCTTGCTTGATTCCTCTCCCTTCTGATAGATCTTTGCCACTCGCTTCCTCATCTACCCAGCTTAAAAGAGCACCTATGGAATCAAAGCAGCATAACACTATCCAAGAATAGAGATCTACTATCACAAACAATATAGGACCAGATATATTTTGACCACACAAATGCATATATCATCAATCATACAAGAATGTGGAGGAAAACTTGAATAGCTTTATTAATATCAAGAATAGCAAAGAGGATTACAACCAATTGTTCTGACCCAACGTCATCCTCTCAGCAAGAAAGCCCTTCTTCACCTCATGAAAAGCTTAGATCACCCAACACTATGATGTTACACCAAGAAACCAGTAGCACTTCCTTACAAGATACAAAATTTCAGCCTCTGCATCTTTGGGATGAGGGATCCATATATAGATGATTCCAGGGAGGTGAGTCAACTTCTGAGATTTGATTAGTGTCCTCTCTCTGATAGTTCTTGATTCCACTTGGAGATTGATGATCTCTTACTCATCCCTGGGCGAATTCAGAGAGGCAAGTGTCATAGGAGAAGTTTCTGGAAGATTCCATGTCGAACCACCTTGCAAACTATCTCTGCCATTTGTCCACTCTCGCTCATCGCACCCTGTAGAAGAGCTATCTAGTATGCATCGCACCTTTTACTCTGGGCAGGTGGGATGCATCGCACCTTCTGCACTGGGCAATCTGTATGGTCCAGATTTGACCAGTTCTAAGCAGTTTTCTGTGGAGAACTTCTGGGAGATGATGTAATCAGCTGACCTTGTTCCTTTAGGGTGTGAAACAACACTTTTAGGGACTTAGGAGTCCTTGGTTTATGGACATATATGATTGGGGTTGCAGTGCCCAAAAATGTCTATAACACTTTCCTTTATTATTTTCTTTCAGACCCATAGGTTAGTTTTCTGCATGAAACCATGTTTGGCTTCTTGAGAAAAGTAGGATGAAAACCAAGAGGAACTTGTACAGCTATCAACACCTGGTTATTTGTCTATTCCCTCTCTTTATGTGAATCTTGCATTTCCTCTAGTGAATGATACCTTGATGGAATATATGTTCCTGTCAGAGAGAGCCATGGTGAAATCACAATGTTTGCACTCTTAACTAGTACCGCCTACTCTAATCGGTTTTCTATTTTCAGTTAACCCTTATCAACTCAGTCAAGTAGAGTAAGGAGAGGAGGGGGAACTTAAAAATTATGTCAGAGGTATAAATAAACATCCTTCGCTAAAGGGACAACCTCTTTTGCTATCAATGAGTCAGGATTACTCTTCCACTTCATGAAATAAATAAGTGCCTATGCACAGTTCTTTGAAATATGAAATAAAATAAAATAAAGGGCGAAATAAGAGAAAGGCTTCCTATGAAGAGAGGTGAAGCAAGTAACTCTGTCGGGGTACTGTCTAGGCCTGCTAGCAGCGAAGTAACACCAAAGATTAAACTAAGACTGTGACAGTCTATATTACTTGTGCATTTATATACCCCTCATCCCCAATCAAAAAAACTCCGTTTGAGTTGGCTTGGGTATGTGTGATGTTGATAAATAAAATGGTAGGGAATACATCTTTAACTCAAGCTAAGTGAAGAAGTTATAATAATCGAAGAACTGAACAATACTTGCAGAAGAGTTAGACTCGCTTTTCATGGGACAAGGTCCTGTTGATGCCCCGAAAATCATTGTATCAACATCGGGGGATAACCACCCGGTCTGGACCTTAATACAGCGCCTTTTCCGTTTGGAATGGTGGCTCCAACTGGGGATAATGGGACCAGTTTCCCAATAATGAATAAACAGGATGGATGAATGATTGATTGTCTAATCTAATGATAGGCGAATAACTTAATCTATCTGCAAAATAAAAGAACTACTACTAATCCCGGGAACTATTGTACTTTGAAGTATAGCGCTTAATGATCTATGTTTATTGACAGGCATATAGATGACTCCATCTAATAGACATGGACATTTATTCATTCAAGGATTACTTTGCTTAAATAGTTAAACAAAGTGATTAACGCAATATTGCTACACTTATCATTTATATCATCGATACATATATGATCAAAAGAAAAGCATACCATAAACATCCAATAGTGGAGGGAATAAAGAAATGCTGTTAAAACACATACATATATTCGATAATAGCAAAGGCGATCAAATAACAATCCATATAAAAATAATGAATTCAGACATAGATAATAGTACCATATGAGCTGCTAGTCACTCCCAATATCAATCGCTATTTGAGATTCTTCTTCCAACGCAGGAATACTTTCAAACAAAGACAGTAGTGCACATTTGCATAAAAGCTTCCTTGCCAAAATTAGAATAATTGGTCCAGTTTTATAAAAGAATATGCCTGAAGTACAGTAGTGCAACTTCAGGCTTTTAAGTCAAGTACAAAACTTTACGACCCTTTCCAAAACAATGAAAGGGTCTATAAATACTGAATTAAACTAACTATCTATGAAACTGAAATCCTACTTAATTGGTATCGAACGATCTTGAATATCTCCTTCTCAGCAATCTGGCAGTCGGCAGCATGAATCATCATGTAGGCTGTTTGCCTTTAAACCTGAGCTGACATATCGCAAGCATTGGCTCCACTTCGGGCGGTCTGTTGAGGCGAGAGTTGAGCTGGGCGGCATAGGTGGCATCCTGAATATCGGGAATAATATACCCGATTGCATCTGTAAGGCATTTGAGGGCGGCTCTTTGGCTGTGCGTTTTTACTAAGAAGAACCAATAGGCGTCACATGTTAAACTGTTAATTCCAGCGATTAATCTCCCATTTTTCTCCAAATCTGGATAACATGACTGCTCCAATGTTTTCGCCGCTGTCAATTTACCTGGAGTGCATTGGGAAATCATGTTAGACAAGTAGAGAGTATTATTAACCAATTCAACCAAATTACTTATGGTTGATTTGCATCTTGAAATTGCCCTCTCTGCTTTCATTAACTGGGACTGCCATTCTGTAAATAATATTTCCTTATGTGATTCTAAAATCTTTGGTAAATTTGCCGCCTGTCCCTGATCGGTATCTTGCCACTCAAGAAACTCAGTTAATGTTTCATCAGCTTGATCCAAGTCTGTTCTAGCTTTTTCTGATTGTTTACTTATTGATGTCGTCAAATCGCATAATGGTTCCGCCTGGGCGATTTGTTGACATAAAAGCTTAATCTGTGTTATTAATGCCTTATTTATCTGTAATGCTTCTGATTTGAATTCGGCTATCTGTGGAAGATTCTTTGTCTTTTGTAGCTGGGCTGATAGTTGAGCAATTTGCTCATCTTTTGACTTCAACATTTGTTCATTCGCTACCCTCAGTTGTGCCAATGCTGTTAGGATATTCCGACACATAGGAAATAGTTAAGTTCAACTTGGTCTAGTATAGAGTTAGGTAAAGTGTGTTTCTTTACCGTTGTACATTTTGTAACTTACAATCCGACGGTCACGATATGTAGTGATCCGACGGTTCACTCTCTCCTCGGTATTACCGACACTTGATCCGTGGCTTGACACCCGATTGGTCCATGAGTTCTATTTAAAGCGCATGGAGGGTCATTGTTCGGGTAATCCGTGCATGAGAGAAGCTTATGTAAATTTTCATTCTTTGATTAATAAATTGCCTGTAGTACCCACGTTGGGACAGGCCGTGGGCTGTTTCCCTCTTTGAGGGTTTTAACCACGTCAAAAATACTGGTGTATTGATCTGTGATCTGGTTGTGAACGGTGTCCTTTTGGTGTTCTTTCTGAGGAACTTACCCTGTAAATTCCTACATGGTATCAGAGCTATTTGAGGGCCGCGTCCGTTGGTGATCCAAATCTGAAGCCGGTAGAACTTCATGCGGCTGTCGTTTCCTAGATCTGTTGTTTCTAACTGCTTTCTGGCCAATAGGACTGCTCTGTTGCGTTCGGAGCATCTGTTCCAGTGAGGAACCCCTTTCGTTTCATGCGAAAAGGTTTCCGGTAGCCCCAGCTGCGTCATTTTTCAGATCGGGAGGTATACAGTGTTTTTGCAGTTTACTGTTATTTTCTCTCTTCTTATTTCGGTTTCGGTTTATTTAGCCCTTTTTTTACCAGATCTATACCTTTCATTTCTGTGTATGCTCTTTGCCCTGCGACTCTGTGCGATCTGGGCAAATCAGAAACAGAAAGGAAGGATTTTTCTCATGCGTATGCTCTTTTCCCTGCACCTTAGTGTGATCTCGGAAAATCAGAAACATTGAGAAAAATATTTAGTTTTTCGGCTAAAGTTAACTTTGAGCCGCAAGGTTCGTTCTTCTTTGCATATTCGTGTTGGGTTTTGTGTTTTGTGTTTTGTAGGGAAAAAGAGCTTTCTCAAGGCAAGCACGCAAACCAAGGCCCCCCCCCCCCCCCCTCTCTCTCTCTCTCTCAAATTTTTTGTATAGATCAATTGGTTCAAAGCTATTTTAAGAGAGTAGAGGTCTTGGGTTCAAGTCTCCATTTTGTGGGGGCGGATTTTTTTCATTCCCGCACATTCGCGCACTTTGCCGGCAACTTCAACAAATTTTTTTTCAAAAAGCCATAACTTCTTCATCCGGAAGCCTTTTTCAGAGCCGTTTTTTTTAAAACAACCTAATTTTTCGAGATCTATCCATTGGAACACTTACTTTTAGCATCTTCAGCTTCAATTTTTTTTTAAAATGGAAAGTCCATGCCAAGTCATTCTTGACAGCACTAACTACTTCCAATGGATAGCCTACATGGAAGATTTACTTAGAAGTAAAGGTCTCTACAGAATAGCCACAGACCAAGAGAAGAAACCAAAAGATGAAGACAAGGCTGCAAAATGGGAAAATAGACAAGATCAAGCACGTGGTTTGATAGGGATGTCTATTTCTCCTGATCTTAGATTCCATATTGCAGAACTTGAGACTCCTCATGAAGCATTGGAAAAAATCACTAAAGTTTTTGGAATTAAAAATGAAATTAGAGCCCATCAACTTGAAAATGAGTTGCTTACTTTGGATCCTAATAATTTTTCTTGCATTGAAGATTTCTTGTCCAAATTCAAGACCCTTAGATATCTCTTGGAAGGTGTTAAGGTTAAGAAAGAAGATAGTAACCTTATTTATTCCATCCTTACTAAGTTGGGACCAGCCTACTCTGTATTTGTTTCCACTTTCCATTCTACAAGGGAAGCTTTCATTTGTCAAGGAAAAGACTACAAGGCCCCTTCCTTTGACTCCTTTTGTGATTCCTTAATAAGAGAACAAGAAAAACTCTTACACCTTGGTCTTCTTAATCTTGGAAACTCTTCCAAGAAAGCGTTAGCCGCCCAGCAGCAACCAAATTCAAAGAATCCTAAGAAGTCATATCCTAAAAAGAATGGCCCTAAACCAAACAAGGGTCCTAAGCAAACTCAGCCTCAAAATGAAAGATCATTTCAGCAAAATGATAAGACCAATAAAAACAAATGGAAGAAGACTGATAGACATTGTAATTTTTGTAATCGAGATGGCCACTTAGAATCTAAATGCTTTAAGAAGATGGAAGCCTTGGAAGCCGCAATGAAGAAACATAACATCCATGTGGAGCATACTTCAACTTCAACTTCCGGAATGGCACTTTCTGCATGTCGTTGTCAATCATCTCAGTCTGGTTATGCATTAAATGTATCTTCTTCTTCTTCTCATTCTCATGAGTGGCTCATTGATTCTGGAGCCTCTTATCACATGGCCAAAAACCAAGCCATGTTTTCTTCTTTAAATGATTGTAACACCAAAAATATATATGTTGGTGATGATAGATCTCTTAATGTTGTAGGGACTGGAACTGTTCATCTAGACAATGGTCAGTTTAATGATGTATTATGTGTTCCAACCTTATCCTGCAACCTTCTATCTGTATATCAGATAACTCATTCAGGTGAAGGTAAAATTGTTGAATTTTCACCTCATGATGTTGTAATCAAGGATCTAAGAGATCCTAAACAGATTCTAGCTACTGGTATTGCTGATGATTCCACAAGGTTGTATAAGTTTCACAACTTTGGGTCATCAAATCTTCCCTCAGTATTTGTTGCTCATAATGATGAAGTGAGCAAACTTTGGCATGAGCGATTTGGTCACTTAAACTATCGCTCCCTTCAGCATCTATGTAAAGAAAATATGGTGACAGGTCTTCCTATGGTATCTTGCAGAGATGGTGTTTGTTCCGGATGTGTACTCAGAAAACATCATCGGGACAGTTTTGACAAACGTGCCTCTTGGCACGCCTCAGCCCCTTTACAGCTTGTGCACAGTGATTTATGTGGTCCACTTCCTGTTGCTTCATTCTCTGGCTGCAAGTATTTCTTAACTTTCATTGATGATTTCTCCAGATGCACTTGGGTATACTTCTTAAAACTCAAGAGCGAAGTATTTAACACATTTTTGGCCTTCAAAGCCTTTGTTGAAAAACAATCTGGACATCAAATTCTTAAGCTAAGAACTGATAATGGTGGAGAATATGTTAAAAACACATTCATCAACTTTTGCACCGAAAATGGAATTCAAATGCAACATACTGTTCCATACACTCCACAACAAAATGGTGTAGCTGAAAGGAAAAATCGCACCTTAAAGGAAATGGCTAATTGTATGCTGCAATCTAAAGGACTCAGTCTTAGTTTTTGGGCCGAAGCAATTAATTGTGCAAATTATATAATAAATTGCACTCCTACTAAGGTTCTAAAGAATATCACTCCAGAAGAAGCTTGGAGTTCCATTAAACCAGATGTAAGTCACTTTCGTGTTTTTGGAAGTGAAGCATGGGCCCATATTCCAGATGAAAAGCATAAAGCTTTAGAACCTAAGAGTGAGAAATGTACTTTTGTTGGATATTCTGAAGATGTAAAAGGTTATAGACTTATTCCATTTAAGTCCAAAAATGTTATCATTAGAAGAGATGTAAAATTTGATGAAAATAAATCGGCCTGCGAGCCTAGTCCGGCGGATGTGCCACCTCTTCCTATCTCTTCTACTTTTGAAAACATTTCTTCTTCAGATGATGAAAGTGAGGATGATAATCCTCCCCCACCTTCTCAGGATCCTCAACTTCCAAGATGGGTCCATGCTACTCGGGATGCAGCAGGTGATCTTGCCGGTGATCCTACAGATCAGCGACGTACACGTTCTCAGTTTGAAAGAGCCTCTTCTTTACTGGCTCAAGCTCCAGTAAATCATGATCCTGACACTTTTGCAGAAGCTTCAGGCCATCCACATTGGGAAGCAGCTATGAATGAAGAATATCATTCATTGTTGGCAAATGATACATGGGATCTTGTTCCTCTACCAAAGGGACGCAAACTTGTTAGATGTAAATGGGTTTACAAAACCAAGTATGGACCAGATGGGAAAGTTGATAAACATAAAGCTCGTTTTGTTGCTAAGGGCTTTTCACAGGTTGAAGGCATTGACTACACTGAAACCTTCTCCCCTGTTGCCAAAATGAACTCTATCCGCCTTGTTCTTTCCCTTGCTGCCTCTTTAAAATGGGAAGTCCATCAGATGGATGTTAAATCTGCCTTCTTGCATGGGGACTTGCATGAAGAAATCTATATGGAACAACCCATTGGCTTCATCCAAAAAGACTCCAGCCTTGTATGTCGACTTAAGAAATCTCTTTATGGTCTCAAGCAAGCTCCTCGGGCTTGGTATGCCAAAATGGATAGCTTTCTTTTAGAGTCTGGCTTTTCTAGGTGTCATTCTGACAATACTGTCTACACCAAGAAAGTGGGCAACTCTCTTATCATCCTTGTTCTTTATGTTGATGATCTTATCCTTACTGGTAGTGATCCCAACCTTATAAACCATGTGAAGTCTAGCCTCAAAAGGAAATTTGAAATGACAGACTTAGGACACTTACACTATTTTCTCAGTCTTCAAGTCTTGCAATCCAAGGAGGGTATTTCCCTTTCCCAGTCCAAGTATGCTTGTGATATTCTTCGTCACTTTCACATGGAAGACTGTAAGCCAGCCCCTTCTCCCTTTCAGTCTGGAGTCAAACTTTCAGTCTCTTGTACTTCTCCTGAAGTTGATGCTACCTTATACCGTCAACTTGTAGGAAAACTCTTGTATTTAACCCATACTCGTCCTGATCTTTCCTTTGTTGTTGGCCTTGTTGCTCGTTTTATGCAAAACCCCCGTGAAAGTCATTGGAAAGCAGCCAAAAGAATACTTCGTTATGTTCGAGGTACAGTACAGTTTGGGATTCATTACAGTGCCAAAGCAGCTCCTCTATTAGTTGGTTTCACTGATTCTGATTGGGCTGGTGACCCTGATGATCGGAAGTCTACTGCCGGTTATGTCTTCACTCTTGGTTCAGGACCTATTACATGGGCTTGTAAGAAACAGGCTGCCATTTCTCTTTCGTCAGCAGAAGCAGAGTATCGTGGTGCCGTGGAAGCTAGTAAGGAAGCCTTGTGGCTTCGTCAGATCCTATTAGAGTTTGGCTTTGAGCAGCAGCATCCAACCACACTTTGGTGTGATAATCAAAGTGCCATTCAGCTATGCAAAGATCCAGTCTAGCATCAGCGCAGCAAACACATTGAACTACACATGCACTTCATCAGAAAGCTCATTCATGACCATGTTCTTGAAGTGCAATATTGTTCAACAGATGATCAGGTTGCAGACATCTTCACAAAGGCTCTCACAGAGGCGAAGTTCACTAAACTTCGATATATGCTTGGAGTTCAGGAAGTTGTCACTAAGGGGGGATAGGCTCTAGTGCCTCCTTCCTTCTCCTATTGTGTCATATTTGTAAATCCTTCAATCCTATCCCAAGTTGTTCTTAAGGGGGGATGTTAGGATATTCCGACACATAGGAAATAGTTAAGTTCAACTTGGTCTAGTATAGAGTTAGGTAAAGTGTGTTTCTTTACCGTTGTACATTTTGTAACTTACAATCCGACGGTCACGATATGTAGTGATCCGACGGTTCACTCTCTCCTCGGTATTACCGACACTTGATCTGTGGCTTGACACCCGATTGGTCCATGAGTTCTATTTAAAGCGCATGGAGGGTCATTGTTCGGGTAATCCGTGCATGAGAGAAGCTTATGTAAATTTTCATTCTTTGATTAATAAATTCCCTGTAGTACCCACGTTGGGACAGGCCGTGGACTGTTTCCCTCTTTGAGGGTTTTAACCACGTCAAAAATACTGGTGTATTGATCTGTGATCTGGTTGTGAGCGGTGTCCTTTTGGTGTTCTTTCTGAGGAACTTACCCTGTAAATTCCTACAAATGCCTCAGACAACTCTTTCTGCTTCTGGACTGCGCTGTGATCAATCCTTTGTTTCTCTTCCTGCAATTGTTGAGTTAATTGATTATTTATTTGTTGTTGTGTTAACAATTGTCGTTCTGCCTGCTCCGCCTTCTGCTGTGCTTCTGTTAGTTGTGCTTGAAATAAAAAGATCTCCTGGTCTTTTGTTTTTAATAAAAGACTCACCTCTGATGCCTTATCTATTGTTGTTGTTGAATAGGCTCCAGCATATTGTGATAGTTTTGTTAGGTCATCAGAGGGGTCAAATTCCTCCTTCCAAACCACATTGCCCGTGACTGTTTGTTCTAGGAATAGGGAAGGTTGATCAGTCCTTCTCCTCTACCTCTGTCGTTTTACCACAGCTTTGTGGCTTGGGCTATAGAAGACATCCAAGGGAGGAATTTCTTCTATCTGCAAGATAATTTGATCGGAGGGATCCTTTGGGATTATTTCTACTTCTTTCGAACTGGGTAGGCCGCTAGTTCCACTTGGAACCTGTTTTGAAGTGGTCTCTTGTGTATCTGCCGCTTTTTAAGTTTCGGTGTCCTTTGAGCACTCAAGATGACTGATAATTGAATCAAATTGTTGCCATTCCTGGAGCAATTTGGGATCAATTTGAGTATCTACATTTACCTCTATGTTGCTTTGTTCCTGCTCTTTAGTCTGGGTTTCCTCTTGCACTTTCTCTTGTTCTTTAGTTGTAACCGAAGGTTCCTTAGTATGTCGCTGTTCAGGCTCGCTTGATCCTGTTGCTGGGGTTGTCGCTAACAGATCTAGAGGCAGAGTTTGCAACCTCTGTTCTCTAAGTCTGTTAAATTCAACTAACCCTTCATCTTTGTATTCCATTATGGCCAGCGATCTAACTTGATACATTGATTCAGCTGAGGAGAATAGGTCATCAAACTTATCTTATTTATGATCAAACTTTGTCAATTTGGTTTGTTCAAGTGCATTATAGGCGACTTTGTTGGGATCAAATCGCCTATTAGGGAGAGTTGCTAGAGTTAATGATTTCATCTTTGTAGCTTCTTTATCTGCATGTTTGAAATCATGCAAAGTGTAGACACCACATCTCAGAGGGAAAGAGGGCCAAACCTGCTTCTTATTTTTCTTCAGAGTTTGTGTAACTCCTTTAGAAATAATCTGATAGGCTATCTCCCTCGCCAACAATTTATCAGGTATGTACAAAGGAAGGACATGAGGTTCGGCTTGGCTGCCGAAAATTCTTATATAAGTAAATTTTTCCTCTCCGAACCATCTTCCTATTGATGTCAAATCAATCCCTGCTTGGTAAGAAATTTTGGGAGCAGGTTTATTAAAAATAGAGTAATGAATGGGTAACATGAAGCCATTTCAGACTTGGTATAAATGGTGCTTATAGGAAGTTTTCCATAATTTCTGATGGTATATGTGAATAGGCGTGGGGTCTTGTGCAGTCCACCTCCAGCCGAGCACGGGAAATTCAGAATTAAAACACAGGGTATCTAGTATATAAGCACTGTAGTAGAATGGGGGAATAAGCCTTTCGGTGACGGAGGTTTTAGTTCTAAAATTAAGAACTGTTGTTGCTAGCTTATCTGACAGTATAAGTGCCCAATCCATTATTTCACTGTTACACGCCGCTTCCATCAAGGGAACCATTTCTATAGTGAAATTAGTGGAATCGTGCAACCCCCATAATCTACACATCATTATCCCAGCATAACAATATGGAGAACATAGGGAATCAACAGAGTACTTACCGGAAGTTTCATGCTTGTGTTTTGCCGGATATTGCCTCCAATCCCGAATGGGTTCGGATTCAGTTTCGTTCTCAGTTCAGAATTTCTCCAGAAATGCCTTGTTGTACTTCTGCTCTGGCTCAGGCAAATGATACATTTGCCTCAAATCATTAGCCTGAAACGAACCAAAGATTCTCCCATCTCTGGTGCAGAAGGTTCTGTCTGTGATTTGGATTTCCTCAATTGCCCACCTCACTACATCCGTATATGGGAGAATTTGTTCCCGAGCCGCTATTCTATGAAGGAAAGAGTCGGCTAAGTCCTTTAAATTACCATCAGATTTTCGATTGGTATTCGTTGTGGCTTGTACTACTGTCACTTTTGGTTCTTCGGCTTCAATCAGATTATAGGTACTTTGCCAAGTAGTTTTTTCGATTCCTGAACATGTAGTATCAGATATCAATCCTTTCTTTTTAGTTCCTGGATCAGCGACGACTTGTCCTGTGGCTGGTGAAGCAGAAGCGACTGCAGTTTTCTTAGACTTCTTCCCCATTCTGCTTGAATCTATTACTTCAGAAGAATTCTGCACAGGAGTGAAAATAAGCGTAACACAGAGAATTGGTAGCGAAAACCAAATACGAGTGAGATATATTGATCAATGCACGATGAAGGATTAACTTAAAGTGGTCGCGGATAAAATATGTGAAAAGATTTTTACAGATTACTATTTCATTAAATGGCCGTAAAAACCTGCCAATCCTTTAAATGCCCATCATATCGTTTATCAACCGAATGATTTGTTTAAGCGTGCCCTGGATGTTTTGGCGGTTGAGTGCAGGGGAATCACTGTTTGAAAGATAAGGCCTTTAATACTAATTATTCGTAGTATCCCTGCCTTAATAATTTTTGAAGTTTGCGCTTTTTTGCTTTATCGCAATCGGGCGTCGGGGAAAAACTTAAATCTTTATATTGGCACCTTTTGGAATCCCCGATCGCCGATAGCGATATCGCATCGCATCGGGAGTATTAACTGGGGCACTTTGAAAAGCATGCATGGGATATCCCCGATCGCCGATAGCGATATCGCATCGCATCGGAGCGAAAGGGACTTTATCGCATCGCATCGGAGCGAAAGGCACTTTTGTTATGGGAACTTATTATTGCCGATATCCGATAGCCTATTGCATGTTATCGCGTCGGAGAAAACCAATGGGCCTTTAAGTTATGCCTCCTTTGTCATTGCGATATGCGATCTTGCGATCGCTTTATCGCAATGATAAAAGATTAATCATTTATATTATAAGACCAAATAATTGGTTTGTCAAAAAGGTTTTGTAATGTTTTCTTTTTGTTTTCGGACCTTTTTGAATGATACAAAGTTGATACCAATTAAAATAAAAAGGGACCCATTTCATATTATAGTTTTGTGAATAAAAATGATATGAAATGGGGGGTTGTTGTAGAGCACAACAGGTCCATACAGAGAGTTGTAGTTCTACCAATGTGTCTTCAATGTTGTAGCGGCTACAACCACCCTCCAAAATTTTGCTTATGCTTTGTTTTGTAGCCTCCCTTCTAAATCTCAACAGCTCATCTTGCACTAATCCAGGTACTTGTGCTTTGATTGAGCCTCATCCTTTGCATCTTGTCTTGTGTTTTCACACTTGGTTTACTATCTAACCCATAAGTCAATCTATTTACTTGGCTTTCATCCAGTTTTGGGCTTGTCTTAGAGAATTGCACAATCCTTTGGGGCAACTAGCCTTACTCTCGGGAATTGCACAGTTCAAGATTACAGTGAACCTTGAGTTCAAGAATTGTGCAGTGTTAGTTGACAGTTAACCTTGAGCTGGGAAATTGCACAGAGGATGAGAGATAGCCCAGAGCCACTTAGCCTAGAAATTGCACAGAAGCCTTCCTCCTCAGACGCTACTCAGTGCATGAGCCAAAGAATTGCCCAACCCTTCCCAGAACTGCACAATATCTCCAAGAAACACATGGGATTTTTTCCTGAAAAAGAAGAAGAAAAAAGCAAAAAAGAATCCCTAAAAAATAGGGATATATTTTTAGCAGTCTGAAAGAGGCACTTGAGTTATTTTGGAAACTGTCGCCAAGTGTCACTTTTTCCTTGATTTTTGGCCTTCGCATCATAAACCCTAAATTGACCAAATCTATTTAATCGATTCTGCCATAGCTCATTTTCACATTCAATCTTGGAGCTCTAACATTCCTAAGGAGATCAACAAACCTTCATTCTGATCTTCATCGCTTTTCTGGGCAAGTCTTGCATTTATAGTCTTCTACTACTTTTTATGTCGCTTTTTGTTGTTTAGTTTGTGAGAGCGTTGTTTCACTTGTTTCTTTGAATGACTACTGGCGTTTTAACTTGTTTTAGCCTATAGAAGTTTTGTTTAAAGTTTTACATTGCCTTTCCCAAGTGTTGCAAGCATTACCCTGTTTTTGCACTAATGGTTGTCATTGCAGAGACTATCTTCACATGCTTCATTTTCCTTTAGTTTGATTGATTCATGCGCTTGTTTCACTTGCATTCATCTTCACTTAGTAAGATTTGCACTCAGCATCACACCATCCTTCAGATATTCTCAATTTCACACTCCCCTTGGGTAGATTTAGGCTCCCCTTACACGGATCTCGCTTTTCACTACATGCACTGTGCATTATGGGAGCTCAAGGCCTCTACCTTTGGTTTCTGTAATTGCATGGAGGCTTCACTGTCCTGGCTCCAATTGTGGATTGTGCAGTTCCAGGAGCCAGCCTCCCAGCTTGGCCACTATTGTGCAATGTGCAGTCTCTCCTGGCCTTAGCCCCTGACTGAACTATGCATTGCGTAGTTCCAGTCAGCACGCTTCCTGACTAACTGCGCAATGGGCACTTCCCATAGTCAGCCAATGACCCCTGCCAACCATAATTGCATAGTCCTTCCCATCTTGATCCCATTTTGTTTCTTGATCTTGTCTTGAAGTTTCTTTGGTTTCTGAGCTGACATTTTCTTGCCATGAGTTTCCTCTCTGTCCCACATGTACAACAGTTGTTGAGCACCTCTCATGTAGTTACAATTAACATGGCATCCAAGAGAGTTGCATCAAAGGAAACCGTTGAGAGAAGCACTGGGGAAGCAGTTGAGCAGATATTCATTGATATATCAGTCTATGTAGACACTCAGTTGTTCATTGAGAATGGCACAAAGTTGACATGGCAGCGAATCAAAGATACTTATGCAGAGGACTTCAAGGAAGACTTAGAGGACCGATAGGTATATATTAATATCCAACGGTTAGGATTATACAAGGTTGAGTGCAGGTACCCTACCTTCCCATGTGCAAACATTATCAGCTCAATTATGTCACACATAGATCCAAAGACTATGACATTGAGCAGTGCCAGCGAGATAGAGCTTGCCACCTTTAGTGCAGAGAAATTTCGGCAGATGTATCATTTACCTCTGTCGGTGAAGTGCATGGACACACTTTTCTATGCCACTTGTTAGGGTCCTATAGTATAGGTAATTATAGTCTGTCTGTCCAGTTATTTATTTTGGGAATCTACTTGTGATGTTTAGCCTATAAATTCACCATGTATTATAGTCTAAATTATCTTTGTACTAAGGTCTCAAATTTCTCAAGTCCTTGAAAATATGTGTCAAAAGGGGTCCATTAGTCTTGATTTGAACTGTAAGGTCCCTATGGGATCATCAATCATTTATCATGAGTGTCTTTTCATGAGTGAAGGTTGGCAACGATGTCAACCAGACTGCAAGAATGTGCGTTGCAGTGCACTGTTAAGAAGGATTCCTATGGTAGTTGCAAGTTTTATGTAAAAGATCATCATGGTGGGTGTGTTTTCAGTTATCCGAAGAGAAAATGAGAAAATAAGTTTGAAGTCATTTTCCAAGAATCAGAAGGAATCAAATTCTTCATCGTACCCTCTCCATTGGAAGTGCCCTGAATCATCTTTCGAGCAGTATATCCAATTCTTCAAACTGACTTCAGGATAAAAAGTTAGAGAAAGTTCAAATTCACTCTTCAAAACCCAGAAAACACGTGAAAATGCCTAAGTATGGGTTCCAAAATCTTGCATCTCATAGTTCGAAGGTACATGGCCATATCGGCAGTAGGGGAAATCAGAAAATCAGTGATCAGTGATTCACCATGGAGGCAAGGTGGTCACGTTTTGAAATCTCCAATATTGCGGGAAAAATCCTTTAATGTTAAAATGTCAGGGAAGGCCAAAACAACTTTACAAAGGAATTGCTCCCAAAACCAGGCCAGGTCAGGCCTTTTCTCTCTCCTTCCAAAGGGACGGGTGGCAGTCAACGATTGGTTTTGATAAATCCCACGTGTTGGCTGACATCACCATGA
Organism: Pinus tabuliformis; assembly: GCA_031772625.1. Lineage (NCBI taxonomy): Eukaryota > Viridiplantae > Streptophyta > Pinopsida > Pinales > Pinaceae > Pinus > Pinus tabuliformis. The sequence continues at coordinate 632,379,290 of CM062810.1, read as the reverse complement.
TGTGGTAGTACAGTGGACACGTGGCAAGAAGAAACAACATTTTCAAGGGTCGGAGGAGGCCGAAACATGGTGACATGTGTCACCACCCACAAGATGACACGTGGCAGTGACATGGCGGTGACATGGAATTGATGATGTCACGTGTCGGAAATCAGCAATCGGAGGTTGAGGTGTGTTGTTCAGTATAATGTAATCACCAATTTGAAATCACCGGGAAAGGGGGATCCGATGTGAGGGTTGGCTTATGGTCACGTGAGGAAGCAAAGGACCAGGTGCTAAATAGAAAAGGTGACCGGCATTCGGCGATCAATGGAGTTGTGTTGTCCACCAATCTAAAACCGTCGATTAGAAAACGTCGGGAGAGGAGCTCCAACATAAGGGCTAATTCACAGTCATAAAGAAGGAAAGGTGTGGGGCTTAGAACCAAAGGTGATCCTGCATATCGGCAATCACAAGTTTCAAAGAATGAAACTGAGTGCAACGTTATGAAAATCCCCAATTACCAAAGATTGATAAAGTAAAGGGCCCAAGAGCATATAAGTGTGGTTCCATGTCTTATGCAGGAAACATTTATAATAATGCAACATTCCAAAGAATCAACCCCCTTTTAACCAAGTCCCAAAGTCTTATTTCAAAGGACCAAACAACATTATGATGGAATTTCAAATAATCGGCCCCTGCTCATGACCTAAAGGTATGAGCCCTGGGGGCTAGGCACATCGGAGATTTCATAGCCTGCCCCTCTGATTGAAAGTTTTGATATTAAAAAGGGCTTAGGCACATATATGTTGTGGTCCCATGTATTACACATAGGAACCATCATATTGCGTCAATGTTACAAAGAATCGCCCCCCTGTCCCAAGCTAAAGGGCTTAGCCCCAGAAGATCAAGCTAATGGTATCGATCATTGTTTTTATGACTTAACACCCAGTCCATGGTCATGATTTCGCATGTTTCCTTGTTTTATGGTTTCGTCTGATTCAGTAGGACCGGATAAGGCATCAGGAGGATTTTTAGCAGGATTTTTGGCATCACAGCAGGCAGTTCAAGATTTTTCAGAGGATTACGGGAAGATGAGGATGAATATGTTTTTCTGAGTTAATGCTCTCCTATAATTAACCTAAATCTTGTTATTTATGTTATAAACAATCAAACACACCTTTTGATCCACTTAGCTAGACAAAACACATTGTATTTGGCCCTTGGCCAAAGTAGTATAAAAGTCTAAGCATATGATGTAATAGTGGTTGGAATTTGAGGGGTTAAGTTGGAACTTGTATGAAGAAAGGTTGTACATTGATGTAAGTTGTGCATTGTACCGAAAGGGATCACAGTAATACAAAGAGCTTTGTTCCAGGATTCTCGTGTCAAGAAATTGGTGATGTACTTTCTCTTGTGAAATTGTTTATTCTCTCAATTTTCCTTATGTTTTCTATTTTTATTGTTTCAATAAGATTAAGGGTTGAATTTTCTTAATTGTACTCTGCTCTGGCTTGTAAACAATATCAATGTTGTTGTTGTTGTTGTTGTTGTTTTTTTTTGTTTTTTTTTTTTTTTTAATGTTAGATATATAATTCATTTGAGTATGCTCTATATTTAATTGAATATGAATCATATTCATCCTCTTCACTCCACAGACACTCTATAAGATCCAAAATCTTGCCTATCCTGCCTTGTTACAGTTGCGTTGTTATTTTGTGATTGATTACATATAGTTTCATGAATCCATGCCCAATGGATTTTTCTTGCATCTTTCAATCAAACCTTTGAATAATCCCATCTCGCACTCTCATAACTAGCCTAATATCGTGAACAAAAATCTAAATCAGATAGAGAGATCCCTCTCTAAGGCTGAAGGGCTAGATCCCATCTTTGCAAGTGTTCTTTTGGTTACCTTTGGGTTTCTCTCCTCAGCCTAGGGAAATTACATAGTGATAACATTATGGCGACCATACTGGGGAATGAAAGGTTTCTTCTTCCCCAGAAAAGACTATAAAATTTCAGATCTGATCGCTGATGGTGGACAGTCATTAGACACAAGAAGGTTGAACCATTCACCTGGTGGCTCCAATCAAGTTTCAACTTTATCCAAAGACACCTTTGTCAAAGAATCCAGATTACAGAACACTCATGTCAACTCCACTACACGGTGATCGAGTTGCTTGATAAACAAGATGACAAGGGTATGTGGCAGACCTTATTTCTATTGAAGGTTTCAAATAAGACTGGGATAGTTTTGATGATGATCAAATTCATGAGGCTTTCTCATATTTTTTTTCTATTTATCTAAAGAAATTCAAATGTAGCTTTGAAGTCAAGACCAATTTCTTAGCACAGTTTGTTAAAAAAATTGAGAAAGATCTTCAGGCCTTAGAGTTTCAAATTCAGGGCCACAATTTCCAATGCCAAAATGATTTCTTTGAGAACCTTTGTCAATCGAAACAAGAAGTGGTAGTGTTGTATTTTGATATTGAGGTTGAGGATTGTTTTGATAATATGTCCGATGACTCATAGTTGACACTGTACGATGGTAAAGAAAGCATATATGAACCACCCAAGCATGACGATAAATTTGTAGAATACTTTGAAAATCAAACAATAAGTCCTATATTTTATGATCCCATAGATATCTATATGGAGAAGTGTTCACTATAGAGTTTCGATTATGTTTCTTCTGTGAAAATGAAGCCTACAATTAGTTTCCAATGCCCTTACAAGTTCTAGTTTTGATTATGCTTAGACATAGTCAAAGAGCCCAGGTATTGGATCAACTTTTTGATTGGTTATATTGGAGGTTTTACATTGCTTGAATCAAGCATTTGGTTCTCAGCTGTTAGGGTAGATTGGTATGTACATAAATAATCTCAATGGTTTGAGCATCTTTTTCAGCATTGTGCCAACTTCCAGCAGTTTCTTTGGGCATTTCGGTATTATTGTTCAGATTTGTAGGTATGGGTGGCCACCATTGGAATTTGAAGCTCGAAGTGAAGGCCCTAAGGTTCCAATGATTTGTTTCTATATGTAAGTCAGTCAGTCAAGCTGTTAAATTTTCAATTTTTATGATGACTCCATTTCTCAAGGGAGAAGGCCACTGATATATGTTGTTCTTAACACCTCACAAGGAGGACATCGTCCCCATTAGAGCCAATTTTAGGTTCCTATAATATAAGTAATTATAGTTTGTTTTTCCAGTTATTTATTTTTGGAATCTACTTATGAATTTTAGCCTATAAATTCACCATGTATTATAGTCTAAAGTATCTTTGTACTAAGGTCTCAATTATCTCAAGTCATTGAAAATATATGTGTGACAAGGGGTCCATTACTCTTGATTTGAACTGTAAGGTCCCTAGGGGGTCATCAATGAGTTATCATGAGTGTCTTGTCGTGAGTGAAGGTTGGCACCGATGTCAACTAGACTGGCAAAAATGTGTGATACAGTGCATGGTTAAGAAGGATTCCAATGGTAGTTGCAAGTTTCATGTAAAAGATCATCAAGGTGGGTGTGTTTTCAGCTATTCGAAGAAAAAATGAGCAGAGAAGTTTGAAGTCATTTTCCAAGCATCAGAAGGAATCAAAGTCGTCATCAAACCCTCTCCATTAGAAAGTGGTATGAATCACCTTTCTAATGGTATATCCAATTCTTCAAACTGGCTTCTGCATCAAAAGTTGGAGAAAATTCAAATTCACTCTTCAAAACCTAGAAAAAAGTGAAAATGCCTAAGTATGGGTCCCAAAATCTCGCATCCCACAGTTCAGAGGTACATGGCCATATCGGCAGTCAGGGCAATCGAAAAATTGGCAATCAACGATCCGCAATGGAGGCAAGGTGGTCACGTTTTGAAATCATTGGGATTACAAGAAAAATCCTTTAGCGTTAAAATGTCAGGGAAAGCCAAAACAAATTTACAAAGGTATTTCTTGCAGAACCAGGCCAAGACGATCCGTTTCTCTCTCCTCCAAAAGGAATGCATGGCAGTGAATGATTGGTTTTGATAAATCCCATGCGTCGGCTAACCTAGCCATACGGTGGACATGTGGCAAGCATATTCAACATTTTCAAGGGTCAGAGGAGGCCGAAAAAGGGTGACATGTGTCACCACTCATAGGTTGACACATGGCAGTGACGTGGAATTGATGACATCATGTGTTATAAATCAGCGATCAAAGGTTGAGGTGTGTTGTGCAGTATAATGGAATTGCCGATTTAAAATCGTCCGGAAAGGGAGCTGATATGAGGGCTGACTTATGGTCACGTGAGGAACCAAAGGACCAGGCGCTAAATAGAAAAGGTGATCAACGTTTGGCGATCAAAGGAGTTGTGTTGTCCAACAATCTAAAACCATTGATTAGAAAACGTTGGGAGATGAGCTCCGATGTAAGGGATAATTCACAGTCATAAAGAAGGAAAGGCGCAGGGCTTAAAACCAAAGGTGATCCCGCATATCGACGATTGCAAGTTTCGAAGAATGCAACTAAGTGCAACGTTATGAAAATTTTTGATTGCCAAATATTGATAAAGTAAAGGGCCCAGGCGCATATAGGTGTGGTTCCAACTCCCTTTTTTCACCAAGTCCCAAAGTCTTATTTCAAAAGAACAAATAACATTATGATGGTATTTCAAAGAATCAGCCCCTGCTCATGGCTTAAAGGGTTGAGCCCCGAGGGCTAAGCACAATGGAGATTTCATACCCTGCATAATATAAAGTGTCACAAAATGAAAATCTATGATTGAAAGTTTCAATATTAAAAAGGGTCTAGGCACATATATGTTATGGTCCCATGTATTACACATGGGAACCATTATAATGTGACAATGTTACAAAGAATCGGCCCCTTGTCCCAAGCTAAAGGGCTTAGCCCTGGAAGATCAAGCTAATGGTACTGATCTATGTTTTTATGACTTAACACCCTTTCCACAATCATGATTTCACACTCTGCCATGTTTTATGGTTTCAACTGATTCGGTAGGACCCGATAAGGCATCAGGAGGATTTTTAGCAGGATTTTTGGCATCACAACAGGCAATTCGGGATTTTCCAGAGGATTATAGGCAGATGAGGATGAAGGTGTTTTTCTGAGTTAATTCTCTCCTATAATTAACCTGAATCTTATTTTTTATGTTATAAACAATCAAACGCACATTTGATCCACTTAGATAGACAAAATGCATTGTATCTGGCCCTTGGCCGAAGTAGTATAAAAGGCTAAGCATACGATGTAATAGTGGTTGGAATTTGAGGGGTTAAGTTGGAACTTGTAAGAAGAAAGGTTGTACATTGATGTAAGCTATGCATTGTACTGAAAGGGATCAATTTACAATAATATAGAGATCTTTGTTCCAGGATTCCCATGTCAAGCAATTGGTGATGTAATTTCTCTTGTGAAATTGTTTATTCTCTCAGTTTTCCATATGTTTTCTATCTTTATTGTTTCAAGAATATTAAGGGCCGAATTTTGTTAATTGTTCTCTGCTCTAACTTGTAAACAATATCAATGTTTTGTGTCTGATGTTACATATAGAATTCATCTCAATATTCTATATATTTAATTGAATCTAAATCATATTCATCCTCTTCACTCCACAAACACTCTATAAGATCCAAAATCTTGCATATCATGCCCTGTTACAACTACTCCGTTATTTTGTGATTGATTACCTATAGTTTCATGACTCCATGCCCAATGGAATTTCCCTGCATCTTTCAACCAAACCTTTGAAAAATCCCATCTCTCACTCTCATAACTAGCCTAATATCTTGAACATAAATCTAAATCAGATAGAGAGATCCCTCTCTGAAGCTAGAAGGGCTAGATCCCAACTTTCCAAGTGGTTTTGTGGTTACCTTTGGGTTTCTCTCCTCAGCCTAGGGAAATTACAGAGTGATAACACCACCCATAGCTTTGTGAACACTAGAGATATCATCAAGCACTGGGTGAAAGATCCATCAAAGTTTAGACATACACCCAATCATGTTTACAAGATAAAGTCTCTCAGGAAGGCTTATCAGTTCTTGTTCATCTTTTCACACCGAATATATGGTCAAGAGAGAACAGAAACATTTCCTGAAGGTTAGGTAGTTGTACTAGACCAGTTCGTGAGTGATGGGAATCCATTCAGATGGTTTGATTTGTTGGCTCATCAGTTTAAGATCCATGTGACTAACTCCCAAAATCCACCCAAGAATGAGCAAGTGAGATTCTACATGTTTGCATACTTACTGGATGCAATTTGTGCCCAACAACAATTTCTTGGCATGAGTTGGACATGGAGACCAAATGAGACTGATGTCAACATTTAATTCAAGTTGATTTATGACTGTAGTTACCGAAGAGTAATGGCAAGGCTAATTGAACATTTCATAATCCCATTGTACAAGCTTATATTTGAGCAGGATCCACCATGCATGTCCCAAGAAGCAATAGAGGTGATAATAAACATTGCATATTTGTATGCCTCACCTAGTGGCACCTTCATCAGAGTGTTTAGCGAAGAGAAGCCTATGCATGTTCTACCAAGGAATGCCACAAACAAGATGGTCATGCAAGAGGTATCATATCACCTCTCTTCCTTTGTGGATCAGATTTTATGAGATTAAGAGCTTGAAAGATGCATATGCCGAAGCTAAGGCGATATTGAGATTCGAGTTCGACACCAAAGACTTTAATCCATATGATCCTCGCGGAATTTTCAAGGACCACTGTGCGAGAGTACACTTTCCTTGGATCCATAGGAAATTTCATTAGGTGGCGGAAGACCCTTGGAGGTATTGTTATAATGCCTCCAAACTCAATGAACCAGATAGTATAGAAACAGCTTGGAAAGCTTCTCTGCAGGAAGCAGCAGCATAGGAAGAAACACCAACAACAACAATAAGAACCAACCCAGTGCAAGACAAGGGAAAAAGGAAGGTTTTTGAGGATCCAGAGGCAGAGAAAAGCTACAAGATGAAGGTAGATCCTCTCTTGGAGAAATCATCTTTGGCAGCAGAAGCAAAGAGGGAGTAGCAGATAAAGAGAGTAGAGTGAAGGAAGAGAGAAAAGCAAAGGTTGCAGGAAGTAGAACATAAGTTATAGGATATGAAGAAGAAGTTGAAGGAAGAGTAGGAGCTAAGGAGGAGAGAAAGAGAAGAGAATCAGAAACAAGAGGAATAGGAAAGGAAAGGTATGATCACGGAGAAAACAACACCCATACAGGTTGAGGAGTTGGAACAACTAGCAACTAAGGAAGATGGTGAATAGATGCAGGATCGAGAGATTATTTGGTAGATTGAGAAACTGATTGAAGTGACAGACATGGAGTTGGAACAAGAGACACATAATGACTACAATGACCTTGTGTCGAGAGTGTCAGAGGTGATCTCTCACTCTCCACCACCTCTAGTGTAAGAACTAGTCCTAAGCAAGCAAGGAGAGGTTGTTCTCATTGATGATGATCTGGTCATGGATGTGTACAACCTATCATTTGAAAAGTTACAGAAGAAGATTGTATAGGCACAAAGGAAGCACTTTCCAGATGATCACGCATCACCTGCATTCATGAAGGATTGTGTGATAGTGTCAAACACAAGGAAGCATCCAGCTGCCCTTGCTGATGCTAGCTTGGCCTATGCAGGAGCAACAAGCTCAAATGTTAAGTTCCTGTTGGATGAGAATGAACAACTGGAAAAGAAATTGCAAGCTATCAGGCAAGAGGTAGAACAACTCAAGAGCACAGTGTAGTTTCTGTAATGTGGGAGATGAGGAAAGCGACTCTTGCTAAGGTATCAAGACTTGAGACTACCATGCGGAAGCTCTATGGCATATTTGTCACCATGCATAAATCAGTTCTCTGTGTGCATGGCCAACAATAGTGAAGCAAAGAGTTTGTTCAAACTCTCAAGAGCATACATGCTGCCATCACCCATGTGAAAGAGTGGAAAATGTGGTACAATGGGGCCCCACTTCACTTAGCCAAGAAGATGAAGCCATAGTCGGAGCTAGAGAAAACAGCAAAAGTCTGGATGTTGATCCAGAGCTATGATCAGATCTTCCCATTCATCAGAAACATAAAAGCCTCATATGCACGGTTGTAGAATAGTTTGGATGTCATGGTGAGAACACACATTATCCCATCAATCGGTTCCCTCACCGAGGCTAAACCAAAGAGCCAAGTCCAACTAGAGATCGATGAGTACATGGAACAACTAAGACGACAGGTCACCGGGGAAGACTTGGAACTGAGCGCACGTAACGTGCATAAGTACATTGGTGGTCCCATCATGGTCAACACCATGTTGCACATGCTTCAGAACGAGTTGGAAACAGGTTACAAGACCATATACCCAGATGCTATGGAGGCAAGAGTCCACTATCAAAAAGACACCATCAAGCAGTTTGTGGACATCATCATGCAACATACAGGCCTCATATGCACAGTTTTACAACAGTTTGGATGTCATGGTGAGATCGCATAGGATCCCATTAATCTATTACCTCACCGAGGCTAAAGCAAAGAACCAAGTCCAGTTAGAGATCGATGAGTACATGGAGCAGCTAAGAAAAGAGGTCACCAGGGAAGACTTTGATTTGAGCACACATAACATGCAGAAGTACATTGGTGGTCCTGGCATGGTCAACACCATGTTGCGCATGTTTCAGAATGAGTTGGACACAGGTTCCAGGATTAATATACCCAGATGCTATGGAGGGAAGGGTCCGCTATCAGAAAGACACCATCAAGTAGTTTGAGGACATCATCATGCAGTACCAAACCTGGCATTAATATGTGACCGAGAAGCACCAAGTGGAGGTTTCCACATTAGTATTTCCCTAAAATTCGTAGTCATAGTGTTTTTTCTTGTTATGTTATATCTAGCCTATTTTGTCTCACATGGGTACATGTGGAAAATGTAATATTATTTGTAAATATGTTTTAAGTGAAATTCCAAGTATCATTAGTGGAATTTGAAAGTTCATTATGTTATATAATGAATTATTTGTAAAGAAGTTGAAGAGTCATGAGGAAATTCAAAGAGTCACAAAGGGGGAATTTCAAGGTTCACCCCACCCTTTGTTATAAATAGAACCTCATAACTCATAGAAGGGGCTTTTGGGAGCCAAGCTTTTGGCTAGGCTTAGGCTTAGAAAAGGCTTGGGAGTATTGTAACGAGACTTGGCTTCTCCACAACATAGAGCGAGTATACTTCTTTGGAGGAGCAGGTGTTCTTAACTATAATGTTCCACTATTGGGGCTAGTGGTCGTCAATGGTGTATGTATGGATGGAACTTTCACTTATAATAATAATAACAGAGTCAACACGCTTTCATGCATATGTTGTTATTGTAGTTGGAATATTCTGGTTGCTTTAGCAATGTATGATTTTTAACTTACGCATTTTCTTATGAACTAATCTATATGCAATTGTACAAATCATTTTGAATGTGGGTTGTTGGATTAACCTGTCACTTTAATTTGTGGACTATTCTGCATTTTATCTTGTGATGTGATTCCGCTCGTGTGTTCCTTTAAACTTGCGTACTATTATAGGCTTCTAAGGTGTGCACTTCCTTTTCCCCTCCATGTATTAGAACCTTCATACATCACACTTGACTCTCAGCAGGGTCACACACTTTCTCTCACCCAAAGTTATCTTGCTTACCTCTGTGCGCTACCGCGGTCAAGGCATTACACTACCACCCATTATTGGGACTCCTACTCCAAACGGTTTGAGGTTTAGTTGGGACTTCATATCAGGGAGATCCCTTGAATGTTGGCGGATCCAGCATGGTCAACAGATACCTAGTCATAGCCATATTTTCAATGGGGGAAAGGCTTGATTCAATTCGGAGGATAAGATAGGTTGTACTTCCTTTAATATTTGAATTGTAGATTATAATTTATTTTTTTTGTAATTTTTCCTTCTTCCTCGACAACTCTATGGAGATGTTGCAACCCCAAACCTCACATTCATATAAAATAACAAAAGTGACAACGTCTCAAAGAGGAGTTTTTGTTTATCCCATATCTGAAGATACACAGAGTTACATTTGTTTTCAATCCTGTAATAAGTTTAACATCCTCTATTTATCCCTTTCTCAATGCTATAATTCTAGTTGAGCATGTGATGGAAATCGATTCCAAGATATTTGCATGAAGGAACTTATTCCAAGTTGTTGTTGTCAAATATGAAAGTATCATATATGTGATATTTTGTATTTAATTATTATCACTTTTGTTTTGTCAACATTAACAATGATACCCATATTTGAACAGAATCCTTGGAGGGGTCCTAGTTTCTTGTAAAGATCATAATGACTTATTTCCAAAAGAATAATATTTTCAGCATAAAGGAGAAGGATTACGACATAGTAGTGAGAGTGACGCCAACACAACCTACATCTTCCAAACATTCTTCTAGCTTATCAATACTAGAGAGACTGAGGCCAACATAAGATACATCTTCCAAACATTCTTCTAGCTTATCGATGTATATGCCAAAAAGGGTAGGGAAAAAGGTACACCATTTCTTGTCTCTAATATTTCAATTAATTTCTTCTAATCAATCCTTAGTTTTCCTAAACTTGGCAATAAAATTCTCATACAACCTTGTCAAAGATAACCCTCAACTCAAGAGGAGAAATTATCTCTTCCAACCTCTTCCACAGGTTTGTCCTAGGAACAATGTTAATTTTTTTTCTAAAGTTAATGAAACAACATAAGGGATCAATTTTATTACTACAACAATTGTCCACAATGATCCTAAGAATAAGAAGGTGGTCCACAGTTGAATGATATCTCCTAAACCAATCTTGGCTTTTATCTCTTTTATCATGGCTTTCTTGCAGTAGGCTAATCTTCTTTTCCAAAATAATTTTGTACAACTTAGCTAGAAAGGGGTTATGTAATTGGAGGAAATGCTTTTATCCTCACTATTAAAGATAAGCACAATGAGGCTCTACATCCAAGGCTTAAGGAATCCTTGCATTACCAAATTGAAGAACTTGTGTATGAGAGAGATGAGGATAGGCCCTCCTATTTTAAAAATTTCAGCTTGGTATCCTTCAACGTCCTTAGCTTTCCCAATTGAAAGTTGCTTAACCTCAAACTCAATGTATTCTAGAGAAAAGATTCCATCTTCTATAAGGACATTCAAAATGGTGTCCATGGCATTATGGAATTCATAAAGAGTTTTAAGGAAGGAATTTCAATTCTTTAAGGGAGTTAAATTATTTATTTTAGTTTTACAAATTATAATTTTCCTCCAAAACTTCTTAGGATTTTATTTAAACAGGTATAACTACTCTTGCTTTATATTTATATAGTTTATTTTCTTCCTTTTAGTAAGAGCATTGTGCATACTTATTTTCATCAAACTTTACACATTAATCAAGAGCATCCTTAATCGCTTTTCTAGAAAATTTACAATCATTATCTTATCAAGGGTTGTTTGTTCTATTATTCTTTTTAGATGAAACCTCAATAGAAAACTTGCTACTAGAAACAAGAGGGTTTTAGTAAAGATATGATAGATATTTTCGATGATATTCTTATAGGTCAAGAGGTGTAAATCGCTATCTAAATCTTTTAAGAAGATATCAATTTTACTTTTATCAAAAAGGAAGTGCCTTAAATTCTCACAATTCTCTTGAATGGAAAATTTTAGGGTTAAGGTTAAAGGTTTATGATCAAAGGTAGGTTCATGGTCATTTAAGAGGTCAAAATTTACTATTTGGTACAAAATAAGGATATTAGATATCACTTCATCCATGACACCACTATCAAGCCCATGAATACAAGTCATCTAGTTGAAGTTTCTCCATTTGATTATGCCATTACTATGAGGTCTTTAGAATTACAAAACTTGACTAGCTCAATTAATCAAATAAATTATTGGTTGTGTTTTCAAAGTTTATTTTGTCTCTACTAGTTAAAGCAAAGTCTTCATCTAGCCACAGAGGATTAGGGTTAGAATCATCGTGTAGCATAATATGTTGGCTGGTTTCAGTTAGAATTAAAGTCTCCGAACAAGAGGATATTACCTTCATTCTTCTGACAATGAATATCTTGATCTAGGGTATTATAACATCAATTTTTATCTGGATTGTTTTTTTTATATATATAGAAGGAAGCCTTGATAGGTGAAAAATAACAAATTGCAATATAAGTCCTCTTATCATTAACATCATAAAGTTCTATCCAAAAATATTATACTACAATAAATTAAGTTGCATCACATTATCTTCTTATGACATTGATGTTAATGATGATGATGATTAACATCCACTAAGATTGAATATGGTCTATGACACCTTAAGAAAGTAAGAGATTGCTTGAAATTCTTTAGAATATTATTTCTATGATAAAAAACATTGAGAGAAGCATTCCAATATCACCATAGTTTTATTTAATTATAAGGTTGAGAAGGTCGATAGTGTGACAAATATTTTGAAATTAGATATAATTAGAGTATAAACGGAACAATCTAAGAGAAAGTGTTTTTCATATTCAACCCTCTTAGTGTCACAAGGACGACACGCATTCATCACATGGTGATTTTGGAATTGACTAATTCCCAATTTCACTATGGAATTTGTGAGAATTTATTGTTATTTTAGGAATGTTTTTCTTTACACTAGTCTAGATAGAAAAAGAGACTTGATTTTCGAGATTTGAATTGATCACCTCTTTATAATATCTTAGTTTCATTTTTCCGTCTAACTCTTTATATTCCCACAATTTCTCCTTAAATTTTGATGTAATACACCTTTATACCCTAGAGATCTATTCAAGACCAGGCATCCTCATGACATGCCTTCTTTAGCCTAAGGTTATTCTGGCTAGAGTTAGAAGCAATTTTAGGAAACCTATTGTTTCCCTTTTTTTTAACCTATTCCTATATATAAGATGCCTAGTCATAGTTTTTCTTTCAATGAGAGAAAGACGTACTTTGATGAGAAGTACAAAATAGGGTGTATTTCTTTCAATCTTGAGATTAAATGATTTTTTGCTATGTTTTCCTAGGATACAAGCATCACATTGCTTAAGTTTCCTTCTAATAGTTGCAAACCAAAAACACCATTTATTTTGAACAAACGAAGATTGTCATAATTAACATGTCCAAATATTACATGCCAAATAAGACTAGATTGGAATGTACCTTCACTATACCGAGAACTATATGTAGAGTTTTGTGCAGGAGCAGGTGTTCGTTGCAACTTCAACTAGCATGCATCCTTTATTCCAACCATGACAACTACATTCTATGATGTTTTCCTTATCTCTACGTTGCCATCAAAGGGACAATATGAAAAAGGGACAACAAGGGACAAGGGAGTGTCCTTGTTGGTGAATGTGAACAAGGGACAAAAAGTTTCTCATCAATTCTGGAAGGTAGAGTACATCACGCAAAAGAAATTCAAGAAGTCTAGGAAATTTATGCATGATAGTGCGAGGTGTAGATGGCTTGACTTGTCTGCAAAGTATACTGCTCAATCTACATTATCACTGAAGTCTTCAAAGAAGTCCTTTTGAAAGATCATATGGCAAGTTTCACATGTATCAGGAAACCATACATCTTTCCAAGAAGAAAATGAAGGATGAAATAGATCGTTAGTTACTTCAATATTGCAATGAGAAACAATGTAATCAATAGATACAAGTACTTTACCTTTCATTGGATTTGGTGTTTTACCTTTGTCTTCTTTGTTTTCTTGCTTGATTCTTTCCCGAGGGATTTTATATGTGGATGCATCATGTCCATTTCTATCATAGTGAATGAAGTGGAGATCAAACCTTTCTCCTTGATGGTTCTTACCCCCCATACCTCTATTATTCTTTCTTCCACGTCCTCTTCTACCACCTATTCCTTTAGGAGAATCTTGTGATTAGTTCTTCTCTTTATGTGCAAGGAATATTGATTCTTCTGGGGACTAAGAAGATGTATTCCTATTCCCAAAGTCTTCCTCTTGTCCTACAAAATTCTCCACACAAATGTCAAAAGAAATGTCCCTGAGTTGGGCACTAGCTTGTAAGGATTCAAAATAGTGAGAATATATGGGATAAAGGACCTTGAAAAGGCCTATTAGAGGGATTTCCATTTTAACTCCAATGGATTCTACATCATGGATGATGGCTCTGATATCTTAGGCTATAGCCAAGGGGTCATCGTCCTTCAACCCTAGGTTCAATAGCATGATCATCAATTGAACTACTTCCAATTCTTAGTGTGATTCATATAAATCTTTCAACTTCTTCAATGCATCATAAGAATTTGTAATAGCAACAATTAATGCATAAGTTTTGTTGACCTTATTCTCCCAAATGGATATCTCTTTATCTGATGTGAGGTTGGCAAGTTCATTGTCACCTTCTCCTCCACGAGTGCCTTTCCATAAGTCATTAAAAATGAGAATATTTTATGGCACCATTTTAGGCCATACAACTCATGGCAACAATAACAACATACAATATCAACACCACAACGTGTGCCTCCATGCGAACCCACAACCAACACCAACGTGTAGAACCAAGGTTAAATTACCAAGAGATGAAGTCGATTACAGTCTAAGTTACCACACAACCAACAAACGTGCAAGAGTCTATTTCGACAATTATAGTCATAGATACCAAAATTCCACCACATAGATAGTTCCACGTCATGGAGCATAGGACAAGAAGAATGTGGCTAGCACATGAGGAAAATGTTGATTAGAGAAACAAATGCAAGAATGGAGGGAAGAAAATACTGACAAGAACAAAAGACCTACAAATCAATGCCTCTAGCGACTAGGAGACTTACAAAGCGCAAGATAAATGCCAAATTTCAAAAGTGAAAATGAGTGTGGTGTTATACAAACGATGCCAACCAGAGAAAGAGCATAGGTCTAATCTGTTTAGGTTGCATCACATGGATAGATGAGGAATATTTATTTTCTCACAAAACCATTGCAATAGACAAAGAGTAGCTATGATACCACCAGGGTAATAGACGAGGAGTAGTTTTGACTTGACCATCACAATAGATGAGGAGTATTTCTAACACCACCATTGTAACTAGCAAGAGATGAGTTCTAACGAGGAGTAGTAATGTCTCTTGAATGTTATAGTAGGAAAGAAACTCAAAATGTTCACTACAAGAGCATGGATCCATGCTCTAAAACTCATAATTGAAAGGGTGCCATTTTAGGCAAGAGGATGAGAGAATTAAGGAGTTAAGTTATCTCTGAAACTATGTTAGGCCAGGAAGGTAACTTTGAATTATACGCATTGCATTAATGAGAGCATCATTATATACATGAAGAGGGGTGACCTATGGGATTCAAATTCCAAGGTCTCTTCCCATTCTACTATTAAAATTTATCTATTTACATATTTACACGTTTTCACCTAATACTTGAGGATTAGGTGTATAACATAGGTTATAAACTTCTTTTTAATCAATTCTATATACATCCATGACTCTCTAGAGATATTACACCTCACATCTATATAAAATAGTAGGCATGATGAGAGTCTTAAAGAGTATTTTTTTTCTTTTCTTTTTTCTAATCTCATATCCAAAGATTCGTTGACTTACAATTGTTCTCAAGTCCATAATAATCTTTCCATCCTCCATTTATCCTTTTCTCAATGCTATAAGTTCAATTGAGCTTGTAATAGATATCAATTTCAAGATATTTGTATTAAGGAACTTCCTACAAGTTTTTGTTGTCATATATGAAGGTACTTAAGTGATATTTCTAGATTTAATTATCATGACTTTCACTTTGTCAATATTAACATTCATACCCACCTTAGAGAGAAAATATTGGAGCATTCATAGATGTTTGTTAGGATTGTAGTGAGTTCTCCAAGAAAAAAATATCATCATCATAAAGAATAAGAGTTATGACTATACCGGTGAGAGTGGGCCAACACAACATGTTTCTTCCAAACACTCTTGTAACTTATTAATGTATATGCCAAAAGGGATACGGGAGAAGGGACACCCTTGTTTAACTTTGATATTTTAGCTAATTTCTTCCAACTAACCACCAATGGCCCTAAACTTGGTAATAATATTCTCATACAACCTTTTCATAACAAACCCCAACTGAAGAGGATCCTTAATCTCTTCTGGTGGTTTGTCCTAGGAATGTCAAAAGATTTTGTAAAGTCAACATAAAAACATATGAGATGGTTTTATTATTGTGACACTCCTCCATAATGATCTAAAGAGTAGCTAATTTGTCCATTGTAGAATGATATCTCTTGAAATTGTCTTGGCCTTTAGCTCATTTCTCATGGCTTTTCAACTATATGCTAATTTTATTTTCCAAGATAATTCCATACATATTGGATAAAATGGGGCTAATCATAATGATCCTACAATTAGAGAGAATGCTTTTATCCCTATTATACAATGAGGCTCTACATCCAAAGCTTTGGGAAGCCTTGATTCACTACCAAATTTAAGAGCTTGTGTATGTGAGGGATGAAGATATGCCCTCCTATTTTAATTTTTTTAGCTTGGTAGCCTCCAATGCCTTTAGCTTCCCCAATTGTGAACTAGTTAACCCCAAACTATATGTCTTCTAGAGAAAATATTTCATTCCCAATAAGGAACATTTGAAATGGTGTCCATGGTATTAGGGGATTCATAAATATTTTAAGGTAGGAATTCCAGTTCTTCAAAATAATCATATTATTTTTTTAGTTTTACAAATTAGAATTTTCCTCTACAACTTCCTAAGGTGATATTTATATAGGTGCAACAACTGATCTTACTTTCTATTTATATAGTACCTTTTATTCATTTTAACAAGGGTTTTGTATGCATTTATCTCATTAAGCTTTGAAGATTCATTAGAAGAATCACTAATTTTCTTTCTACAAATTTTACAATCATTATCATACCAAAGGTTGGTCATTATATTATTTATTTTACGTGACACCTTGATCATAGAGAATTTTTTAATGGAAGTAGAGAGAGTTGTAGTAAAATAATGATAGAGGTCTTCAATATTGTCCTTTAAATTAAGAGGTTAAAATACCTTTTTAAAACATCTAAGAGACCAAATTTACTTTTATGAAAAATAAAGTGCCTTTGATTCTCAATATTCTCTTGCATGGGGCTTTTGGTTATGACAAAGTTTAGAGTTAAGGTTAAAATTATATGATCGTTGTTAGGTTCATGGTCATTTAGAAGGTCAAAATTTACTATTTCATTGGAAACATGAATATCATATACCATTGATACGAATTGGATCATTATATTTTTTTGTCATCCATATCAATGTATTTGGAGTGGAAAAAGAGGAGGAATCAGCTCGTGGGACCGTTTTTACTAGCAAGACCCAGTTTGGCGAAATAGGGTCTGAAACCTTCTGGGAGCATTTTGAGGCATCAAGAAATGTTTTTTGGGAGTAAAACTTTGTTTCTTAAGTGTGATATCTTTTCATGATATTCTACACAAATAAATCTTTCCAATAACGCAAGAATCGCGTCAATCAGAGTCTGTATGAAAAATTTATGCCACTTAGAAGTTGACCTTCACGTTTTCACACCTATAGTTCGGGAGGATGTTGTATTAGCCCCCATTATTCATGGAACAGGGGCTAGTCATGTGTTTGTTATGTGAAAGACTTTGGAAGAGTCTATTTTGTAACTCTAGTTAACAGTTGATGTAGTCAAACTTAACTACTAGTAGGCTATTGGGTTGTGTTGTAACCAGGCCACTAGGGGGAAGATGCATTCCATTCTTTCGAGATAATTATGTTCCATAGTTAAGCAAAGATAGTCAAGAAAGATAAGAGGTAGAGCACACAAAGAGTATTTGTGCATTGTAGTAGCCCACGGGCACATACATTAATTCTTTGTATTTGTAGCCATATTTCCAGACAGAGAAAGAGAGCGAAACGACCTCACCTTCCAGTTGGGTTTTCTCCCGAAAGGGTTTCCCAAAGAGAATATATTGTGTATTATGTATGTGTAAACTCATTTTTTAGTTCTCTACTTTTCTGCTTGATTTACTTTTACATGCATGCACTAATTATAGTTAATTTTACAGATCTAGAAATTAAATAAAATTGTAATAGTGTAGAATATCATATTTTTAATATAATATTATCAGATCTGTTGTGACAAACTATCCAATGGAATATCCACGACATTTTACGGATCAAACACATAATCCATAACACTACGATTGTGCCCATGAATATAAGTCATTTGGTTGGAGTTTGACCAATCAACCATGTTATTGCAAATTATTAAGTCTTGAGAAATACAAAGCTTTACTAGCTTGATACTAAATAAATTATCGATCAGGTCTTCAAAGTTTCTTTTGTATCCACTAGCTAAAATAAGGTCCTTGTCTAGCCATAAAGGACTAGTGTTGGTTATTACTTAGAAGAATAGCTTGGTCAGTTGTAGTTCTAATATTAAAGTCTACCAACAAAAGGATATTACCTTCATTCCTCAAAACTATGAAGATCTCAATGTAGGGTATTATAGGGGCAATGTTTATCTAGATTATATTTTTATTATAAAAGGTAAAATTAATAGGCAGAAAATAAATAACTGTTTATCTAGATTGTATTTTTATTATAAAAGGTAAAATTAATAGGCAGAAAATAAATAATCTTTGTTGATTTTCTAGTGTTATTATAGACAAACACAATTTTATGCAATTGATAATTACTTCCAATGATATATGATACTACTTTAGCACATTCCAGACTATCATTAAGCAATTACACATAACAAAAATCAATTATAAATGCAATAGAATAATAAAGATCATAGTAGAAAAACCATGCACAATAGGCACAAAGAAAAATTCCTTGGGAAACCCAAACTCGAGAAAACCGAGTAATCTTTTCTCAAATAAATTGTTCAACTCAACAAAAGTACAATTTGATAATCTCAAGTCAAACTTGGTGAATTTAGACCAAAGAATCAACACAGGTCAAACCTAGTCAAATAGGTTGAAATCCAGCCTCCTGGAACTGCCTAGAAAGCTCAGTCAAATTGAGTCAAATAGGTAAAAAATTGGCCCAAAATTCAGTTAGCTTTGCCCAAAAAACTCGGCCAACTATGCCTAGAAAAAGTTTGGTTAACTTTTCCCAAAAGAATTGGTCAAACAATAACCAGAAAACTCGGTCAAACAGTGGCAAAATAGACTTGATCAACGCAGGTCAAACAAACCTCAAAAATACTCGATTAATGTTGCTCAATGATGGTTAAACATAGATCTTCTTCTTTCTTTCCTTTGCAATTATGAACAGAAGAACAAATGATTTTTTGCTTTGAATGAATGAATGAAAGTGGAGCCACACTTGTATCTATATTATATCAAGTGGAGTGACTTTTGACCAAAAGCCACACCCCTTCACTTGTTAAGCCGACCTGTGATTTTGGGCCTACATGTGCTCCAATTTATAATTTATAATTTAATTTTTTGTTCTTTCAAGGGCCGATATATGTAGTTGAGGAATACCTCCCACATCTACCCAAAAAATCAACACTCCCTCTTGGTATGAGCAAATTAAGTGGGCCTAATGGTTAAGAGCATGTGTTTCCTCCTAAGAGGTTACAGGTTCAAAACCATAGGGGTGTAGAGTATGTATGCCTTCGAAGACTTAGTAGTCAAATCACTGCGCGGAGGTGGGTCTCTTGTCCCGCAAACAAGGGGGTCTCGCTTGGACATGACCTTAAAATTGGATAATAATAATAATAATAATACTAAAATGGTCATTATGATATCTAACCTTGTAATATGAGCAAAAGTTTGATTGTAGGTCTATATATGGATTTTGAGAGTAACCTTTTGCTATAAATCTATACTTGTACATATCAACTAATACATCCACCTTATGCTTTGTTTTATACACCCACCTGAATACTATGACATCATTGCTTTGACATAGATCACCCAGTTCCCATGTTTCATTGTGCTCTCTTCAATAATTTTTTGAATTCCACTGCTTCACATCAAATTGTGTTCTTCATTGCATCTTCATAACAACTTGGTTTTATTTGAATTTGGGGAACTAGAGAAAAATTCATAATATCATCTCTATTGTTAGTCTTTTGATAATAAAAAAATTGTGACCTTTTATCTTTCTTGAAGGACTTGGACTTGGATTTGACGATGAACTTGCACTTGAGCTTAACAAAGTTGTTTTTAAAGGAAAAGCCTAACAAAAACTTGAGCTTAGAGTTGTTTCTTTAATTTGTGGGAAGAGAAGGGACATCATTTTGTGATGAATCTACCTCACAATTGTTGGTTTTTCTTATAAAAAAATATTCAAAGAACAATTCTCCCCTTCATCATAATACTACTGAAATTCACTTTTTGTTTCTAGGAATGATGATCTTAAAGTACTTATATCTAGACTTAATCTTTTTTTAGGATTATTAATTAGAAGAAAAGATATAATCAAGAAGTACATGGACATAATTCATCTTCATTGGACTATGTGATAAGATGTCCATATTAAATTTCACTTGGGCAACAAGAATAAAGAGCTTATTTAAACTTTCTCCTTCTCATGTGAGTTTGATTCAGTTTGTAGCCTTTGTATCAATAAGGTAATATTCTCTCTTGTTAATAAAATTGTGTTTCATAACACTTTGATATCGTGGGTCTATCAAAACTTGCTATGATGTATATGTTGAAGAGGAAACTCCATTGTTAAAGATCTTGTCATACTAACTAGTTATGGACAATAATTGTCTGACCCCAATAAAAATGTTCTCAGGACTACAAACAACATTTTCCTTTCCTTAGTTTTCTCTTTTGCCACTTTCCCACTCCTCCCCACCGTTGTGTCACTAGCCTCATTAGAAAGCACCGGTCTTATAATTTTCCTCCATCTACTTAGTGTTATATTGGATCCTTTCATGTCAAGTTTCACCTTTGTGTGAAAATCCTTCCATTTAAGTTCCTCCAAATAAACCAATTGGAAGTCATAAACTCAACTTCAAATCCCACAATTAATATTCATTTCAAATCTTTGATAATCTACTAACCTTGCTAAATTTATACATCTAAAGTTAAAACTATAGCTCAAATCCCATGAAAACATTCCAATAATTCAAATGGTGCAAAAAAAAAAAACTTCAAAAATGTTAGACAACTAATCCTCAGGGTTAATGATAGGGTTAGTTTGGGTAGTTATTGGAGTCCAAGAAGACCCGAGAACTAATTCAATTGTTTCCTATATGTATTTATATGTACATCATGTACATAATTCTTTGAGATAAATTAATATACAATTTATTTGGTTTCCACTCTCGTGTGTTTTATGGTGGTAACAGAGCGGATTGTTTCACTCTGTTGATTGAATTGAGCCATTAGTTTTTGTGGCCTGAGATTATGGGTATGATTTCTTGTTGATAAGAAATCTCCATGCGATGAAAGGTGGTTGATATCGAACGATCTACACTGATAATCTATGAAGGCAATATTGTGTTTTCTTACAGTGGCAAAGTTAAAAGGGTTGCACAGTTATTACTTCGGGTGAACCGTGTCTCAAGCCACCAGGAGAACGTTGCCTTCTTGAGCGCGTTGCCATTGCAAGAATGTGAGCAGGTAACTTGCTACTACTGTTGTTGATTTGGTAATATGATGGTTCCAATTTTTAATGTATGTTTCCAAAAGAAACGACAAGGGTTGACTTAAAAACGATAGTTCCAAAATCTGTATTTGCATTTGGGGTTCAACAAGCAGAAAATTGAAAGGGGTATTGTAGTTTTACTTGATAAAATGCCCATTGTATACTACACTTTTGGCATCATGGTGTGTGAACAATGGACTCAAGACGGTGAAATTGCTTTCGACAGTTCACGGATAGATACTCTGCCCTCACCTCCAAGAGAATACCATGCTTGTTTGCACTATCCACCTTCACTAATGTTGTATTTTCACATACGACTCTATCAATGACAACCCTTCGCGTATTCATTCATATTAGAAGCTTCTCATATTCATTATTCATGTCCAGAGAAGAACTCCAATGCATTTCTAACAGAAAACCTGTGAAGAATTTGATAATTTGGTCTTCAATCAAAGTCTCCCTGGAATTGTGTTTCATGCCATTACGCTGCATATTTTGCACTGATTTATTTACTATCTAGCCTCTATCTTCTATTTAATTTTTGGAGCTGCCACTTTATGATCATATGCATACTGTTAATGCAAAAGTTTTTTTTAAACAAATGAAAGTCAACCTCTGATATTGAATTGAGTGTTGCCAAAAAAGCCTTCGAGATGAAAATTTGAGATGAGGTCACACAGAGCGTGAAATACTATAGAAGGTTGGGTGACCGTGGAGAATGTACAGAAAGTTGCATCGTTGAAAGACCGTTGTTGACATCCAAGAAAATATTTTAAAGATTCTGAAAGATTGTTGAACAATGTGGAGTATAGAAGTTTGGCCTATAGTGAAAGCCAGGATGTCGAGGAGTGTATGACGTTGAACCAATGAGCAGATGTCAAAGAGTTTGGAAGTCGTGAGGTGTTGTCATGTGATCTGTTGATCTGACCTCACTGTGGCGTGTGAATTTCAATTCACATGTGAATCTCGATTTTGTGAAGAGAACACCGCTTCCCGTGAATTAGGAAAGCTTAGCCAAGTCGATAAACTGTCCAGTTGGCATGTCTACAGACGAGATTGAGAAGTTCATGGAGTGCAATGTTGAGAGAGCATTAATATCAGTGTGAGAATGCAGCAGTGGTCTCTGTAATTTGTTCATTCAATTGAATGGTGCAACCGTGAAGTCTGAGTGATTGACTAGTTTTTTCAGAGAAAATTAAAAAGTGGCGTGGTAAGGTTTAGTTTTATTTATTTACCTTCAATGCTATTTCTTTCACTTTGAAAGAAATATATGAAGTGACCACGCTATAATATTGATACGGAACTGAATTCTTGAATGGTCCATTTGTCGAAGCTATTGGTTTTCAATGTTTGTCATCATATGTATATAAAATAAAAAAAATAAAAAAAATTATATAAAATAACAACTGTGCGGATTGTCATTACCTCCGAAGTTCAACCATCAACCACCAGACTTTTCTTAAAGAAGATGAAGTTCCTTCGATTGAAGTTCCCTGGTTACCAAAGTCAAAGCTCATGCTACATTTCGATCAAAAAAGCATATAGATGTGAGAGGTCTCTAGTTCGAAGAATATCGAGAAAAATAGGTTATGTTGTTTGTTTAATAACAGGCACGCGTGGTCAGAATCATTTTAATTTTTTAATATTTTTTTATAAAACTTAAAGAACGAGAGGATGTTATTTGGCTATCGGTTAGGGGAATTTTTCGATTTAAGAAATTATAAAGACGACTATGTATCAAAGGTTGGTGGCGTATTTTAAAGGCTTAAAGGTTGGTGAATCCTGTTGCAGGCTTTTTCCATATAGGTTCCATCTTTATCATTTATATTTGTTGAATTATTATGTTGTAAACGGGTTAATTTTTTTTTGTTGAAACTGACACTTGGTTAAATTATTGTAAATTCATTGGGTGCATTATTGGTGGTAGTCGACACCTCTTTTTTCAAAGTTGATTGCTAGAGAAAATGACCAAACTCGATGATTTGCTATAGTTATTGAAAAATTTAATGTCATGTACTATTCATAACAGTGTCTAAGTCAGCAATGACACGCTCTTTGACATCCAATCATGTTTGCAAAATGTGAAAAGAAAAATTGAATTCTTGGAGCTAGAGTCCTAGTTTCAACGAGATGAACTGCATGAATTACCAAAAAAGAATTATGAACATGTTCTTGTTCAAAACAAGAATTTGTTTGAACCTGATCATTAGTTAGAGAATGATTAGAGTAATGAAGTGATTTGAAGAACAAATTTGGGTGCAACGGAAAGTTGTGTTTAGGCAAGTGTATGCGAGAGTTATTTGTATACAGATGTGAAGCCTGTCGTTACCAACACTTTAATGAGACCATGGGAAGAGATTACACACAATAAACACGGAACTGGTTTGGGTTACAAAAATGATATTATGGATGTATCTTTTCACATTCCATATTTTGCTAAACCTACACAATTCCAAAGTGATGGATTTCTAAATGGTGTTGTTCCAGAATAAGTTGATAGATGCCAACAGTGTAACAGAGTTGGACATGTGAAATATCAGTATTTTGATATTCACCCATGTGAGCATTGTGGAAAGCGAAATCATTATACAAATAGCTGTTCCAAAAAGAAGACTACTGCAAGAGAGAAGCTAAATTTCGGATGGATTGCTTCTTGGGATTAGACAAAAACAACTAAGATTTACAAGTCATACCAAAGGATATGTTCGAGAGTGATGACCAACCTTGTAATGATGAAAACTACTTCTCACCCTATATTCGACAAGGGGGAAATTGTTGATGGTCTACTACAAGTTCGAATTCAAGATGTCGAGCTTGAGTCATAGTTGAGTTGATTGAGCACTTCCATATTTGAAATTGTTCGAGGAACTATTGTAATAGTTCCAGAGTTTGTGGTCATCTTAAAACCACATTTTTTGTTGTTCTGAAAACTGCTATGAAGGTTCCAGAATTGGTGTTGGTTGAGACTTTGAGTTCTCCCATATTTGTTAGTGGTCATCCTTAAAAACCATTTCCGATAGACATTCAGCTCTTATATAAGATGCATTTTTTTGCATTTTGAGCTCTCATTCTTGGACTTTTGTACATCCCTTCGGACTAAGGGGAGAATGTTAGACAACAAATCCTCGAGGTTAATGATAGGGTTAGTTTGAGTAGTTAGTGGAGTCCAAAAAGATCTGGGAACTAATTTAATTGTTTTCTATAGTATTTATATGCACATCATGTACATAATTCTTTGAGATCAATTAGTATACATTTTATTTGGTTTCCAATCTAATATGTTTAAAAAAATCAAATTATATAAAAGATAATAATATTAAAAACAATCGCGATGAATCATGAAGAAAATATCTTTTTCAAATACGCCAACCACTGCCAAAATGGTGAAATAAATTTCAGCTTCTATTCAACCATGTAGAGTTAAAATAGGCCCAATCACGTCAAATTTTAAAAGCATGGATTTTAAAATTTAATTATAATACATTTTTAAAATATGATTTTTTTTTAATTTATAATATTTTTAAATAGCATGTAAAGAAAATGCATAAAATATAGAATATGTAGATGATTTAAAAGTGAAAGGTTTATTAAAAAAAAAAAGAAACTTTAATTATATATATATATATATATGGAATTCCAGAGTTATTTGACACTTTTAAAATATGAAATTTGTATTTATAAATTTTAAATAGCGTATAAAGAAAATGCATAAAACATATTTTATATTTTTAAATGGTTGAGAAGTAAATGATTTAAGTAAATAATTTAATTTTATATATAAATGAAAGTGGGATTTAAGAGGTATATGATTTGTCTACTTGGGGTAGGTCAAGTGGAGATAGTCGTGAAATGAAGTCTCACCGACCGAATTGGAGATTTTGGGTTCAAATCTTGTGCTACCCTGCCCCTAATAAGATGAATAATGAACATTAAACTCGAAAATCCAAAAGTCTTACCAAAATTATAATATATATATATATATATATATATATATAATTTAAATATTAAAATAATATTTTACTTTTAGAATATTATTATATCTTTTATTTTTATAAATTAATTTAAATATTAGATGAATATTTTTTTTTCCGGGGAAAATAGAGTTCGTAATTTTATTCATAAAATGAAGAAAATTACATGTTGTAGATGCTAGTAGCATATGCAAATAAGCCGTCCATGAGGAGGACAGAAACAAAAAAAAGAAAAATATTTACAAATAGCCGCAATCCTAATCTTTGCGGCCCTTTTTCTTCTCCACTCTACGCCAACCTTGTGTGTCAGGGGAGGAAACAATGAGAGCCCGCGTGGGTTCCAGATTGTTCACTGGAGATTCCTTGTCGGATTCAGAGCCTTCCGAACCATGAGTTCTTTTGATGCCCCCTACATCCAGCTGGGGATTTTGCTGTGGTTGAAATTGGGGCGGTTCCGGATGAGGATTTGGGGAGATATCGTTATGTGTAGCCTGCTGTTCCATATTTGTGTCCAATTCCTCTTGGTTGACTGCCTGATCTGAAGATATGTCCTCTTCTTCCAGCGGTTCTGTGTGTTGCCAACCATTGGGCTTTTTTTTCCCCTTGTTCTTGTTTCCTTTGGGATTCTTTTTAACCAGGGGGCAGTCAAAATGGAGGTGTCCTGTTTGCCTGCAGCTGCGACATCTGAAAGCGGTATTTTCATAGTCAAGGGGCTGAACCCGCTGAGAGTTATTGAAGATCAGTGTGATATGTTCAGGCAGTCCCTGACTCATATCCACTTCAACGCAGATTCTGGCGAAAGAGAAGATACCTCTGCTTAATCTGTCCTCGTCCATTTTGATGAATTTCCCTAAGGTATTCCCAATGGCTGCTAGAGCTAAGTGATGCCAGAAATGTAGTGGGAGATTATGAAGCCGCACCCAAACCGGCATAGTTGTGATTTTCATAGTGTTTGCATCAAAATCAGCGAACCAAGGGGTAACAAAAAGACCAGCATTACCCCAAAACCAAGGCCCATCAGTAATGATACTATCCCTTTCTTCTTCTGTATGGAAGCCAACAATGAAGAAGCCCTTTGAGCATAGATGAATATCGCATTCTGTAGTCCAATTGGAATAAATCCACTGATGTAATGCATCAGATTTTGGCCAGAAGCCATTGAATCTACATATTATAGCAGTTTTAGTGAAAGCAGAGTGTAGAGCTGTTACCTCTGGCATTGAAACTTGGAGCCTTGGGGATTCCAGTTTTTGATCTACTATATATGGGCCTGGTAGCTCTGTTAGTGTCTCTGGTTTGTTCTGCATTTTTTCTTTGCCCTTGACTGCGTCACGGAATGAAGCTGGCGCCTTTGAACCAGAGCCCTTGCTTCCACCACGCAACCTTAGGTTGAGAAGTATGGTTGTATCTTGACTGATCCCATATTCCTGAATAGTATGCTGGTCCTGTAGACATCGTCCAGCGCAGATCAGGTTCTGTTGATTTAATGGTATTCCAAGCTGTTGTTGTATTTCTTTCTTGAGCTCTTGTATGGTTGTGCCCATACGAAGTCGCATGCATCGATGGCCTTCCACAGTAGATTTTATAAATATTTGAATCCTGTTTTCATCCTGGTAGCATTCAGCCGCCTTGTGGCTGAGCTTCTGAGGGTTATATGTGTTCTGTGTCATTTCCTTCGCTCCCCTGTTTTTATGCATCTCATTTGTATTATTCCCCGTCTCTGCTCCCAACGCAGAAGTAGCCACTGTGGACCGTCCCCTTGCTACTTTGCTGGGATTTCGCTGTCCAGATGGGATCCAGGTTGTCGATACAGAGCATAGCTCTAAATCGGTACCATTATCAGCCTGGGCACTGGTGTCTTCCTCACGCTTGTGTCCCCCAGGGCGCGCGACAAAGGAAAGGGCAAGAGCCGCCGAGGGCCGCACTGAACAGTTATTGTCAAACAAGAGATTTTGCAACCAAGCCTCCATTGCCAAGTTCAATGTGCAGGTCTGTTGCTTCATGATAATCCTAGAAATAGTCTGGTTCAAAAAAATACTAAAAATCACCTCCTCTGTATAAGCGAGGTTCTCAGCAACCAACAGAAAGATAGTATCAATGCCCATGACGGCAAGGGAGACGATTAGAAAGGGAGTCCGTCCAGCGACCATCCCCGGGCTCGAAAAACCTCCGGGAGTTCCCGTCGCAACCCCCTGCTGTATACCTTGGGCGAGCAAAAGTCCCCATTCAGGCCTTGAAACGCTATTGGGTATATAGTCTCCTAGTCCCGATCCCTGTGCATGATTCAAACTATGGCGAGATACCCACTGTATCCTTTGAGCCCCCAAACCCGTCTGTTTCAACAAGAAACAGGGCGTCCTTATCATTCCAGTTTGCCGGTGAGGGCAAAACTCCGAGAGCCCATGTGCGCCAGGTAGATCACGCGCTAACGATGCAATCATGTGGTAAAGAGACCCCCATTGCCGCCAAGATTCATGGCCTCCATGGCAGCCCCACAGGCCGATAGCAGGCAGGGGCAAGGCGGCCGCACCCAGGAAATTGTTCTTGCACAGAGTAAACCCTAGCTCCATCGTTTTCCTCCTTTGATTTACTGCTTCAAATATTAGATGAATATCATATGTTGAAATATTAAAATTTGTATATATGATTATAATATATATTTAATTATAGGTTTATTAATGTGATTAATTATATGTTAATTAATATAATTAACATCCCTAAATCAATAAAAACATAATCAAAATTTATAACAATATAATATATCGCCTAAAAAATAATCATAAAACATAGAAACCTAATCAATATCCATAACAAAATAGTCCGTAACAAAAAAATTAACATAAATAACACATGATTTATTGATTAGAAAGAAATTACATAGTTTAATTTAACTTTAAAATATTTCACATAATTTATTAATTAACTCAAATGGCATGAATTTGAAAATTAAAATATTTCACATAATTTATTAATTAAACTCAAATGGCATGAATTTGAAATATTCTAGATGGTTTATTAATTAAAATATAACCATATAACTCAATAAATATTTCTATTTCAGTACCAAAAAAAATCTAATTAAATAAATTTTATTACTTAAATTTAAAGTTTAAAAATATAAAAATATTATTAACACGTAACTTTATATAAATCGAACCATGGAATATAGAATATTAAGCTATAGTTACATCAAATTTAAAATATTAACATATAATTCCATAAATTTCAAATTATTTCAATAATATTTTGTGCTAAAAAGTACTCGAGTTTAATTACAATATCGACAATCATGCACTCTTCATATTTTCAGTGTTCTAAAATTCCCAAACAGTATGGTTTCAAAAATGTGTAGAGTGCCACCCACGTCCACTAGCATGTTGACGAAACTAACATTTCAGTGGAAAATGTCATGTTCAGGCGGTAGTTTGTACAAGAAGCTTTTTGTTGCTTATTGTTGTGAAAAAAAAAAGAATTAAATTATTTTTAAATCTACGAAGTTAAAAATAGTTTATAGGATAGATTACTTCACTATTTGATTTATACTTCTAGCTTCTAGACACACACTTTTTGCTGAATAAATTATCCCAAGAGCTAGCTGCCAGAATATATACATAATTTTCCATGTTTTCTTTGAAGGCCTTGCATTCTAAAATGTAATGCGTTTCTATATCAATTTCTCCGGAAGTGAAAAAAATGCATACTCTTTCTTCCCACACTTCTTTTGGCCTTTGAGAATTAGTCCTTAACTAAGCAATAAGAATTTTGGCTCTCCAATAAATATTGGCCTCTATGTACGTTTTTTCTTGATGATTATGATTGGGATTAAACTCTTCAATATAATATTTTTTCTTTCTCCTTAGCTCCTTTTATTGGTCTCCATGTACGTTTTTTTTTTATGATTATGATTGGGATTAAACTCTTCAATATAGTATTTTTTCTTTCTCCCTAGCTCCTTATCCCAAGTACGCTTGTGGAACTTATCCATAACAAAAGTTTTTATCTCTTTATTATTTGTGGGACACATGTTCAAACAAATATCTCATTTACTAAGCCATTTATTATTTTGTCGCATCCAAGTCTTCTTTCTTTTGCATAATGTGCCATTCAAAACAACTTTAGTAGGCCATTTTCCCTCTTCCATTTGCTCAATTTTTTAAAAATATCTTATGACTCGCACCATCGCGATCGCTTCAATGGGAGCAACCCCCATTTCACTTAACAAGATATCATAAGAACTGCGCTTTTAATTTTGAACTTGTTTGTAATCAAGCGCTTCTAAATTTTCTCAATTTGTTTCCATTGCATGTCGGATGTACTACTCGCCCACAATTCACAATCGTAGAGAATCATCAAAATCACTAATGGTCTTCCAGTCTCATAACTATGTCTCTCTACACCTATTTTGAAAAGCATAAAATGCTTTCCAACCCCCCAAAGTTCTTTTCTTTCTACAACCATCCCAACTTAGATTTTTGTTGAAGTTGATTCCGAGGTATTTGTACTCTGCAACTTATTCAAGAGTGTTGTCTTCAAAGTAGAACTTGTGTTGGTTATGTTTTCTTTTGTTACAAAAAACCACTATTTTCATTTTGTTAATATTGACTTGCATCCCCATCCTTCTACAAAAATGTTCAAGTGAAAATAATTGCTCTTGCAAACTAAAAGCAGATTTAACAATCAAAATAAGGTCATTTGCATACAAAAAAGCCTTATAACAAACTCGCCCAAATGGACATTGTCAACCCCTTGCAAATTTAGCCACTCTTCAAGCTTGTCAATATATAAACCAAAAAGAGTAGGAGACAATAGGCAACCTAGTTTGACCCGGATATCACTTTTAAACTTTGAGAGATGCCTAGTGAAGTTCTAATTTTGACTTTCACTTCCGCATACATCCTATGAAGAGCTCCTCTAAAATGCCTAGGAACCTCATGTTTCTCTATTCTATGTCAAAAGCTTCTCTAAAATCAACAAAAGACTTCCTCTACTGATTTACCTGATTTTATTTTCTAGCATACTTCCAAATAACTTTGCAAATAAAAATTATCATATTTCTTTATTTTGCATGTAACACCGGGTAAAGTGATTAGATTTCAATGGACTACTCAGAACGCGCCTTACCAATTGTGATTTTGTTACCCACCCCAATATACCATATTGGAAAACAAAAAACACCTGAATTTTGAGATAAAACGCTTATTTGAAATACCCCGTTCAAATCTCAAGTAAGAGCGAGGGCGTTATCTTATATGTCTACTCGAAAATGGAAAATAATGAAGTGATTCATCAGAATCTCTGTTATCCGGATCACTCTTGTCAAAGTTTGGACGGTAACTGCTTCGTAACGGGGATTCGCTGTTTAGAAACCCTGGATCGTCATGGCTAGGGTTTGGGAATATCTGGTTTCGCTATTTTGAAACCCTAAAAAAATATCCGCTTTTGGGTTAGGTATGTCTCGAGTCCGTGGCATTATGGGTTTCCTTCCTAATGTGGGGCCGTACATCAAAAAAATCTTCTTACCTCCGATCTTTAGGGCCGCCAAATCGTAAGTCTGGACACCTTCATCCACCAAATTTAAGGTACCGCACCAAACCCTACCCCCCTTTCTTGTGATTCCCCACTTCCCCATGGATCGCCTATTTAAAACACGACATAAGTTAAAACCAATTATATGGACTGAGCTAACAGAAAATTTAAAGACAATGCTGAGCTTGCTCCGCTGAAAGAGAGTTGAAACATTTGGTACACATTCAGCTGCTCTCTTCTTTACTACTAACTCGAGTCGAAGTCGAGAAACTCATCATCGACATCGACATTGAACGGCTCCGGTGCGGCAGCACCATCAAGGAACTCAGAGGACTTGTAAAAATGGGGCAGTATATCCCTCCCAGTCACCCGGCAACTCCGGCGGCTAATTAAAGGAGTGTAGACTGAGCTTGAAGAATTGCTCTGGCAGTTACAAGTGATCGGAATTTGGAAAAATAAAAATAAAAATGGTGTTTGAATTATGTTTTTGATAATAAAAATAGATTCAGCACCATAAAAAATTTATGGAAAAAATCTTGAAATTTAATAATTGTAACTTGGATTTATAAAAAATTAGCTTATTAAAATATCACCAAAATTTCCCTAATTTTCAAAGCAAAAAATAATCTTATTAAACTACAGCATAAAAATAAAGTTGGTCAAGAATAACGGCTCCTCCACAAATTCTTCCGCTCTGTTAAATCAACTAAGACAAGTGTTGCCTCCCTCCAGGGTTCGAACTCGCAACCATATCTCAAAACCTTCAGTCTCTCTCTCTGCACTGTCGACTGGTAGAACTGGAGGAAACCCTTCAGTCTCTCTCTCTGCACTGTCGACTGGTAGAACTGGAGGAAACGACCCTCATATCTGCAGCACCATCTACGAAGAAAAATCCAAAAAGCAAACGAAAAAGACGGTAGATTGATATGGCTATGCCCAACATGAGGAAAGGAGACGATTTCACTGTAATCGTTTCACTTCAAGGTTATTTTTAAAATGAAGTTTTTGAGATCACTTACTAAATTTTACTAAAATGAAATGTACTAGAGTGAGATCAATTACTAAATTTTAATTTTATTAATCAAATTTCGGAATCTAATTAAATTTAATACAATCTGCAATTAATTGAGAACAATAATCAATGAAGCAGACGAAGTGCTAAACGGTCCCTACTAAAGATTTGATTATGAGTTGAGTTTTCATCATCATTTTGGAATTCATACTTTTAAAAGTAACTTTATTAGTTTATTTTGTTTTATGATAATTTTAATATAATTTACAATTAACAATTGTTGTTAAAGGTGTAAAGATATATCGAAGATATAAAAAATTTGGGAGGATTATCTTGTCAAAAATAAAGCTTATTGTTGAATGCAAACACCTGCACTTTCTTGGTTAGGTTTTCTCTCTTCTTTCTCTCCAAAAAGATTTGGAAAAGGAAGAACCCCCTCCCTCTTGTTGGGTATTTTTCGATGGGAAAATACCAAAAACCAAACAAAAACTAAACACCACAGAGCCAATGCTCTGTTTTCACTGTTCCAGGATCTTTGTGCACATGAAAGTTTTTAATAAAAGTTGACTGAACAGAATATTACACACCATAAAAACATTTCTATTCATTAAAACAAAAACACTGATACACATTCATCCTCTTTCACTCAGAGGGATTTACCAAAAATACATTCAGCCAACTCTGATACATGTTCATCCTCTTTGCTGAGAGGGATTCACCAATATTACTTTCACCCATCAAAAACAAAAACTTTGTTTTTTCTCTCCACCTGAGAGTTCATTGTGCTGGGTTTACTGCTGTAAAACCCCTTTTCCATTCATTGCTGTGAAAAACATTTTACACACATACTACTGTAAAGTAAATTTACATTTACATCTGACTGAAATCCCTTTTTTTTTACATTCCTGGATTTTCACATTACAAAAAAAAACTTATGCATTCTTTTCTTTTGCATTTCAATGCAAATCCAATTCATTAATAAAATCTATGCACTACTGTGCAATGTCTTCACCTGCTTCATGTGCGCTCCCATGTTCTCTTCACTCACACTGCTGTGCATAAACTTCTATTTCATTTTTGCTCCACACCGGGCTCTCACACTACATACATACCTTTTTATTACAATGAGAAAACTGGATTATTTGTGCACTGCTGTGCAACAATACATATAGTTTTTCCGCTGCTGCTACGTTTCTCCCATGCCCAATAACAACTCCATAATACTCCTCGCTGCTGCGAACACATATATATTTGTTCTACTCTCGTGTGCGATAATACAATGCCATACGAAGTCAACGTTTTACAAAAAAAATATTTTTATGTGTCAACAAAACTAAATGTCATATTATGTGCCGTATGGACAAAACTTAAAAGTTTACCAACGCATATGACATTGCATTAAAACAGGTATGGTCAACCAGACTTAGTTTTTACTCCACGCAAACCTTGATTTGATGCGGGCGGGCTGCATCTTCGGAGATCGACGGCTGACAACACGCAACCAGATCGGACGACTGTGATGAATATCGGAAGCCACTTTAATGCTGAGCTTTAGCACCCGAGAAAGTGACTTTGGCTGATGTCAGGTGAGAAACACGTGGCGCCACCATATTCCATCGGGTTCGTTTGCCGGATTATTCCTTCGCCGGAAAGCTGGTCCGAGAAGTTCCAGGCGGGTATGCTGAACGGTTTCTGGCGATGTTGCCGCTGCGTTGAAATTACGATTTCAACACTCCCCTTTAATTTCAACAGCTGGGCATTCGGTCATACCCAGACTCTTCCTCTCGTAGAGGGATTCCTTAGTAGTGCTGTTACAAAGATATCTTCCTCACATAGAGGGATTCACCAACTGCTTCTGATGCAGTTCACAAACAAACAAAGTTGTCTTCCTCTTAATAGAGGGATTAACCTGAAACTGTGCTTAAGAGCACCTTCCTCATGACAGAGGGATTCACCATAACAATGTGCTGAAGAGCACCTTCCTCATGACAGAGGGATTCACCTGTTATAAAGAAACATCTTCCTCTTAACAGAGGGATTTACCAAACTATGCTAAAGAGCATC
Source organism: Pinus tabuliformis (assembly GCA_031772625.1). Lineage (NCBI taxonomy): Eukaryota > Viridiplantae > Streptophyta > Pinopsida > Pinales > Pinaceae > Pinus > Pinus tabuliformis. The sequence goes on along the minus strand of CM062810.1, from coordinate 632,345,135 downwards.
TTCCTCTCAATAGAGGGATTCACCAATGACTATGCTGAAAAGCATCATCCTCTTGATAGAGGGATTTACCAAATGACTGCTTCAAGTGCAGTTCCAAAACAAACAATCATTGCACTGTTGTGTGTGCAAACTCATTACAATGTTCTTTTATGCTGCTGCATATTCTCTGCTGCACTGTTGTGCCATCTTCTTTGCTGCGTCTACCCCACACTGCTGTGTCTACACTTGCACTGCTTGTGCACTTTTCAAAGACAAAATACTCTGTCTTTTCTGGAACAATTACACTGTCCCAATTTACAAATTTACACTACTGTGTGTAAACATTTCTTACATTCACTGTTGTTGCATATATTGCATTTCAATTCAATGAACAACAAATTCATTACATTTACCTTTACTGCTGTAAGGAAAATTTCTTTTGCATGTGCTGCTGTTCAAAACTTTTTGCTGCTGCATTTTTTTTATTTGCATTGCTGTGTGCTTCTCCTTCTTGCCATCATGCTGCTGTTCATAACTTCTTGCTGCTGCATTTTTCATATTCACTGCTGTCCATACCCATAACCATAAACTGTGTCATCCCTGGGTTTTTATTTGCTGCTGTGTTGCCTCTACAATTTGCACTGTGGCTGCCTTTTGTTTCATCATACTGCTGTGTGCCCATACTCTTGGCATGTCATTCTCCACAAAAAAATAACACAGGCTGCTGCCTTTTCTTATGCACCCTTGCTTCACACAATCTTAGTCTTCATTTTTTTACACACTGCACTGCTGTGCAATTCCTTTCGATTTTCTGCTGTCACACACATTCTCATTCACCCATGTGCATTAAAAATCTGTTGTCCCTGTTTTTCTTTAGCCATTTCTGTGCATGTTGCATTGCATACAAAAAAAACATTACATTTTTTTTACTGCTGTGTATTGTACTCACTCTGCTGTGAGTATGTTCTCTCACATTACATAGAAGGAAACTACCTTCCATTGCTATGCATTTCAATGCATGTGCACCACAAAAAAAATTTAAACTGCTGTTCATTCTAATCCATGTGCTCCAAAAAAAATTTCCAAACTGTTGTCTTATGTTCTATCTTCCCACTGCTGTGAGGGTCTCCATGCTTTGCATTTTTCTCTTATCTCGCTGCTGCTCTTTACATTTCAGCGCTGCCATCTTTTCTTCTTTATGCATTTCTGTGCATATTGCATAAACACAAAGCAAAAACATTGTTGATTTCATCACTGCTGCATATTACCTTTTAGAGGGATTAACAAAGATTTCATTTGCAACTGTTGTGCTGCAATACATCCTCCATCAACAAATGACTGTTAATACAGTTCAACAAACAAAATTCAAGCTCCCCTTTAGTGTATGCTTGTCTTCTTTTGGCAGATTCTTCTCAAAATAAATTTAGATCCACTGGGGAGTTCAAGGGGTTTTCACACTATATTACTTTCCTTCTCCATACTTGTGTAACTTTCTTCTTTTGCATGGGTCTAGCTTGCATAGCAGCCCATCTTAAGTTACAATCACGTGCCATATGCCCAATGTTATGACACTTGAAACATTCAACATTATTCATGAATAACATTTCATGATTTCTTCTAAAATTGTTTCTTGGAGGTTGTCGAAGACCACAACATCTATCTTTATGAAATGCTCTACAGTCTTTTGCCATATGACCAAAGTTTGAGCAAGCATAACAATAACCATAAAATGAACTTTGGTACCTGGGAGATGGAGGTTTCCTTGATGTACTTCTGAAGCCTTGCTGCCTTGAGATCCTTTGATGATAACCATTGCCTTTTGCCTCTTTGACATCAGCTACATTTCTTCTTGGTGCTGGTTTTCTGCTTGGAGAAGGATTTCTTCTATTGCAGCCTTCATTTTTCTCCTTGCCTTTGCTGGAACTAGGAGCATCACCATCTCTTTCTGGCTTCTTCACATCTCCTTTGCTTAAAGCATCCTCATCCTTGTTTGAGGGTTCACCTACATACCCAAGTCCTGATTTATCAGATGGAGATCTGTGATAGCTGAGCATGTCATCCAAAGCTTGAGAGCTCTTCATGATCTTGTTCATCCCTTCAACCTTCTTCCTGAGGAGGACAATCTCTTCTTCTAACTTTTCACATTCATTATTTTTCTTTGCTAGTTGTCCCTCAGTTTCTTCCTTGCTACGAGTAGCTTCAGCTGCTACTATTTTAAGAGAGATGATGTCTGTCTTCATTTTGGAGATTTCTGCTTGACTGCTCTCCATCTTCTTTTCAGCTTCTTGTGCCTGCTTCCTGGCTTCTTGTAGTTCGGACTTAAGGGAGGAGACCTCTACTTTGTACTGTCCAATCTCTTCTGCAAGCTTGTTCACTCTCTTGTGCCTTTGTTCAAGTTGACTTGACAAGGCGTCTTCCTGCTTCTTTGCTTCATTCAGCTGATTTGTCATGGATATGACTTCTTCATGACGTTTCCTCTTGCATTGATCAAGCTCCTTCTTGAGCTTGGCTAGCTCTTCATCCCTTTCTTTTACTTGAAGCTTGATGAGGTCAAGCTTTTCATTCTCAGCTTCTATGATGGGTGCTTCTTGACTCATTGTCATGGTCAGTGCTCCCTTTGCATGAAGGTCATGCAGTCTGTCCCATATATCCTTTGCCGATGAGTATTTCCCTAGATTCTTCTTCACAGAATCAGGTAGTCCATCCAAGATAGTCTTTGCTGCTTGTGCATCATACTCCATGGATTCTTTATCCTTCTTGCTGTCATCAATCACTGACTCCCAGACTTCAATCCCCTCATACATTAGGAAAGCCCTCATCATTATTTCCCATACATCAAAGTTTTCATCAAACTTTGGGGTTTCAAATAAAATGTATTCAAATGGATTGCCTTCTATTTTAATAGAGGAGGGAGACACATTTTTAACAGGCTTGGAGGCTTTCTTCTTTGACCTTGCCATTCTTATCTAGGCTTTAAATACTTGACTGTGTTTTCTTTTGAATCACTGACTGTTCTTTTAACAACAACAGAAAGGAAAGCTTTGAAAAATACCTTAACTCTTTTGGCTGAGTCTTCACACTGCTGGAGAAGTTTGACTGCTGCAACCACACTTTCCTTCAGCTTCTTTGAGTCTTCAAAGAGCCTGGACTAGCTCTGATACCACTGTTGGGTATTTTTTGATGGGAAAATACCAAAAACCAAACAAAAACTAAACACCACAGAGCCAATGCTCTGTTTTCACTGTTCCAGGATCTTTGTGCACAGGGAAGTTTTTAATAAAAGTTGACTGAACAGAATATTACACACCATAAAAACATTTCTATTCATTAAAACAAAAACACTGATACACATTCATCCTCTTTCACTCAGAGGGATTTACCAAAAATACATTCAGCCAACTCTGATACATGTTCATCCTCTTTGCTGAGAGGGATTCACCAAAATTACTTTCACCCATCAAAAACAAAGACTCTGTTTTTTCTCTCCACCTGAGAGTTCACTGTGTTGGGTTCACTGCTATAAAACCCCTTTTCCATTCATTGCTGTGAAAAACATTTTACACACATACTACTGTAAAGTAAATTTACATTTACATCTGAGTGAAATCCCTTTTTTTTTACATTCCTGGATTTTCACATTACAAAAAAAAACTTATGCATTCTTTTCTTTTGCATTTCAATGCAAATCCAATTCATTAATAAAATCTATGCACTACTGTGCAATGTCTTCACCTGCTTCATGTGCGCTCCCCTGTTCTCTTCACTCACACTGCTGTGCATAAACTTCTATTTCATTTTTGCTCCACACCGGGCTCTCACACTACATACATACCTTTTTATTACAATGAGAAAACTGGATTATTTGTGCACTGCTGTGCAACAATACATATAGTTTTTCCGCTGCTGCTACGTTTCTCCCATGCCCAATAACAACTCTATAATACTCCTCGCTGCTGCGAACACATATATATTTGTTCTACTCCCGTGTGCGATAATACAATGCCATACGAAGTCAACGTTTTACAAAAAAAATATTTTTATGTGTCAACAAAACTAAATGTCATATTATGTGCCGTATGGAAAAAACTTAAAAGTTTACCAACGCATATGACATTGCATTAAAACAGGTATGGTCAACCAGACTTAGTTTTTACTCCACGCAAACCTTGATTTGATGCGGGCGAGCTGCATCTTCGGAGATCGACGGCTGACAACACGCAACCAGATCGGACGACTGTGATGAATATCGGAAGCCACTTTAATGCTGAGCTTTAGCACCCGAGAAAGTGACTTTGGCTGATATCAGGTGAGAAACACGTGGCGCCACCATATTCTATCGGGTTCGTTTGCCGGATTATTCCTTCGCCGGAAAGCTGGTCCGAGAAGTTCCAGGCGGGTATGCTGAACGGTTTCTGGCGATGTTGCCGCTGCGTTGAAATTACGATTTCAACACCTCTCCATTGGGATTCATTTATCTCAAAAAAAATAAAAAAATAAAAGAAAACAAAAACAAAACAAAACAAAACAAAAAAACAAAAAACAAAAAACAAAAGACAAAAACAAAAACAAAAACAAAAACAAGAACCATAACCACTTAACTGTCTAATAATTAGACAAATTCTGTCTTTCTTCATAGTTTCTAACCACATCTATTAATTATCAAAATATATATTTACATGTATATATAAATATAATATATTCATGAATAATTTAAATAATTTATTTTATCTATAATAATTAATTTAAAATTATATATAAATTTAAATTTAAAAATATCATCAGTAATCACTATTATTTCAATTTCAACTTAATTTAACAAAACAGGTAAACTTATTATGAAATTTTTGGTTTAATCCCATTAATCTATATTGAAGGGAAAGACTTAGTGATTATAATAATAGCTAGCTTAACTGACATAAACAAGACGCACATTCCACTAATAACCCAATAATAATATCACACTTCCTGTTAAAGACTCACATCTAATCAATCACCATTAAAAAATAACATCTGATCATGTGCTAGCGAATCCTCCTCGAGTAGGAGTACCATCAGGGTTCACATCGTTGTAGTTCCAAATCCTCTTATTACAGTATTGTTCCATTCTATCATTGCAGGCCTGGCACGTGCGAGTCAACCCAACAATGCAACCCACTCCTACATGTTTTCCCACTTTGAAGTTCTTCACATCATTACCAATCTCTGTTACAATTCCTACCACTTCATACCTGCATGCCACAAAAAAACTCACATAACTGGTACAGAGAAACTTCACGTATATTAATGGTGATATCATATGATCTTAAAACAATATACATATGCGCACCCAACGACCATTGGGTAATGAGAAATGCCATAGTCATTTCGAAGTTGATGCAAATCTGTGTGGCATATTCCGCAGTAAATGACCCTGATCACCACATCTTCAGGTCCTGTGTTTCTGCCAAAGCCAAAGGATCAACTATTCATTTAAATTCAATGAAGTAAGTAAATAACTTGACATTTACCAAATTCTTTTTGGTGGAAATTTTGTTTCAGAATATCGATATGAAAAGCTTCAACTCAAACTTTATCATAAAAATTTGTTTCCTCAGATATTTTCACTCAAAAAATTGAATTGGTTAACCTATTAACTCACTTCCAAATAGACTCTTGGCATTCATATACTGCAGATGTCCTCCAGCTATATAAGTGAAATGACTGTGTTTTCTCATATATTTCTACTCAAGAATAGACTCTTGGCATTCATATACTGCAGATGTCCTCCAGCTATATAAGTGAAATGACTGTGTTTTCTCATATATTTCTACTCAAGAAATTAAATTAGTTAACTTATTAACTCACTTTCAAATAGATTCTTGACATTCATAGACTGCAGATATCCTCTAACTATATAACTGAAATGACTGATTAATGCTAGACTCAATGTTCCTGAAATTAAATTGTATTCTTTTATAATCAAGTAAACTTTATTCTTTCTGGCTCTTTCATGCTGCTTTTTATTTTTATTTTATTTTTTTGCATAGCGAAGGTGGGATGTAAGAATATGGGGATGGGAGGAATCAAATCTTGGAAAATCTTCTCGACCTATTTCCGGTTAGTGGACATTACAGATCTCCACTTATACCTCTTCATGCGAGGAATTCCAATTATTTGACTGGTTTTTGCACGCTGCTTCTGAAAGCTCATTCATGTTTTACGCTCTCTTTATTCATTCATAACAGTTGGTACCCCCATTAGTAGATCAGAGAGCTCAAGGAATTCTTTGTGAAGAATAGCCCGATGCAAATGGTCTCTTTTCTCTCTAGTTATACCCGTACCCTATCGTAATATCTATCTAAAGCAACCTTATTCACCGTGATCGATATAGATATCTACTAAATACTGTTGGTAAATACAAAAATAGCAGAGGCTTTCTTTCATACTTCGTTAATAAAGAGACTCTTTGGATTTCGATGTAAGTTTAAGGCTTTCATTATGTTTTTCCGGGTAACTCTGCTGCTGACATCCAAATGTAAGGTATCAATGAAGAGCCGACACCAAACTAAGTTTCTCCATGGTCATGGCTTATTTTAACGTAAAATTGGAATAAATTAATATGGGGAAGACTATCCTAAATAAATAAATTTGGGGGAGGCCACATCTCTGGATCCAATGGGTTTGAGTATTCAGAAGGCAATGCACAAAATCCAGCTTTTTTATTTATGGAATCAAGATTTGGTGACGTGACTACAACTGGGCTTGACAATTTCGATCATATTTTATATTGAATTCTGTCGCCAATGGTATCTGATAGAAATTGTGAATTTTGTAGATAATGGCGTTTCATAGAAATTTTGACGCATAGGGTAGGTGACCGACAACAAATAGAAATCCTGGACCCTGACCCTACGGTGGCCACCCGATCCTATAACTTGGGGATATCCTGGATTCAAATCGATTCTAACTCGGGCCATGTTTTTTCATTTTAATAGGGATATTGCTTTTGGTGAAAGCAGCCGTTCCGGTGGGCAGGTGACATAAATGTATACGAATGTGGACAGATTTCACATTTAACAGTGTGGACATGTGTCACACTTAGACAAAAGATAGACCAAAGCTTGGCCTGACTATTTTCAAAAGGGAACACCTTCAATATAATTAGTTAATCAATAAAGCAGATGAAGTGCTTAACTTTCCCTACTAAAGATTTGATTACGAGTTTGAGGTTTCAACATCATTCAAGAATTCATATTCCGAAGAGTAACCTCATTAGTTGCATTTGTTTTAAATTTTTTTGCCTCGTGGTCCTTTTAGAATGGGAAAAAGATACTCAGATCCATGCTTCTTCAGCTAGTAAATCAGTTATGGGATTCAATCGTTATCAGATAAATAGCCCGGGTGAAGGCTATGTCAAAGGCGAATTTCCGTGAGATTTGGGGTTTTGGCAAAAGAAAATGACCACCAACTTCCTTTTAAAAAAAGTTTTAAAAAATATGGTCACACATATATATATTTCGTGTTTACCTGACAAGATTTTCCAGGACAAGCTTTCGGTTCCTGTGCACACAAGGGGTTGGAATTTTGATGTCACTGCCCTCAGGAAAAAGGTGTTAGTGCAGTCCCTAATGCTATTATTTCTGAAAGTATTGATACCTCTACTGAAAGTATTGATACTTCTAAGCCGTGGGCCTTTTTTATAGTGACTTTATCAACAATGTGGTCAGAACAAGGTATTATTGCAGTCCCTAGTGCTATTATTTCTGAAAGTATTGATACTTGAGCCGTGGGCTTTTTTTGATAGTGACTTTATCAACAATGGTCAGAACAGTGGAGTAGGGTTAATCTTATTCCTTTCTCTCGATTACAGTTTCAAAATCAAAATTTAAAATGGGGTTGGGAACTTTTGGCCTGCAAAAGCTTGCACTTTTGGCCTGCAAAAGCTTGCACTTTTGGCCTACAAAAACTTGCTTCTGTTTTCCAAAAAGAACTGTGGCATTCAGTTACGGGGGACTCAATGTCATTTATTAACTGGCTTAATACTGTAGATCAAGCTTATTATTGATACCTTCATACCTTCATATTGTTTTCATGCTCACATATTTACATGGAAAGGATACATGCAACAGACGGCTAGTCAAAAGGTCTCCTTTTAGAAAATAATCTTTGAGCTATAATTGAACAGATTAACCGCCAATCATATGAATATTTTCAGTCCTTTCAGGATGCAATCCCTACACGAAATGCAAATTGAGACTGTTTACACATGGATCTCTTTTGGCTTTGTTTACAGCTCTTGTTTTAGCTGTCAGTGTTTAGTGTTTAGCTGACTTTCATAGACAATCTTGACTATGTATTTGTCTGATATTTATTGTTATTACTTGCTCTCAGCTGTGAAGCAAACTACTGGATTGGGACGGCTATGCACTTTTCAGTTACTCGGCTAGTCCACTTTTTTTTTACTCACACATAGACCGATTGGCTTTTATGCCCGATTTTTTAATTTTGCTAACAGTTTTTGGTGGTGTATTTCTTTAGAGGTTTTTGTAGATGACAAAATGTACTGATCAGGCTAGCTCTTCACGTAAAGCTACTTAATCAGGGTAAAACATGAAGACACATATTATAAATTCATAATTTTATTATAATAAAATTACAAAAAGAATTCTAATAAAATAAAAGAAAAATTGTGTTTACAGACCATATAATTCTCTAGAACATATCATGTGATGTGACCATTAAAAGACATAATATTTATAAACAAGTACACGATAGATGCTGCTTTCCGTAAAATGGTTAATTTTATCATAAATAGAAAGATTTCCTACTGAACAGAATTATGAGGAAAAAGAAAAACCATGAAAGGGGATTATTTTTGTGACACATTTTTTCATTCAGGGAAGACTTGAACCTGAAACCTGAAAGACCAATGTCTCAGCGCACAAAAATGAACCATATAAAAAATAAACCAAAACAAAATCAAAATCCTTGCCATTGTAGGGCACATCAATCATCGGTTCAAATTTCTACAGTAATAAACAGAGCTAAGTAGATCACATTTCCTCTAAATGCCGGAAGCAGAGCATAAAGCATAAGACTGAAAACAGGCCATTTCTGGCGCTTGTCAACTTCTCCATATTCAGAGCTAATCTTGCAACTTGCTACCTAGTATGATGAGGCAAAATCCCAAGATTTTATTCTCAGAAACTGTACATACAAATATATACCCGGTATGACGTCACGGTCGCCGAGCAGCCTGACCCTGAGTGCGCACACTGCCTTCAAGCCCTTCATCCGACTCTGAAAAGAAAGAGCCTTGCTTACATTCAGAGGAAAACAGCTTCTCTGTTCAATCTTTACAAAACGCTTACGACGATTCATTGATTCATAATCTCATACACTAATAGCAATAATTACCAACATTGCATAAAAATAATTACCGATTTGGCTTTGCTCCCTTTCAATGTAAACATGGAGGCAAACATGTTCTTCTTTACGCCCCCACGCTTGTGCGGAAGGCTCGCCAAATTATTATTCCCTGTCTGTAATTTCCCACCTTTAGCAGTCTTTTTTTCTTTCTTCTCCATGTCGGCAGCGGTTGAATGCTCAGAGACAAAGAGACCAGAGAGCACAGATCGAGATAAAGCGGGATTTTATCAGCCAACGATTAATAATGGAACAGAAGATGCAGGTTAACAGTGAAGGCCCCTGCTTATATCTGCATTGTACAATTTTGTTTTGTACATCGAATTTTCAACATCATTGCAGTAGTGTGACTTTTAGGTACATATCTTTGTCCCTTTAAAATTTGGGAATATGTGAAAAATCTTTATTAAGATAATTTCTAAATACTAGCAATTGTCCCAAAAGGTACAAAGAGAGGCCGATAGGATTATTAAAAGGAAGACACTTCTATAGATAGTCAAGCATATATAAAGCTCACTAGTGACCAAGGCAATAACCACGATTTGATATTAAAAGAACAAAACCAAAACCAAACCATTCATATCAATATATTAAGTCTAAAAGAACAAAACCAAAACCAAACCATTCATATCAATATATTAAGTCTAGAACGCGTTCATACTTAAAACTCAATAGATTATTGGCAACACACTTTATTTTTTTAAATAAAAAGTAAATTACAGCGTTTTACATGGTAAATGAAAAGCAGAGAAATTTGTGATTTGCAAATATTAAAACAAATCACTTACATTGCTGGTTGACACTACAACTAAAACATTAACTAATTGTAAGATGCTTTTCCTAAACATTATTATTATTATTTTTAATAAAATTCATTTAATAAAAATAATTTAATTAATTATGGAAATTAATATTATTAAAATTTTGAAACTCATTTTAAATTCATATATTCTATTTTTCAAAGTATTTTGGGAAATCTTCTTAAAATAAGTAATGCAATTGCTTATATAACCAACTTGTATATAAAATATTTTTTTTAATAAGTAATTGATTTTAAAATTAATATATTTATTACTCATTTAGCCTTATATAAACCCACGATAGCCTCATATCAACCTCAACAATTTGCAAGGAAACTTCGCCTCGTCTATAGATGAACCAAAAAATAGTCTTGTGCAAATGGATGCCTCAACTTTCCCTTGTATTCTTTGAAGGCCAAACCCTTGCAAGGAAGTAGGGTAAATATGACCTCTAGGACCTGTGCATGTAGCCTCAGAAAGGGTCCATAGAAGTCTATTAAAAGAGAGCGAAATAAGGGACAAAAAGCCCACTTAGTTGATTCCAAAATCCCAACAAAAAAACATAACTAAAAACATAAAAGATAAACCCAATCAACTCCAAAAATGTGACCTATTACTACATGTGTGCGTGATTACAGAGACAATTGGTTTTCACATTGTTGTTGTTTTGGGGAGAGTTTTTCCTTATCACATCTTCGCCTTGGACTTGGGGTGAGTCTTTGGGATTTCTACATCTGGGTGGAAACAATATACAACATGTTGGAAAAAAATTATGTGCGAATGTTATTCTAGTGATAGTAGCATGCAGTTGGGCTCCAAAGAAAATTGTATTCTAGGAGCTTCAATTTCATTTCTTGGAAGTTGGAATCATATTTTGAAAATTTAAATCCAGGAGCTTTAACTTCATATATTGGAATCATATTTTTAGTTGAAGAGCAAATAAGATACAGAAATTTGAGAGTAACCCACTAAAGTTGAAATGGCCCTTACAGAGTTCATGTTCCATTCCCCAAGGATAGAGTTCCAAACACATTACAAGGATCTATCAAACTGAACTTAATAAATATCATAAAAGTAACCTTAACATGACTTGACCAAGAAGGATGTTCAGAGATCACTATCATTATAATTTTATATAGAAGGAAACCATTAACAATTTAAAATTGAAAACTTTAATATTTGGAAATACAGAAGCCCTTACTTTCAACTCCCAAGAGTTTTTTTTTTTTTAAATTGTAAATAGCAATAGATAAGAGAAATTTGCAAAGGACAAATGAATCTGGAAAATACAAATTTGCAACTCCATGGGATACCTGGTTAACTATGTGGATGAGCCGAAAACAAAAAGAACCATGTGTCATGATTTCATACAATATCTTTCAACTTGGATAAAAAAACCAAAATATGGCTTCTTATCATTTGGATTTTTGTCCATATCTGCAAATTTCTAAGCAATTGAGAGTATTAGAATACAGATTAATAGCAGTGTGCAACCCATTATGAGTGTCTGGAGCATCTTCCAAAGCTGAACATCCAAATGATATAAAACTCAAGTATGTGAATGTGACGAAAGGCTAAAATGCTGACATGTTTTTGTTGTTTAATGTAGAAGGAATCTTGCCATTTGGGACTACAATAAAGGACGAAGGTTAGCAAGCAATTGTGAACAGTGTTGCATAACTTGGTTGATTAACTCAGAGTCCTTTGAGTTCGACTTGGCTTGGCGAGAAAATGAGCGAAGTTGGCTTACTGACTTGATAGTCCTCATTGACATTTGAATATTTTATTACGATTTGGTGAATAAATAACCTCGTCCTTTGTTGAAACTGATTTGGAGCTAATTTGCAGTTGATTTCATAGGGGAATCCATTTCTGATTGTTGTCTACCCATTGGCTTGCGACTGGAAGAGGGAATGTGGAAGTTTTTGTTCCCTTTCTGATAAGAGTTGCCCATTTTGTCTCAGTCTATTCAAAAAGTTTCCCTGAACTTTTTTCTTTTTTAATAATGTATCCAAGGACATCTGGTTTATGTGTCTCAGTGCCTCTGCGTATTGGAAAGTTCTCTGTATCTATTGCTTTATGTATCTTGGAACGTTTAATTTATGTATATTGTTTAACCGCAGTTGTCCTGGTGGCATTTATTGCTCTCAGGCCTTTGCACCACAAGTGGTGCCTGCAAGTCTTATTTCCTCTCAACTGACAGTCATTCCCATCGATCCATGTTTTTAACTCATTCTCTCATCTCGGTAACTATAACCAGATGGAGATAAGGTAGGCCCCGTAATATAATTTACTTGGTTTATGTCAACATTTACTATTGTGTGTATCTCGGTAACCATAACCAGATGGAAATAAGGTAGGCCCCGTAATTGAATAGTGTGATTAGAAAGTCAAATTATAATATTCTTAAACCAATACTTATTGTATTCTTATACCTATATTCAATGTATTTAAACCTCTTAAAATATACATCCTTGCATTATAATGCTTCACATAAATATGAAACCTAGTTATCCATTCCCATTCAATGTACTTAATCCTCTTGTCCTACCCGCTGGTGTGTCCTTTGATGGTTTACTATTCACATGAATGTCATATGGCAGGCAGTGAGGTGATGTGATGCTCATGAATGATAAAAGTAGCCGTAGAAGTTCAACAATCTCAAGTAAAGTTCATACAGAATTAGTTTGAGAGTCGATTGAATATGGATTTAGTTCATACCGAAATAGATTCATCTAGGTTTACAGTTAAAGCAGAGTTCAACCAACTAATTGAAGATGTGCATCCTTGCATTACCATGTTTAACATATGTATCAAACTAACTATTTAAGTGTACGCATCTATGCATCCTTGCACTATCATGATGAGCATAGACATCAAACCAGGTTACTTCAGGTTAATAGTTTATGTTCAATGCATTCTATACACTGTCTAGAACCAGATCATACTCTGGAACGAGGTTCTTTCAGGGTATTTGTTTGTGTTCAATGCATTCAATACACTGTCTAGAACCAGATCAGACTGTCCAGAACCAGGTTATTTGTTTATGTTCACTGCATTCAATCCACTGTTTAGATTCCATACATGGGTTACAAGTTTACTCTAAGGCATGGCCATTGAGAAACCTCAATTTGTAAATTAATATAAGTCCCATCACCCTATTTACTGTCCCTAAATTTTTTAATGAAATTAGATTGGAACTGAGTACAAATCCCATCTCGTCACCTCACTTCTTTTACCTAAACTCTTTAGTGAATCTAGAGTCTATCTGCATAGCAACACTGTGTTCTTGGCAGTAAATATTTCCCTTCATTATTGGATAGAGAATATGCAGATCACCTTGACAAGAATGGAACATTCAGGATACCGAAACAAGGTGGTTGAGGAGCCCTGAAGCCTCAAGGTATCTAGCCATCCATGTATTTTGAGATTAGAATGTTTAGGTGGTTCAATCTTCGTATGGGTTCAGCAGCAAAAGATAGACTATGTAGCACTGACCTTACAAATGCACGTTGTGTAGTTTGCTGGGAGATGCATAACGGTTAGGCATGTTATGTGGATTTGCAAACTTGCCAAAACATTTTGGGTCTGGATTGCCGCATAGTACAGGGGTGTCTTTTTCTCTCCTTCACATAGGAAAAGGATTTTTTTTGGGGATCAAATGAATGAGTTGACAAATAGTAGTGGGTGAAAGGTGATAAGATTGATTGGCATATTTTTGTTCTGAAAACCAAGAGAAACAATTGGTCCATTCAGCTTGAGAGAAGTTTTAGCTGTTCAATTTTTCCTCTTTTGAATTCAAAGCACTACAGGTCAGATATATCAACTTGAAGAGACTGGGTACTGCAAACTCAGTTATAAATCATTTCAGTATACATATATACTCTCCATTATTCATAAGGACGTTGATGATTTATTTGGTAAGAAAACATATTTGTTCTACATAAACGAATTTACGGTTCGGATCTTCTTGCAATGAGTAGACCAAAGAATCCAATATGTTCCTCACACAGGTAGGTTGCGCCGGTTGCAGATATGATTCACAGTTCATGGTAAATACATTTCATTCAGATGCATTACAACAAACTGTTTTAATGTAGAATAAGGCTTGATATTTGAATAGAGGAATTAATAAGACCTGAAGACTGTCATTGGAGCCTACGTAGTACTGATCAACGGTCTTAAGCCACCCCACGTCGTCGTGTGTATGGGGGACCAAATGCACATTAAGCTTGCCTTCCACAGGCCCAGCTGTTGTATTGTAGTGAACATACACACCATTAATCCCATGCTGGGATAACAATACTGAGCTTACCAGTAACAAAACCAGTGCCCTTAATGCAATAATCATTTTGGTTTCAGAAACAAAATGGCTAAAAGCATGTTAAATTCAGCAAGAAAACTGATCATTCTGTACATAATTTGCTATATGATCTACCTATTTACAATGCTACACATATCCTTTCATCCCCCACTGAACGTAAAAGCACCAGATGCATTTCACAGACACAAAGGCCAAAACATGTCAAACTCAAACCAGAGAACTGATCCTTCAATCTATAAAAGATCCTTTCTATTTATTTACATGGCTGGAACGTAATAGATCTCTGACATTTTCCAGATTAGGCCTGCATGCATGCACGTTGAGAACATTATTTACTGTACAAATTGTAGATACCCATCATATCACATTTTGACAGTTACAGCCAGTCAAGCAAACGATGGGTTTTCCTGCATATATTCTCCTCTTAGTCCACATCAATAGTGCAGAGATCTGCCATAGAGAGGTCCCAGGTTCGCCTCAAGCAGTTTGATAGACATTACAAAGTTACAGATGCCCGAAGTATCACTCACCAAATAGTTGATCATCTCTTTAGAACAGAGGAGCAGTAAGTATAAATGGACATGAGAAGCCCAGCACTGAACATCTCTACCTTGAAGATCTAGCCTCAAAAAGGGAAATAAAAACCCTCTGTTTATTCTTTTTTACCTGTCCACCACAATCAATTTCTTGCCTGACAACTTAGAATCCGAACCAGAGATGCAGCAAAGCAGCTTTACAACGTTGGTATGCCTAATCTTTCCTAGAAGCTCTATCTCTGCTTGAAATCTCTTTTCTTGGACAGATCGTGGGTTCTCGTTATTCCAGATCCTTTTCACAGCAACAATATTACCATTTTCCAGTGCCACCTTGTAGACTTTGCCAGCATGTCCACTTCCAATAACATGATACTCTGTCAATCCATTTAGAATGTCTAACACTTCAAAGTCAACCATGTGAAAGGATGTGAGTTTCCAAGACTCTGTACTTGTGTTAACCTGCACGAAAATCTTGTGTCTCTTATGGAGGAAACCTATACCAATCAAGCAGACTACTATGGCCACAACAATAACCGAAATCAATACCCTATGTCTATATGCCAAATTATTGTAACCAACAGGGACAGAGCCAGACAAGTGGTTGCCAGACACATTAAGAAAGCTCAACTTGAGGTTATCTAATTCAAGGGGTATTTCCCCTGAAAGCAAATTGTTTGAGAGGTTAAGGCTGTTAAGAACAGGCAACAGCCCAAGTGATGCAGTAATTGATCATGTGATCTTGTTGTTGGCAAGGTTAAGCTGAGAAAGACCTTTCCATGATATTATCGTTCTTGGAAGCTCCCCATGCAACATATTGTGATAAAGAGAAAGCCACGACAGTGAGGATAAGTTAGTAAGTTCCACTAGGATAGTCCCTGATATATTGTTGTGACTGGTCAGAAACTTGTTGAGAGTCCACAATTGTCCAATGCCAGAGGGAATACTTCAGCTGATTTGATTAATGCGTGTGTAAACTAAAATGGTAGAATGTAAAAGTAGGGTATTGGTCTGTAGTAGGCTCTTGATCTAGTCTAAAAACTGTATGCATATTCGTTGCACAGACAAGATTCCTTTGTGATTTCAGAAATGGAATTATTTACATGCCGTACATGCAAGATTTGGTTGCAGAACTATTTCAAACCAAGTGTTTAGCCATAAAATACCAAAATGCATATATGTATACTACAAGGAAAAGGAAAACGCCCAACCTATTTACTGATTACATTCACAGCCATACAAAACTCTGTGGAGAATATAACCACTGTAAATTATGAAGAGAAATTTAAACACTGTAATTCCATGAATTGCATAAATAGATCTTAACAAAACGAGAACAAAACAACAAAGTTTGGTACTAATATTATTTATATGATTTTTTTAATGGATAAAGTATATAGCTATTCAAATCTATCCAGGTATAATTTGAATTTGATGTTTACTGGATATTCACATTTTGATTTAAATCTCTCCCTGTATAATTTGAATTTGATGCTTATTAGATATTCACATTTTGATTTTGAGATGAAAAGTTTGCAACAACTACTGGAAAATTTTATATCAACCTAATTTATTTGAAAAAAAAACAATAACTAAAAACCCTCCATATTAGAACAGCATTACTCAATATAGATTTCAATATGAAAGAAACAAATAATAAACACTTACAAATTTTGTATCAAAAATATTTATTTAAAATAATAAAAGTACAATAGCTAAATATCTTCATCTAGAAATAACTACTGAAGGTAGATATCAATATACCACATGAATGAGAAGGAAACCAGTACTGAAAATACAGATGGGTTTTCAGAATTGTATTGAAGAGCCCCTCTCTAACCTAAATAATAGCAATGAGGGTGGGGTTTCTTTTGGAGGATGTGATTGAAGTTTATATCCATGGACAGTTCACTCCAGGAATGGATAGTCTGTGTAGCCAACTACAGGATCAGGTATGTAAAAAGTGTTCCTGTTGTATTTGTTGAGAGGGGCATTTAACTCGAATCTTCTAGGCAAATCTGGGTTGGCCAGAAAAATTCGACCGTAAACTACAAGATCAGCCTTGCTGCTTGCAATTGCTGCATTTCCATCTTCTCTGTCATAACCCCCTGCAACCAAGAATGACCCCTTGAACGCCTTCCTCATTGGAAGCAGACTCTTGTTTGTTGCAACAGGTTCAAATGAAGTTACCAGTCTGGGCTCTACATAGTGGGCATACAGGATATTGTATTTATTTAAGGCTTCGGCCATGTAAAGCACCAGCGCCTCAGGATCTTAGTCACTGGATTCTAGATATTGTGCAAATGGAGAGAGCCGTATTCCCACTCGCTCTGCTCCAATTTCATTTGCCACTGCTTCAACAACCTCCAGAGGAAACCTGCACCGGTTCTCAAGTGTCCCACCATACTGATCTGCTCTGTTATTAATGCTGTCTTTCATAAATTGATCAAGAAGGTATCCATGAGCACCATGAATTTCCACACCATCAAAACCTGCCATAATGTCATCAAAACTATGAATGGAAAAATACCACACTTCCCTATTTATTTGCCTTCCGAGGAAGAAAACAGCCCTGTGACCTATTAAGAAAATATTCGAATTCTTTCTTGGGTAAAGATTTTTCCTACAGCCTGTGTACTATGTGTGCAAATATCTAAATGCCAAATTTGCGATTTATTAAAGAACATTCACCTGCTTTAATAGCATTTCTGGCAGCAAGACGAAAGTCATTAATAATCCGAGGAATCTCCTCT
Source organism: Pinus tabuliformis (assembly GCA_031772625.1). NCBI lineage: Eukaryota > Viridiplantae > Streptophyta > Pinopsida > Pinales > Pinaceae > Pinus > Pinus tabuliformis. The sequence goes on along the minus strand of CM062810.1, from coordinate 632,327,341 downwards.
GTTTTTAGAGCTCGAGGAGTGGAATAATTTGCAACATCTTTGCCGTTGGGTAACAAAATCTGTCCCGATATTTTTCTATCTGTTGATGAAATGGGAGCCTGGCCATTGGGTTGATAATCTGCATTTCATAGACCCACTCAGCCATTTCTATTCAAAGAAACTGACAGCAATTGTTCAAAAAAACTGATCTAATGCAAATTTATTAGGGCAAGAATTAAGAGTTGTCGCTACCCAATTTTCATTATGAGATGCCATGGCCAAATGAACCCCAACATACAGTGCTATTATTAATATAGTGGGAATCATGCTTTGGAAACAAATCAACAGAACTCACTCCACACAGATCTGTCAAGTGGGTACATGAAAGGAATTAATGGATAGCAATGTAATGCAGAGCATAGATACTTACCCACATGGGAAGCCCTTCCAGTGTGCCAAATCTGACAGAAGAAAATGCCCCCTTTCTCATGGACGCCATTGACAATGGGTTTCCAGGCTTGCACCTGCTCCTCGGTCCAAATTCACATAAGCTGCTCTGGGAGAGTTGGAAACATAAGGAGCCATATACTGGTATAACCTTTGAATCCAAGCAATTGACTGTGCATCTTCGCTCGGATCATTCCACGTGATTTGATACTGTATCGAGTGCAAATTCCCTGCTCGATGAGGGAACGGTATCGCAGAGGGCGGTATTTGATCCATTATACCCCCAAGAGGATCGAGAAGAACATAAGAATTTCTAGGCAGCTCTTCCAGGAATTTCCATGCTCCATGCCATGCTGATGGCGGAATAGGGCTTTTGATGAAATCCGATTTCCCTTTGAAGTAACCTTTGTTGGAATCGTATCTGTTGCATAACTCGGCCCTGTTTGTGTATGCAGTGTAGGATATGGAGCCTATCCAGCTCGTCTCTTTACAGTCGCTGCTGACCATGCCCATTTCCGGAAAGCTCTTATTCACACTATGTCGAGGAGTTCATGGAGGGGTCCCAGATACATTCCATTGAAGATCAGCTGAACATCCGTTTGCCCCCCTTTTAATTGGGTACCCAATACAGATCCTCCTCCAATGCGGGCGTGATCGACTCCCATTGGTGTACCAGCTTCGTCACTGTGTCTCGCTCCGTCCTGTCCACGTTGAAGACCGTGACGACAGATGGACTCTGACGAGCTTGATTCTCCATGAAACTCTCTCAAACTCCAACTGAAATTAATAGCCGCAGAACCGCCTTCATGAATATCCATGAATACACGAGGAGTATGACCGCTCGCTTTCAGAACTCTGCGGTTATGCCCGCTCTATTCTCGACGACACGTGTTAGCCTGAGAAACAAAGGGACGACGAAAGTCCCTTTCAAAGGAAGGCCTATCGGCCTAATTAAATTAAATTTAGAATTACAATTATCACACATAATCAAAGCAATAATAACAACTATATTTCCCGATTAAAATACCACGTAATAATAACTATCAACATAATACATAGCATATGATAGCATTTATATTGCCTCAATATAATACATACTGCTTTTTTCTCTGAAAAAAATATTGAAATTTCCCGATTAAAATACCCCGTAATAATAAATATGGAAATAAATAATCGACGACGGAAAATTCCCTCACAAATTACACCACGTAGATCAAAATCCGGAGTCGGAAGTGCACATACAGCGGACGAATCTCTGAATCTCCGGGTAAATTTATATGTCAAATGATTTCATAAAATTAAAAAATATATTTTGTATTTCGATGATGTAAAAAATATTTTGTATTTACTATAATAAATTTAAGTTATTTATATATTTTTAAAAATTTCAGGAAATATATTTTTATTTATTAAAAAAAACATAAAATTTTATATATATATATATATATATATAATTAAAATGTTTTAAAATATTTTTAGAATAATGGTGATTATTAATATTCATTAAAATATAAATTATAGAAAAAGATTACTAGTAATTTTTTAACATTTTATTTTTATGCTCAGAAAACATTGAGACAAGGGTTCTAAGATCATCATAGTTTTGTTGACTTGAAATGTCAAGAAGGTTAGTGTTTTGACAAATAATTTAAATTGGGATTTGATGAATATGGACAATCTAAGAGGGAGTATTTTCCTTCTTCAACCCTCTTAGTGTTAGGGGATAAGACTCTTTCACCGTGTGGTGTTTTGGAAATTGGCCAATGCCCACTTTCACTATAAAGCTCATGAGAACTTGTTATTATTTCAGCTATGTTTATTTTCTTCTTAAGCTCATGAGAACTTGTTATTATTTCAGCTATGTTTATTTTCTTCTTTACACTATTAAAGACAAAAAGATTTTGGAGATTTGGGTTGGTCACGTCTTTATAAGATCTTAGTTTCCTTTCTCCCTCCAACTCCTTATCGCCACACAATTTATCCTTAAATTTCAATGTAATATATTTTTAATATTATCCTTATTCTACCAAATGATTTCCTCCTTTATTCCCCTACGATATAGCCAAGACTTGAATCCTTATGCCATCCTCACTTTAGTCAAAAGTAGTGGTTTTGGCTAGAGCTAGAAGCAATTTTATGAAATCTCTTGTCTTCCATGTTCTTTAACTTCATCTTGTACATGAGATACCTGCTCATAGTCATGCTTTCAATGGGGGAAATGTTTGCTTCAATTAGGAGGATAAGATAGGTTGTGTTTCCTTTAAACTTGAAATCATAGGTTATAAATTATTTTTGGTATTTGTTCTATCTTTCTCGATGGCTCTCTGGAGATGTTACAACCTCAAACATCATATTCGTATAAAATAATAGAAGTGACAAAGTCTCAAATAGGAGGTTATGTGTATTCCATATCTAAAGATGTGTTGACTTACATTGGTTTCAAGCCTATAATAAGTTTTACATCCTCTATTTATCGCTTTCTCAATGTTATAATTCTAGTTGAGCATGTGATGGACATTGAAAGATATTTGCATGAAGGAACTTCTTAAAAGTTGTTCTTGCCATATATGAAAGTGGCATATGTGATATTTTTGTATTTAATTATTATGAATTTTGTTTTGTCAGCATTAACAATCATACCTATCTAGGAAAAAAATTATTGGAGCAATCCTAGTTGCTTGTCAAGATTATAATGAATTTTCGCCAAAAGAATAATATTTTCAGCATAAAGGAGACGGATAATGACATACTAGTGAGAGTGAGGCCAACATAACCTACATCTTCTAAACATTCTTCTAGTTTATCAATGTATATGCCAAAAAGGGTAGGGGACAAAGAACATCATTGCTTATCTCTTGATATTTCAATTAATTTCTTCTTGTCAACCCTTAGTTGTCCTAAACTTGGCAATACATTTCTCATACAACCTTGTCAAAGCCACCCTCAACTCGAGAAGAGAAATTATCTCTTCCAACCTATTCCATATGTTTTCCCTGGGAACGATATCAAAAGTTTTTCTAAAATCAATGAAACAACATAAGAGATCAATTTTATTATTGCAACACTTTTCTGCAATGATCGTAAGAGTAAGAAGGTGGTCCATACTTGAATGATATCTCTTAAACTGACCTTGGAATTTATTTATTTTATCATGGCTTTCTAGAGTAGGTTAATCTTCTTTTCCAGCATAATTATGTACAACTTGGCTAAAATGGAGTCATATAATTAGAGGGAATGTTTTTATCCCCACTATTAAAGATAAACACAATGAGGCTCTATGTCTAAGGCTTAAGGAAGCCTTGCTTCACTGCCAAATTGAAGAACTCACGTAGGTGGGGGATGAGGATAGGCCCTCCTATTTTAAAATTTCCAAGTTGGTATCCTTCAATGTCCTTAGCTTTCCCAGTTGCAAGCTGCTTAACCCCAAACGCAATATCTTCCAAAGAAAAGATTTCATTTTCTATAAGGGCATTCAAAATGGTGCCCATGGAATTAAGGAATTCACAAAGAGTTTTAAGGTAGGAATATCAATTCTTCAAGGGAGTTAAATTATTTTCTTTAGTTTTACAAATTATAATTTTCCTCCAAAACTTCTTAGAATCTAATTTAGATAGGTACAACTACTCTTATTTTCTATTTATATAGTACCTTTTCTTCCTTTTAATAAGAGCATTATGCATATTTATTTTATCAAGCTTTAATCATTTGTTAGGAGCATTCTTAATTGATTTTCTAGCAAATTTACAATCATTATCTTATCAAGGGTTGGTTGTTCTATTATTCTTTTTAGATGACACCTTAATAGAAAACTTGTTAATGGAAACAAGAAGGTTTTAGTAAAATTATGATAGATATTTCTTATGTTACCCTTATAAATCAAGAGCTGCAAATCTCTATTTAAATATTTTTAGAAGAGATCAATTTTACTTTTATAAAAAAGGAAGTGCCTTCAATTCTCACAATTCTCTTTCATGGAAAAGTTTAGAGTTAAAGTTAAAGGTTTATGATTAAAGTTAGGGTCATGGTCATTTAAGAGGTCAAACTTTACTATTTGGTCCAAAACAAGGATATTATATATCACTTCATCCATGAAACAACTGTCAAGCCCATGAATACAAGTCATCTAGTTGAATTTTCGCCATTTGATGGCGCCATTACAAAGTATCAGGTCTTTAGAATTACAAAGCTTGACAGGCTCAATATAAAATAAATTCGCAGTCATGTCTTGAAAGTTTCTTTTGTATTTACTTGCTAAAGCAATGTATTCATCAAGCCACAGAGGATTAGGGTTAGAATCATTATGTAGCATAATAGCTTGGTTAGTCGCAGTACATTAAAGTCTCCTAACAAGAGGATATTACATTCATTCTTTAGGTTGTGAATATCTTGTTCTAGGGTATTATAAGATCAAATTTTATCTAGATTTTTTTTTTTTTAGGAAAAGTTAAATCTAGGTGTGAAATAAAAAAATGCAATATAAATCCTCTTAGCATTAATGTCAAACATTTCTATCCAATTGTACCGCACTACAATAAATTAAACATTACATTAATTTTTTATGACATTGAAGTTGACGATGATGATGATTAACATCCACTAAGATCGAATATGGTCTATGGGATCCTTAGAAAGTAAGAGATTGCTTGAAATTCTATAGAATTTTATTTCTATGCTCAAAAATCACTTAGAGAAGCATTCCAAGATCACCATATTTTTATTTAGTTAAATGGCTGAGTAGGTCGGTCATATGACAAATATTTTGAAATTGGATCTAATTAGAGTATAAACTGAACAGTCTAAGAGAAAATGTTTTTTATCTTCAAGCCTCTTAGTGTCACAAAGATGACACTCTTTCATCCCATGGTGTTTTTGGAATTGACTAATGCCCAGTTTCACTATGGAATTGTGAGAATTTATTTTTATTTTAGGAATGTTTTTCTTTACACTAGACAAGATAGAGAGAGAGAGAGGGACTTGATTTTCGAGATTTGAATTGATCACCTCCTTATAATATCTTAGTTTCCTTTTTTTGTCTAACTCTTTATAACCCCACAATTTCTTCCTAAATTTTCATGTAATAATATTTTAAATATTATCTATATTTTATACAATGATCTCCTCCTTCTTACCCTAGTGATCTAGCCAAGACTAGGCATCCTTATGCCATCCCCGCTTTAGTCGAAGGTTGTTCTAGCTAGAGTTAGAAGCAATTTTAGGAAACCTATTGTTTTCCCTTTTATTTAACCTCTTCCTATACATAATATGCCTAGTCATAGTCGTTCTTTCAATGAGGGAAAGACTTACTTCAATGAGGAGTACAAAATAGGGTGCACTTCCTTCAATCTTGAGATTAAATGGTTGTTTGCTATGTTTTCTTAAGATAAAATCATCACATTGCTTCAGTTTTCTTGGAATGGTTGACAAACTAGAAACATCGTTTCTTTTCAACAAACTAAGATTTTCATAATTAAGATGTCCAAATATTGCATGCCAAAGAAGAATAGATGGAAACGTACCTTCACTATACTCAGAACTATATGCAAAGTTTTGTGCATGAGAAAATGTTCCTTTCAACTTCAGCAGTATTCATCCTTTATTCCAATCATGACAATTGTGTTGTTTGATGCTTTCCTTATCTCTACTTTGCCATCAAATATCCAGATGGAGTGTCCTTGATAATGGATGTGAATAAGGGACAAGTTTCTTTGCAATTCTAGAAGGCAGAGTACATCATGTAAAATGAATTCAAGTCCTGGAAATTTATGCTTAATGGTGTTAGGTGTAGATGGATTTACTTGTTTGCAAAGTATAATGCTCCATCTATATTGTCACTAAAGTATTCAAAGAAGTCCTTCCGAAATATCATATGGCAGGTTGTGTTATCACTCAGGTTTTCCCCAAAGTTGTAAGAAAGGGAAGGATGCTGAGGTAACCACGAACCAATCTTTTAGATACAGAATCTAGCCAATCTGTATCCAAAGAGGGCTCTCTCTTTATGATTTAGCTTTGTTTTTAAAGGTATTAGGCTAATTATAAAGTTCAAGGGTTTTGTTTGAGTTTGGGTGGTGAGATTCAATAAAACAGAGAGGTAAGTCAGAATAGTTCAATCCATTGGGCATGATGGAGTCAAAGAAGATGGCTTTCTGGGTTTGGTTTCTTAACAGAGGATGGCTTCACATAGCAAAGTAGTCAAACAGGGGACAAATAGAGACTGGAAACATATGGAATGGTCTCAAATGGGTGAAGGGAAGTTAAGAATCCTTCAACCTATTGAAAGAGGGAAAATGGATGATTACTGATAAGGAGCAGTTAAGAATTCTTTAGCAAATAATCAACATGAAAGAATCAGGAAGCAGGAGCAATTAAGAGTTCACTTCTTATCCTAATTCTGAAGAAAACACAGAGAAAAATAAACACTAAAAACAGAGTGCAGTCAAGCATATTCTGAAGTTAACATTTTATTTATCATTCAGATTTATCAAACACAGATGATATAATAAACCAGAAAACTTTAAAACACAAAATATAGGGGACTAATTGATCCAGTGGTTGATTCAAGAAATCTGTGACAAGTCCTCAGCTTCAATTCTTCATCCAGTAGGCCAAGCAATAGTTGTTTCCAACAGCTCTATATTCCAAAAATTCAATATTACAGCAGACTCTAAGAATCCACACACCACCACCAATACTCTAATGGAGGGGGTATTTATACAACAAAATATTTACAACAAATGTCTCATAACAGCTGTGAGATAATATCTAGGATGACCAATAATAATTTACAAGTAAAAATAGAAATAGCTAACTGATGTTGTGCTGGAGGAAGGCCTTTAGGGTTCGGCTTGCAGCTCTCCTCTACAATAACTCTGTGGAGACTGCCTGTCTTAACTTTGCTCTTTAATTTTGATCTGCCCCTCTTTACTTCTAATCTGTTTTGTTTAATTCTGCTCTGACACCTTTAATGCTGATATGATACTCTTTAATTGTTGAACTGATACACTTTAATGCTGAACTGATAATCTTTGACTTGTTTTGATGCTTTTTAATTCTGATATGATCTTCTTTAATGCTGATGTTGATCTCTGTTCATCTCCGTTTGATATTTAGCCCAAAATTTCCCTTTTTCCAAGGGTAACAGCGCAGCTATGGATAAACACCTATTTGTTTGGGATACTGGAGGTTGTTCTGCGCCTTTTGATCCATAACACTTAGATCTTTCTGTGGAGATTGCTAAGACGTTTCCGGTGATCGGTGCACCAATTCATGGCTTTTTGAGATAGCTGAAAAGGTACTTGTAATTGAGGAGGAACATCATACACTGGAGGGTCGGTTGACAGGCGGAGGAGCTCGTCGATGGAACCTTTCTGGTCGGAAACTGGAAATGCGACCTTAGTCGATTTTATTTTGAAGGAGAGCGCGAGGTGCTGTATGGAGAAAAACATAGCAAAAATGACATTTTTCCCTTTTATTTGACAAAATGAAGTTTCGGCGAGATTTTATGTTTTGAAGGACGGATGATGTAAGCAGTACAGAGGCAAGTGACGTGGCAGAGGACATGGCGGGTGATGTCAGCACAGGACGGAGGACGTCAGCAAATGACGTCAGCGGGGGGTGACATGGCAGTTGACGTTAGCGAAAGTACGGGGGCAGGCGGTAAGCAGTTTTACCCGCACTGCTTTTGGGGCTGGGCGGTTTCGCGTAGGGAGGGAGCGAGCACCCCAGATGGGCGACGCGTGGCAGCGGTACGAGGGCAGAAATCGCCGAACACCGCGAGTTAACGTCCGACAATGAAGGGGGTTGCGAAATAGTTATCAACCGTCGGATTAGAACGGGTTGATTGGACGGCTATCGATCGTTTGAAGGTGGCTGGAGTTTAAACAGTGAGGCTGACACAATAAGCTGTGTTTTTTTATGTATCAGGGCTGTTTTCATTAGTCGGGGGGTTTGGTTATTAATTAACCCAAGTGGTTAATTAACTCCATGATGGCGCGGTGGGAAGGTTATTAACAAGTTTCAATTAAACTTGTTAATCCCTATTTTATATACAACGAATATGGTTATAGTTAACCAAGGCGGAGATATGTAATATTTTGGGTTTTATAATATATTTACAATACGGGATGGGTAATGTTTTTATGGGAGCTATATAATAAAAGTTAAAGTTAATATGAAAATGAATTGAGTGCTAAGTTATAAAAATAATTTAACTTTTGTAGATTAAACTTAGGCTAGAGCTGAAAAAGGGTTTTTATGGAGAATATTTGCCATTTTCCTAAGTAAAATAGGGTTTTACTTAGGCAATGTTTATGAAATGGAAGGAGTGGCTTGTGAGTGATATTAAGTAGATCTTAATACCTTTGGGGGAGTTAGTGAATGATTTAGGGAAAAGTATGAAGGGGAGTCAGTTTTTCAACCTTGCCTTGCTTGAACTGCATCAGGTCTAGTGTCCGCCATTGCACTAGTGATAGAGATAAAGATTAACACTTTTGGAGACATAGTCTATCAATGGTATCATTCTGCAACACCAATCTACCTACCCTGCCTACTTTGCCTAGCATTTTTTCCTTCTTTCTTGGGTGCACTTAGACTAGCAAACCCTCATCAACTTTTCTTTTCTTTTCATGGTAAGCCTACCTAAGTCTGCACTTATTACATCCAAGGGCTCAGATTGAACTGTTGAGCTCCTTTGTTTCTCTACCTATCTACTTATCTGCCAAGATTAAACAGTTTGGTCAGATTTTTATTCTCTATCTCTAAAACAGGAAATTCAAACATGAATTAGCCAAGATTAAGTTGTTTGGCCATTCATCAATTGTGGCATGAATTTGACAAGTTGCACAAAATTCTTTATTTACAGAAAATGAAAAAGTAGTGGCATTTTGGACATGCACACTTTTCTGGTCTTTGTTTGTTTAGGGTTCATTTCTTTCACTTTTTTTTCTTTTGTGACCATTTTATTCTTTTTACCCTTTGATTTTTCTTTTAGGGTATACCCTCTTTACATTTTTTACATTTTTTTTATTTTTTGATAATATGGAAACCTTTACAACAAAGAAAGGGATGAACATATTACAGAGCTCAACAAGTCAATCATGAAATATGACACCTATTGGTATAGGAGTATAACAGTGGCTCCACTTGGGGATGGCTTTCCCTGGTGCAAATTCAAGAACAACAGGTCATATGGCCTTCTGAATAAATTTTGTTGTGCTATGAAATTTCCTTCAGCTAGTTGCTTTATTGTATATATGACAACAAGGTTTTTGGGGCTCAGGGCCTTCATTTCGGGCTTCAACTCCAACAAGTTACTGTCCAATCAATACCTAAACATTTATTCTTCCTCCTTGAATCTTGCTTGAGCACCTTGTCACTCGGGTAGGAACTTTTAGCCTTGGTCCTTTTATCAAAATCTTCTTAATCTTCTCTTGCACAACTTGGGATCTAACCTGAAACTAAAAGGTGCTGCAACTTTCAAACCAAATTAGTAAATCATCAAAATCTTAAGGCCTTTTGATTGGATTCAAAAATTTAAGGATTTATTTCATAATCTACTAAAACTGAATTAAATCAAACTGAAATCCTACCTACTTACTCTAATCAGCTTTCTGATTGCTGGTTAGGTAAAATGAAACAACCAATGCAACCACTCAAGCATTATATACATTAGTGACCTTTGTTGTTTGTGCTTGTTGATGTTTAAGATTGAGATCTTGCAATCAAATATATCTTTGTCAACCTTTGAGAAGATAAGGAAATTCCTGATCTCCTTTGCTGAATCTAGAAACTGCCATGAAACTGAAATATCACTCTTGTCCTTATCACCCTGCACGTTTTCAATTGCTCTTTATGATGATATTTCTACTGATTGTAAGGTCTCTCTAGTAAAACCATTATCATCTTGATTTTGACCCTCATAGTCTGTTAATGGGGAAAAATTATGATTGTTTTTATCATTCAACCTGTCAGCTATTGGATCATAAAGAACTTGGAAGGATTGTTGCAACTTATTACGTACAGGTTCAAATGGAACTTCATAGATTTCTACAAGCTGCTCCTCCTTTTCTTTAACATTTTTACATGATTCAAAACAAAGAGGCAAGGAATCACCTTGGATCGTTTGATCATTCGTTCCAGCTTCCAAGTCTTCTTCTGCAACCTGACATTCAATGGCATTTTGGGGCTGCAAATCTAGATATGATAAGTCTTGAACAAAGATTTGATTGCCCTCTAGATGGTTAATATCAAGACTTGTTGACATTTGATTTCTAATTGCATGATAGTTATCTCTGATAAACTGAAATGAATCAAAACAAAATGGTAAAGTTCCTTCACTGATTTCAAAATTTTTTGCGCTTTCCTCCTCATCCTCATAGCTGAAATGAACAAGCTGATCACTACTTTCAAGCTGTTGAACCTAAATTTCCTTATTCCCCAAATTAGCTTCTGATTCCTCTACAAGGTTAATTTGGATTTGAGAAACATAATCATCATCATATTGATCATATTTGGGTGAATCATTAAAAGAAGTAATGTTATCAAATGCACACATTAGATCAGGAGATTGCTCCTCCACATATTGCTCTATGAATCTATCTTCTGATCTATGGTAGATCGAGTTGGTAGGAATTTTTTCATGAATATCAACCTTTTCCTTTTGTGAAACAAATGTGTCATGGTGATTTTGAACAAAACATTCAACTTTCATTGTGATCTTCTGCATCATTTCCTCTGCTTTCTTTATCAAAATGTCGAGTTTTTCCTCTTTCTCTGTTTTCAACTTTTCTTTTCTAATTTTCAGATTAACCTCTACATCCACTGCCATGTTCTGCATCTGTTCCATAGTTGAGGGGTTTCTTTCTCTCAGATGAAATTCTATCTCTGAATCAAATGCTCTTGGGTAATGCAGTAGAGCTGAATCAGGGGGAGGTTTTATATTTAATGGTATTGAATAATAGATTTGATTAAATCTGTCTAAAAATTGTTGTACTATTTCATCTGGATGTCTTTTTAACTGATTATATTCTTCTATGATCATGAGAAGATTGAATTTGATTATCCATCTATCAAGGAAGAGTTTGAGAAACTGCTCGAGATTTGAGATGCTCACCTCAGGCAGGGTTTTGAACCAACTCTTGACTTTGTTTTGCAAAGAAAGAGCAAAAAGCCTAATACTAACATCCTCTTCATCTACTTCAAATAAGTTAAGATAATCTTCAAAAACTTGGATATGTTTTTGGGCAGTGATGCCATTCTCTCCATCAAACCTAGGGAGATACTTGGGATAATCGTTAGGGAAAGCATGGAGTGTAGGAGGCAAAATGAGTGGTTTATACCTATCAGGAACTTTATGAGGTACCGGAATATGTTTAGGGATTGGATGATTAGTCTTAATTTTTGGATTCTCCTTAAAAAAATGATCTTCATAAGAATTAGAAGACTGTTGTTCAAATGTGTAAGGAGACTTTTCATCTACATTTTTCAAAGGAAAATAATAAAAATTTAATCTAAAATCATCTCTAAAATACAATATACATTGAAAAATCTTATCAATGAGAAAGAACATAATGTCTTGGATAACAATCCAAGTCAAAAGCCTGATCTTTTCATACAGTTCTTTCAGGTTCATTTCTCCAGTGGAGTCTTGATTGTGAAATTAATGTGGAGTCGTCACGTGGATGATTTTAACCTTTGTGTATCAGATCCCTGTCCACCATCACAGATCAGATCTAAACCTGTAAAACAGTTCTGAGAAAAAAGGTTCAGTTCTCTAGGAAACCAAATTTTGAGTGTTTTATGATTAGTTCGATTTTTTATGATTTTTCAAAACAACTTCTATCATTTCTTTGAGAGGCTTTAGATATGAGATTTAAACTTTCTTAAAGACTTATTTGACAAGCGGAACTGATCAGGTATTTGAAACCAACTGTCCAATCTATAAGCTAGACCGGAGATAGACTGAAGTAACATTCATTTACTTCTGCAATTGCAAAGCAAAAGAATTTCAAAGGCTACCTGGCTAACTTCAGGCTCCATCTGTAGCTTATAAAGTAAACAATAGTAACAAAAAATTATTCAAGTGCCCAATGGATTGCCAATGATGTTATCACTCAAGTTTTCCCCAAAGTTGTAAGAAAGTGAAGGATGCCGAGGTAACCACGGACCAATCTTTTAGATACAGAATGTAGGCAATCTGTATCTGAAGAGGGCTCTCTCTCTATGATTCAACTTTGTTTTTAAAGGTATTAGGCTAGTTATGAAGTTTAAGGGTTTTGTTTGAGTTTGGGTGGTGAGATTCAATAAAACAGAGAGGTAAGTCAGAATAGTTCAGTCCATTGGGCATGATGGAGTCAAAGAAGATGACTTTCTAGATTTGGTTTCTTAACAGAGGATGACTTCACATAGCAAGGTAGTCAAACAGGGGACAAATAGAGACTGGAAACATATGGAATGGGCTCAAATGGGTGAAGGGCAGTTAAGAATCCTTCAACCTATTGAAAGAGGGAAAATGGATGATTACTGATAAGGAGCAGTTAAGAATTCTTTAGCAAATAATCAACATAAAAGAATCGGGAAGCAGGAGCAATTAAGAGTTCACTTCTTATCCTAATTCTGAAGAAAACAAAGAGAACAATAAACACTGAAAACATAGTGCAGTCAAGCATATTCTGAAGTTAACCTTTTCTTTATCATTCAGATTTATGAAACACAGATGATATAATAAACTAGAAAAATTTAAAACACAAGATATAGGGGACTTATTAATCCAGTGGTTGATTCAAGAAATCTGTGACAAGTCCTCAGCTTCAATTCTTCATCCAGTAGCCCAAGCAACAATTGTTTCCAACAGCTCTATATTCCAAAAGTTCAATATTACAGCAGGGTCTAAGAGTCCACACACCACCACCAATACTCTAATGGAGGGGGTATTTATACAACAAAATATTTACAACAAATATCTCATAACAGCTGTGAGATAATATCTAGGATGACTAATAATAATTTACAAGTAAAAATAAAAACAGCTAACTGATGTTGTGCTGGAGGCAGACCTTTAAGGTTCGGCTTGCAGTTGTCCTCTGCAATAACTCTGTGCAGACTGCCTGTCTTAACTGTGCTCTTTAATTTTGATCTGCCCCTCTTTACTTCTGATCTGCTTTCTTTAATTTTGCTTTGACACCTTTAATGCTGATCTGATACTCTTTAATTGCTGAACTGATACACTTTAATGTTGAATTGGTAATCTTTGACTTGTTTTGATGCTTTTTAATTCTGAACTGAACTTCTTTAATGCTGATGTTGATCTCTGTTCATCTCCATCTGATATTTAGCCCAAAATTTCCCTTTTTCCAAGGGTAACAATGCAGCTATGGATAAACACCTATTTGTTTGGGATACTGGAGGTTGTTATGTGCCTTTTGATCCATAACACTTAGATCTTTCTGTGGAGATTGTTGAGACGTTTCCGGCGATCAGCGCACCAATTCATGGCTTTCTGAGATAGCTGAAAGGGTACCTGTAATTGAGAAGGAACACCGTACACTGGAGGGTCGGTTGATAGGTGGAGGAGCTCGTCAATGGAGCCTTTCTGGTCAGAAACTGGAAATGTGACCTCAGTCGATTTTATTTTGCAGGAGAGCGCGGGGCGCTGTATGCAGAAAAACATAGCAAAAATGACTTTTTTCCCTTTTATTTGACAAATGAAGTTTCGGCAGGATTTTATGTTTTGAAGGACGGATGACGTAAGCAGTATAGAGGTAGGTGACCTGGCGGAGGACGTGGCGGGTGATGTCAGCACAGGACGGAGGACGTCAGCATATGACGTCAGCGGGGGGTGATGTGGCGGTTGACGTTAGCGGAAATACAGGGGCAGGTGGTAAGCGGTTTTGCCTGCACCGCTTTTGGGGCTGGGCAGTTTCGGGCCGAGAGGGAGCGAGCACCCCAGATGGGCGATGCGTGGTAGCGGTACGGGGGTAGAAACCGCCGGCCCCCGCGAGTTAACGTCTGGCGATGAAGGGGGTCGCGAAATGGTTATCAACCGTCGGATGAGAACAGTTTGATCGGACGACTGTCGATCGTTTAAAGGTGGCGGGAGTTTAAGCAGCGGGGCCGACACAATAAACTGTGTTTTTTATGTATCAGGGTTGTTTTCATTGGTCAGGGGGTTTGGTTATTAATTAACCCAGGTGGTTAATTAACTCCATGACGGCGCGACGGGAAGGTTATTAACAAGTTTCAATTAAACTCGTTAATCTCTATTTTATATACAACGAATATGGTTATAGTTAATCGGGGCGAGGATATGTAATATTTTGGGTTCTATAATATATTTGAAATACAGTATGGGTAATGTTTTTACAGGAGCTATATAATAAAAGTTAAAGTTAATATGAAAAATGAATTGAGCGCTAAGTTATAAAAATAATTTAACTTTTGTAGTTTAAACTTAGGCTAGAGCTGAAAAAGGGTTTTTATGGAGAATATTTACCATTTTCCTAAGTAAAATAGGGTTTTACTTAGGCAATGTTTATGAAATGGAAAGAGTGGCTTGTGAGTGATATTAAGGAGATCTTAATACCTTTGGGGGAGTTAGTGAATGATTTAGGGAAAAGTTTGAAGGGGAGTTAGTTTTTCAACCTTGCCTTGCTTGAACTGCATCAGGTCTAATGTCCACCATTGCACCAGTGATAGAGATAAATATTAACACTTTTGGAGACATAGTCTATCAATGGTATCATTCTGCAACACCAATCTAGCTACCCTGCCTACTTTGCCTGGCATTTTTTCCTTCTTTCTTGGGTGCACTTCGACTAGCAAACCCTCATCAACTTTTCTTTTCTTTTCATGGTAAACCTACCTAAGTCTGTACTTATTACATCCAAGGGCTCAGATTGAATTGTTGAGCTCCTTTGTTTCTCTACCTATCTACTTATCTGCCAAGATTAAACAGTTTGGTCAGATTTTTATTCTCTATATCTAAAACAAGAAATTCGGACATGAACTTTAGCCAAAATTAAGTTGTTTGGCCATTCATCAATTGTAGCATGAATTTGACAAGTTGCACACAATGCTTTATTTATAGAAAATGAAAAAGTAGTGGCATTTTGGACATGCACACCTTCCTGGTCTTTGTTTGTTTGGGGTTCATTTCTTTCACTTTTTTTCTTTTTTAACCATTTTATTCTTTTTACCCTTTGATTTTTCTTTTAGGGTATACCCTCTTTACATTTTTTACATTTTTTGATTTTTTGATAATATGGAAACCTTTACAGCAAGGAGAGGGATGAAAATATTACAGAGCTCAACAAGTCAATCATGAAATATGACACCTATTGGTATAGGAGTATAACAGGTTGCACCTGTATCAGGCAACCTTGCGTCTTTCCAAGAAGAAAATGAAGTATTAAACAAACCTTCAATTAATCCAATACTGCAATGAGAAATAATGTAATGAGAAGATTCGAGTGCTTTACCTTTCGTTGGATCCGGTGTTTTACCTTTGTCTTCTTTGCATTCTTTATTGATTCTTTCCCAATGGATTTTACATGTGGATGTATCATATCCATTTCTATCATAGTGAATGCAGTGGATATTAGACCTTTCTCCTTGATGGTGGATAATCCCCCCCCCCCCCCCCACTCACCCCCACCACCTTTGTTATTCTTTCTTTCATGTTCTCTTCTACCACCTCTTCCTATATGAGAATCTCATGATTGATTCTTCTCTTTATGTGCAAGGAATATTACTTCTTCAAGGGACTAAGAATTTGTCTTCCCCTTCCCAAAATTTTTCTCTCGTCCTACAAGCTTCTCCACAAGAGTGTCAAAAGTAATTTCATTTAGTTGGGAACTAGCTTGTAAGGATTCAATATAGTGAGAATAGGTGGGATAGAGGGCCTTAAAAAGGCTATGATAGGGATGTCCACATTAAATCCAATGGCTTCGACAACATGCATGATCGCTCTAATCTTTGACGCTAGGGCCAAGGGGTCATTGTCCTTCAACTATAGGTTGAAGATATTGATCATCAACTGAACTACTTCCAATTCTGAGTGTTATTCATATAAATCTTTCAAATTCTTCGATGCGTCATAAGCATTTCTCTGATAGTTCCAAGTCATGGAGCATAGGACAAGAAGAATGTGACTAGCGCGCGAGGAAAATGTTGATTAGAGAAACAAATGCAAGAATGGAGGGAAGAAAATTCTGGCAAGAACAAAAGACCTACAAATCAATGCCTCTAGAAACTAGGAGACTTACAAAGCGCAAGAAAAATGCCAAATTTCAAACAGTGAAAATGAGTGTGGTGTTATACAAACGATGCCAATGAAAGAAATAGCTTAGGTCTACTCTGTTTAAGTTGCATCACGTGAATAGATGAGGAATAGTTATGTTCTCACACCTCCATTGCAATAGACAAAGAGTAGTTATGATACCACAAGGGCAATATACAAGGAGTAGTTATGACTCAACCATCGTAATAGATGAGGAGTATTTCTAACACCGCCATTATAACTAGTAAGAGATGAGTTCTAAGGAGGATTAGTAATGTCTCTTGAATGTTATAGTAGGGAATAAACTCAAAATGTTCACTGAAAGAGCATGGAGCCATGCTCTAAAACTCATAATTGATAGGGTGTCATTTTAGGCAAGAAGATGAGAGAATTGAGGAGATAAGTTGGATCTGAAACTATGTTAGGCCAGGAAGGTAACTCCCAATTATACGCATTGCATTAATGAGAGCATCATTATATACATGAAGAGGGGTGACCTTTGGGATTCAAATTCTAAGGTCTCTTCCCATTCTAACTATTCAAATTTATCTATTTACATATTTACACATTTTCACCTAATACTTGAGGATTAGGTGTATAACATAGGTTATAAACTTCTTTTCAATCAATTCTATCTACCTCCATGACTCTATAGAGATATTACACCTCACATCTATATAAAATAGTAGGCACGATGAGAGTCCTAAAGAGTATTTTTTTCTTTCTTTATTTCTAATCTCATATCCAAAGATCCGTTGACTTAAAATTGTTCTCAAGTCCATAATAATCTTTCCATCCTCCATTTATCCTTTTCTCAATGCTATAAGTTCAATTGAGCCTGTGGTAGATATTGATCTCAGGATATTTGTATTAATGAACTTCCTCCAAGTTTTTGTTGTCATATATGAAGGCACTTAAGTGATCTTTCTGGCTTTAATTATCATGACTTTCACTTTGTCAATATTAACATTCATACCCACCTTAGAGAAAAAATATTGGAGCATTCTTAGATGTTTATTAGGATTGTAATGAGTCCTCACCAAGTGAACAATATCATCATCATAAAGAATAAGAGTGATGACTATACCAGTGAGAGTTGGACTATACCAATGAGAGTGAGCCAACACAACATGCTTCTTCCAAACATTGTTGTAACTTATTAATGTATATGCCAAAAGGGATACAGGAGAAGGGACACCCTTGTTTGACTCTGATATTGTAGCTAATTTATTCCAACTAGCCCCCAATGGCCCTAAACTTGGTAATAACATTCTCATACAACCTTTTCACAACAAACCTCAATTGAAGAGGATCCTTAATCTCTTTTGGTGGTTTGTCCTAGGAACAATGTCAAAAGATTTTGTAAAGTCAACAAAAAAACAAATGAGATGGTTTTATTATTGTGACACTCCTCCATAATGATATAAAGAGTAGATAAGTTGTCCATTGTAGAATGATATCTCTTGAAATAGAATTGGCCTTTAGCTCATTGCTCATGGCTTTTCAACTATATGCTAATTTTATTTTCCAAGATAATTCCATACAACTTGGATAAAATGGGGCTAATCATAATGATCCTACAATTAGAGGGAATGATTTGTACAATGAGGCTCTACATCCAAAGCTTTGGTAAGCCTTGATTCACTACCAAATTGAAGAGCATGTGTATGTGAGGGATGAAGATAGGCCTCCTATTTTAGAAAATTTAGCTTAGTAGCCTCCAACACCCTTAGCTTCCCCAGTTGTGAACTAGTTAACCCCAAACTCTATGTCTTCTAGAGAAAATATTTCATCCCCTACAAGGAATATTTGAAATGGTGTCCATGGTATTAGGGGATTCATAAAGATTTTAAGGTAGGAATTCAATTCTTCAAGATAATCATATTATTTTTTTAGTTTTACAAATTAGAATTTTCCTCCACAACTTCCTAAGGTCATATTTAGATATGTGCAACAACTGCTCTTACTTTCTATTTATATAGTACCTTTTATTCATTTTAACAAGAGATTTGTATGCATTTATCTCATTAAGCTTTGAAGATTCATTAGAAGAATCACTAATTGTCTTTCTATCAATTTTACAATCATTATCATACCAAGGGTTGGTCATTATATTATTTATTTTACGTGACACCTTGATCATAGAGAATGTGTTAATGGAAGTAGAGAGAGTTGTAGTAAAATAATGATAGAGGTCTTCAATATTGTCCTTATAAATTAAGAGGTTAAAATACCTGTTTAAATCATCTAAGAGACCAATTTAATTTTATGAAAAAGGAAGTGCCTTTGATTCTCAATATTCTCTTGCATGGGGCTTTTGGTTGTGACAAAGTTTAGAGTTAAGGTTAAAATTATATGATCGATGTTAGGTTCATGGTCATTTATCAAGTCAAAATTTACTATTTGGTTGGAAACATGAATATCATATACCATTGATCCGAATTGGATCATTATATATTTTTGTCATCCATATCAATGTATTTGGAGTAGAAAAATAGGAGGAATCAGCTCGCGGCACTGTTTTTACCGGCGAGACCCAGTTTGGCGAAACAGGGTCTGAAACCTTCTGGGACCGTTTTGAGACATCAAACAACGTTTTTTGAGGGTAAAGCTTTGTCTCTTAAGTGCACACATTTTCATGTTATTCTACACAAAGAAAGATTTCCAATGACACAAGAATCGCGCCAATCGGAGTTTGTATGCAAAAGTTATGCCACTCAGAAATTGACCTTCCTATTTTAACATCTATAGTTCATGAGGATGTCACGTCAGCCCCTATTATTCATGGAAAAGGGGCTAGCCATGTGTTTGTGACGTAAAATACTTTAGAAGAATCTATTTTGTAACTCTAGTTAAGAGTTGATGTAGTCAAACTTAACCACTAGTAGGTTATGAGCTGTGTTATAACCAAGCCACTAGGGGGAAGAGGCATTCCATTCTTTCGAGAGCATTATGTTCCCTAGTTAAGCAAAGATAGCCAGGAGACATGGGAGGTAGAGCATACAGAGAGGATCTGTGCACTGTAGTAGCCCACGAGCCACAGACATTACTTCTTTGTATCTCCAGCCATATTTCCAGACAGAGAAAGAGAGCGAAACGACCTCACCTTCCAGCTGGGTTTTCTCCCAAATTGGTTTCCCAGAGAGAATATCTCGTGTATTATGTGTGTGTGAGATTATTTTTTCGTTCTCTACTTTTCTGTTTGATTTAATTTTACATGCATGCACTAATTACAGTTAATTTTACAGATCTAGAAATTAAATAAAACTGTAATAGCGTAGAATCTCATATTTTTAATATAATATTATCAGATCTGTTGTGATGAAATATCCAGTGGAATATCCACAGAATTTTACGGATCAACCACATAATCCATAATACTATGATTGTGCCCATGAATATAAGTCATTTGGTTGGAGTTTGACCAATCAACCATCTTATTGGAAATTATTAGGTCTTGAGAAATACAAAGCTTGACTAGCTTGATACTAAATAAATTTTCAATCGGGTCTTCAAAGTTTCTTTTATATCCACTAGCTAAAATAAGGTCCTCATCTAACCATAAAGGACTAGTGTTGGTCATTACTTAGAAGAATAGCTTGGTTAGTTGTAGTTCTAATATTAAAGTCTACTAACAAAAGGATATTACCTTCATTCCTCAAAACCATGAAGATCTCATTCTATGGTATTATAAGGGAAATGTTTATCTAGATTGTGTTTTTATTATAAAAGGTAAAATTAATAGGCAGAAAATAACAAATCTTTGTTGATTTTCTAGTGTTATTTTAGGCTAACAAAATTTTATGCAATTGATAATTACTTCCAATTATATATGATATTATTTTAGCACGATCCAGACTATCATTAAGAAATTACACATAACAAAATTCAATTATAAATGCAACAGAATAATAAAGATCACAAGTAATAAATCCATGCACAATAGGCACCAAAAAAATTTCCCTCGGAAACCCAAACTCAAGAGAAAACCTAGTAATCTTTTCTCAAAAGATATTGTTCAATTCAACAAGAGTACAAGTTGATAATCTCAAGTCAAACTTGATGAACCTAGACCAAAGAATCAACATAGGTCAACCCTAGTCAAATAGGTTGAAATCCAACCTCCTGGAACTGCCTAGAAATCTCGGTCAAATTGAGTCAAATAGGTAAAAATTTGGCCTCCTACAGCTTCATAGAAACTTAGTCAACTCTGCCCAAAATTCAGTGAACTTTGCCCAAAAAACTCGGTCAACTCTGCGTAGAAAAAGTTTGGCCAACTTTTCCCAAAAGAATTGGTCAAACAACAGCTAGAAAACTCAGTCAAACAGTGGCAGAATAGACTCGATCAACACAAGTCAAACATACATCATAAATACTCAATTAATGTTGCTCAATGATGGTCAAACATAGATCTTCTTCTTTCTCTCCTTTGCAAGTATGAACAGAATAACAAATGATTTGTTGTTTTGAATGAATGAATGAAAGTGGAGTCACACTTGGATTTATATTATATCAATTGGAGTGACTTTTGACAAAAAGCCACACCCCTTCACTTGTTAATCTAGCGTGTCATGTGGGGTCTACATGTGCTCCAAAATTTATAATTTAACTTTAATTTTTTTTCTTTCTTTCAAGGGCTGACATATTTAGTTGGGGAATACCTCCCACAGCTACCCAAAAAATCAACACTCCTTCTTAGATAGGGAGGTATGAACAACTTGAGGGGGCCTAATGGTTAACAGCATGTGTTTCCTCCTAAGAGGTTACAGGTTCAAAACTAGAGGGGGTTAGAGTATGTATGCCTTTTAAGACTTAGTAGTCAAATCGCTACGCGAACGTGGGTCCCTTGTCCCACAAACAAGGGGGTCTCATACACCAATTTGGTGTCTAGCTTGGTCGTGACCTTAAAATTGGATGATAATAATAATAATAATAATAACACTAAAATGGTCATTATGATATCTAACCTTGAAATATGAGAAAAGTTTGATTATAGGTCTACACATGGCTTTTGAGAGTAACCTTTTGCTATAAATCTACACGTGTACATCTCAACTAATACATCCACTTTATGCTTTGTTTTATAAACCCACTTGAATACTATGACATCATTGCTTTGACATAGATCACCCAGTTCCCATGTTTCACTTTGCTCTCTTCAATCAATTTCTAAATTCCACTGCTTCACATCAAATTGTGTTCTTCATTGCGTCTTCATAACAACTTGGTTTTATTTGAATATGAGGAACTAGAGAAAAATTCATAATATCATCTCTATTGTTAGTCTTTTGATAAAAAATAATTGAGACCTTTTATCTTTCTTGAAGGACTTGGACTTGGATTTGACGATGAACTTGCACTTGAGCTTAACAAAGTCATTTTTAAAGGCAAAGCCTAACAAAAACTTGAACTTAGAGTTGCTTCTTTAATTTGTGGGAAGAGAAGGGATGTCATTTTGTGATGACTCTACCTCACAATTGTTGGTTTTTCTTATAAAAAAATATTCAAAGAACAATTCTCCCCCTTCATCATAATACTACTAAAATTCACTTTTTGTTGTTAGGAATGATGATCTTAAAGTATTTATATCTAGACATAGTCTTTTTTTAGGATCATTAATTAGAAGAATAAATATAATCTAGAAGTACATGGACAAAAGTCATCTTCATGTGACTATGTGATAAGATGTCCATATTAAGTTTCACTTAGGCAACAAGAATAAAGAGCTCATTTAAACTTTCTCCTTCTCATGTGAGTTTGACTCAGTTTGTAGCTTTTGTATCCATAAGGTAATATTCTCTCTTGTTAATAAAATTGTGTTCCATAACACTTTGATATCATGGTGCTATCAAAACTTGCTATGATGTAGATGTTGAAGAGGAAACTCCATTGCTAAAGATCTTGTCATACTAACTAGTTATGGACAACAAATTGTTGACCCCAATAAAAATGTTCCCAGGACTACAAACAACATTGTCCTTTCCTTAATTTTCTATTTTGCAACTTTCACACCCCTGCTCCCCACCCTTATGTCACTAGACTCATTAGAAAGCATCGGTCTTATAATTTTCCTCCATCTACTTGGTGTTGTATTGGATCCTTTGATGTTAAGTTTCACCTTTGCGTGAAAATCCTTCCATTTAAGTTCCTCCAAATAAACCAATTGGAATTCATAAACTCAACTTCAAATCCCACAACTAATATTCATTTCAAATCTTTGATAATCTACTAACCTTGCGAAATCTATACATCTAAAGTTCAAACTATAACTCAAATCCCATGAAAACATTCCAATAATTCAAAAGGTGCAAAAAAAAGCTTCAAAAATGTTAGACAACTAATCCTCAGTGTTAATGATAGGGTTAGTTTGGGTAGTTATTGGAGTCCAAGAATACCCGAGAACTAATTCAATTGTTTCCTATATGTATTTATAGGTACATCATGTACATAATTATTTGAGATAAATTAATATACAGTTTATTTAGTTTCTAGTCTTGTGTGTTTTACAGTGGTATCAGAGCGGGTTGTTTCACTCTGTTGATTGAATTGAGCCATTAGTTTTTGTGGCTTGAGCTTGTGAGTATGATTTCTTGTTGATAAGAAATATCCATGTGGTGAGAGGTGGTTGATATCGAACGGTCAGCGCTGACAATCTGTGAAGGGAATATTGTGTTTTCTTACGATGGAAAAGTTAAAAGGGTTGCAAAGTTATTACTTCGGGTGGACCATGTCTCAAGCCACCAGGAGAAGTCACCTTCTTGAGCACGTTGCCATTGCAAGAATTCGAGCAGGTAACTTGCTACTACTGTTGTTGATTTGGTATTATGATGCTTCTAATTTTTAATGTAATGTTTCCAAAAGAAATGACGAGGGGTGACTTAAAAACGATTGTTCCAAAATTTGTATTTGCATTTGGGATTCTACAAGCATAAAATTGAAAGGGGTATTATAGTTTTACTTGATAAACTGCCCATTGTCTACTGCACTTTTAGCATCGTGGTGTGTGAACAATGGATTGAAGACGGTGAAATTGCTTTCGAAAGTTCACATATAGATACTTTACCCTCGCCTCCAAGAGAATACTATGCTTTTTTGCATTGTCCACCTTCACTAATGTTGCATTTTCCCATACGACGCTATCAATGACAACCCTCAGCGTATTCATTCGTATTACAAGCTTCTCATATTCATTTTTCATGTCCAAAGAAGAACTCCAGTGCATTTATGACAGAAAACCTGTGAAGAATTTGATAATTTGGTCTTCTGTCAAAGCCTCCCCGGAATTGTATTCCGTGCCATTCGTTGCATAATTTGCACTGATTTATTTACCATCTAGCCTCTATCTTCTATTTAATTTGTGGATATGTCACTTTATGATCATATGCATACTGTTAATGAAAAAGTGTTTTTAAACAAATGAAAGTAGACCTGTGATATTGGAATTGAGTGTTGCCAGAAAAGCCTTCGAGATCAAAATCTGAGATGAGGTCACACAGAGCGTGAAAAAATACTAGAAAAGGAAATACTAGAGAAGGTCGAATGGCTGTGGAGAATGTACATAAAGTTGTGTCATTGCAAGACCGTAGTTGAACAACCAAGAAAAGAGTTTAAAGATTTAGAAATTTTGTTGAACAACGTGGAGTATAGAAGTTGGGCCCAAAGTGAAAGCCATGATGTGGAGGACTGCATGATGTTGAACCAATGAGCGGGCGTCAAAGCGTTCGGAAGTCATTCAGAAGTCGTGAGGCATTGTCATGTGATATTTGGATTTGACCTGACTGTGTCGTGTGAATTCCGATTTTTTGAAGAGTACACTGCTTCCCATGAATTTGGCAAGCTTAGCCAAGTCGATAAACTGTCCAGTTGGCCTGTCTACAGACGAGATTGAGAATTTCGTGGAGTGCAGCGTGTGAGAATGCAGTAGTTGTCTCTGTGAGTTGTTTAGTCAATTGAATGGTGCAACTATGAAGTCTAAGTGATTGGCTAGTTTTTTTCAGAGAAGATTAAAAAGTGGCGTGGTAAGGTTCTTTTATTTGTTTACCTTCAATTTATTTCGTTCACTTTGAAATAAATATATGAAGTGACCACACTATAAGGTTGATACATAATTGAATTTTTGAATGGTCCATTTGTCGAAGCGGCTGGTTTTCAATGTTTGTCATCATATTTATAAAAATAAATAAAATAAAAAATATAGTGTAAAATAACAACCGTGCGGATTGTCATTACCTCGAAAGGTCAACAATCAACCACCAGAATTTTCTTGAAGAAGATGAAGTTCCTTCGATTGAAGTTCCCTGGTTAGCAAAGTCAGAGCTCATGCTACATTTCGATAAAAAAAACGCAGAAATGTGAGAGGTCTCCAGTTCGAAGAATAGCGAGAAAAAGAGGGTATGATTTTTCTTTAATAACAGGCAAGCATGGTCAGAATCATTTTAATTTTTTAATATTTTTTTATAAAGGTTAAAGAACGAGAGGATGTTATTCGGTTATCAGTTAGTGGAATTTTTCAATTTAATAATTTATAAAGACTTCTATGTGTCAAAGGTTGGTGGCGTATTTTAAAGGCTTAAAGGTTAATCAAACATGTTGGAGGCTTTTTCCATATAAGTGCCATCTTTATCATTTATTATTATGTTATAGACGAGTTCATTTTCGGTTCAACCTGACACTTGGTTAAATTATTGTAAAGTTCAACCTGACACTTGGTTAAATTATTGTAAATTCATTGGGTGCATTATTGGTGCTCGCTAACACTTCTTTTTTCAAGGTTGATTGTTGGATAAAATGACCAAACTCTATGATTTGCTACAGGTATTGAACAATTTATTGTCATAACTATTTATAACAATGTCTAAGTCAGCAATGACACACTCTTTGACATCCAATCATGTTTGCAAAACACGAAAAGAAAAATTGAATTCTTGGAGCTAGAGTCCTAGTTTTAGCAAGATGAAATGCATGAATTACAAAAGAAGAATTATGAACATTTTCTTGTTCAGAACAACAATTTGTTTGAACTTGATCATCAGTCAAAGAATGATCAGAGTAATGAAGTGATTTCAAGAACAAATTTGGGTACAATGGAAAAGCGTGTTCAGGAAAGTTTATGCGAGAGTCATTTGTATACAGAGGTGAAGCTTATTGTTATTAACACTTTTATGAGACCATGGTAAGAAATTACACACAATAAACATAGAACTGGTTTGGGTTACAACAAGGATATTATGGATGTATCTTTTCACATTCCAGATCTTACTAAACCTATATAATTCCGAAGTGATGGATTTTTGGATGGTGTTGTTCCACAGAACAAGTTGATAGATGCCAACAGTGTAACAAAGTTGGACATGTGGAAGATCGGTGTTTTAATCTTCACCTGTGTGAGCATTGTAGAAAGTGAAATCATCATATAATAGATGTTCCAAAAAGAAGACTACTACAATAGAGAAGCTAAATTTCGGATATATTGCTTCTTGGGATTGGAAAAAAACAACCAAGAAGATTTACAAGTCATACCGAAGGATATGTTCGAGAGTGATGACCAACCTTGCAATGATGAAAAATACTTCTCACCCTGTATCCAACAAGGGGGGAATTGTTGATGGTCTGCTACAGGTTCAAGTTCCAGATGTCAAGTGAGCCTAAGTCAGAGTTGAGTTGATTGAACACTTCCATATTTGGAATTGGTCGAGGAACTATTGTGATAGTTCCAGAGTTTGTGGTCATCTTAAAACCACATTTTTGGTTGTTTTGAGAATTTCTATAAAGGTTCCAGAGTTTGTGTTGGTTGATACTTTGAGTTATCCCATATTGGTTTGTGGTCATTCTTAAAAACGATTTCCAAGAGACATTTAGCTCTTGTCTGAGATGCATTTTTTTTTGCATTTTGAGCTCTCATTCTTGGACTTTTGTACATCCCTTCAGATTAAGGGGGGAATGTTAGACAATTAATCCTCAAGATTAATGATAGAATTAAATTGAGTAGTTATTGGAGTCCAAAAAACTTAAGAACTAATTCAACTATTTCTTATTTTTATTTATATGCACATTCTATACATAATTCTTTGAGATCATTTAATATACATTTTATTTAATTTCCAATATAATATATTTTATAGAAAAATTCAAATTATATAAAAAATAATAATATTAAAAAAAACAACACTAAATCATAAAAAAATATCCTTTGGCCAACTACATCAATGCCAAAATGGTGAAAGAAATTTCAGCTTTTATTCAACCCTGTAGAGTTGAAATAAGCCCAACCACGTCCATGCTTTTAAAATTTAATTAAAACACATTTTTAAAATATGAATTTTTTAATTTGTAATATTTTTAAATAACATATAAAGAAAATGCATAAAAAATATTTTATATTTTAGATAATTGGTTTATTAAAAAGATTTAAATACTTTAATTATATATATATATATACAAGGGGGATTCCATAGTTATATGGTATTTTTAAAATATGAAATTTTTATTTATAATTTTTTTTTTAACATAAAACATATTTTATATTTTTAAATGGTTGAGAAGTGAATTATTTAGTAAATGATTTAATTTTATATATAAAAGAAAGTGCCATTCGAGAGTTATATGATTTAAATATTAAAATAATATTTTATTTTTACAGTATTATTATATTTTTTATAAATAAATTTAAATATTAAAATTTAAATATTGGATGAATATTATATGTTGAAATATTTGATTATGTGTTGATAAATGTGATGAATTATGTGTTAATTAATGTAATTAGCGTCTTATTATTAAACAATAAAAACATAATCAAAATCTATAACAAAACAATAACATAAAAAATAATCATAAAACATAGAAACATAATCAACATCAATAACAAAATAGTATTTAACAAAAATAATAACATAAATGCCACATGATTTATTGATAAAAAAAAAATTACATAATTTAATTTAGCTTTAAAATATTTCACATAATTAATTAATTAAATTCAAATTACATGAATTTGAAATATTCTCAATATAAATATACATAAAGATGTTTTCTATTTCACTATCACAAAAATATAATTAAATAAATTTTATTACATAGATTTAAAATTTTAAAATACAAAATTATTATTAACACATAATAAATTTGATACCTTTAAATAAATCAAACCATGTAATATAGAATACTTTAAACCATGTAATATAGAATACTAACCTATAGTTACATCAAATTTAAAATATTAACATATAATTCCATCAAAATTCCAAATTGTTTCAATAATATTGTGTGCCAAAAAGTAGTCCTTCAGAGATTAATTACAATATCGACAATTATGCACTCTTAATATCTTCAGCCTTCTAAAATTCCCAAACACTATGGTTTCAAAAAAGTGTATAGTGACGAAGGGAACATTTCAGTGGAAAATGTCATGTTCAGGGCTGTAGTTTTTATAAGCATTTTTTTTTTGGCTTATTGTTGTGGAGAAAAAGAAATGTATTATTTTTAACATCTACGAAATTAAAGATAGTTTATAGTATAGATTGCTGTATCACATTTCAGTTTTTTGATATATTTTTCGTTAAATAAATTATCCTAAAAGCTCACTACTAGAATATATACATAACTTTCCATGTTATCTCTGAAGGCTTTACATTCTAAAATGAAAACTTTCCATGTTATTTTTGAAGGCCTTACATTCTAAAATGAAATGTGTTTCTATACCAACAACTTTTCTAGAAGAGAAAAAAATACGTACTCTTTCTTCCCACACTTTTTTTGCCCTTTGAGAATTAGTCTTTCACTGAGCAATAAGAATTTTGGCTCTCAAATAATAAGAATTTTGGCTCTCAAATAAATATTGGCCCATTTTTTTGTTGATGATTATGATTGGAATTAAACTCTTCAATATAGTATTTTTTTCTTTCTCCCTAGCTCCTTATCCCAAGTACGCTTGTGGAACTTATCCATAACAAAAGTTGTGTTTCTATCTATTTACTATTTATGGGAAAAAGCTTTTATATCTTTACTATTTGTGTCACACATGTTCAAGCAATTACCCCATTTACTAAGCCATAATTTTTTCGTGATTGCTTCAATGGGAGCAACCCTCATTTCACTTAACAAGATATCATAAGAACCACGCTTGTAATTTTGAACTTGTTTGTAATCAAACGTTTCTGAATTTTCTCAATTTGTTTCCATTGCATGTACCACTAGCCCACAATTCACAATCGTAGAGAATCATTGGAATCACTAAAAGCCTAAAAAGAGTTTGAGTGGTCTTCCAGTCTCATAACTCTCTCTACACCTATTTTGAAAAGCATAAAATGCTTTCCAACCCCCCAAAGTTCTTTTCTTTCTACAACCCTCCCAACTTAGATTTTTGTTGATTTTTGTTGTCCCAACTTAAATTTTTGTTGAAGTCAATTCTGAGGTATTTGTAATCTGCAACTTATTCAAAAGTGTCGTCTTCAAAGTAGAACTTATGTTGGTTATGTTTTCTTTTGTTACAAAAAACCACTACCTTCATTTTGCTAATATTGACTTGCATCCCCACCCTTCTACAAAAATGCTCAAGTGAAAGTAAGTGCTCTTGCAAACTAAGAGCAGATTTAAGAATCAAAATAAAGTCATTCGCATACAAAAGAAGCCTTATAACAAACTCGCCCAAATGGACACCATCACCCCCTTGCAAATTTAGCCACTCTTCAAGCTTGTCAATATATAAAACAAAAAGAGTAGGAGACAAAGGGCAACCTTGCTTGACCACGATATCACTTTTAAACTTTTAGAGATGCCTGTTAAAATTCTAATTTTGATGTTCACCTCCTCATACATCCTATTTAGAGCTCCTCTAAAATCCCGAGGAACCCCATGTTTCTCCATTCTATGTCAAATACTTCTGTGAAATAAACAAAGCAACTAAAGACTGCTTCTACCCGTTTCCCTGATTTTATTTTCTAGCATGCTTCCAAATAACTTTGCCAAAAAAATTATCATATTTGTTTACTTTGCATGTAACACCAGGTCACAGTGATTAGATTTCAATGGAAGACTCAAAACGCCCCTTACCGATTGTGATTTTGTTACCAACCCCAATATACCATATTGGAAAACAAAAAACACCTGAATTTTGAGATAAAACGCTTATTTGAAATGCCCCATTCAAATCTCAAGTAATGAGCGAGGGCCTTATCTTATATGTCTACTCGAAAATGGAAAATAATGAAGTGATTCACCAGAATCTCTGTTATCCGGATCACTCTGGTCCAAGTTTAGACGGTAACTGCTTCGTAACGGGGATTCGCTATTTAGAAACCCTGGATCGTCATGGCTAGGGTTTGGAAATATCTGGTTTAGCTATTTTGAAACCCTAAAAATATATCCGCTTTTGGGTTATGTATGATTTCATTTCTGGCTGGCCTCTTCTCGAGTCCGTGGTATTATGGGTTTCCTTCCTAATGTGGGGCCGTACATCAAAAAAATCCTTCTTACCTCCGATCTTTAGGGCCGCCAAATCGTAAGTCTGGGCAGCTTCATCCACGAAATTTAAGGTACCGCACCAAACCCTACCGCCCTTTCTTGTGATTCCCCACTTTCCCATGGATCACCTATTTAAAACACGACATAAGATAAAACCAATTATATGGACTGAACTAACAGAAATTTTAAAGACAATGTTGAGCTTGCTCCGCTGAAAGAGGCTTGAAACATTTGGTACATATTCAGCTGCTCTCTTCTTTACTACTAACTCGAGTCGAAGTCGAGAAACTCATCATCGATATCGGCATTGAACGGCTCCGGTGCGGCAGCACCATCAAGGAACTTGTCAAAATGGGGCAGTATTACTCAGACTGGAGAACTGGAGTGTGATGAGTATGAGGAATTATTCTGGTCATTAAAAGTGGTCTGAATTTACTTTAAAAAGTTTCAAAATTTTTTGTAATAACAGTGTTTGAATCATATTTTTGATGGTGGAAATAAATTCAGCACTATCAAAAATTTCTGGAACCCAAAATTTTGAAATTTGATAACTATAATTTAGATTTACAAAAATCTCTACCAAATTTACCAAAAAATTACAGAAATTTCCATAATTTTCCAAACAAAAAATAATCACAAAAATCTCTACCAAATTTACCAAAAATTACGGAAATTTCCATAATTTTCCAAACAAAAAAATAATCTGATTAAATTACAGCATAAAAGTAAAATTTGTCAAACAAAAAATAACGGCTCCTCCACAAATTCTTCCCCACAACGAAGACAAGTGTTGCCTCCCTCCAGGGTTCGAACTCGCAACCATATCTCAAAACGTTCAGTATCTCTGTGCACTGCCTACTGGTAGAACTGCAGGAAACGACCCTCATATCTGCAGCACCAACTACGAAGAAAATCCAAAAAGCAAACGAAAAAGAAGGTAGATTGATATGGATATGCCCAACATAAGGAAAGGAGACGATTTCACTGTAATCATTTCGATTCAGGGTTATTTTTAAAATGAAGTTTTTGAGATCAATTACTGTATTTTACTAAAATGAAATGTACTAGAGTGAGATCAATTACTAAATTTTAATTTTATTCATCAAATTTCGGAATCTAATTAAATTTAATACAATCTGCAATTAATTAATTGAGAACAATAATCAATGAAGCAGACGAAGTGCTCAACGGTCCCTACTAAAGATTTGATTATGAGTTGAGTTTTCATCATCATTTTGGAATTCATATTCAGAAAAGTAACTTTATATGTAGCATTTGTTTTAAATTATTTTGTTTCATAATAGTTTTAATATAATTTATAATTAGTAATTGTTTTTAAAAGTGTAAAGATATACTAAAAATATAAAAAAATTGGAAAGATCATTTTGAATAAAGCTCATTGCTGAATGCATACACCTACACTTTCTTAAGTTTGCTCTGTTTTTTTGTCCAAAAATTTTTGGAAAAAGTAAGAACCCCTTCCCTCTCCATTGGGATCTATTTATGTCCAAGAAAGGGAACCAAGAATCATAACCACTTAACTTTCTAGTAGTTAGACAAATTAGTTCATCATCTTTCTTCATAATTTCTAAACACATTTGTCTAATTATCAAAATGTATATTTACATACATATATAAATATAATATATTCATAAATAGTTTATTTTCTCTATAACAATTAATTTAAAATTATATATTAATTTAAATTTAAAGATATGATCAAATAAAAGTAATTAGTATTATGTCGATTTCAACTTAATTCAACAAAACATGTAAACTTATTATGAAATTTTTAGTTGAATCCCGTTAATCCATATTGAAGAGAGAAACTTAGTGATTAATATAGTAGCTAGCCTAACCGACATAAACAAGACCACATTCCACTAATAACCCAATAATGATATTACACTTCCCATTAAAAACTCACATCTCACATCTCATCAATCACCATGGTGCTAGTACCATCAGGATTCACATCGTTGTAATTCCAAATCCTCTTATTACAATATTGTTCCATTCTATCATTGCAGGCCTGGCACCTACGACTCAACCCAACAATGCAACCCACTCCTACATGTTCTCCCACTTTGAATTTCTTCACATCATTACCAATCTCTGTTACAATTCCCACCACTTCATGCCTGCATGCCACAAAAAAAAACTCACATAACTGGTACAGAGAACCTTCACGTATATTAATGGTGATATCATATGATCTTAAAACAATATACATATGCATACCCAACGACCATTAGGTAATGAGAAATGCCATAGTCATTTCGAAGTTGATGCAAATCTGTGTAGCATATTCCGCAGTAAATGACCTTTATCACCACATCTTCAGGGCCTGTGTTTCTGCTAAAGCCAAAGGATCAACTATTCATTTAAATTCAATGAAGTAAGTAAATAATTTGACATTTACCAAATTCCTTTTTGGTGGAAATTTTGTTTCAGAATATCAATATGAAAAGCTTCAACTCAAACTTTATTATAAAAATGTGTTTCCTCAGATATTTTCAATCAAAAAATTGAATTCTTTAACCTATTAACTCACTTCCAAATAGACTCTTGCAGTGTTGCGGGGGAGCGCCCCCCCCCCCTTCGAACCCGCTCCCGAAGCGCGCTCCGGGCGGGAGCGGCTCGGGAGCGGGTCGGGAGCGCGCTCCCAAAATCGCTCCCGGACGGGAGCGATTTTCGGGAGCGCGCGCCCTTAAAAAAATTTACGCTCCCTGCTCTGATAGGGAGCGTTTCAGGGAGCGATCGCTCCCGAGCTCCCGGAGCGTTTTTTAATGCCCGGGAGCGATCGCTCCCCGATCGCTCCCTAATCGCTCCCGGGCATTAAAAAACGCTCCGGGAGCGATTTTTAACCGGCCGGGAGCGGTTCGGCGGAAAAAAATTCCGCCGGACCCGAAAAATTAAAAAAATTTAGCTAATTTTTTTTGTTTTATAAGCCCAATGGGCCAAAAACTTGTCATTACAACTTTGTTGAGCAAGTGATTGAGAGCTTGAGCAAGAGATTGAGAGCTGGAGCAAGAGCTGAGGAGCAAGGAGCCAGAGCTGAGGAGCGAGGAGCAAGTGCCAAGGAGCGAGGAGCAAGCTTGCAGAGGTATGTAACTTAATCATTTAGTTAGTTTAGCTGGTTAGGTAGTTAATTTGGTTAGTTTCATTTACCTGTTTGAGTTTAAAGATCATTAATTTAAATTAAATTAATAAATTAAATGAATTAATCCCAATAAACTAAATTAATTTGCAGATTCAAGACTCAAACCCTACAAACATCAAACACGATGGACCTGAGCATTTTTATTGGCATTTTCCTCTTCCTGGTCCCCTTTCTGGTTATTATGGTGGTGGAGAGTAGGAAACGGAGGGGGCCTGACCCTGAAGAGGTGGATGAAGAAGCCGGAGGAAGTCAAATAGGTGAAAACCCCAGTGAGGAGGATGTGGAGGGTGAACATGAGGGTGAAAAAACTAAACAAGACCAAACTCCATTGTGGAAATATGTTCAGAGGCCTGAAACAGGGAGAGGGGGTGGAACCACTAAATTTCATTGCCCCCATTGCAACACTGATTTCACAGGCTCATACACCCGTTTGAGAAGACACCTTTGCGGGAAAAGGGCATGGGATGGAGAGAAACAAATAGGAATCAGAACTTGCAACGGGGTGTCAACAGTTGATAGAGCCAAATACATAAAGGAAGAGGAGGACGCCCAATACAAAGCAAAAAGATCAAGGGGTTTCTTTGAACCAAGCTCACAAAGAACTCCTTCAGCATCCTCCCAAGGCAGTGGATATGGACATGGAGGCTCAGGGTCATCATCTTTACGCCGTAGAAGCATATCAGATTTCCTTGATGAGGGGTGTAGGAATGATGTGGATTCAAAAATTTACAGGTTCCTCTATGCAAATGGGATACCATTCAATGTTCTACGCTCACCTTATTGGCACGAAATGGTTTCTGCCATAAATGATGCCCCTAAAGGATACAAGAGCCCTGGGTATGACAAGGCAAGAACAGTTGGCCTTGATCATGAAAAAGCAAAAATATCACATTCTTTGAATAAAATGACAAGTTCTTGGACTGACAATGGGGTGTCCATTGTATCTGATGGATGGACAAATGTAAAAGGCAAGCCATTGATAAGTGTTCTTGCTGTGTCCCGAAGTGGTCCCATTTTTCTAGCTGCACATGATTACTCAGACAAGTTCAAGACCGCTATCAACATTGCAGAAGCATTGCTTGAAAGAATTGAGCGTATTGGCCCATACAATGTCATCCAAGTCATCACTGATAATGCTCCTAATTGTAAGGCAGCGGGAGCAATTATTGAGGATAGATACCCGAACATATTTTGGTCTGGATGTTTGGTTCACACATTGAACCTTCTGTTGCATGATATTGTCAAAAACAAAAATGAACAATACCAATGGATTGGGGATTTGTACAAGAGAGGAAAAAAAATGATAAAATTTATTACAAAACATAGCAATACCCATGGCCTTTTCCGCAGTCACTCGAGATTGGAGTTGCTGAAGATTGCGAGGACTAGATTTGGTAGCTATTACCTCACCTTCAGGCGCCTTTTGAAGGTAAGAGAGGGTTTAGCTAGCATGGTATCAAGTCCAAATTGGCAGGTGTTAAAGGAAAGGGCTACAAATGTAGCTGACATTGCAGGTTTTGATACGGTGGAGGAGGCCGCTCTTGATGGGCAGTTTTGGACAGCTGTGAGACAGGTATTGGATTTCACCAAGCCAATTTATAACATGATTCGGTTTGCAGATACAGACAAACCGGTGATTGGCGAGGTGTATGAGCAAATGGATACCATGTTGGGGGAAATAAAAGACATTGTTAATAACAGAGATCCCGACTTGTACAATCTGATTCACGATTGTGTGTGTGAACGGTGGAAAAAGCTTAACCTTCCACTACATTGCTTGGCGTATATCCTTACGCCAAAATACTACTCAGATTCTTGGTTGGGCAAACCTGCAGCAGGGGGTGGTGTTAGGACCAAACCCCATTTAGATCGAGAGGTAACTAAAGGATATCTGGATGCATTAGAAAAGTTGGTGCCTGACAGGGAGGAATGTGCAGCTGTGCGCCTTGAAATAGGCAGATACTTCACTGGCAGTGGTTTGTATGGTAACTTCCATGCAATGGACGACAAAGATAAATTTGATTCTCTCACATGGTGGGAAACATATGGCGGCGACGGACTTTTGCGAAAATTGGCATTGAAAGTTCTTGCACAGGTTGTAAATTCTTCTTCTGCAGAGAGGTGTTGGAGCACCTACAGTTATATACATAATGTGAAAAGAAACAGGCTCAACGAAAACCGAGCAGAAAGCTTGGTTTATGTGCACTACAATTTGAGGTTGTTGAGCCATTACTGTGATCGGGCCAATGAAGATCCCACATATAAAATTTGGGACAGTCACCCTGAGGACGACAATTTAGAGGATGGCATTGTACATATGGAAGAACTAGAAGATGAGCTTGTACGGGATGAAGCTGAAGCAGCTGCAGCAGCCATGCCACCTCCACCTCCACCATCCAGTAGCAGTTCTCGGGGCCCGAGTCTTGTTCCATTGCTGTCGCCACCTCCATCGACACCCTCGCGTGGAGGCTCTAGTTCTGGTCGTCGGTCTGGGAGGGAGACTCCTAGAAGACCGCCAAGACCTACTTATACTCCTGGAGACTCTCGTGGCAAGGGCCACTTGTAGATTTACAGTTTACTTGTCTTTTTTAGTTTCTATTAGACTTGTCACTTTAGTTTTCATAACTGTTCAGTGTTGAGTTTTGAGTCCTTGACTCTTGACTCTTGACTCTTTCATATCATTATGACATTATGATATTTTTTGTAAACATTATATCACTGTGACAATGAAAATTTGAAGTTTGAAGTTGGGCCTTGGCAATTATAACTCATTGGTAATGATTGTGAATTATGAATATGATGCTTTGTGAAAGACTAAAGTTGTTTCATTTCATCTCATTATTCATGTTTCATTTTATAAATTTTTAACATTTCATATCATGTTAACAGTTAGAAGTTAGGACTTAGAAATATCTTCGATATTACTTCTTGTAATGGTTAAACTTGGCTTACAAGTACAACTTGTTACTTTGGTGATCAATGATGATAAATGTTATTGAATTGAATGTTATTTTAATTTATTATTTTACTAAGGTTGATGACGATTATAATTTCTAGATGATTGATGTGATATGGTTCAATGATCAATTTATGTTTTTTTATGTTTTTTATGTCTATTTCATCATTCTACATGTTTTTGTTGACATATATGTATCAAAAATTAAAAAATATAAAAAATATATATATTTTTAAAAAATCGCTCCGGGATTCGCTCCCAAACCGGGAGCTTCTGAAAATGGTCGCTCCCGCTCCCGCTTCCGCTCCCGCTCCCCGCTCCCGCTCCCGCTCCCAAGTAACACTGGACTCTTGGCATTCATATACTGCAGATGTCCTCCAGCTGTATAAGTGAAATGACTGTTTTCTGAGATATTTGTACTCAAGAAATTGAATGCGTTAACTTATTAACTCACTTTCAAATAAATTTTTGACATTCATAGACTGCAGATGTCCTCTAGCTATATAACTGAAATTCATGATTAATGATAAACTCAATGTTACTGAAATTAAACTATTTTCTTTTATAATCAAGTAAACTTTCTTGAATCCTATTTTTTATGGTAATGGTTCTTTCTGGCTCTTTCATACTGTTTTTTATTTTTATTTTATTTTTTGCATAACGGAGGTGGGATGTAAGAATATGGGGATGGGAGAATCAAATCTTGGAAAATCTTCTCGACCTATTTCTGGTTAGTGGACATTACCTCTTCATGCGAGGAATTCCAATTATTTGACTGGTTTTTGCACGCTGCTTCTGAAAGCTCATTCATGTTTTACGCTCTCTTTATATATTCATAACAGTTGGTACCCCCATTAGTAGATCAGAGAGCTCAAGGAATTCTTAGTGAATAATAGCCCGATGCAAATGGTCTCCTTTCTCTCTAGTTATACCCGTACCCTATCGTAATATCTATCTAAAGCAACCTCTTTGGATTTCAATGTAAGTTTCATACTTCGTTAATAAAGAGACTCTTTGGATTTCAATGTAAGTTTCATACTTCGTTAATAAGGAGACTCTTTGGATTTCGATGTAAGTTTAATGCTTTCATTGTGTTTTTCCGGTAACTCCGCTGCTGACATCCAAATGTAAGGTATCAATGAAGAGCCTACACCAAACTAAGTTTCTCCATGGCTTATTTTAACGTAAAATTGGAATGAATTAATATGGGAAGACTATCCTAAAAAAAAAAATCTGGGGGAGGCCACATCGCTGGATCCAATGGGTTTGACTCTTCGGAAGGCAATGCACAAAATCGAGTTTTTTTTATTTATGGAATCAAGATTTGGTGACGTGACGACAACTGGGCTTGACAATTTCGATTATATTTTATCTTCAATTATGTGGCCAATGGTATCTAATAGAAATAGTGAATTGTGCAATGTGTTGATAATGGCGTCTCATAGAAATTCTGACGCATAGGGTAGGTGACCAACAACAAATAGAAATCCTGGACCCTGACCCTACGGTGGCCACCCGATCCTATAACTTGGGGATATCCCTACCTCTGGATTCAAATCGATTCTAACTCGGGGCATGTTTTTTCATTTTAATAGGTGAAAGCAGCCGTCCCCGTGGGCAGGTGACGTAAATGTATACGAATGTGGACAGATTTCACATTTAACAGAGTGCATAGGTCAAAAAGAACACCTTCAGTGTAATTAATTAATTAATTAATAAAGCATAAAGCATACGAAGTACCTAACTGTCCCTACTAAAAATTTGATTACGAGTTTGAGGTTTCAACATCATTCAAGAATTCATATTCCGAAGAGTAACCTCATTAGTTGCATTTGTTTTAAATTCTATTGCCTCGTGGTACTTTTAGAATGGGAGAAAGATACACAGATACATGCCTCTTCAGCTAGTAAATCAGTTATGGGATTCCATCGTTAATCCCATCGTTATCAGATAAATAGCCCGGGTAAAGGCTATGTCAAGGCGAATTTCCGTGAGATTTGGGGTTTTAGCAAAAGAAAATGACCGCCAACTTCCTTTTAAGAAAAATAAAAAAATATGGTCATACACATATATTTGGCGTTTACCCGACAAGATTTCGGTTCCTGTGCACACTAAACACAAGGGGTTGGAATTTTGATGTCAGTGGTCTCAGGAAAAAGGTATTATTGCGGCGCGTAGTTTAACCAGGTGGAGGAGTTGCTCGGAAATTTATGGAGGGAGGAGTTGCCTGGAAATTTATGGAAATTCCGGTTATATTTAGAGAAAATCTGGTAAGGATTTTTGTAAATCCAAGTTATAGTTATTAAACTTCAAAATTTTAGGTGTCCTAGACGTTTTTGATGGTGCTGAATCCATTTCCACCATTAAAAACACTATTCAAACACTGCCTCTACAAGATTTTTTGAAAATTTTTTGCCCGGATTCTGACCATTTTTGACCATCCGGACAATTCTTCAGCCTGGTTAGACGACTCCTTATTGCAGCAACCATGGTCAGAGCAAAGTATTATTGCATTATTGCAGTCCTAGTGCTATTATTTCTGAAAGTATCGATACTTCTAAGCCGTGGGCTTTTTTTGATAGTGACCTTATCAACAATGGTCAGAACAGTGGAGTAGGGTTAATCTTATTCCTTTCTCTCGACTACAGTTTCAAAATGAAAATTCAAAATGGGGTTGGGAACTTTTGGCCTGCAAAAACTTGCTTCTATTTTCCAAAAGAACTGTGGCATTCAGTTACAGGGACTAATTGTCATTTATTAACTGGCTTAGTACTGTAGATCAAGCTTATTATTGATACCTTCATATTGTTTTCATGCTCACATATTTACATGGAAAGGAATCATGCTACCTTCATATTGTTTTCATGTTCACATATTATGGACGGGAATCAATGCCATTTATTAAGTGGATTAATACTGTAGATCAAGCTTATTATTGGTACCTTCATATTATTGTCATGCTCACATATTTACATGAAAAGGAATCATGCTACCTTCATATTGTTTTCATGCTCACATATTTACATGAAAAGGAATCATGCAGCAGACGGCTAGTCAAAAGAAAGTCTCCTTTTAAAAAATAATCTTTGGGCTATAATTGAACAGATTAACCACCAATCATATGAATATTTTCAGTCCTTTCAGGAATCCAATCCCTGCACCAAATGCAAATTGAGACTGTTTACACATGGATCCACATATATGTATTTTATCTCTTTTGGCTTTGTTTACAGCTCTTGTTTTAGCTGTCAGTGTTTAGCTGACATTCATGGACAATCCTGTCATTTTGCAAGCATAAGGACAACTATGTATTTGTCTGATATTTATTGTTATTACTTGCTCTCAGCGGTGTAGCAAACTACTGGATTGGGACGGCTATGCACTTTTCTGTTACTCTGCTAGTCCAACATGTGATGTGACCATTAAAAAACATAATATTTATAAACAAGTACACGATAGATGCTGCTTTCTGTAAAATGGTTAACTGTATCATGAGTAGAAAGATTTCCTCTTGACAGAATTATAAGAAAAACCATGAAACTTGATTATTTTTGTGACACATTTTTTCATTCAGGGAAGACTTGAACCTGAAACCTGAGAGACCAATGTCTCAGCTCACAAAAGTGAACAATATAAAAAAAAAAACCAAAACAAAATCAAAATCCTTGCCATTGTAGGACACATCAATCATCCGTATAAATTTCTACAGTAATAAACAGAGCTAAGTAGATCACATTTCCTCTAAATGCCGGAAGCAGAGCATTAAGCATAAGACTGAAAACAGGCCATTTCTTGCGCTTGTCAACTTCTCCATATTCAGAGCTAATATTGCAACTTGCTACCTAGTATGATGAGGCAAAATCCCAAGATTTTATTCTCAGAAACTGTACATACAAATATATGCATGCTGTGTTATGGAGGGCATCCACTGACCCGGTATGACGTCACAGTCGCCGAGCAGTGACCCTGAGTGCGCACACTGCCTTCAAGCCCTTCATCCGACTCTGAAAAGAAAGAGCTTTGCTTACATTCAGAGGAAAACAGCTTATCTGCTCAATCTTTACAAAACCCTTACGACGATTCATTAATTCATAATCTCATACACTAATAACAATAATTACCAACATTGCATAACAATAATTACCGATTTGGCTTTGCTCAGAGTCCGTCGAACACTCCCTTTCAAAGGTGCAAACATGGAGATAAACATGTTCTTCTTTACACCCCCACGCTAGTGCAGAAGGCTCGCCAAATTATTACTCCCTGTCTGTAATTTCCCACCCTTAGCAGTCTTTTCTTCTTTCTTCTCCATGTCGGCAGCTGGGGAATGCTCAGAGACAAAGAGACCAGAGAGCGCAGATCGAGATCAAGCGGGATTCCTCTTTTATCAGCCAACGATTAATAATGGAACAGAAGATGCAGGTTAACAGTGAAGGCCCCTGCTTATATCTGCATTGTACAATTTCGTTTGTACATCGAATTTTCAACATCATTGCAGTAGCGTGACTTTTGGTACATATCTTTGTCGATTTAAAATTTGAGCATAGGTGAAAAATCATTATTAAGTTTGTATAATTTAAATGTTCTGATAATTTTTAAATATTAAATTTATTTTTATATTAAAAATTATAATTATCACACCAAATCAATTCACGAATATGCCAATAATAACTATATTTCCATATTAAAATACCCCATAAAAACAACTATCAGCCTAACAAATATTGAAATAAATAATCAACGAGGGAAAATACCCTCTCAAATTACACCACGTAGATCAAAATCCGGAGTCGGAAGTGCACATACAGCGGACGAATCTCTGAATCTCTTCAATATGACGGGTAAATTTATATGTCAAATGATTTCATAAAATTAAAAATATATTTTGTATTGAATGATGTAAAAAATATTTTGTACTAAGTATATGAAATTTAAGTTATTTATGTATTTTTAAAAATTGTAGGAAATACATTTTTATTTAT
Organism: Pinus tabuliformis; assembly: GCA_031772625.1. Classification (NCBI taxonomy): domain Eukaryota; kingdom Viridiplantae; phylum Streptophyta; class Pinopsida; order Pinales; family Pinaceae; genus Pinus; species Pinus tabuliformis. Next base: position 632,286,083 of record CM062810.1, on the reverse strand, counting down.
TAAAAAACATAAAATTATATATATATATATATAATTAAAGTATTTTAAAATTTATTTTTAGAATAATGGTGATTATTAACATTAATTATGATCTAATTTGTAAAAAAGATTACTAGCAATTTTTTAACATTTTATTTCTCTGTTCAAAAAATATTTAGAAAAGGGTTCCAAGATTATCATAGTTTTGTTGACTTGAAATGTCAAGAAGGTTGGTGGTCTGACAAATATTTTAAATTTGGATTTGATGTAGGTATAATATGGACAATCTAAGAGGGAGTATTTTCCTTCTTCAACCCTCTTAGCAAAGGTGATAAGACTCTTTCATCATGTGGTGTGTTGGAAACTGGCCAATGCCCAGTTTCACTATAAAGCTCATGAGAGCTTCTTATTATTTTAGCTATGTTTATTTTCTTCTTTACACTAGTTATGTTATGCAACCAGCGCACAAAATAGAAGAAAAGATAGATCAACGACTTCAAAATCAGCCTCTTTGAAGGGGAAACCTCCTTTACATTACACAAATGAATAATTCTTGGATGATACAAATGACAAGACCTCCTTTCTATATATAGGAGTTCAAGGGGTCCCAATATAATTAGAGCCTACATAACAATAATATTGTAGGGGCACAACAATAACAATAGTGGGCTTCTATGGGGCACAATAATAACAACATGGCGACTACATGGGCACAACAATACAATAAGGGGGTTTCACTAATAACAATAAGGGTTACATTAGTAGTATAGGGACCTAACACACCCTTCTCCTTTAAAAAAGTGTTGTCTTCAACGCTTGAGTAGTTCTAGATTTTTCTGTATAAAATTATCATCCTCCCATGTGGAATCTTCAGCGGGTAAGTTCTTCCACTTGATGAGATATTCTGAAATTAATCGATTTCATAGCTGCCGAGTTCTTGTTTCCGTGATTGCTTCAGGTTCTAGTATGATTTCTCCTTCCTTGTCAAGTTCCAGCAATATTGTTTGAACTGGGAGCTTGTTACTTATAACCTTCTTTAAGCATGAAACATGGAAAATTGGGTGCACTCGGGAAGATGCAAGGAGCTCCAATTTGTATGCCATGGTACCAATATTTTGCAACACCTTGTAAGGACCATAGTACTTTGGTGAGAATTTATTATCCTTCTTAGCTTGCTTGAGGGACATTTGTTTGTATGGTTGTAGCTGTAAAAATATCCAGTCGCCTACATCAAAACTTCTTTTGTTGCAATGTTGATTGCCTGTTGTTTCATTCGATTTTGTGCCAAAGTGGGGTTATCCTTTAAAAGTTGGAGAACTTGTTGTTGATGCTCGATGTGATCTTCCACTGCTTGAACCTTAGAATTTTCTCTTGAAGATGATGTGATGGATGGTGGATGATATCCATAAAGTGCCATAAATGGAGTCATTTTTGTTGCCATATGGATGAAAGTGTTATACCACCATTCAGCTAGAGGTAACCACTTGACACATTGTGTTTGTTTATCAGATACAAAGCAACGAAGATATCCTTCCAAACATTTGTTCACTATCTCTATTTTTCCATCAGATTGAGGATGATAAGATGAGCTATGAGCTAAGTGAGTACCCATTCAAGAAAATAATTATGTCCAAAAATTTCCAGTGAAAATGGGATCTTTGTCACTTACAATAATATTTAGGTTTCCATGTAGCTTTTGAATTGTTTCCATAAATGTAGTAGCAACTGTATTGGCTTTAAATGGATGAGATAATGCACAAAAATGTGAATACTTGGTAAGTCTATCAACTACCACCATGATGAGACTCTTTCCTTCGGACTTGGGTAAACTTGTGATAAAATCCATTGAAACCTCCTCCCAGTGTTGACTTGGAATGGCTAAAGGTTGTAACAAACCCGAGGTCTCAATTATCTCAACTTTATTTTGTTGGAAAACTAAACATTTTGCCGCAAAATTTTGAACATCAGATTTAAGGCCTTCCCAAAAAAATCCTTCTTGACCCTGTGGTAAGTTTTTAAAAATCTTGAGTGCCCTCCTAAGGGAGAGGAGTGCAATTCCAAAAGAATCTTTTGTTTGAGTTGGGAATTTTTACAAAGATATAAGCGATCTTTGTACCATAATGAATCATTTTCCAGCTAAATGTATCAAATATAGTGGGATCTTGCTGCAACTTTTGAATGAGTGTTCACACTTCTTCATGATTCTTCCATTCATCCCTTGCTTCGGCTATCCAATCTAGTTGGATAATAGAAGTGGCCCAAATAAATCCTTCCACATTCTCATCCTTTCTTGAGAGTGCATCTGCAACAACATTTTGCTTCCCTTTTTTGTAGATGATTTCAAAATCATAACCCAACATCTTTGTGACCCATTTTTGCCGCTCTTCTGAAAATAATCTTTGTTCCAAAAAGTATTTAAGACTATCATGATTTGTTTTGCCTTGAAGTGTCTTCCCATTAGGTAAGGTCGCCATTGCTTTAGTGCATGTAGTATTGCCAACATTTCCTTCTCATAAATAGGTTTATGTAAATACTTTCTTTTCATTGAACAAATTTCAAAGGCAATGGGTCTTCCTTCTTGCATTTAAAAAACACCAATTCCATTTCCTGAGGCATCACATTCCACAATAAAGGTTTTTGTGAAGTTTGGCGTAGCTAAGACCGGTGCTTGGTACAATGCCTCTTTAAGATGTTCAAAGGCCTTAGTTGCTTCTGGATTCCAAGAAAATGCATATTTATTCAATAATGATTTTAGAGGTGCTGCTATTCTCCCATAATTCTTGATAAACTTGCGATAATACCCTGTCAACCCGAGAAAGCTTCGAAGATGCATTATGGTTGTGGGGATTTTCCATTCCTTAATGGCTTTAATTTTTTTAGGGTCTACCTTAACACCCTCATGAGATACAATATGACCCAAATATTCCACCTCTTGTACTCCAAAGAAACATTTGGAGGTTTTTGCATATAATTGTTTTTCCTCCAATAGCTTGAGTTCCCTGTCAACGTGTTGAACATGACCCTTCCAAGACTTGTTGTAGATTAGTATCTCATAAAAAAATACTAACAGAAATTTTCTAAGGGTTTGAAAATGGAATTCATCAAACCTTGAAATGTTGAAGGCGCATTAGTAAGGCCAAAAGGCATGACCAAAAATTTGTAATGACCCTCATGAGTTTTGAATGTTGTTTTTGGAATGTCTTCGTTCTTAATTCTAATTTGATGATATCCTGAATGAAGATCCAACTAGGTGAAGTAAATTTATCCATGTAATTCATCCAACAATTCATCAATAATAGGAATAGGAAATTTATCTTTAATAGTGAGCTTGTTGAGCTCCCTATAATCCAGACACATACACCATGATCCATCTTTCTTGTGCACCAATATTACTGGAGCAGAGAAAGAACTTTGACTAGATTGAATTATACCATGCTCTAGCATTTTTGCAACCATACATTCAATTTCACTCTTTTGGGCATACGGATATCTGTAAGGCCTGATATTTGGAGGAACACTTCCTGGAATCAATTGAATAGTATGATCTTGATTATGAATAGATGGGAGGCCTTTGGGAGTCTCAAACACCTTGGAATGATTGTGCGAGGATTTTTGGATATCTGGAGAAATAGACGATTTTGATGTTTGAAACCTTAGTGAGCATAATTGTGCAATTACGCCCCATTGTTCTTTCTTCAGAAGATTTGTCATGCCATTAGAGCTAATTATCTTTCTTGGTTTCCCTACAATACCCCTTAATTCAACTTCTTTTCCTTCCCAAAAAAAAATCAAGAAAAATTCTTGAAACCTAAAAGCTATCGTCCCCAAAGATTGTAACCATTGGATTCCTAGTACAACATCAACACCACCCATGGGAATGGAAATCGTTTGACTATTCAAGACATATTCCCCCATGGTTACCTTGATATTATGGCACTTTCTAGATAAATTTATATTTCCTCCATTTGCAACCATCACTTGACACTATAGCGTTGGATATAGGAAGCAATTCAGTTCCTTGGTTATCTTACAATGAATAAAACTATGGGTACTACCTGAATCAATCAGCAATATTACCTTTTTCTTCTTGATATATCCTTCTATCTTGAGAGTTTGAGGAGTGGTAATTCTTGTCAATGAATTACAAGATATGTTCAGATTCATTTCTTCTTTTTCTGGGGTTGGATCCTCGTGTATATCCTCCTCTTTTAATGCTTCTTGTTCATTTTCTTCCTCCTCTTCACAATCATTGTAGAATAATTTATTTTCAATACACTTATGACCTTTAGTGTATTTGTTATCACAACTATAACAAAGCCCTTTTTCTCTTTTTTCCTCCAATTGTTGTGGTGTCAACCTTGTAGGTTGTGAAAGACTAGGAGAAACAACACTTCCATCTTTACAGTTGTGAGTGGTAGACTTCCTTGTTGCCATAAATTTGCTTTCAATTTTTCTTTCCACCCTGAATGCCTTCTCCAATGAACCAGGTTCCCAAAGGCGAACCTTGTGTTGGATGTTATCTTTTAAAGTCCCTATGAACACATCAATACTATGCCCCTCTAGAATATCGATTACCCTAATATTCAATTTTTGGAAGTCTTAAAATATGTGATCTACCATTGAACCCTTTTGTTTGATATTTATCAATTGGCTAAAGAAGGCGTTGCTCTTTGTATCTTCATAATGTTCTATCATTTCCTTCGTAAAAATTGACCAGGTGAAAAGTGCTTTACAAGAAAAAAAATCCATCTATACCATACAAACTAATTGGGTTCTAAATATAAATATGCAATGCGTACCTTTTGTGAGGGTTGCACATCATGTAGATCAAAATATTGCTCCATCTGTAGTATCCAAGTTACCAGATCCTTTCCATCAAACTTCCTCATCTCTATCTTTGGAATGTGGTGGTTCTTAAACCCCACATTGGAGTCTTTAAAATCAAAATTGATATTTTTTTTTATCTTCATCATGATTTTCATGGATTTCCTTGTCACCACTGGGACGACTTTCTTCTAGCAACTTTGACAAACCTTCATTCGACTTCCCTATCTTGACATTCATCATTGCTTCCATGTTTGATTTTAAACCATCATTCAAAACTACCACATCCTTTTTTATACCTTCTATCTTAGCTTCCATTCCATTCTTCAAACCATCCATCTTAGCTTCTGTTACTTTTTGTGAGAGCGAAATTTGTTGCACTTGGTCACGTAATTTTGATATATCATGTTGCATTTATTCCTCTTCTTCATGCGTCATAGTAGAGATTTCGAGTTGCTTACTAGGTGTTTCCATTTTCTTTCTTTGGATCATAAATTAATGATATTTATGCTTCCCTATTCCCTTTGAATCACTTCAAACTATTTTTTCAAACAAAACTTAAGCAAATTTTAAAAAATACACACATTTTTCTTGCCTTGTAGGAGCTCGATATTGAATCTGTTATAGCTCTGTAATTTCGAATCTCCAATGTCTGAAATTTTGTCCTGTTTTATCACTATGAGTCCTATTTCCAACCCCATAAGTTTGATTGAGATTGGATTCTCCAAGAAATAGTTATGTCCAATCTCCCATGATGGCCTGATTATAGACTGGTTCAATAGAGTGAACTTGTACGAAGTGCCACGTGTCATTGTTTTGACCTTAGGCCCTGGAAAAGATACCAAACAAACTATAGGTTTTCCTATTTCAGTCACTTTTTACGAAATTTGAATCTTATGCTCAGAGAGAAAGTTATGATTATTTTCCCAAGGTCACCTATTTGAGATGGAATTCGGGAGTCCGAAAAAACCCTAACTTCCTTAGATCATATCTCTGAAAATATACCGAGAAGAGATCTAAAATTTGGACACAAGGTTCATAATGATTTCTTCTCAAATGGGCTTTAATTTCAACTTCTAAAATGACGTAGAAATTTTTTTATAGCGAAACTTCCACAATGACCTATTTGTAGCAGCGAAACCCTAGAATCCAAAGCTCTGATACCAAATGTTATGCAATCAACTCACAAAATAGAAGAAAATATAGATCAATGACTTCAAATAAGCCTCTTCGAGGGGGAAACCTCCTTTACATTACACAAATGAATAATTCTTCGATGATACAAATGACAAGGCCTCATTTCTATATATAGGAGTCTAAGGTGTCCCAATATAATTAGAGCCTACATAATAATAATATTGTAGGAGCACAACAATAACAATAGTGGGCTTCTATGGGGCACAATAATAACAACATGGGGACTAAATGGGCACAATAATACAATAAGGGGGTTTCACTAATAACAATAAGGGCTACACTAGTAGTATAGGGACCTAACAAGTTAAGACCAAAACATTTTCGAGATTTGGGTTGGTCACGTCTTTATAATATCTTAGTTTCCTTTCTCCCTCCAACTCTTTATCGCCACACAATTTCTCCTTAAATTTCGATGTAATATATTTTTAATATTATCCTTATTCTACCAAATGATTTACTCCTTTATTCCCCAACATTATATCCAAGAGTTGAATCCTTACGCCATCCTCACTTTAGTCAAAAGTAGTGGTTTTGGCTAGAGTTAGAAGCAATTTTACAAAATCTCTTGGCTTCCATGTTCTTTAACTTTGTCCTATACATAATTTAGGTTTTAACCCCATACAGAAATTACCTACATACGAATTCTAAAACACAGAAAATAAACAATGTGAGAGCATAACACATAAAATACATATACACAGAGATTTCCCCTGGATCCCAAAACTGGGACTACCAGCTTGATTTTTCATTATGTTCCTTTCAATGTTATAATACATATTTATACATGTTGAAGCATCCAATACCATGGACCGAAAACCATCACATCCAATACCATGGACCAAAAACCATTGCATCCAAAAACATGTGCGAAAATCATGCACAAAACCATAGGTGGGTCCACCCATCCTAACATAGGGTCCAAAACCAAAATTTTCCGGAGCGCTGCCCTGGACCCCATAAAGTGGGGTTACGGGTACGCCTCAAACCCCTTGTGACCCCCCCCCGCTACACAATCGACACAATGAAGGGGGGCTTCGCCCCCCTCTAACCCCTCGGTTAACTACGTGGGCTAGTCGTGGAAAGAATATAACACAACCCAACATTCTCCCACTTGTTGTTTTCTTTCCACAGGGGGCCACAACAGAGATTAGTCATTTTTCCAGCCCTGAAACGCCCATTGTCTCTCTACACCAAGAGAACTTCTTAGAGCTCACAGATTTTGTCAATGCATTTGCAATATTCTTCAAAGTGTCCACCTTTACCAGCAACACCTTTATGTCTTCTATCATATCCCTCACAAAGTGATATTGAACATCAATGTGCTTTATCTTTGAATGATATGCGGGGTTCTTTGCTAAGAAAATTGCACTTTGGCTATCACAGTCTATCCTTATAGCTCCCTTTACTAACCCCATACTTGAACACAATCTCTGCAACCAAACTGTTTCCTTGCTTACATGAGTGGCTGTCATGTATTCTACCTCTGTAGTTGATAGTGCCACTACAAATTGTTTCTTACTCATCCAGCTGACTGCACCTCCAAATAGGTTAAACACATACCCACTTGTAGATCTTCTTTGATCCAGATCTCCAACCCAGGCTACATCAACAAAGCCACGAATATCCAACATTCTGTCCAATCCTGATCTTCCTTGGTAGCAAAAACCATAATCACTAGTGCCACACAAATACCTGAAAACCCGCTTCAATGTTGTCCAGTGCTCCTTCCCTGGTTTTGACATAAACCTGCTCAATACTCCCACTACATGTGCAATGTTTGGTCTAGTACAGACCATTGCATACATTAGGCTACCGACTGCACTTGCATATGAAACACTGGACATGTCCTCTTCCTCTTCTTATGTCTTGGGACACTGTTCAGCAGATAACCTCACACCTACAGGAATAGGAACCTTCACCAGTTTACTATCCTGCATATTAAACCTCTGTAGTATTGTCTCGACATACTTCCTCTGGTTTAACCATAACTTCCTCTTTGCCTGATCTCTTTTAATTTCGATGCCCAAAATATAGTTTGCAACACCAAGATCTTTCATGTTGAATTTGGAGGACAATTGGGTCTTCAAATCCTGGATAATTTCTTTATCATTTCCAACCAGCAACATATCATCCACATACAAGACCAGATAAATAACACAGTCACTAATTAATTTAAAATACACATAGTGATCTGCTTTTCTTCTGGTGAAGCCAAGTTCCCGTGTAAATGTATCAAATTTCTAATACCACATCCTTGGTGACTGTTTTAACCCATACAGAGACTTCTTTAACTTGCATACCAGTTCTTTCTTACCCTTCAGTACAAAGCCTTCAGGTTGCTTCATGTATATTTCCTCTTCTAAATCCCCGTGAAGAAATGTTGTATTCACACCCATCTGTTCTACCTCAAAATCAAAGGCAGCAACAACAGATAAAAGTAATCTAATAGAAGTTACATTGGCAATAGGAGAAAAAATATCACCAAAATCAATTCCTGGCACCTGGGAATAACCTTTTGCTACCAACCGAGCTTTGTATTTCTCCACCTTTCCTTTTGCATTTGTCTTCTTCTTGAACACCCATTTGCTGCCAATGGGTTTCCTCCCAGCCGGCAACTCCACCAGATCCCAAGCCTCATTTTTGTGTAAAGATGCCATTTCATCAACCATGGCCTCTTTCCAGAGTTTGCCATCCTTTGAATCTACTTCTTCCTACACGGTTTTGGGATCATCATCAGTAATAAATAAAGAAAAATTTGATTAGAAAACAGATGGACTATACCTTTCTGGCTGCCTTCTTTCTCGAACTGATCTTCTCACACCTGGAGTTTGTGGCTATTCATCTTCTGATTCCTCCTCTGTTATAGAGTCTGATTCTTCCTCCTTAAGCTCAAACTCCATCTTCTCAGGTTCCTTTGGTTGGACTTCATGTTTAATAACATCTTTTACCTCTTTGAACACCACATCTCGGCTGTACACAACTTTCTGTGTGACTGGGTTTCAAAGCTTATAACCCTTTACACCATCCTTATACCCAATAAAGATGCACTTTTCAGATTTACTATCCAACTTGGTTCGTTTCTCATTTGGAACATGTACATATGCATCACATCCAAATACCCTCAGATGTGAAAGAGAGGGTTTCTTACCAGTCCATACCTCTTGTGGAGTCTTATCCTCCAACGCTGATGAAGGTGACCTGTTGACTAGGTAACATGCAATATCCACCGCCTCTGCCCAGAATTCTTGTCCTAACCCAGCACCACTGAGCATGCTTCTTGCCCTTTCCATCAACGTCTTATTCATTCTTTCTGTAACTCCATTTTGTTGAGGTGTATATGGAGTAGTCTTTTGTCGTGCTATACCACACTACTTACAAAATTCTTCAAATTCCTTGCTGCAAAACTCTCCACCATTATCTGTCCTCAACACCTTTATCTTCTTCTCTGTTTGATTTTCCATGAGAGCCTTAAATTCTTTAAACCTATCAAAGACTTCAAATTTCTTCTTAAGGAAATATATCCATGTATTCCTTGAGAAGTCATTTATAAACGATACATAGTACACAGACTTACCCAGTGATGGAACCTTCACAGGTCCAAACACATCACTGTGCACAAGCTCTAATATATGTTTCGCCCTCTTACTACCAGAGGGGAAACTCACCCGATTATGCTTCTCATATACACAATTTTCACAGAAATCAAAATCCAAAGAGCTATTAATCATACCTTCTACCATACCTTTACCATGAAGTATTCGAAGGCCCTTCTCTCCAATATGTCCAAGCCTTTGATTCCACAGCATGGTCTTCTCTCTAGAGACCACTAGATCTTCTGCTCCACTTTCAGGAACCACAAAATTGTTGCACCCATAAAAAACAGTGCTACCTTGCAGCTTGTACAGAGTTCCAATCTGAACTCCCTGCATCAATACCAGTGCTCCCCAAACCATCTTGTAGGTATCTTTCTCGAACACTGTTTTTACACATGTATCATCCAACTTACTTATAGAAATTAGATTTCTGGCCAATGTAGGAATATGCAGAACACCCAGAAGTGTTCTAACCCTTCCACCTTGCAACTTCAACTTTACTTTTTCGCGACCAACGATTCTAACCTTCCTATCATCCCTTAGGAAGACATCACCACCATCATATTTCTCATACTCGTAGAACCACTCTCTATGGGGAGTGAAGTGAAAGGATGCACCAGAGTCAATCAACCATGCCTCATGATCTACATGTGTACTTGAAGAAGCCAAGTACACATCCCCACCTTCATCTAAGGTGGTTTTCGCCTCTGCAGAAGGAGCATCATTAGATCCCTTTCCTTTGTCAGAAGCTTTAGATTTACAGTCCCTTTTGTAGTGCCCTTCCTTTCCGCATTTCCAAAACACCACCTTTACAGGTTTTCCTGGAGATTTAGATCTCCCTCTAGATTTAGATCTCCCACTCGATGACTTATTTTTGTTTCTATTCTGAGACCGTCCTCGTATAGACAAGGCATCGCCATTCTGGCTCTCCATATTTTTCTGTCTCATCTCCTCCATCAGCAAGGCTGAGACTATTTCATCAAAGTGCGAGGCAGTTGCATTGCTACCTATTGCAGTAACCAGACTATCCCACGAATCTGGTAGAGAACACAACAAACTGGTGCACTTATCTTCATCTGAAATTTTAATATCAACAACTGCTAACTGACTTACCACAATATTAAATGTGTTTAGATGCTCTGTCACTGAGTCTCCATCTTTCATCCTCAGGTTATACAGCTTTTTCCATAGGAACAGTTTGTTCACTAGAGACTTAGATTGGTACAAAGTCCCTAACTTGTCCCACAAAGCCTTTGCCGTAGCTTCCCCTGATACATTTAGCAATATTGAAATTGAGACACACAATCGTATTGTGCTCTTTGCCTTCTGATCCAACTTTTTCCATTCTTCATCGAACACTCCCGTTGGTTTAGTACCCGGATCTACCACGATCCATTGATCTTTATCAACCAACAGATCCTCCATTTTGAGTTTCCACAACTCAAAACTCTGACCATTAAATTTCTCAATCTCTATCTTTCCATTGCTCGCCATCTTCTTTCACCACCAAAATCGATCTCGCAGATCTCCCACTGAACAGGTTCTACCACAGGCCCGAGCGAAACCCCTCAGCAACAAAGGTGTCCCCTTGAAGCCAAAACAACTTTGATACCAAATGTAGGTTTTAACCTCATACAAAAATTACCTACATACAAATTCTAAAACACAGAAAATAAACAATGCGAGAGCATAACACATATACACAGAGATTTTCCCCTAGATCCCAAAACCGGGACTACCGGCTTGATTTTTCATTATGTTCCTTTCAATGTTATAATACATATTTATACACGCTGAAGCATCCAATACCATGGATCGAAAACCATCACGTCCAAAAACATGTGCAAAAATCATGCACAAAACCATAGGTGGGTTCGCCCATCCTAACATAGGGTCCAAAACCAAAATTTTTTGGGGCGCTGCCCCGGACCCCATAAAGTAGGGTTACAGGTATGCCTCAAACCCCCTGTAACCCCCCCACCCCTGCTACACAATCGGCGCAACGAAGGGGGGCTCTGCCCCCCCTCTAACCCCTAGTTAACTACGTGGGCTAGTCGTGGAAAGAATATAACACAACCCAACACATAAGATACCTATTCATAGTCATGCTTTCAATGGGGGAAATGTTTTCTTCTATTAGGAGGATAAGATAGGTTGTGTTTCCTTTAATCTTGAAATTATAGGTTATAAATTATTTTTGGTATTTGTTTTATCTTTCTCGATGGCTCTCTGGAGATGTTACAACCTCATACATCACATCCATATAAAATAATAAAAGTGACAAAGTCTCGAGGAGGAGTTTATGTTTATCCCATATCTAAATATATGTTGACTTACAGTGTTTTCAAACCTATAATAAGTTTTCCATCCTCTATTTATCGTTTTCTCAATGTTATTATTCTAGTTGAGCATGTGATGAACATCGAAAGATATTTGCATGAAGGAACTTCTTCCAAGTTGTTGTTGTCATATATGAAAGTGTCATATGTGATATTTTTGTATTTAATTATTATGAATTTTGTTTTGTCAGCATTAACAATCATACCCATCTTGGAACAAAATTATTGGAGCAATCTTAGTTGCTTTTCAATATTATAATGACTTGTCGCCAAAAGAACAATATTTTTAGCATTAAGGAGAAGGCTTATGACATACTAGTGAGAGTGAGGCCAACACAACCTACATCTTCTAAACATTCTTCTAGTTTATCAATGTATATGCCAAAAAGGGTATAGTACAAAGAACATCGTTGCTTGTCTCTAATATTTCAATTAATTTCTTCTTATCAACCCTTAGTTGTCCTAAACTTGGAAATACAATTCTCATATAACCTTGTCAAAGCCACCCTCAACTCGAGAAGAGAAACTATCTCTTCCAACCTATTCCATATGTTTGTCTTGGGAACGATGTCAAAAGTTTTTATAAATTCAATTAAACAACATAAGTGATTAATTTTACTATTTCAACACTTTTGTGCAATGATCATAAGAGTAAGAAGGTTGTCCATAGTTGAATGATATCTCTTAAACCGACCTTAAGTAGCTCTTTTATCATGGCTTTCTAGTAGTAGGTTAATCTTCTTTTCCAACATAATTATGTACAACTTGGCTAAAATGGAGCATATAATTATAGGGAATGATTTTATCCCCAATATTAAAGGTAAGTACAATGAGGCTTTATGTCCAAGGATAAAGGAAGCCTTGCTTCACTGCCAAATTGAAGAACTTATGTAAGTGAGGTATGAGGATAGACCCTCCTATTTTAAAATTTCTAAGTTGGTATCCTTCAATGTCATTAGCTTTCTCAATTGCAAGTTTCTTAACCCCAAACTCAATGTCTTCCAAAGAAAAGATTTCATCTTCTAAAAGGGAATTCAAAATGGTGCCCGTGGTATTAGGGGATTCATAAAGAGTTTTAGGGTAGGAATTTAAATTCTTCAAGGGAGTTCAATTATTTTCTCTAGTTTTACAAATTATAATTTTCCTCCAAAACTTCTTAGGATCATATTTAGATATGTACAACTACTCTTGTTCTCTATTTATATAGTACCTTTTACTTCCTTTTAATAAGAGAATTGTGTAAATTTATTTTATCAAGATTTAATCATTTGTTAAGAGCATCCTTAATTGATTTTATAGCAAATTTACATCATTATCTTATTAAGGGTTGGTTGTTCTATTATTCTTTTTAGATGACACCTCAATAGAAAACTTGTTAACAAAAACAATAAGGTTTTAGTAAAATTAGATAGATATGTTCGATGTTACCCTTATAAATCAAGAGGTGAAAATCTCTATTTAAATATTTTCAGAAGAGGTCAATTTTACTTTTATCAAAAAGGAAGTGCCTTCAATTCTCACAATTCTCTTGAATGGAAAAGTTTAGAGTTAAGGTTAAAGGTTTATGATTAAAGTTAGGCTCATGGTCATTTAAGAGGTCAAACTTTAATATTTGGGCCAAAACAAGGATATCATATATCACTTCATCCATGACATGACTGTCAAGCCCATGAATACAAGTCATCTCGTTGAATTTTCTTCATTTGATGACGCCATTGCAAAGTATCAAGTATTTAGAATTACAAAGCTTGACAAGCTCAATATCAAATAAATTCTCAGTCATGTCTTTAAAGTTTCTTTTGTATTTACTTGCTAAAGCAATGCCTTCATCTAGCCACAGAGGATTAAGGTTAGAATCATTATGTAGAATAATAACTTGGTTAGTCGCCATACATTAAAGTCTCCTAACAAGAGGATATTACATTCATTCTTTAGGTTGTGAATATCTTGTTCCACAGTATTATAAGATCAATTTTTATCTAGATTGTTTTTTTATTGGAGGAAAAGTTGAATCTAGGTGCGAAATAACAAAATGCAATATAAATCCTCTTAGCATTAATGCTAGACATTTCTATCCAAATGTATTGCACTACAATAAATTAAGCATTAACTTAATTTTTTATGACATAGATGTTGATGATGACGATGATTAACATCCACTAAGATCGAATATGGCCTATGGGAACTTAAGAAAGTAAGAGATTGCTTGAAATTATTTATAATTTTATTTCTATGCTCAAAAAACACTTAGAGAAGCATTCCAAGATCACCATGTTTTTATTTAGTTAAATGGTTGAGTAGGTCGGTAATGTGACAAATAATTTGAAATTGGATCTAATTAGAGTATAAACTTAACAATCTAAGAGAAAATGTTTTTTATCTTCAACCCTCTTAGTGTCACAAAGATGACACTCTTTCATCCCACGGTGTTTTGGGAATTGACTAATGCCCAATTTCACTATGGAATTGTGAGAATTTATTGTTATTTTAGGAACATTTTTCCTTACACTAGTCAAGAGAGAGAGAGAAAGAGAGAAAGAGAGAGAGAGAGAGAGACTTGATTTTTGAGATTGGAATTGATCACCTCCTTATGATATCTTAGTTTCCTTTTTTTGTCTAACTCTTTATAATACCACAGTTTCTTCTTAAATTTAAATGAAATAATATTTTAAATATTATATTTATTTTCCACAATGATCTCCTCCTTTTTACCCTGATGATCTAGCCAAGACTAGGGATCCTTATGCCATCCCGAATTTAGTCGAAGGTTGTTTTGGCTAGAGTTAGAAGCAATTTTAGGAAACCTATTGTTTTCCATTTTATTTAACCTCTTCCTATACATAATATGCCTAGTCATAGTCGTGCTTTCAATGAGGGAAAGACTTACTTCAATGAGGAGTATAAAATAGGGTGCACTTCCTTCAATCTTGAGATTAAATGGTTGTTTGCTATGTTTTCTTAAGATAAAAGCATCACATTGCTTCAGTTTCCTTGGAATAGTTGGCAAACTAGAAACACCATTTATTTTCAACAAAAGAAGATTGTCATAATTAAGATGTTCAAATATTGCACGCCAAAGAAGAATAGATGGAAATGTACCTTCAATATACTGAGAACTATATGTAGATTTTTGTGCATGAGAAAATGTTCTGATGCAACTTCAACAGTCTTTCATCCTTTATTCCAGTCATGACAACTGTGTTGTTTGATGCTTTCCTTATCTCTATTTTGCCATCAAACATCCAGATGGAATGTCCTTGATGATGGATGTGAATAAGGGACAACAAGTTTCTCCGTAGTTCAGAAGGTAGAGTACATCATGAAAAAAAATCAAGAAGTCTAGGAAATTTATGCCTAATGGTGTTAGGTGTAGATGGCTTTAATTGTTTGCAAAGTATAATGCTCCATCTACATTGTCACTAAGGTATTCAAAGAAGTCCTTCTGAAATATCATATGGCAGGTTGCACCTGTATCACACAACCATGCATCTTTCCAAGAAGAAAATGAAGTATGAAACAAACCTTCAATTAGTCCAATATTGCAATGAGCAACAATGTAATGAGAAGATTCAAGTGTTTTACCTTTCGTTGGCTTTGGTGTTTTACCTTTGTCTTCTTTGTGTTCTTGCTTGATTATTTCCCAAGGGTTTTTACATGTGGATACATCATGTCCATTTCTATCATAGTGAATGTAGTGAATATCAATCATTTCTCCTTGATGGTGCTTACCACCCATACCTCTGTTATTCTTTCTTCCATGTCCTCTTCTACCACCTCTTCCTTTAGGAGAATTTATTGATCAAGTCTTCTCTTTATATGCAAGGAATATTGATTCTTCCGGGGACTAAGAAGTTGTCTTTCTCTTCCCAAAATATTTCTCTCATCCTGCAAACTTCTCCACAAGAGTGTCAAAAGTATTTTCATTGAGTTGGGCATTAGCTTGTAAGGATTCAATATATTGAGAATATGTAGGATAGAGGGACTTAAAAAATGCTATGATAGGGATGTCAAATTTAAATCCAATGTCTTCCACATCATGCATGATTTATCTAATCTTTGAAGCTAGGGCCAAGGGGTCTTTGTCCTTCAACTTTAGGTTGAAGAGCTTGATCATCAACTAAACTACTTCCAATTCTGAGTGTTATTCATATAGATCTTTCAAATTCTTCAATGCATCATAAGAATTTGTAATTGGAACAATATGTTGACTCACTTCTTCACTTACAAAAGAAACAATTAGTGCATAATCTTTGTTTTCATTATTCTTCCAAATGGCTATCTCTTTATCTGATGTGAGCTTAGCAGGTGCATTGTCACCTTCTCCTTCACATAAGCCTTTCCATAAGTCATTAAAAATGAGAGTATGATCTAATACCATGTTAGTCTATACAAGTTGTGGTGAAAATAATAGTGTACAACATCAACACCACAATGTGTGCCTCCACATGAAACCACAGCTATCACCAACGTGTAAAACCAGGGCGGAATTACTAAGAGGTGAAGTCAATTATAGTTTGAGTTACCATGCAACCAACAAAGGTGCAAGGGTCTACTTCCACAATTATAGTCACAGATACCAAAATTCCACCATGTAGACAAACCAAATGGGTCACAAGCAAAGAAAATGGGTATGAGAGTTTCTAGGTCATGGAGCAAAGGACAAGAAGAATGTGGCTAGTGCATGAGGAAAATGTCAATTAGAGGAATGGATGCATGAATGGAGGGAATAAAATGTTGAAAAGAAGTACAAACCTACAAATCAATGTTGTTAGCAACTAAGAGACTCGCATAACATAAGAAAAATGCCAAAATTCGAATGTTGAGAATGAGTGGTGTTATACAGACAATGTCAATAGAGAAAGAGCACATGTCTACTTTGTTGTTGCTGCATCATAGGAATAGATGAGGAATAATTATGTTCTCAAACCACCAATGAAATAGACAAAGAGTGGTCATGATACCACCAACACAATAGAAAAGGAGTAGTTCTGACTCCACCAGCGCAACAAATGAGGAGTAGTTCTAACACCACCAACATAACTAGTAATAGATGAGGTTTTATAAAGAGTAGTATTTTCTATTGAATGTTAAAGTAGGGAAGAAATCCAAACTTTTCACCACAGGATCATGCAATCGTTCTCTAATACTCAGAATTGACAGGGTGCCATTTTAGGTCGGAGCATGAGATAATTTAGGTGTTAAGCTTACTATGATACCATTTTAGGCTAGGAAAGTAACTCCCAATTGTATGCATTTGATTAATGTGGGAATCATTATATACATGAAGAGGGATGACCTTTATGATTAAAATTCCAAGGTCTCTTCCCATTCTAACCATTCAAATTTACCTATTTACATATTTACATGTTTTCGCACAATCCTTGAGGATTAGGTGTGTTGAAGAATATAGGGAAAAGTAGTGTAGTGTGCTTCTTTGTTTCTCGATACCAATTTGTGGATTCCTTTTACTTTTCTTGTTAGTGTATTCTTCTTATTATTATTAGATCATATGTATATACTTCATCAAACTGCTACCAAAACACAAAAACAAGAACACAAGATGTTGGCTCTCTGCCAGGGCCAAAACCTATCTTCTCTTGAGAGGAAAACCCTTTAGTGAATTTCTCTTATTGAAGCTTCTATTGATTAATGTCAATCCCTAGACCCCTGAAAAGAGGATCCTCCAACCACAAGTCAAGTCTTCCCTCCTTTCTGCACCTTATACTTCGACACTTCTTCCGGCACTTCATTCTTCTTTTAACTTGTTAGTAAATCTTGTTGCACTTGCTCTATGGAAGAGACATTTGATGAGACCCTTTTCCTATGATGGTCCCTTTCTTATTTTCACCATAAACTAACTTGGATGAATGTAATAGGAGGGTTGTTATGACAGCAAAGGCAACCTCCTTTTCCCTCACACATGTGACTGTAATGGGCATTAGAACAACCTTCTTACCTTTCCTTTTCCTCCTTGAACCTTCGCTTGAGAGGGTGGTCTTCTTTTCTTGACTTAGGAGGCCTTGTAGGCCTGGTGACTAGCCCAAACAAGGAAGAGTATATAACTGTGATCTCACTACTGATATAGCCGTAAACTATCCTTCATTTCCTCGCATGTGTGATTGTGTATACCCTAGAAAACAATTCCTCAATATTCGTTGTTCTTCCTCCTTACTTCATTGCCCTATTAGACCCTTTACCTCAGCTTCCTTCATTCTTATTGTCCTCTTTCTCTTGCAGATTTTAGAGCTAAATTGGTGCGTTGTATTTGGAGTGGACAACCTCTATAAATAGAGGATTGCCCCTCCATTTAGGCTGACTAGTCAACTGTTTGTAGGCCGACTTGTAGAGTGGACTTCGGATGGTTCTTTGATGGAGTTGTATGCTTGAAGGGGCTTCTTGATGGTGCCTTTGCATAGGAGGAGACTTGACTTTGCTTGGAGATTTTCCCTACATATTCATACATGGTGTAACATGCCTTCAACATTTTCTTTTGACTATTTAATTCACCTATAACACTTAAACTAGTGCTAGACCTATTTCAATGAGAAAGAAACTCATTGACATATATTATAAAATAATATTTCTTTTTCTTGAATAAATACAAATATCAAAAGTACATTTATGAAGATCGAACCTAGTTACATTTCCTTCAACACTCCCTCTTAACTAGGGAGGTATTCATACAACATTACAAGGTGTTTGGCTATTATCAATCTTGAAGAATTCATATAAGAGAAACCAGATTAGCAATCCATTTGTTATAGCATCATATACATAATCATTGTCATAGTGCAAGGCCTTGACTAATAGCTCCATCTCTCTACAAGATCATGAGCTACAATGCTGGCGAGACCAATTATTTATAGACACCTTCATCATTGTCTCTCAAGGTACATACCCACCCGGGTGTTTTCCGAGTATAACCTTCTAGGACTATTCTTATCTTGGGTTCCCAACCCTCAAAGAAATTTGATCCTCTTTCCTACTCTTGTCTTGGATTCCCCACACATCCTCAAAGAGTATCGGATGCTAGATGATTACCTAATCCTACCATTCTTTCTTCCCGAGTGAAGACAATAATGTTGTGTCTATCTTGTGTCTACATTTCCATTCATGGCCTTCATATAGACTTACAGTTATTAGTCCTGGTCTAGAGCATGACCCATGAAATGGAAAACATAATTGTCACTCCTTTGTAAGTAGGGGTGATCTAAAACTCCCTCTTGATCAGGGACCTGTCGGAGCTCCCTCTTAACTGGGGACTCTTTCCTTCATCAGCAGCTTCTTCTTCGTGGGTTCTCAGCTGCTTGATCTCCTTCCTTTCTTGATGTCATGAAGTCTTTGTTTGAACTCCTTCTAGTTAGGGCACCATCCATCGATCACTTTCCTCCATGGTTTGTCATGTCATTGATTCCTTCATGGAAAGTGGCTTTCATGTTATACATCAGGTTTTCTTGTCATCTTGGCTACTCCTTTGTCATCTTTTCCATGCTTCAGAATATTCTTCTCATGGATGCTTCCTTATACTTGCTTGTTTACACGATTTGACCTAGTAGCTCATCATGACTTCATCTCAATATTGCTTCAACATTGTTTTTTCTTTTGTTGGATGGCATCTTCATAACGACATTTCTATAGAGTAGAATCAGTTATCTACACCTCTTATATCTCCAAGGCCTTCATAGGTGTCAAGGGTCCTTTCTTCCTTTATCAGATTTGTCTTGCCTTCTTTCGAGAGATATCTTCATAGTACCTTGTCAGATAGTGATTCTTAGTGATCATGGTGTTCTTCCACATGTTTGATCTATTTCTTCATTTGCTTCTTCTCAGATAGATAGGTCAACCATCTAATGCTTCTTGTGAGAGAATTCCTTCATTTCTTACTTTCTGGACTAATAACATTTATTCTTGCTTCTTAGTCAGCAATCTTACACTCCTTATGTGAGCATATTCTTTTGTTGACCTTCATAGAATTGTAGTACATGACTTCGAGCATGTCCTTGGTGAAAGAGGTTCTTTCACACTTGATCATGTTATAGAATTATTCCCATAATATACAAATGATAACATGACTAAAATTTGATGCATACATACCTCATCGTGATTCTCCTTTGATCATCCTTTGGTGTGGCACTTCTTGATTCATCTTAGCTTGCCTGCATATCATCCTTTTCTTGAATCCCATGAATGGGATTCCAATGAGATCTGTTTTGGTCCATGAACCTTCTTTTGAAGATTCCATCATAGGATCTTAAATATCCTTGCCTTGAAAATGTTTCCTTTCTTTTGATGATGGAGACCTTCTAAAATTCTTAGTCATGATCAATTTTCCTTTAATCGTGGATGAGGTCTTATACTAGGTATGCTTCTTCTACATGAATTTCTTGAGCTATATCTATCATGCTCCTGTATTCTAGAAGATATTTCTACTCATGCATTTTTGTTCTTATTGTAAATGCTACATCTTCATGAGTATCTAGAACTCTATGTACATCATGTTGCTAGATTCTAGAGGATGTTTCTAGCCATGCAATTTTAATTTATTCCTACATGCTCCTCTCCTACTCAAAACTTTGAAAGAAGTCTAGAAGTAAAGAGTTTGACCTAGTCATAGTAGAGATCCGGAGGATCTTCCTTCTTTTGCTTTTTCTGTTCTTCTTTCATCTCTTGAGTTATGTGAGTTTCTTCCCTCTTCCTTTTGTTGTTGTTTGTTCTTCATGGACCAAACTTGCCAAATTTACCCTTTCTTTTGGGAATGGTAGAAAATGCTTGCTCCTTTGATCCCACATCTTCTTTTTCCTTAAGTCTAGATTCCTCGGTCCTACATAGAGACCACATTTCACTGAGAGTGGTTGCTTCCTTTTTGGCATATATTCTTGATGTGAAGTTTACCCATTCCTCAGGTAGAGCATTCAGTACTACAATTTTCATCTCTTTGTCATACATGACTTCCCCAAGCTCTTGAAGTTGATCTCTCATTTCAGATATTTTCATGAAGTAGGGAGCTATTCCTTTCTCTGTTATCTTCATCTTGTATAATTCATTCCTTAGAGATATTAATTCTCCGGTTGTAGATATCGAGAATAGCTCTACTAGCTTATCATAAATTTATTTCGATGTCTCAAACTTGGAGACATAAGGAATGAGAGAGTCTTTGATTGATTCTATCATAATCCTTTGAGCTCTTGTCTCATTCTTATTGTACTTGGCTAAGGCTTGAGTTTGTTCCTTAGCATGGATAGTGATATTCTCTTTGACATTCTCTAGGAGTTCATTCTCATTGAGTAGTAGAACAATCTTCTTCTTCGATGCAAGAAAGTTATTGGTTCCTACCAATTTTTTGCTTGCCTTGCAAAAAGACATTGATGTATATTTAGAAGGGGACATGTACTTACTTGATATATTTTTGAGATGTAATGGATTTGCTTCCTCCATGAAGACTTGATGGCTTTCCTTCCTAGGATCTTGATGTACTTCAAGTTGCCTTCTTCAAGTGGACTTGCTCGATGACAAGATTTGCTTGATGACTTGGAGCTTGATGTAGGTCCTTCTTCAATCTGCTCTTCTTTGTAGGTTCCTTTATGTAAGGCTCTTCTTCTTACTATGTATACCTCCTTGATGAATGATAGATTGTAAACCCTTCTTGTCCTTGAAGTGATTGAGACTTCTAGGCTTGATGCTTCAACTTTGTAGTTACTTCTCCTTGATGAGTGTTCTTGAGTTTCCGTTTCCTTGATGTGTCACCTTAGCTCTGATCCCATGTTGAAGAATCTAGAGAAAAGTAGTGTAGTGTGATTCTCCGTTGCTTGATAACAATTTATGGAGTCCTTTTACTTTTCTTGTTAGCTTATTCTTCTTTTTCTTATTATTAGAGCATATCTGTGTACTTCATCAAGCTACTACCAAACCACAAAAACAAGAACACAAGATGTTGGCTCTCTACCAAGGCCAAAACCTCTCTTCTCTTGAGAGGAAAACCCTTTAGTGAATTTATATTATTGAAGCTTCTATTGATTAATGCTAAACCTTAGAACCCTGACAAGGGGATCCTCCAAGTACAAATCAGGTCTTCCTTCCTTTTTGTACCTTATACTTCGACACTTCGTCCTCCTTCTTCCGACGCTTCGTTCTTATTTTAACTTGTTAGTAAACCTTGTTGCACTTGCTCTAGAGAAGAGACCTTTGATAAGACCCTTTTCCTATGATGGTGTACTATACCTAGGGGGGATAATATGGAGTACAGAGGGAGTTACCCAAGGGAATAACTGTAATAATGGGATGGGCCATAGTAATAAATAAGGTGGTTAACCCATGTCATGTAAGGGACCACAAGTAGTTAGAAATAATGTAATAAGCCCATGGTATTAGATAGATGGTATTGAGGGAACCATGGTAATGACCCATGGTATTGTATGTATGAGGCCTGTATAGAGGCTAGAGACTCCCCATTGAGAGATGTCAAGGAATATTGTATGAACAGGCATATGGCTTGTGGAGTGTTCTCCTTCCTTAATGAGTGAATGTATGGTATCACCCTACCTTAAGGGTTTGATTAATAAAGTGAAGCATTTATATATATATTCAGATCTTGTTATTTCTTGGGTATATTTGTATTCTCATATATTTTCGGATTAGATCCATAACAAGTGGTATCAGAACACTTTCTTGGGCAAAACAAAGTATTTTTTTTTTTTTTAGGAATTTTTTGGGTGGCGAGTTTTCAGATCCGATATGTATGTTTTGATGCAAAATATGCATAATATAATTTCATATCTGATTTTTTGGAGAAAAAATACCCAATTTGAAAAAAAAATCAGCCGAATTGGAGTCCAGATAAGAGAGATATCTTGTTATTGAGATATCAGCTGTGTTGCAGACATTTTTTTGGGCGGCGAGTTTGCAGATCAAATCTGTACAATCTAGTGCAAAATATATAGAATATAAGTGTAGATCTAGGTTTTTTGTGAAAAAATACCCAATTTGAAAAAAAAAATCGTCCAAATCGGAATCCGGATGAGGGAGATATTGCTGATTTAAAAATCAGTGGTGTTGCAGACATTTTTTTAGGGCGACGAGTTTGCGGATCAGATCTGTACATTCTGGTGCAAAATCTACAGAATCTCATTGCTGATCTGGGTTCTTTGAGAAAAAAGACCCAATTTGAAAAAAAAAATTGGCCGAATTGGAGTTTGGATGAGGGAGATATAGCTAATTTAAAATCAGCTATGTTTTCAGAAATTTTTGTGACAGCAAGATAGTTGCAGCGTGAATTTGAAATTCTAGTGCCTAAATTGGGATTTTTATCACATGGGAAGATGCAGAATGGTTGTTCCATTTCCGAAAATAGGTCATAATAAGGATTCTGAGAAATATTCACTAAATTGTGACAATTTCAAATTTTCGCCAAGTGAATTTTTTTCCCAAACCCTTTTCATAGCAATTCTATATTTTACAGGAAAAAATAATGGTCCTACTATTGAAGAATACATAAAAGAAAAAAATTCATTATGGGCAAAAAATTGGAGATTTTGGGTAGTGGCTAATTTTACAGATGAGGCAGTCACATGGTGGGAATTACTTAACAAAAAGAAGTGTTCCAACCTACCCGATGAAGAATTTGAAAAATTCCTTTTAGACAGATGGTCTCATGCTAGAAAACAAGATAATGAGAAACATGTGGAGTTATTTTCTACTGGTATCTGCTTATTACAGGTTCATGGATATATTTAGAAGGAGAAGATCATTGTGTCTATAAATCCTAGTTGCAAGCAAAATCTTATAAATGTCAATTTGGCAAAAAAATTACAAGTTCCACCAAAACAAATGGAGCACACACAGGTTAATAATGAGGAGGTGCAAGTTTATAAAGATTTGAAGATTTCTATGGACAAGTATGTATTGCATTCTGATTTTTATGCTTCAGATATGGTTAATGTGGATGTTGTTTTGGCATACCCTTGGATGGAATCGGTGGGTACTATCAATATTAATGTGCAGAAGAAATTCCTGAAGCTCTGGTATAAAAAGAAGAAAATTATATTACAGTATATTTCCATCAATAAACAAGTAGAGTCCAAGGATGCTGAAGCAGAAGATGTTCCAAGGACTAACACATCAGATGATGAGCCCTTAATGGTCAACAACCAAACACAAACATCAAACCAGGTACCAGAAATACAGGGAGAATCCAAGGAGGTTGAAACAGAAAATATTACAGGTATTAATACATCATATGAGGACTCAGTGGTTGAAGTAATATTGGAATATAAGAAACAACAACAGGCACCACAACATGTACCAGCTACCAATCAGGCTCCATTAGGTGTTGAATTAAAGAAAAAGACACCGTTGGTTAAAACTTCAGCATATCACCACCCATAGGAGAGCCACCAGGGTCAAATTCCATCTCAAGCGAGCGAGGCACCAGCTGGATCGAGGGTTCACCTTTCTCTTGGATGGCTAGTTGCACGTGCATGGTACCAGTGGACTACTCTTTTGAGTAGATCTTATTATTTTTGTTCTTCATATGTTTCCGGGACGAAACATGTTAAGGGGGCTGGAATGTAGTATACCTAGGGGGGATAATATGGGGTACTGTGGGAGGTACCCAAGGGAATAATGTAATAATGGGATGGGCCATAGTATAAATAAGGTGGTTAACCCATATTATGTAAGGGACCACAAGTAGTTAGCAATAATGTAATAAGCCCATGGTGTTAGATAGATGGTATTGAGGGAACCATGGTAATGACCCATGGTATTGTATGTACGAGGCCTATATAGAGGCTAGAGACTCCCCATTGAGAGATGTCAAGGAATATTGTATGTACAGGCATATGGCTTGTGGAGTGTTCTCCTTCCTTAAGGAGTGAATGTATGGTGTTTCCCTACCTTAAGGGTTTGATTAATAAAGTGAAGCATTTCTATCTATATTCAGATCTTTTTATTTCTTAGGTATATTTGTATTCTCATATATTTTCGGATTAGATCCATAATAGATGGTTCCTTTCTTCTTTTCACCAATCAACTAACTTGGATGACTGTAATGGGAGGGTTGTTATGATAGAAGAGGTAGCCTCCTTTTCCCTCGCATGTGTGATTGTAATGGGCCTTAGAACAACCCTCTTACCTTCGCTTTTCCTCCTTGAACCTTCGCTTGAGAGAGTGGTCTTCTTCGCTTGACTTAGGAGGCCTTGTAGGCCTAGTGAGTAGCCCAAACAAGGAAGAATATATAACTGTGATCTCACTCCTGATATAGCCATAGACTATCCTTAATTTCCTCACACATGTGACTATGTATACCCTAGAAAATAGTCCCTCAATCTTCGATGTTCTTCCTCCTTACTTCTCTGCCCTAGTAGACCCTTTACCTCGACTTCCTTTGTTCTTCTTGTCCTCTTTCTATTGCGGATTTCAGAGCTAAATTTGTGCGTTGTATTTAGAGTGGACAACCTCTATAAATAGAGGATTGTCCCTCCATTTAGGCTGACTAGTCAACTATTTGTAGGCCGACTTGTAGAATGGACTTCAGATGGTTCTTTGGTGGAGTTGTATGCTTGAAGGGGATTCTTGATGGTTCCTTTGCATACGAGGAGACTTGACTTTGCTTGGAGGTTTTCCCTACATATTCATACATGGTGTAACATGCCTTCAACATTTCCTTTTGACTATTTGACTCACCTATAGCACTTAAACTAGTGCTAGACCTATTTCAATGAGAAAGAAACTCATTGACATATATTATAAAATAATATTTCTTTTTCTTGAATATAAACAAATATCAAAAGTAGATTTATGAAGACCGAACCTAGTTAGATTTCCTTCAACAAGGTGTATAACATAGGTTATAAACTTCTTTTGATCCAATTTTATCTACCTCTACGTCTCTCTAAAGATATTACAACTCCCAACCTCACATCCATATAAAATAATAGGCATGATGAGAGTCTCAAAGAGTATTTTTATTTTCCTTTTTCTAATCTCATATTCAGAGATCTCTTGACTTACAATTGTTCTCAACTCCATAGTCAACTTTCCATCCTCTATTTCTCCTTTTCCTGATGCTATAATTCCAATTGATCTTGTGTCAGATATCAATTTCAATATATTTGTATTAAGGAACTTCCTCCAATTTTTTGTTGTCATATATAAAGGTACATAAGTGATCTTTCTGGATTTAATTATCATGACTTTCATTTTGACAATATTAACATTCATACCCACCTTAGAGTAGAAATCTTGTAGCATTATTAGATGCTTGCTAGGATTGTAAGGAATCCTCACTAAGAGAACTATATCATCAGTGTAAATAATAAGAGTGATGACTAGACCAGTGAGAGTAGCCCAACACAACATGTTTCTTCCAAACACACTTGTAACTTATTAATGTGTATGACAAAATGGATAGAGGACAAGGGGCACCCTTGTTTGACTCTAATATTGCAATTAATATGTTCCAAGTAACCCCCAATGGCCCTAAATGTGATAATAACATTATCATACAACCTTTTCACAGCAAACCTCAATTGAAGAGGATCCTTTATCTCTTGTGACGATTTGTCCTAGGAACAATGCCAAAATACTTTCTAAAGTCAACATAAAAACAAATGAGATCAGTTTTATTATTGTGACACTCCTCCATAATGATATGAAGAGTAGAAAAGTTGTCCATTATAGAATTATATCTCTTAAAATAGACTTGGCCTTTACCTCATTTATCAAGGCTTTCCAACCATATGTTAATTTTATTTTCCAAAATAATTCCACACATCTTTGATAAAATGGGACTAATCATAATGATCCTATAATTAGAGGGAATGTCTTTATCCCTAATTTTAAACACAAGTACAATGATGCTCTACATCCAAAGCTTTGGGAAGCCTTGCTTCACTACGAAATTGAAGAGCTTGTGTATGTGAGGGATGAAGATAGGTCCTCCTATTTTAAAATTTTCAGCTTGGTAGCCTCCAAATGTCCTTAGTTTTCTCAATTGTGTACACCTTAACCCCAAAGTCTATGTCTTCTAGAGAAAAGGTTTCATCCACTATAAGGAACATTTGAAATGGTGTCCATGGTATTAGGGGATTCACAAAGATTTTTAAGGTAGGAATTCCAATTCATCAAGGGAATCATACTATTTTTTTAGTTTTACAAATTAGAATTTTTCTCCAAAACTTCCTAAGATGATATTTAGATAGATGCAATAATTGCACTTACTTTCTATTTACATAGTACCTTTTATTCCTTTTAACAGGGGCTTTGTATGCATTTATCTTATTGAGATTTGATGATTCATTAGAAGAATCCCTAATTGTCTTTCTAGTGATTTTACAATCATTATCATACTAAAGTTTGGTCATTATACTATTCATTGTACGTGACACCTTGATAGAGAAAGTGTTAATGGAAGTAGAGAGACTTGTAGTAAAATTATGATAGAGGTCTTCAATATTGTAAATGCATAGGCGAAATCCTTATTGATTTAATTAAGAAAACAATTTCAAAAAAAATTATTAAAAATATTTTTAATAATTACAAGGAAAACATTGTAACATAAGCTCCAAATGGATACATTTGGATAAGGGAAGGGGAACTTGCCTTTCCATTATCATCTTCCAAATGAATACGTTTTAATAAGGGAAGGGGCACTTCCCTTTCCTTTATGTGTTTGAAATTATCGACCATGTGGGCTTGGGATTGCCCATGGGTAGCTCAAGGGATTTTGTATCATTATGCAGAGCCATAATGTAATTTACTTGATCAAAGAAATTATAGCTAGGATTTTAATTTCTATGCTGAGTTATATAAGTTAAAGGTTTAATTCAATATGGTTACATGGGTGGGATTATTTGCAAATCGATGCTAAACAACAAAATTCTAAAAATCAAAATTGATAAAGCTCTGCCACTTGTGAAACAAGATTTAGCCAAATTAAGTAGTTCAATTAGTCGAAACTCCCATGAACACTATAGATTCAATTATTTTGACTCTTTTTAGGTCAAGCCCTACCTTTGGGTTGGACAATTGGGTTAAGAGAGTGTGCTGCCCCTTCAAGTGAGTCGGCCTAAAATTGTTACAGTGAAAAAAATAAAATTGTGGTACAAGATTCAAACTCAGTTATCAATCGAGCTTTGTAATGGCATTGAGTGGTGTAGAAGGTGTTCCTTATATGGTGAAATTATAGGGTAATTTCAAATCTGATTATGGGATCAGTTTACGGGGTTTGAAAAAACATGAAATTTGATTTGGAAATTGACGGAACACGTTATTGGTTCATGCCAATCCAAGTGGATGCCATATGGACTCTGTGTAGGAGTACCACTTGTTGTTTTGGGTCAGTGGATTGATGTGGTCGCATGTGGAGGAAAACTGACGAGGTGCCCACGGCGGATATCGGCCTCAAAGCGAAAATGGTTTTGGCCGACAACTTTAGAATTCAGTTTCCAATGAAATTAAGCCACGTAATTCATGTTGTAGTCTAACCAGTTTCCAAATTTGCTCTGAAAATTATAGAGATTGTGACAAGATTTTGATAAAATCCAATAGGAATTTTTGTAAAATTGGGTTATAGTTGTTAATCTTTAATATTTTGGGTGCCTTAAATATTTTTGATGACTCTGAATCTATTTCAAACATCGATGACATGATTCAAACATTGCTATCAGATTTTTTGAAAATTTTAAACCAAATTCATACCAATTTTAACCATCCTAACAATTCCTCAACCTCAATTAACCATGTCCATCGAATCATTTTTAACAGTTAATTGATCCCTACTTTGTGACACGATATGCAATAATCACCATTAATCTCGTTCAATTAGGCTAAGCCTCAACCAGGTGTTGGGTTGATTTGTGGTTTCATCTAAAAATGTGATTACCATTAGTCAAAGGGACTACGCATTGATCCCAATGTGTTATATATTTATAATATGACCCTAAATCATCATCACATACATAATATATTTTTATTAATAAAGTTAATTATTATATAATATATATATAAACTTTTTTGAATAATGGTAAGGGTAAATAAGTTTGAGCTAAGGGATCCTATGGTATGGCATGCATTTCTACTATTAATTAAGTATCATTTTGTGGATTCTGGATGTCACATTATCTGTCATATGACACATGATACGATATGGCCATGTAGTCGTAGTATTAGTAAAGTAATCGTAGTATTAGTAAAGCATTATCTTGTGGCTTTGGGATGTTACAATATTTGTCATACGACGGTTGTATAGACATATTGATGTGGTATTGATATAAATATTTTTAATATTATAATTTTATAGAAAATCATAACAACCATATATTAGGTTAATTATTGGTTTAGTGTATGGTCAATGCCCATGTATGGTATAGATGGTAGTAAATCTTAACAACTATGCACTAAACCAATCATTGATTTAGTGCATGGCCAATTTCCATGTATTGTATGGATGGAAGTTTTACATCTTTAGGTCACTTTAAGAATTTTTTGGGATAGTTGTTTTTTTATAGGAAAGACACCAGTTGTTTGATTGACCACTGAGTGAAAGGATTAAGGGACGATGAGACATTAATGTTAGTTACTCTGCCCATCTACCAGCGCGCTCCTTTGTCGTATTGCATTGTTGTAATCTTTGGATACGACCCTGTAATCTTTTCATTCGGGTTCTGAAGCAGGATCTAGTGCCCAAGACCTAGAGCTAGAGCCGAGCATGAACAACTGAGAAAGGAGTCAAGCACTGTCACAGGTTGGTTACAAAAATTTCAGTCACCTTTTTTTGTCGTTTTCTTCTATTCCCATATGTCTGGCACAAATCCTTGTGCCGAATCCACTGGGATACAACTCTTTTAGTTAAAGTATTTCTCTGTTTTATATATATAAGACTCAACATTATAAAACACTATACTAAATAGAGAACATAGGTAGAGATGTTTATATACACAAATAAGGATTGGTTGTCTTTTTTTCTCTGTGAGTCTATTTCCAATCACGGTTGTAGAACAAGTGTCCTCTTAGACCTGTAGGATACATAGGAGGTTCTATCTCAGATACCCTTCAAAGACTCCAAATGAAAAGTTAGTTATGACACAAAGATACATACTTTAGGAAATAATTATTTCTTACCCTAAGATATGATTAGGACCAATTTCGCAAGCCTGCAATCTATTAAAGTTTGTTAAAAGATTCAGATGAATTTATGAGGTGTGATTGAGATGCAGATATCTCATCAAATTTTCAAGAAGTATATTTTATTTGTTACACAGATAGAATGATGACATGATCTCCAAATAATAAATGTATAAAGACATAATGAAACAATCCACTCTCAGTGTATCCATTTAAGACATGAACGAGCATTTGGATCTGTGAAGACCTTTCACACCCAAAATGACTAGCCTACCTAGTCCTGCTCTACACTTTATTTGAATGAATTAATAAGCTACACTTTTCATTTCGATATGGTTGATTCTCATACCTGAAAATATATGCTTGAATGGACATCATCATCATCAAAGAAACATCAAACTCAAAGCAGACTGAGTCTTTTTTGGTGAAATTTAATTTTTCATTACCACCATCTACATTTCACTATAAAAACACCATACTATATTCATTTTTCCTTTATTTAAAATACATTGTTCACTTTAAAATTTAAAAATTGATAACATTTGTGAAGCAACTCATAAAACTTAAAAATTAATAACTTGCACAAAGTTCATTTGTGAGCAGCTCATATCTATATACAGAGTAGGTCTTTCTATCCTTCAGTAATGGCTGAATGCAATCTCAATAATAAACATGGGGGCGATGGATATAACTTGTTATAGTGTTTACCATAAAATCAATTTCATTTTTTCCAAAGAACCTCAAAATAAATTTCATATATTAAGTCTATATAATTTAGCATAAATGTATAATTTAACATAAATGTATTCTAATTTTATAAAATGATTGGGTTTAAACTATTTATTTAATAAATTTAAAAATATTTATAATAATTAAATATTATACAAATACACTAATTATAAATTCACAGTTGCTCTATTCATCGGGCATCTCAAGAATGAAGGAATAGAAGAAGCATGATGTATTGGAAAAAATAAGACGAGTGGACAATTGATCTCCTTTGTTGGTGGTGATTTGCAAGGCTTAAGCAAACACTTAATATTTCCTCCACCCATAATAGCTCTCTTGAAATATAAAGCTTGTTTTAGAGCATCGTGGAGAGGCGTGAAAATTATTCGAATTCGAACTCTACTCTAGTATACTTGCATTCTAACATATAGACAATTCAAGATGCATTCTAGTGTCTTATGACGGTGGAATATCCACTCGAGAATTTAATTGTTATAATTTAAATTGTTCCTGCCCTAGAATAGTATTTGCACATATACATTATAGATAGTATTTGGCAAGTATACCATCTGCTATGTACACTTGTTTAGATTGCTATATTCAGTTGAAAATAATTAATATTATTTTGTATTAATGGAGAAATGGTTACACAAGTTGTAACATATCTCCTTAGTTTAGGATTTGTTCCTAGAGTTTAGGAGTTTGGTTGCAACTTCCTGATTTCTAGTAATGTACTTAATGATGTAATTGCTCATTTGATGTAAGTAGAGTGTACGGAGAGAGTTCTCTTTGTTTGAGTGTAGTCTCCAGGTGCAGTACTCACCTGTGAGCTGTAACTCCTTCTTTTTCAATTCAAGTCTAATTTTTATCTTGGTATCAGAGCACAGAGTAGGGATAGCCTTAATTTTTTTTTTGGGATGCATCATTGATTACAGAACTGTAGTGGCGGTGGAGTGTACAGAAGCATTCGTAGAATCAGGTGGACTGCAGTAACACCTGAAGACAGGTCTCAGATGACTGATCATCTCTGAGCGGAAAATAGGGTTGGCGCGGTTTCGTCGCGAACAGTCGCGCCATTTTTGAGCGGAAGAAAGAGTTGGCGTTGTTTTTTAAGGAACAATTACGCCATTTGGCGCGGTTCTGAGAGTGATAGTCGCGCTAGCGCGCCAAGAAGTGCTATTGGCACGGTAAAGCAATCCTTAATCGCGCCAATTTCGTGAGACGCGTCGATTTTGTTTTCGGCGCGGGTATTTCGCTGTCGAGAAGCGCCAACCTCTTTCTCTGTGGAAAATCTGCAATTTTTGCAGATCGACCTTGCCCGGTGGTGGCACTTTGAAATTTCAGATCTGTTCGGTGGCAGCAGATCGGAGTTGCCCGGTGGTGGCGCATTGGAGTTCCTGATCTACTCGGTGGCAGCAGATCGGATTTGCCCGGTGGTGGCGTATTGGAGTTTCGGATTTATTCGGTGGCAGCAGATTGGACTTGCCCGGTGGTGGCGCATTGGAGTTCTGGATCTGTTTGGTGGTAGCAGATTAGACTTGCTCGGTGGTGGCTCATTGAAGATACAATTTTTTTTAGCAAAACAAAGGTTCGGATCTGGTATGTGGTGATTTTTTTTTTCAGTGTGTCCTGAAAGTGTATAGTTGGATAGACTTATTCATCAGAGGATCAGAAATTTTATCAATCCAATATGAATAACAGTATAGAATTGTATCTCCACGAGTCTGGCAAACTCGATGGATCGAATTTCACCAACTGGAAATTCAAGATGCAGACTTTACTTGAAAGTGCAAATGCGTGGTCGATCGTTACAGGAAATGAGCTGAGATCAGGATCAGCGACACAAGAACAAGATTGGGATAAAAGGGAGACAAAAGCAAAGGTCATATTGAAGATGTCTGTCAAGGACAATGTTATCCCACATATTAGAGACTGTAAATCGGCCACTGACATTTGGACGACGATCAAAAACCTATACCAGACACAGAATACAAACCGTGTCTTGTCACTCAAAGGCAAGCTATTTGCATTGAAGATGGAGGAGAATGAGTCCGCTGCTGGATTCATTGCTAGAGTCAAAGACCTGAAGGACAGATTGGGAGATATCGGAGAGAAAGTTTCCGATTCAGATTTGGTCACGATCACGTTGAACGGAATGACTGATGAATACCAGATTTTTATCACAGGGCTATCAGCAAG
The DNA here is from genome assembly GCA_031772625.1 of Pinus tabuliformis. Lineage (NCBI taxonomy): Eukaryota > Viridiplantae > Streptophyta > Pinopsida > Pinales > Pinaceae > Pinus > Pinus tabuliformis. The sequence goes on along the minus strand of CM062810.1, from coordinate 632,253,103 downwards.
GGAGAAAGTCCCTTCATTTGAAGAGCTGACAGGGATTCTGATACAGGAAGAAGAGTGACGAAAATATTTGAAATCACAGAGCAATGACCTTGCTATGATGGCAAAAATGAGACAGTATAGAGGGAAGCAGCATCAACAACTGCAGCAGCAGCAGAAAGGAGCCAACACATTTCAGAAGAGACCGTTTAAAGGTATGTCTGCTAATAATTTTCCCAGCAAGAAATGCTTTTACTGTGGAAAACCTGGTCATCAGATTAAAGATTGTTATAAGAGGCAGGCAGATGAAGGAAGAAATAAAGAGAGAAAACATAAGGGTTACTTTGTTAAGGAAGAAGAGGAACATAGCCACGAACTTCGACTATTTATAGTCGATCGTGCCCTTTCAGCTTCAAAGGGAGATGAGGACAACATATGGTATGTTGACTCGGGCACATCCTCACATATGACTGGTAAGAAGGATTGGTTTGAATTTCTTGAAGAAACTTAATGTGGGTCGAAAATCTATTTAGGAGATGATAGTGGACATGAGATCAAAGGATACGGTGACATTCCTGTAAGATTACCTAGCGGATACATTAGACACCTTAAAAATGTATTGTATGTTCCAGGAATTAAGAAAAATTTGGTCTCCGTCTCAATGATTACTGATCAGGACATGCAAGTTCAATTCTTTAAGACTAACTGTGTCATTAAGGATAGCCAGATGGAAACAGTTGCAACAGGAGTGCGCGTGGGGAGCTTGTACAGACTAGATGTGAAGAGTATGCCACAGCAAGCAATGGTTGTAGCTGGATCGACAACCGAAAATCTCTGGCATCAGAGATTCAGCCATCTTAATCTGCAAGACCTCATCCTACTTCAGAGAAAAGGTATGGTTGATGGACTCCCTGTTTTCCATAATGTTAAGCTGGATTGTGATGGATGTGCATTAGGGAAAATGCATAGAGAAGAGTTCCCTTTGCATGTTAATAGAAAGGAAAGAGACATTTTAGAACTGGTGCATACAGACATCTATGGACCTATGCAAACCAGGTCATTAGGAGGAGCATATTACTTTCTCTTATTTACAGATGATTGCACTAGATTTTCATGGATATACTTTCTGAGTAAAAAGAGTCAAGCCTTTCAGTATTTTAAAGAGTTTAAATCCATGGTAGAAAACCAGACAGGAAAAAGGATAAAAATTCTCCGCAAATCAAGGGGGAGAATACAGGTTGGGAGAGTTCATGGATTTCTGCAAACATCATGGGATTGTGCAACAGTTTACAGTGCCCCACACTCCACAGCAGAATGGAGTGGCAGAACGGAAGAACAGAACTCTTGTGTAGTGTGCAAGGAGCATGCTTCAAGGTAAGGGTCTATCAAATGGTCTTTGGGTATTAACACTGCTGTGTATTTAAAGAATAGGAGTCCTACTAGATGTCTAGGCTTCAAAACCCCTTTTGAAGAATTGTTTGGATTCAAACCAGCAGTGATTCACTTAAGAATATTTGGGTCAAAAGCGTATGCTCATATACCTAAGGCAGATAGGAAGAAGTTAGATCCTAAAGCCCTGAAATGTATATTTTTTGGATATGGCACTGAGTTCAAGGCATATAAGTTATTTAATCCTGTGACTCACAAGGTTTTTGCAAGCAGAGATGTCATATTTGATGAACAGGTTGAAGAAGGAAAGAATGACTCGAACAGTGATTGGCACATTCCATTGCTATTGGAAGAAAACAGTGAGGAAGATGAAGAGCAGGAGGAGAAACAAGAAGAAGAAGTAATAGACAATGTAATCAATGATGATGCAAGCCCAGAAAAGGTTGAAATAGACAGAATTGAGGTAAGTCCCCTACCAAGGAGATCATGTAGGAAGACTCGATTATCTTATAAATTGAAAGACTATGCATTAATGTCAAAGATTTTAAACATTGTAGAACCTGTAAATTATGAGGAAGCAAGTAAATCTGATGCATGGAGGGTTGCAATGTATGAGGAAATAGAATCAATAAACAGAAACCATACTTGGGATTTGGTTGAATTGCCTGAAGGTAAAACCCCCATAGGATGCAAATGGCTGTATAAACCAAAAATAAATGCAGATGGGAGTATAGAGAAACTTAAAGCTAGACTGGTAGCAAAGGGTTACTCACAGAAAGAGGGAATAGATTTCGTTGACACCTTTGCTCCTGTACCCAAATTAAACACCATTAGAATGCTAATTTCCTTAGCAACAAAACACAAATGGCAGCTACACCAGCTAGATGTTAAGTTTGCATTTCTAAATGGTGACTTGAAGGAAGAAATTTATTTAGTACAGCTTGAAGGTTTTGTGAAAAGGGGCAGGAACATCTTGTGTGTAAATTGAAAAAGGCACTTTATGGTTTAAAACAGGCACCCAGGTCGTGGTATGAGAAAATTGACTCATTTTTTGTTCAGCATGGCTTTCATAGGAGCTTGAATGATCCAAATCTGTATACCAAGTTTAATAAACAGAGGCAAATTATTTTGATTTCTTTGTATGTAGATGATATGATCATAATAGGGAATGCTAACAATCTGATCAAAGAAATCAAACAGCAGATGTCACAAGTGTTTGAGATGAAAGATCTCGGAAACCTTCATTATTGCTTGGGATTGGAGGTATGGAAAGACTCTGGACAAACTTTTCTCACTCAAGGGAAGTATGCCAGAAGCTTGCTGGAAAGGTTCAGAATGGAGCAGTGCAGATCAGCAGCAACACCATTACAACAGAACTTAAAGTTGAGCAGTGACGATGGTACTAAAGAGGTGGATGCTACCATGTACAGACAGCTAGTTGGAAGTTTGATATATCTGACTACAACTAGACCAGATTTGGCATATTCTGTTAGTGTGTTGAGCCAGTTCATGTCAAAACCACTCGAAAGTCGCTGGGTCGGAGCAAAAAGTGTGTTGAGGTATCTTAGTGGTACTATTAATTATGTCATTTTGTACACTGACACTTCTGATGTTATTCTAGCAGGTTTTTCAAATTCCGATTGGGCAGGTAACTTGGATTATCGAAGATCTATCACAGGTTATGCATTTAGCATTGGATCCGGGGTCATAGCATGGAGCAGCAAAAAGCAGCACACTGTAGCTCTATCTTCATGTGAAGCTGAGTACCAAGCATTGTGTGCAGCCACATGTGAAGCTATCTGGTTGAGAAGACTTCTCAACGATGCAGGAGAAGCGCAGAAAGAATCAACTATTATCAAAACCGACAACCAGAGTAACATCAAGCTTGCATACAATCCAGTCTTTCATAAAAATACCAAGCATATCGATACTCAGGTTCATTTTGTTCGAGAGAAACAATAGTCAAAAGAGATATGTGTTGAATATTGTAAAACTTGTGATAACATGGCTGATATTTTTACTAAGCCTCTTGGGCATGTAAAGTTTGAATTGTTTAGAGGGATGCTAGGAGTTTAGGATAATCCTTTCTCCATTAAGGGGGGGAGTTGAAAATAATTAATATTATTTTGTATTAATGGAGAAATGGTTACACAAGTTGTAACGTATCTCCTTAGTTTAGGATTTGTTCCTAGAGTTTAGGAGTTTGGTTGCAACTTCCTGAGTTCTAGTAATGTACTTAATGGTGTAATTGCTCATTTGATGTAAGTAGAGTGTAAGGAGAGAGTTCTCTTTGTTTGAGTGCAGTCTCCAGGTGCAGTACTCACCTGTGAGCTGTAACTCCTTCTTTTTCAATTCAAGTCTGATTTTTATCTTATTCATGTTCCCTTTATTTAAAATACACGGTTCACTTTCAAATTTAAAAATTAATAACATACTCTGCTTCTTTTAAAATTTAAATAATTTTGAATCTTCTTAAAGTGATGTTGCACAAAGTTAATTTGTGAGCAACTCATATCTATATGCAAATTAGGTATTTTCAACTCATATCTATATACAAATTAGGTATTTTCAACCTTCGGTAATGGTTGAAAGAAATTTCAATAATAAACGTGGGAGTAATGGATATAGCTTGTTATAGTGTTTACTGTAAAATCAATTTCATTTTTTTCGAAGAACCTCAAAATCAATTTCATATATTAAGTCTATATAATTTAACATAGATTTATTCTAATTTTATAAAAATGATTGGGTTTAAACTTTTTATTTAATAAATTTAAAATTTAAAAATATTTATATTAATTAAATATTATACAAATATACTAATTATAAATTCAATAATTATGCTCAGTTTCTCTGTTCGATGGGCATCTCAGGAATGAAGGAATAGAAGAAGAATGATGCACTGGAAAAAGTAAGACGAGTGGACAATTGATCTCCTTTGTTGGTGGTCATTTGCAAGGCTTAAGCAGGCACTTAGTATTTCCTCCACCCAGATTAGCTCTCTTGAAATATAAAGCCTGTTTTAGAGCATCGTGGAGAGAGCCTTGCAATGCAGAGTTCATATGCAGAAATACGCTGAGAGTATTGTAGCAAAAGCTAAAATTGTTATAGGAATTGAGGAGTGATGTCGTTTCTTCTCTGAGCAACACCCTATACACATCCCCATGTCCTTGTAAGCCTTCCCACAAAGTCATGTTTCTTCCATACCTCTTGGCATCTGCTTCCCCAAATGCAAAGCTCACTTTGGTACCGGGACTCAGTAGCCTCCAGTAGCACCTGCATTCTATCTTCACCCAGTACCTACAAATACATCACGAACCTCCAGTTCAATATTCGGTATTCAATAATGTTTTGTTTGAATACACCCCAAGAGAGGCAAGCAATGTTCACCCAATGGATAAACATCAATGTTTTTGTTAGACTATAGCTAAGAGAGAGTGGCAAACAATGACCACCCAAGAGAGACACATTAATGATAATATGAACATTTACCTATTGAATGGTTCAATGTCAGTATACATTTCAAAATATATTACTATTACTAAATTATTTATTAGTTATTATTGAACATGTTAAACAATAATCTATTTTTTGTGGCAAATGCTTATTGGCTCATCACTAGTATTCAATCAAAATAATGCTAGCTAATAGTCAAATAGATTTATAGGAAAATTAGGAAATGCAAGACACCAAGTTAACAACTGCATAATTAAGAGAAGAGATAGTTTGTTACCAAATATTATCTCTATAACAAATTCTTTCATTCTCCAAACATATTTACAAGAAAATCACGAATCGCAAGACACCAATTTAACAACTGCATAATTAAGGGAGGAGATAGTTTGTTACCAAATATAGATAATAGATATGGCACGGTTTCCTTACAGCCAACAAGGTATGGAGGAAGCATTTGTGTTCTCTACCTGCCTCTCCCAATTTTCAAAACATTTTTTATGAATAACAATTTTGATAAGCACGAATTCTCATTTATAGGTGAACGCTAGGCATAAAAACAACCAACATCTCAAGAATGAAGGAATAGAAATTTTAACATGCATGCAAATCATGTTTCCTCCAATATACATTTCATTCCATTCTCACATTTACTTAAATCTATTGTCATTTTCGTCCTAATAAATTGAATTGTGGCTTATTAATTCATTCAAATAAAGTGTAGAGCAGGACTCAGTATGTTAGCCATTTTGGGTGTGAAAGGTCTTCACAGATCCAATTTCCCGTTCATGTCTTAAACGAATGCACTAAGTGTGGATTGTTTCATTATGTGTTTATATATTTATGATTTGGAGATCATGTCATCACTTCTATCTGTGTAATAAATAAAATCTACTTCTTGAGAAAATGATGAAATATCTACATCTCAATCACACCTCATAAATTCATTTGAAATCTTTTAACGAACTTTAATAGATCGCAGACTTGCGAAATTGGTCCTAATCATATCTCAGGTTAAGAAATATTTATTTCTTAAACTCTGTATCTTTGTGTCTTAACTAAATTTTCATTTGGAGTCTTTGAAGGGTATCCGAGATAGAACCTCCTATGTATCCTACAGTTCTATGAGGACACTTGTTCTGCAACTGTGATTGGAGCTAGACTTGCAGAGGAAAAACACAACCAATCCTTATTTGTGTATATAAACATCTCTACCTATTTTCTCTATTTAGTATGGTGTTTTATAGTGTCGTGTCTTATATATATATATATATATATATATATATATATAACAGACGCGAACTTAAACTAACAGAGTTGTATCCCAGCGGATTCGGCACCGGGATTTCGAGAGATTGTGCCAAACATATGGGAAGGGAAGAAAACAGCTAAAAAATGCGACTAATATTTTTGTAACCAACCTGTGACAGTGCTCGCCGTCCTTTCTGAGTTGTTCATGCTTGGCTTTAGCTCTAGCTCTAGAACCCAAATGCATAGATTACAGGGTCGTATGCATAGATTACAAAAATGCAATACAGTAGAGGGGCCTGGTAGATGGGCATAGTAACTAACATTAATTTCGCATTGTCCCTAAACCCTTTCACTCAGCCATCAATCAAACAACTGATGTCTTTCTTGTCAGAAGACATCTAACCCAAAAAATTCATGAAGTGGCCTAAATATGTAAAGCGACCATCCATACCATATGTTGTACCTTAAGAAACCAATTTCTTGGCTGTGGAGAAATTGTGATTAAGACATTAATGATTATTGTTTGTTTTCACTTATTTGTCACTTTATTGTTTGCTGTATTCTTAAATGAAGGACCTGGAAAACTTGGTTTTTGACCCTTAATACATATGTGACCGGAAAATCTCAGAATGCCATTTGTTGCTAGATATAAATGATGAATGAAGAAAGCTTGAAGGAGAATTTTAAGATAATATGATGCTTAACACAAAACCTACTATCCGTCACTTAGAAGAATTATGAAAATGAGAATTGAATCATGGACAATATGCTGCTTGACAGAGAAACTATTATCTGCGACCCTTGGAGAAGTTAAAGATAATATGTTGCCTTACACAGAAACTATTATCAATAACGTAGAAAGGAAGATGAAAACTTCAAGTATAGGAGCGCTTTTTAAAGGGATTTTAACTTTATCTACATAAGCAAATAAAGATCTCCAGCTTCATTACTATACTTGAAAGAAGAAAACATAAGATGACACATGACAAAGAAGTTACAGAATTATACCCAACAATTCATGGAAACTTCTAATTCTTTCATTAATCAACAGCTATATCAGGAATACAGTGGCTTAGTCTCTAGGTTCTCCAAAATTCAAACCCCTTTACAATTCCATTTTCGGGCTTTTATCTCTTCTATCAAATCAGTTTTGGAACTGATTTCTTGGAACAACTAATAAATCGCTTTATAACAGTTATTAAACTATTTCATATTTGAAATTATTTAACTTTATTAGATATAAAATATTGAAACTCATAACAAATGTAAAACTACGCCAAAAGCTTTAAAAGGGGGCCGCAATGTCGGGAGTGTTCTGATTTGGCAAAAACACCAATAAACTTGACCCATCACCTTTTCTTCGGATTTGGCTTTAACACTAATTTTCCCTTTATTCAGCGAAATCAACACAAAGCGGAACTCAGAAAGAGTTAACTATGTTTCATAACCCATCGGATCCGCCCATTCAATGTTCCCATATATACAATATCGCAAGTCGCAATCGGCGGAAGGGTATTACCCCGTATAAATGCTCCCACTGCAATTTGCGATTGCAATTTGATCGCATCGCTTTTACTGCTTGATCGTGCCTTTTAAACTCAAATGCCTTTTAAATAATGATGAGACTCATGGAACTGAAAATGAATCAATAATGCTTCAAAAACTTATCGTGTCTGCCCTTTCGCCTTTTTAATACGCCTTAATACCCTTACGGACTCAATTTTTCATAAATCTTAATTTAATAATTCATCGGGTCTGGAATCATTATCGCGGATTGCAATCAGCAAAAGGACCAAGACACATGTGTTTGGTGCTTTATGGACCCGTCGGCATTATAAAACATGGCATATATAATATCGGGTCCGGATTGCCGTCGCAAATCGCAATTGGCGCTTTCAATTGGTGCTTGAACTCAAACCTTGCAATATTGCGGACCCATTGAACTTATAAAGCACATCATATATAAAATATCGGGTCCGGTCATCGCATATCGTAATCAGTGTAAATCATATACATATAGCTTGGTCTTTCTTTTCTATTGGGACTTTATAACCCCTCTTCATTAATCCTTTGATTAATGTTTATTAACCCTTTGATTATGCTTTATGCCGCATATATATATATATATATATATATATATATATATATATATATATATATATATATATCCAAGCCCCATAACCTTATTACTTTGGACTTAACTCACATAAACCTCCTATTGGCGCTTATTTCTATTATAAACCCTTCAAAAGGGAAATACACATAATACATACCTTTTTCCTCTTATTCCATGTCTGTGCACATTTCTCGATGCAATCTTTATCACTAATCACAATCGCATCCTCCGAGGGTCACATTCACATACGCCCCTGCAATTCCTCCGATATGCAAATAAACATAACCTTCCGGATTTCAAATATATCAAAGCCGTGCTCAATACTTTATGGGGTCTGCCATATCACATGTCATATTTCTTTCCGCCGATACAGGTCCCATGGATATTTGCAATGCGATCAAACTTTAAACAATGATTTAGTTTTCCATTTCTTTTGATTTTTTGCTTTGTTTTGTGATAAAATTGATAAATAAAGCTTAAACACAATATAAGCTACAACATTTGGCTCCACTTGGGGATAGTGATTTTGCCACAGAAGCACTAAGAACCGTAGATCAGTGCCTTATCCATTGGGCATGGAGTCATATATTGCTTCACCAAACTTAACTATGTGAAAATTTTGTACAGTGAACCCACGCCAATATCTGCAGTAATAGGATGCTTGTGCTTTGATAGAAAAATATTGAGAATCGTAGATCAGTAGCCTTAGTTGGGCATGGAGTCCAAAACTGTGAAAACCTTGAAATTTGACAAATTGGAACCTGACACTCTTGAAGTCTGAAACCTCTGCAAACCGGTTTCCAACTAGGAAAGTCACCCTTATTCATCAACTAATGATTAAACTGAAGAACTGCAACTGGAAACCAAATGCTCAACACCTGAGCTTATTTATGTACAATTTCCTACATATGTACATGATTGATCTCCATAAAGTGAAGTCAATCTTCCAATGGTACCAGATTAGCATTTGGGTGCTTAATCTAGAACCATTCTACCAATGAATCTTGAAAATGCAATTCATCCTGAACAAAAAATAAGTTATGCATAAAAGCAGCTCACAAAAAAAATTAGGAGTATATCCACAAAATGATATGTGTAGATTGCTGATAAATTTTTCTATGTAATCTGTCACAGGATCTTCAAAAGTATAAGGAAAAATATGGTCCTGATCAGCTCCAAAAAAGAAATTCTCTATGTATGAAGTTTCTTTCTCAAATAAACCTTCCGTTGGGATAATATGTTCAACAGAACAATCAACAACATCTTTAAGAAAATGATCTATGTCACTTTCATGTCTCCACTTTTCATCTCTAAGCTTTGAATGAAAATAATTTGTAATTCTAACCTCAGGAAGAAAAAGAAATTTTTTCTCATTACTATATGACATATGATCAACTTCAAATAGATTGTTTACCTTTGATCCATGGGCATCATTATGCTCTTCAATGCAATGATATACAATCTTTTTATCAGCTTTCTCTTTACATAAGATAGCCTCTTTTGCTATGATAGATGGCTCAATATATTGTTGTCCAACATATTCCACTTGTTGGTTTCTTCTTGTATGTTCAATACCCAACTGATGAACTTGAAGCGCTTCATCCTATTCCCCATTTAAACCATTTTCATTATAAATAGGAGGATCATCAAATTTAACAAAATAGGAACTTTGGGGATTTATTTGCAACTTAATTATTTCTTCCTCTTCTTGACTGCTGAGCAAAAATTCTTGATGCATGTTTGAATTTTCCTCCATATGAATACTCTCTTGATTTCCTTTATTCACTTGTTTTGCAGGCTGAGATTCTTGTGGAGTCGCCTTTGATGAGGAAGTTGAAACTTGCTGCTCACTTTCATTTTCTTGACTTCTTGATATTTTCCTCAATCTCAAGTCATATTTCTTATGTAGTTCAGTCTGCATAAAACCGGAGAATTGCTTCCAATATTCATCAATTGTATTTTCATCATGAATGGCATCTATTTCATCATATTCATTCTCTTCTTCTTCGATACCAAGTTCATCTTCATCTACTGCATATAATGTAGAAATTTGATCTTTAGGTTGCTCTTGTTCTTCACCAGTATTTGCTTCTATATATAATGGTGCTTGAATTTGATTTTGATCTTTTCTTTCCTTCTGCAAGATTTGCAAAGGTTATCTTCTGTGTTGGGGATTAAAGTTCTTATTATACTGTGTTTGCTTCTGAAAATTCTTATTTTCTAACTCTGATTTATTTAACTTATTTGACAAGGTTTTAATTACATTACACATATCCTCCAATGCTTGACTTTGAGAGGATTCCATCTTTGCCTTTCCCTTGTCTTGAATAGGCTGTGTCTCTGGTGCTTTTCCTACAACCACCAAATTTTCTTCTATTTCTAATGCATTTGTTTGGATCTGATTAATCTGGATATAACCTCTCTAAATGATTGATATATTATCAACAAAATCATTAGTTTCATCAACAAGATTATCTTGAGCCTTTAAAGTTTCTTTAGCATCATAATATTCGCAACAACCTTAAAAAAGAAACTTGTGAGGATAATAAGTTCTACAATAAGAACTGAATACTTAATGGAAATTTTTCAAAGATGAAATGCTTGAACGAGGCAGAGACCTGAACCAAACCCTAGCTTCTCGGTCCAAAGAAAACAAAAACAACTTCATCTTCACATCTTCATGAATGACACCCTGCTACTCCATGCATTCATGAAACTCTTGGAGATGTTGACCTGGATCTTCATATTCCTTTCTACTAAATTTTGGAAGATACTCATTCCGGACATAAAATGTAGGAATATCATGTGGATAGCCGGTGATTCCAGTAAAATCAAATGGATCAAATTTATGGACTAAGAATGCAAGAAGAGCCATTAAAACCCAGAAAACAAAAATTCAAAGTGAATTGGAGTCACCAATCAATGTTGTAAGTGAAAATCACAGGTGTAAATGTACAACCAACTGCTGAAAATTGTCATTCTCAAGAATCAACTTCAAACTTAATAAACCCAAGGAAAGGTGCTCTTATTTAATTGCTTTTATTCAAAATAGCCAACTATTCCCTCCTCACTGAATAACCAGAGGAAAATAGTGAAAACCCAGGGAAAAGTATTCTTGTCTGCTCTCCCCGACAGCGGCGCCAATTAATGTTGTACCTTAAGAAACCAATTTCTTGGCTGTGGAGAAATTGTGCTTAAGACATTAATGATTATTGTTTGTTGTCACTTATTTGTCACTTTATTGTTTGTTGTATTCTTAAATGAAGGACCTGGAAAACTTGGTCTTTAACCCTTAATACATATGTGATCGGAAAATCTCAGAATGCCATTTGTTGCTAGATATAAATGATGAATGAAGAAAGCTTGAAGGAGAAGTTTAAGATAATATGCTGCTTAACATAGAACCTACTATCTGTCACTTGGAAGAATTATGAAAATGAGAACTGAATCATAGATAATATGCTTCTTGACACAGAAACTATTATCTATGACCCTTGGAGAAGTTAAAGATAATATGCTGCCTTACACAAAAACTATTATCTATAACTTGGAAAGGAAGATGAAAACTTCAAGTATAGGAACGCTCTTTTAAGGGATTTTAACTTTATCTACATAAGAAAATAAAGACCTGCAACTTCATTACTATACTTGAAAGAAGAAAACATAAGATGACACAAGAAAACATAAGATGCCACATGAGAGAGAAGTTACAAAATTATACCCAACAATTCATGGAAACTTCTGATTCTTTCATTAATCAACAACTATATTAGGAATACAGTGGCTTAGTCTCTAGGTTCTCCAAAATTCAAACCCCTTTACAATTCCCTTTTCGGGCTTTTATCTCTTCTATCAAATCAGTTTTGGAACTGATTTCTTGGAACAGCTAATAAACTGCTTTATAACAGTTATAAAACTATTTCCTATTTGAGATTATTTAACTTTATTACATATAAAATATTGAAACTCATAACAAATGTAAAACTACGCCAAAAGCTTTGAAAGGGGGCCGCATATATGTCGGGAGTGTTCTGATTGGCGAAAACACCAATAAACCCGACCCATCACCTTTTCTTCGGATTCGGCTTTAACACTAATTTTCCCTTTATTCAGCGAAATCAACGCAAAGCGGAACTCAAAAAGAGTTAACTATGTTTCATAACCCATCGGATCCGCCCATTCAATGTTCCCATATATACAATATCACAAGTCGCAATCGGCGGAAGGGTATTACCCCGTATAAATGCTCCCACTGCAATTTGCGATTGAAATTTGATCGCATCGCTTTTACTGCTTGATCGCGCCTTTTAAACTCAAATGCCTTTTAAATAATGATGAGACTCATATAACTAAAAATGAATCAATAATGCTTCAAAAACTTATCGCGTCCGCCCTTTCACCTTTTTAATACGCCTTAATACCCTTACGGACTCAATTTGTCATAAATCTTAATTTAATAATTCATCGGGTCCGGAATCATTATCGCGGATCGCAATCAGCAAAAGAACCAAGACATATGTGTTTGGTGCTTTACGAACCCACCAGCATTATAAAGCATGGCATATATAATATCAAGTCCGGATCACCGTCACAAATCGCAATTGGCGCTTTCAATTGCTGCTTGAACTCAAACCTTACGATATTTTGGACCCACCGAACTTATAAAGCACATCATATATAAACTATCGGGTCCGGCCATCGCATATTGCAATCGGTGTAAATCATATACATATAGCCCAGTCTTTATTTTCTATCGAGACTTTATAATCCCTCTTCATTAATCCTTCAATTAACGTTTATTAACCCTTTAATTATGCTTTATGCTGCATATATATATCCAAACCCCATAACCTTATTACTTTGGACTTAACTTACATAAACCTCCTATTGGCGCTTATTTCTATTATAAACCCTTCAAAAGGCAAATACACATAATACATACCTTTTTCTGCTTATTTCGTGTCTGTGTGCATTTCTCGATGCAATCTTTATCGCTAATCGCAATTGCATCCTCCAAGGGTCACATTCACATACGCCCCTCCAATTCCTTTGATATGCGAATAAACATAACCTTCCGGATTTCAAATATATCAAAGTCGCGATCAATACTTTATCGGGTCCGCCATATCGCATGTCATATTTCTTTCCGCCGATACAGGTCCCATGGATATTTGCGATGTGATCAAACTTTAAACAATGATTTAATTTTTCATTTCTTTAGATTTTTTGCTTTGTTTTGTGATAAAACTGATAAATAAAGCTTAAACACAATATAAGCTACAACACCATACATGGACATTATTCATGCACTAAGTCAATGATTGTGTTAGTGCATGGTTGTTAATATTTTCCATAACTTTATACCCCAAACCCAAAACAAGATGAAATTTATATTGTGAAAATCCATTTGACAAGATCTGTCATATGACATATGATATGGTAGGGCCATGAAATCATAGTATTAATTAAGCATTATCATGTGAATTTCGGATGTCAAATCATTTATCATATGGTTGTTGTATAGACATATTGATGTGGCATTGGCGCAAATATTTCTAAGAATATTTTATACCCCAAACCTAAAACAAGATGAAATTATATTGATAATTTTTTTTGGACAATTAGAAGACAATGAACACCTTAGAAATGAAGTTTGGACTAAGTCAAGAAGCAAATAATTTTTTAGTAGTCCCACTTCCTTAAAATAACTTCAAAAATGAAATATATAATGTTAAATTATATTTTTATAATTATTAATAGAATCTCCATACATTTTACAAAATACTAAATTTGTATTTTTTTACTTGTGTATTTTCTCGATCCAAAACTATAAATAAATGTGCCTTATCCAAAGATGGAAAGCCAATATATTAATATATTATATGAATTAACAATTATGTTGTATTGTAAGAAACAATGGCGTTTCAAAAATATTGTAAATCAATTTTAAAGATATAACCTTATGAGATGGTGAAGGTTCCTTGCGGTTATGATTTTTTTCTATCCAAAATGTCTAAAATGTTATGTATTTGAAATAAATTTTAATCCTATATTAATTGTTTAATGGTTTATCAAGGTATATATGCAATGATTTGAAAATGAAACTACTTGTATTTGTTGTTCAAGGTATTCATTTCCATTAAATTATATGTGCAAACTGTTACTCATGTCTTGCAATTGAAACAAAGTGTTTTTGGTAAATTTCTAAGTCTTATGTGTGAAGGAGTATTATTTCATTTTACTGTTTAGCATATTAAATCTGAAAAACACAGCAAGATAAAATCACATAATATAACACAACAGCTAATGAGGCAGTTCACCCCTCTTGGGCTACATCTGCCGGGTCCAAGGCCCCCAAATGGGCATGTCCTTGCTCTTATTAGATGCTAAAATTGGTTATACAGTGATAAGAAAGCCTAAACAGGAAAAATAAGCTATGGAAATGAGTTCAGAACACAGAAAATAGTAAAGATTGGCTTTTGTTTCACCTCCAATGGTTAACCATAGCCCAATACAGCTCCAACACTCCCTAGGCCCTGATGGCTCTCCAAGCTTCTCTGCTGAAAAAGTACCTGAAGATCAACTCTGTTGACTCTGTAACCTATACCATTGGCTCTGGAATGCTCAGAATACTCAAAATCAAAAAAAAAAATCGCCTCAAAAGGTTCTCCCTAGTGAAAGTTATGACCAACTGAAGTTTTGTCCAAGTTGGCCTAACAAAACTCCACCAAATCCAGAAATTGGAGTTAACTGGTGTTAATTTTCACAATTGGTGCTAAGTTTGGAGTTCTACCAAGCTTAACCGTCGGGCTAACTCACCATTGGTGTAGTCGCTATGCATGTGACCGGGATTCCCGGCGACAGTTAGGGGATTGACGGTTTACAATTAACGCTGGCGTGTTGTTTGGAAACTGGCGCATGTGCACAAGCTTTCATGGGACCGGTGGCAGGTAAGACCGCTGGCGGTCTATTCCCAAACCACAAATAGTTAACAAATAAATATAAATTGTGACCGTAGATTGTTGAGAAACAATCAGTAGTGGAGTTGGTAACGCACTTGGTTAACCTGCCAAAGGTCATGGGTTCGATCCCCCAGGACCCAAACATAATTTTACAATGCCATTCCAGGGCCACGTGGCGGCCTCCAGGCTTGCCACGTATCGGCCTCTGATTGGTCCAACCAAATAGAATATTCCAGTGAATATTTTTGAGAATATTCCAGGGAATATTTTGGAGAATATTCAGGACGATGAGATCTATCCGGTCGTTCTAGTTTCAACCTATTCTGAGCAATTTAAAATTTGAGCATTTTTTCCACTTAGGACATGATCACCTGATCACACCTCCCAAATGGGAACCTTTTGGACCCCAAAATCCTTCAATTACCTGTTAAGAATGTGAGGGAACATATCCCTCATCTTTTCCACCTCCATCCAGTTTTCCTTACTTGGTTTGTTGCCTTTAAGACCAACCCGAACATAATCAACATTTCCCCTCCTCGAAGTGCATGTCCTTCTGTCAGGGATAACATCCTGTTTTATCTCATCCAAAAATTTTGGCGAGAAATCATCTATGGAAGGCAGCTGAATGTCACTTTCATGATCAACAATTAAAGGAGGTTCATACAAATGTAAATTTTTCACATTCACAACAGAATACATTTGCATATATGAAGGAAAATCTAGTTGAAAAGCGTTATTTCCAACTTGTTTAAGGATCTTGAATGGACCATAACGAATAGGCTTCAGCTTTTTACCTTCTCCTTTCATTCTTTCCTTACTAATATGCAACCATACCTCATCTCCTTCTTGAAACTTATGATCAAATCTATGTTTATCATGTCTCTCCTTGTACTTGCCTTGATTTTTTTCAAGTTGTTCTTGAACTTGCTGATGTATGAGCCGAATGATTTCAATGAACATGTGAGCTTTGCCAATGTCACTATGGCCATCAATGACAACATCCTTCTCAAGAATGAAATCTAAAGGTGACTTAGGCAAATACTCAAAACAAGCTTCAAAAGGTGAAGTATTTGTAGAAGAGTGCTTAGCCCAGTTGTAAGCATGCTGAATGTAATGCAAGTGCTCATCCCAAATCTTGGGATGCTTGCTGCAATAACCTCTCAAAAGATGTACAATGGTTTTGTTCACTACCTCTGTTTGGCCATCTGTTTGTGGATGGAAAGCAGTACTCTTCTTCAACTTGGTGTCCATCATCTTCCATAGATTGGACCAAAAATTCCCAACAAATCTGGAATCCCTGTCACTAACAATAGAAGTAGGCAAGCCATAATGAACCCATACATGTTGAAAATATAAATCAATAGTTTGTTCAGTAGTTATAGTTTTCTTACATGGCATAAGAATACACATTTTGTTGAATCTATCAACTACTACATAAAGATAATAATGTTGCTTTCTAGATAATGGTAGACCTCCTACAAAATCCATAGAAACACTTTCCCATGGTCTAGAAGGTACCGGCAATGGCATATATAATCCAAGCTTCCTATTGCTAGGCTTGCTTGTAGCACATAATGAACAAACTCTAATGAAATGTGAAACACTATCTACCATGCGAGGCCAATTGTGCCATCGTTTTGGTTACCCCGAAATGTCCAGAAATAAGAGAAGAATGAGCTTCTCTCATGATACTTCGTCTCTCTCCTTGTGGTATACATAACTTGCCCATATGAAACAGAAAATTATTATGCAAATGATAGTCATTCTCCTCAACATGATTCCCTTCACTCAAGTTAGCATACACATCCTTAAAATCAACATCTGATGCATACTATTCTATGTGGCGCTCATGTACAATAGAATCATTCTTAAGTAAAGTAGTATAACTAATAATAACCCTTGAAAGCATATAAGCAACTTTATTGAAAATACCTTTCTTATACATTATTACCAAGTGAAATTGTTGTAGGAAGCCCATCCATCTGAAATGTCGTGACTGCTGCAATTTACTTTGCAACTGCAAATACTGTAATGGCTAATGGTCGGTATGAACAACTGTTTCTTTGCCCATAAAATAGTGTTTCCACTTTTTTATGCTTTGTACCAACGCATACAACTCCTTATCATATGTAGGATAATTCACAACAACACCATTAAATGTCTCAGAATGAAATGTGATAGGCTTACCATGTTGTAAGAGAACTACACCCATGGTGTAATCACTAGCATCGGTCTAAATCTCGAATGGCTATCTCAAGTCCGGTAATGCAAGAACTAGAGTTGAACTTATCTTTTCTTTCAAAGACTCGAAAGCTTTATGTTGCTTGCCTCCCCATTGGAAATCACGCTTCACACTTGTCACTGCATGCATAGGAGCTGCTATGGCAGAGGAGTTAGAAATAAACTTTCTCCAACACTGAGCTGCACCCAAAAAACTTCTTACCTTTGAAATGGCTTTGGGAGTAGGCCAATTCACAATAGCTTCTACCTTAGAAGGATCAATTCTCAAAGAACCTCCTCCTACTATGTGTCCCAAATAAACCAAAGAAGTCTTTCCAAGTTCACACTTTAACATTTTAAGAAATAACTGATTTTTCTTCAAAATATCAAGTACTTTCTTAACATGCATGACATGCTTTTCTCTAGTCTTGCTGAAAATTAAAATGTCATCTAAGTAGACAATAATGAAATCATCAAGAAAAGGACGTAAGACATCATCCATTACTCGTATGAAAGTTGCAGGTGCATTTCATAAACCAAACGGCATAACAAGCCACTCAAAGAGTCCTTGTTTGGTTTTAAAAGATGTCTTCCAAATGTCACTTTCTTCAATTCTAACTTGATGATAACCACTACATAAGTCTAACTTAGTGAAATATTTAGCATCTTTCATCTGATCTAACAAATCATCTACCCTTGAGAGTGGGTAACGATTCTTTACTGTTATTTTGTTCAATGCCCTGATGTCGACACACATGCGACAAGTTCCATCTTTCTTTGGAATCAACACTATCAGTGACCCACATGGCGAAGTGCTTGGTATTATGAAACCTTTGTCCAACATGTCTTTAATTTGCTTCTTTATTTCAACATTCTCCATGATAGACATGCGGTACATGCCTATGTTAGGAAGAGGAAAATTTGGATGTAAATGGATTTCATGCTGAATCTCCCTTTTAGGAGGCAAATTTGTTGGTTCTTGAAACATATCATGATGTGCATCAACTACATCATATAAATCTGATTTAAGCTTGGAATCACAATTTTCAAATGATTCATGATTCACGTCAACCTTATGCTTGATCATAAGAAGTACAAAACTCTTACTTGAATTAACTAGCCTTTTTACCTGTCCTGCATTTACCATCGCTATATTTGCCTTCTTGCGATGTGCTCTGACAATGTACTCCTTGCCATCTTTGAAAAGATGATATTTATTTTCATGGCGATGGAAGATCACTTTCTTGTCAAATAAGTAAGGACTTCCCAAAACAATTCCTAATATATCAAGCAGTACTACATCAAGTTCAACTGTGTCGATAAAGTGTGCAGTAATTGCAAAGCGCAATATGCACTTTCTTGAGACTTGTAAGTTTGCATCCTTGCATATCCACCCAAGTGGATAAGGCTTTGGATGTGGAATGGTCTCAAGTTTAAGCTGTTTGACCAAGTCTTCTGATATGAGATTTGCTTGTGACCCACTGTCTAACTGTGTGTCAATTTTTTTATGTTTTGAGACTACCCTTACATGGAACAATTCAATTCTTTCTTCCTCATTAGGAGCTTGTACATGACAGTTTGAAGTACTAGTGCTTACTTTAGTTTTAGTTTCCTTTCCCGTCATAATTTTCAAACCCATGGCTGCAATTTTGGTTTCATCCCCTGAATCATCACCTAAATCTTGAGGTGTAGTTGTAGTAGCTGCAGTTTTCTTCTTTCCTTTGTTTTTGTTAAACTGATTTCTTTTTTCAGGATAAAGTTTCCAACAATTTTTCTCTTTATGGCCTTCTCTTGAACAGTGTTTACATATCACTTTCTCACCCTCCTTTTTGACAGATGCATTATTTTTGCCTTTTCCCTTAAAGGTTTTCTCTTTGCTTTTCCCCTTAAAAGGCTTGTTTCTACCCTCATCAAAAGTGTTTTTCCCTCTAGTCTCTAAATGCGTAGCTTGTACATAAACTTCGTCTAGACTAGTAGGATTGAACATAAGGATAATATGTTTAAGGTAGCTGTGCAAACCACCTATATATTTCAGAAAAGTGTCTTGACTTTGTAAGTCTAACCCTAATAAGAGTGCTCTTCTCCTAAACTCTTGGGTGTAGTCTTGAACATTTTGTCCCTTTAGTTGTCTAAAGTTTTGCCGGTTCGTTATAGCCTTTTGTAAATGTGAAAGAGGATAAAATTGCTTCTTAATTACGGAAATAAATTTAGCCCATGTTAAAGTAATCTTACCATGTTTCTTAATTTCATCCTTGGTCTTGGCTTCCCACCATACCAATGCTGCTCCATCCATTCTTAAAGAGGCTAACTGAATCTTGGTGTTGTCATCTTGTAAGTTCTGTATCCTTTAATAAACTTCCAACTGTCTTATCCAGTTGTCAAATTTCTCTGCATTGACTTCATCGTTAAACATGGGTAATTCAAATTTAACATATAGCTTTAAAAATGGACTTTTTCTAGAATATTTAAGCTTATGAGATTGATTTACCAAGGTAGAGGATGACAATGTAGAGGAAGAGGATGACGATGGAGATGGTGGATCACCATTTCCTCCATGTCCTTTCTTTGAATTATCATCACCTTTCTTTCCTCCTGAAGAGCCCTCTCCTTCTTTCTGATGTTTAGACCCTTCTCCAACCAACCTATCATTCCTTTCCTGGTATAATATTCTTACCATCTCAGTCATGTCCAAAAAAGCTTTTCTGAATACCCGTTCTTCTTCTTTTGGATCCATGTCTTCAGGAACTTCTCCTTCCCTTTCAGACATACTTGAAGCTTCTTTTAAGGCTATTGAGGGTGAATTAGGTGGAGATAATGGCACCCTGGCCCTCCTTGGTTGAGGATTATCTTGTGCTCTAACCAATTGTCCTTTCCCTCTTTGAAGTTTAAGCCTACTAAGCATTAAAACTTGCAAAACAATAAAAAATATCCTTACACAAAACTAATAGTCAAAACTTAGCCTCTGAAACCATCTGATCTGAAAATGAAACTACTTGTATTTGCTGTTCAAGGTATTCATTTTCATTAAATTGTATGTGCAAGCTATTACTCATGTCTTGCAATTGAAACAAAGTGTTTTTGGTAGATTTCTGAGTCTTATGTGTGAAGGAGTATTATTTCATTTTACTGTTTAGCATATTAAATATGTAAAACACAACAAGATAAAATCACATAATATAACACAACAGCTGATGAGGCAGTTCACCCCTCCTAGTCTACATCTGTCGGGTCCAAGACCCCCAAATGGGCATGTCCTTGCTCTTATTAGATGCTCAAATTGGTTATACAGTGATAAGAAAGCCTAAACAGGAAAAATAAGATGTGGAAATGAGTTTAGAACACAGAAAACAATAAATATTGGCTTTTGTTTCATCTGCAATGGTTAACCATAGCCCAATACAGCTTCAACACTCCCTAGGCCCTAATGGCTCTCCAAGCCTCTCTACTGAAAAAGTACCTGAAGATCAGCTCTATTGACTCTACAACTTGTACCATTGGCTCTGTAATGCTCATAATACTCAAAATAAAATAAAAAATCGCTCCAAAAGGTTCTCCCTAGTGAAAGTTATGACCAACTGAAGTTTTGTCCAAGTTGGCCTAAGGAAACTCCACCAAATCCGGAAACTGGAGTTAACTGGCGTTAATTTTGGCAATTGGCGCTAAATTCGGAGTTCCACCAGGCTTAACCATCGGGCTAACTACCCGTTGGCATAACCACTGCGCATGTGACCCAGATTCTCGGCGGCAGTTAGGGGATTGACTGTTTACAATTAACACTGGCGTGTTGTTTGGAAACTGGCACATGTGCACAGCTTTTGTGGGAACGCTAGCGGGTAAGACTATTGGTGGTCTATTCCCAAACCACAAATAGTTAACAAATAAATATAAATTGTGACAGCAAATTGTTAAGAAACAACAGTAGTGGAGTTGGTAATGCGCTTGGTTAACCCGCCGGAGGTCACGGGTTCGATCCCCTAGGACCCCAACATAATTTTACAATGTCATTCAAGGGCCACATGGCGGTCTCTGAGCTTGCCACGTGTCAGCCTCTAATTGGTCCAACCAAACAGAACATTCCAGCGAATATTCTAGAGAATATTCCAAGGAATATTCCTTAGAATATTATTATTATTATTTTTTTTTAATTTTTTCCAAAATTAAAAAAATTGCAGTTTACTGGGCATTTTTAAAATGCGATAACTCCTCCATACGGTGTCAGTTTTTCGAACCGTTCATGGCACCGGAATCAGGATTACGAGATCTATCCGGTCATTCTAGTTTCAACCAATTCTAAGCAATTCAAAATTTGAGCATTTTTTCCACTTACGACATGATCACCTGATCATGCAAATATAAATTAATTGTAAGATCAAATAAGAATAATTCATTTTCTTTTTCAAAACTAAGAGATTAAACGAGGGAGGTCAAGGAGCACCAAGTCCATGCCTTTATGGTAGGGCTTGAACGCTTTCACTCAACATCATCTTAATTGTGATGTCTTTTAAGGTGAGCAATATGTTTTGCTAGACAAGATCAAGTAGATGATGTTCAACTTTGTACCCTTATTTGCAAACACAACCTCAAAAACTTGATATTTAGCCTTGTAGAATTTGTACAATGATGTCAAACCCCAACACAAGGAAGAAGATAACAATCATAGAAAGAAAGGTAAATTGTACAAATACCTCAACATAAAGTGAAAGTTGAAGCAGAGTTTATCTCATGTGGTGATATGCCAAGGAGTTCAATATGGACCATAGACATTACATTTTTCACCTTTCAATTTGGGGCCATTGATATCATTATGAAATTTAATGTTTTCAATAACATAAGTTCTACAAATTTGACACCCATAGTGTAGGAAAATGCATTTCAGTTACAAGAATTTGGGAAGGAGAATGATGTACATAACATTGTAAAGGATTGGTGGCTCATGGCTAAGCCTTTCAGAAGAACCACAAGCAAGGTTTACTTGGCCAAGAACATGTGATAAAAGGTGTGAAAATTAGCAATCCCCATTGTTATAGCATACTTTTCCACAACTTTCATCAAATGCTTATGTTTCCTTGGGAAAAATCCATTTTCCAATACAAAGCTAACATTATCTTAATTTTTTTTTTCAAAACCCATATGTGACCCACCCACTGTAAAAACACGTGTGTATTTAGTTCTTCTCAAATCTCCCAGTGTTAAACTTTTTTAAATTTGAAAAATATATAATTCAACATTTTTTTGGGTAGGGTTTATGGGTTAAATTGGAAACCCACCTATAGGAGCATGTAGTATAACCAACCCAACTGATTTTTGGTGGTATAAATACACACCATCCTAGTACTTGGTGTCCATACTCTAGCAAATATTCCCCAAATTAGATTTGTGTATGCTGAGATTTTAAGCACTCCATTGTCTCTAGAAAACCCTAGTTTCTTGCTTTGATGCTAAGCCCTCTTATCTTGCATCATCTTGCTACTATTGGAGAGGAAATCTTCAATGACCTAGATAAGAAGAATTCAAAGAAATGTTTTGTTGGTGCCAACAACCAGGATATGGTTATATCATAACTACTTCTCTGTTATTGCTTTTCATTAATTAGACTGATATTTTGTTCCCATTTTCGTTATTTATCTTTCATGAATGTGAATGTCCAATGGATATAATTATGGAGTAACTTAATGTACATGTGTATATGATTTGAATTATGTGATTCGTTCTTGGTTTCTTATTTATCTTGTAGGATGCAACCTTGGAAGGAGAAGTTAGGGTTTGGACCCGATGGGATCTTCATCAACCGTAGGACCTATATGTGAGTACTTTATACTTACTTTGTGAATTTGAAGTTATATATATGATTGTTTGAGTTTCTTTGTTGGATTTTTTGTTCTACCTAGTTGGGGATTCCAACCCTATGTGAAAATTCCTTGATTGCAATTATTGGAAATTTATCTCCTAACTATTTTGTAGTTTATTTGTTATTACACCTAAATACATCATCTAGTACCTGCAGATAAATCACCAACCTCCAGTTCAATATTCGGTATTCAATAATGTTTTGTTTGAATACACCCCAAGAGAGGCAAGAAATAACCACCCAATGGAGAAACATCAATGTTTTTGTTAGACTATAGCTAAGAGAGAGTGGAAAACAATGACCACCCAAGAGAGACACATTAATGATAATATGAACATTTGCCTATTGTTGGGTGCAGGAATTGAGGCTAGGCAGACTCCTTTCAACACTTAATTGTCAACCCGAGGGTTTCTTAAACTTAGAGATGAAGCACAAGAAATGCCAGAAATTATATGAACTTTTCCAAAATCTATTCCTACTTTTTTAATTGTAATCTTACATAATCAAAAAGAAAAGATCATCTGACAATTTACACCAAAGGTATTCTAGTGCTGGAATGTGAAAGAAAGTACTCTTGCAGGAAAATAAATGAAAGGAACTCTCAAACTTCTTGCAAACAATCTTGACTAATGAAAATGTAAATCTATGTTTATCTTCAGTATAGTTGTGTTCCAGGTTAATAATTGGACCCTTGAAGATATTTGACTTCTTATAGATTTTTCTTCCTGCACTAAGCTATTATTCTTGTACTTTTGCAATGTGCTTGCACTAGTACCAGAACAAAGTTTAGGTGTTGGAAGTATATTTTACACCTGTACTGAAGATTTATGTCTTCATGCAGGAGCTCTAAGCCTCAAGACTAGAGCACTCTATTCCTGTATCAAGATATCAATTCATGTACCAAAACATAGATTCCTACACCAATTTTTCCAATCCTTCTTATAAGAAAATAAATAATGTGTTAACTTAGGAAAATAACTTGCAAAGGTGAAAAAAACTTCAAAATAAATTCCTCAAACCAAAAGATGCTTCAACCAATCTTAATATCTAAAATAAGAATTAATTTCCAAAGTCAAAGTGCACTCTTCTTTAATCAAGGAACTTCTTCATGCAATCTAAAGAGATCATCTAATTGTGACAGCAGGCTTCAATCCTGTAATAGTTATTCACACGAACTGATCTGCATTCATAACCTTCTTAACTTAGAAAGATTCTCTTTAAGAATAATTACACATAAAGTCTAATCTTTCCTAAACAATATGAAGTACAGGTACATATTAGTGTGTCACAATGACATTCAGTTTCAAATTACCAAAAGCATATTTAGTTTGAGATATCAAGAATACTTCAGAATGAAAATCATGCACTATAAAATCGCATTAAGGCTCATCAATCATATAAGAATAAATACTATTACTGTAATGAACCAAAGGAATCAATCTGCGAAACTGTAAATGCACTAGTGTAGGAATGCGTACTTGCACGATCCAGGCAGAAACGAGATTAAACTTCGAAGAAAAGAAATTATAAAATTAAACTCAATCGAGCATGCACACCACAGATCCGTCACACAACGATGAAATCATATCTAAACTTTGCAGAAGAATAAAAGCATCTATTTACTTCACACTTTGCATTAAACGAAATTAACACACCTTAATAATAATAAAAAAAAACATGAGGGAAAGCGTGATGGGTTGGCTGGGCCCTAGCCAACCAGCTCATTTCCCTGTTTAGGAAACATAAAGATTCAACTCTTAATCAACGCATCAACACAGAATTACAATGAAAGATTGAGAAATCATGGCGCGGTCCCTTTCTATTAATAATCAACAAATGTACATCATGAGTTCGAATCTAGCCCAGAACGAGGGCGATACCAGAAAAATTACAGAAGAACGAAATTACAATATCCTTGCTATAGCTATCACTCACTACCATTTTCTATCTAAATCCTATATTTTATACATTCATTCAGGCCTGCGACCATAACCAAATTACATCAAGTGTTCCAATCTGAGCCTTTCGGCTATAACAAAATAACAATAATTGTTCATACTAAGCCTTTCGGCTATAACAAAACGCTAATCTAAGTATTCGGCCGACGACCCAATCTCTACCATATCCCTAAATTTTCTCTCCGCTCCGAGCCCAACTCGAGTTGATCGTTTTGGAACACAGTGTCTGCATGAGATGGTGAGTTGTCATGACAGTTAAGGATTTGCCAGCGGTGCAAGAATCCTACCTGCACTCAACCATGCTAACATATCATCAATACATTTCCTATCAAATACTTTAGGAAGAGAAATATTAGTTGCAAAGATTTAAAGGTACCAAATATATCAAAATGATTAAGTAAGCACATTCGTAACCCTTAAACATGAAATATAAATCTAGTATATGAAAAGGAATGATTCTTGGACTAGTGCAGGAATAGGGAGGTTTCCAAGGTTAAAATAGAGGTCTAAGGTTATGGTTTTGAAGGGAAAAGGGGTTAAAAATGAAGCAATTTAGCCTACCAACACCTGTTAAATGGTTCAATGTCAGTATACATTTCAAAATATATTACTATTACTGAATTATTTATTAGTTATTATTGAAAAGGTTAAACAATAATCTCTTTTTGTGGCAAACGCTTATTGGCTCATCACCATTTTTCAATCAAAATCATGCTACCTAATAGTCAAACAAATTTACAGGAAAATCATGAATCGAAAGACACCAATTTAACAACTGCATAAGTAAGGGAAGAGATAGTTTGTTACCAAATATTATCTTTATAAAAAATTCTTTCATTCTCCAAACATATTTACAGGAAAATCACGAATCACAAGACACTAATTTAACAACTGCATAATTAAGGGAGGAGATAGTTTGTTACCAAATATAGATAATAGATATGGCAAGGTTTCCTTGTAGCCAACAAGGTATGGAGGAAGCATCTGTGTTCTCTGCCTACCTCTCCCAATTTTCAAAACAATTTTGATAAGCATGACTTATCATTTCTAGGTGAACGCTAGGCATAAAAACAACAAACATCTCAAGAATGAAGGAATATAAATTTTTAACATGCATGCAAATCATGTCTCCTCCAATATACATTTCATTCCATTCTCACATGTACTTAAATCTATTGTCATTTTTTTCCTACTAAATTGAATTTCGGCTTATTAATTCATCCAAATAAAGTGCAGAGCAGGACTAGGTACGCTAGCCATTTTGGGTGTGAAATGTCCTCACGGATCCAACTACCCGTTCATGTCTAAAACGAATACACTAAGTGTGGATTGTTTCATTATGTGTTTATATATTTATGATTTGGAGATCATGTCATCAGTTTAATCTGTGTAAGAAATAAAATCTACTTCTTGAAATTTTGATGAGATATCTGCATCTCAATCACACCTCATAAATTCATCTGAAATATTTTAACAATCTTTAATAGATCGCAAACTTGTGAAATTGGTCTTAATCATATCTCGGGTTAAGAAATATTTATTTCTTAAAGTCTGTATCTTTGTGTCTTAACTAAATTTTCATCTGGAGCCTTTGAAGGGTATCTGAGATAGAACCTCCTATGTATCCAATAGGTCTATGAGGACACTTGTTCTGCAACCGTGACTGGAACTAGACTTGCAAATGGAAAACACAACCAATCCTTATTTGTGTATATAAACATCTCTACCTATTTTCGCTATTTAGTATGGTGTTTTATAGTGTCATGTCTTAGATATATATATATATATATATATATATATATATATATATATATATATATAGATATATATATATATATATATATGTATGTATGTATGTATGTATGTATGTATGTATGTATATATAACAGACACGAACTTAAACTAACAGAGTTGTATCCCAGCGGATTTGGCACAGGGATTTCAAGAGATTGTGCCAAACATATGGGAAGGGAAGAAAACAGCTAAAAAAGACGACTAAGATTTTTGTAACCAACCTGTGACAATGCTCGTTGTCCTTTCTAAGTTGTTTGTGCTTGGCGTTAGCTCTAGCTCCTGGGCACTAGCTCCAGTTCTAGAACCCGAATGCAGAGATTACAGGGTCGAATGTAGAGATTACAACAATGCAATATGGTAAAGGAGCCTGGTAAGTGGGCATAGTAACTAACATTAATTTCCCATTGTCCCTCAATCCTTTCACTCAGCCATCAATCAAACAACTGACGTCTTTCCTGTCAGAAAACATCTAACCCAGAAAATTCATGAAGTGGCCTGAAGATATAAAGCGACCATCCATACCATACATGTAAATTATTCATGCACTAAGCCAATGATTGGATTAGTGCATGGTTGTTAATATTTTCCATAACTTTATACCCCAAACCCAAAACAAGATGAAATTTATATTTCGAAAATCCTTTTGACAAGATCTGTCATATAACATATGACATGGTAGGGCCATGTAATCATAGTATTAATTAAGCATTATCATGTGAATTTGGGATGTCAAATTATTTATCATATGGATGTTGTATAGACATATTGATGTGGCATTGGCGCAAATCTTTCTAAGAATACAACTTTATACCCCAAACCTAAAACAAGATGAAATTATATTGATAAAATGCTTTGGACAAGTAGAGGACAATGAACACCTTAGAAATGAAGTTTGGATTAAGTCAAGAAGAAAATTCATTTTTAACAACCCCCACTTCCTTAAAATAACTTCAAAAATTAAATATATAATGTTAAATTATATTTTTATAATTATTAATAGAATCTCCATACATTTTACAAAACACTAAAATTGGATTTTTTTGACTTGTGTATTTGCTCGATCCAAAACTATAAATAAATGTGCCTTATCCAAAGATGGAAAGCCAATATATTAATATATTATATAAATTAACATTTATGTTGTATTGTAAGAAACAATGGTGGTTTCAAAAATATTGTAAATCAATTTTAAAGATTAGTATTTTGGAAACAACCTAGGAGTGCCAAAGGTGGTTTTCCTAAATCAATGATATAACCTTATGAGATGGTGTAGGTTCCTTGTGGTTATGATTTTTTCTATCCAAAATGTATAAAATACTATGTATTTGAAATAAATTTTAATGTTATTTTAATTGTTTAATGCTTTATAAAGGTATATATGCAAATATAAATTAATTGTAAGATCAAATAAGAATAATTCATTTTTTTTTTCAAAACTAAGAGGTTAAACAAGGGAGGTCAAGGAGCACCAAGTCCATGCCTATAGGGTAGGGATTGAACGCTTGCACTCAACATCATCTTAATTGTGATGTCTTTTAAGGTGAGCAATATGTTTTGCTAGACAAGATCAAGTAGATGGTGTTCAACTTCGTACCCTTACTTGCAAACACAACCTCAAAAACTTCATATTCAACCTTGTAGAATTTGTACAATGATGTCAATCCCCCACACAAGGAAGAAGATAACGATCATAGAAAGAAAGGTGAAATGTACAAAGACCTCAACATAAGGTGAAAGCCAGAGCAAAGTTTATCTCATGCGGTGATATGCCAAGGAGTTCAATATGAACCATAGACATTACATTTTTCACCTTTCAATTTGGAGCCATTGATATCATTATGAGATTCAATGTTTTCAATAACATAAGTTCTACAAATTTGACACCCATAGTGTGGGAAAATGCATTTCGGTTGCAAGAATTTTGGAAGGATAATGATGTACATAACATTTTAAAGGATTGGTGGCTCACGGCTAAGCCTTTCAGAAGAACCACAAGCAAGGTTTACTTGGCCAAGAACATGTGAGAAAAGGTGTGATAATTAGCAATCCCCATTGTTATAGCATCTTTTTTCACAATTTTCATCAGATGCTTATGTTTCCTTGGGAAACATCCCTTTTCCAATACAGAGCTAACATTATCTTTAAAAAACATTTTTCAAAATCCATACGTGACCTGCCCACTGTAAAAACATGCATGTATGTAGTTTTCCTTAAAGCTTCCTATGTACAACTTCTTTTAATTTGAAAAATATATAATTTAACACTTTTTTGGCTAGGATTTATGGGTTAAATTGGAAACCCACCTATAGGAGCATGTAGCATAACCAACCCAACTGATTTTTGGTGGTATAAATACACACCATGAGTTGCCTTCATATGCATCCTAGTACTTGGAGTCCATACTCTGGCAAGTATTCCCCAAATTGGGTTTGCTTATCCTATGCTTTTAAGCACTCCATTGTCTCTAGAAAACCCTAGTTTCTTGCTTTGATGCTAAGCCCTCTTATCTTGCATCATCTCGCTACTATTGGAGAGGAAATATTCAATGAACCAGATAAGAAGAATTCATAGAAAGGTTTTGTTGGTGCCAACAACCAAGATCAGGTTATATCATAACTACTTCTCTATTATTGATTTTCATTAATTAGACTGATATTTTGTTCCCATTTTTGTTATTTATCTTTCATGAATGTGAATTTCCAATGGATATAATTATGGACTAATTTAATGTACATGTGTATATGCTTTTAATTATGTGATTTGTTCTTGGTTTCTTATTTATCTTTCAGGATGCAACCTTGGAAGGAGAAGTTAGGGTTTGGACCCTGTGGGATCTTCATCAACTGTAGGACCTATATGTGAGTACTTTATACCTACTTTGTGAATTTTAAGTTTCATTTTTGATTGTTTAAGTTTCTTTGTTGGATTTTTTGTTTTGCTCTGTTGAGGATTCCAACCCTATGTGAAAATTCCTTGATTGCAATTACTGGAAATTTATCTCCTAACTATTTTGCAGTTTATTTTTTTATTACAACAAATATGAGTAAACTCGCAATTGCAATCTTCACCAAAACTAAAATACAATGCGGAAAATAAATTGTAAGTTGAGAAAATTATGCACATAATAAAATTGACACAATAATTTTTGGACTAATATTCCTCAGAAAAACCCCAAAGGGAAAATCGTTGCAGCAAACGAGGGTTCATTTTATTATTATGCAACAGTAAATATATGAGTACAATATATGGATTCCCAAGTGATTATCCTCCAGAAATAATCTTCCAAAACAATATGGAGAAAAATTCTCCCTCTACATACAAAATCAACCTGCCTCTAGCTTGCTTTTTCTCTATCCCTGGCAACACGGCCTACATGGAACTCGCACTACTAGCCTGGGAAATTTGTATTGCCTGCAATTCAATTCCAACTGAGCCATATAGACTCCCTCTTCCTTTGGAAATGACTTTCTCTACCTTTTGGGTGATCTCTCGGCCTCCAGCAATTGAAACAACTCCCTTTCTGACACACCCATTGGGGTTTATGGTTGGTCACACTAGTTATTCGACTTCTTGGCAGAATAATTTTGGCCTCCCTCTTCCTACCTCTTTGACATTGGAAAAATGTTGGGAAACTCTTGCAAAATTCTCTCTACTACACCCTCAATCACAGATGCTCTCCTCATCTTCCTTGAAATCACTTCCTTGTTGAATCTCTACAACTGGATAACTTGATCTTCTAAGGAACTCGCTCCCCTCTTGTATCACAATATCTCTCTCTCCATTTGACCGACGTTATCTTATAATCTCTCATTAGAGCTTCAAAAACCATGATTAGATCCTCATCAATGGCTAAGATCATCTTAAACTCGATCCATTTGAGTCTCTAAAGCATTCTCAATCATCCTTAATTAATTCCCATTAATTAACCAATTTTCTTAAGTTAGACTTAGGAAAATATTAAATGATGGCTAATCGATTTAATTAAGGCATTTCACAAGCTTATCTCATGAAACATTTTTTGGGTTTTGGAGATCTCGTGTTTCTTATCCTTTTAGATGCAAATATAGACTATAACACCTATATGATGCTACCAAAATATAACACTCCCACTTAGCAAGGAAAGTGTTCTTACACCAATCCAACATCTCTACTTCTTTATAGTCGGACGATGTTGTTGGTGTCTAACATTTGTAACTACCTATCATTGTCCAACAAGCCACTGCACCCACTCTGATTCATCTTCTAACGTTGTAGCTGAACCACTCTTTATTTGCGTTGTTGTTGACACTACACTGTGCCATCTTGAACTACTGCCAACTCTGCGTAATCTGCATCTGATCTCATGATGTTGTTGTTGCAACTACTGCAACCGAGAATTGATCTAATGTCCTTGTAGCTAGCTTCTACAGCTGTCCTTTGAGTTTATAACTGCAACTAGATCTGCTCTGTCTACTGAGTATTTAACTGCACCCAATTGTCTTTGTGCCCCTCTAGTATCTCACTGCACTAGCTTTGCATTGTCTCTCAAGATTTGACTACGACTTGCTAACATTTCGATCCTCCTACCACTGAATACTGTGGACCCCCATAGTCAAGGTAATGATCCAAGAGGAAACACTTGTTTGAAGTTGTCCTCTTTGGACCTTGCCCATCCTGCAACTTTGAAGCCTCATGCTCCTCCTGCATTTAGAGGTATAGCCACTATCAATGAAAACTCCTCCAACCTAGGGGTAACTCATCTATCTATGTTGAAGCTACGATTTGTTACTTTCGCTTCTTGTCCTTCTTTTTCATGGGGCACTGGGTGTTGTAGTAATCAAACTCACCACATATGAATAATTTGGTCTTTGACATATTCTTCTTCTTCTTTTTTCCTCACTTCAATCTTTGTCCCTAATTGGGACCCTTCTTCACTTTCCCCTTACTTGTAAGGGCTACATTCTCCTCCTCTTTCTCAACCTTTGACCCTTTGTTACTACTGATAGTAGTGCTCTAAACAAGAGTGAGCCTTAGCTCCTCCTATGTGAAGTCACTCCAAAGATGTTCCCAATCTGGCAATTTGTTTTGTCTAGTAATTCCCTAGACAAATGTTTCCCACTCTCTGTTAAACCCATTCAAATAAATTCACATAAGTTCATTGTCCTCTGGTTTCTCTCCTACAGTTGCTAGCTCATCTCAAACATTTTGAATTCTAGTGAAGTAGGGAGTCATGCTTTAACCCTTCTGCATATTATTGGTCCTTGGCTTCTCCTTAATAATCATCTTATGATTCTCTGATGGATCCTGGTATAGCTTCACAATGACATCCCACATTTCCTTTGTTGTATTCTTATCTGCAATATGCGAGACGTTATGATCTCAAACCCCGTCTAAGACCATCCTCTTCACTTTGGCCATATCCTTCTTATACCCATGAAAGTGGATAAGATCTGTATGTATGGCTATGGATGATGCCACGAACTCCTTCGGGCCATGCTCATCCAAAAGGAATTGCATTCTGGCCTTCCAAACACCAAATTTTGAGGCTCTGTCAATTCTATCCTAATCTCTAAGACTTGTTATGGCCATCTCTACAAAACTCAAATAAATGGAAACTAAATTTAGAAATCTCCTTCTCTTCCTTGCTTGGCCTCTTTTATGTTACTCGCACTCTTTGAGGAATGCACAGATCTACCTTCGAATGTCCTTCTCTGGTTAATAATTTGCCTTCAAATGCTCATTGAGACTACTCGTTCAGCCTTATGGATGTCCTTCTCCGAGAACTGGCACACGATTTGCAATCTCTATAAATCAGATTGGTTAGTGTGGAAAACTTGCATTGGAAAATTACTTTTCCTGCTACACCCCTCTGCAACATGAAATCTCAGATTTCCTCTTCGAAATTAGAAACTAAAAACCCTTAGGAAATTTTTCTTAGTGTGTTTTTCTCTTCCTGTCCTTGCACAGATCTGCAACTGAAACCATTCATTGGAAAATTATTGCAGCCAAATCTACTCAATGATCTGATTGATCTGCTTACTGAAACCATCTATTTGGAAAATAAACTGTTTACAAATTTTGTTACTAAGGCTATTCGAATTTTCCTCCACCTGGAACTAGAAATCGAACCCTACTACCTCTATAATTTGCACCCCTGGCTGGCCTGCATAGACATGGAGAAATGGTTCCTAGATCTCCCTCTGAAGCTACACAAATTTTCTCCTCTCGCTTCAGAGCCTCTAATATGATCTTCAATGCTCTGATACCATGTGAAGATTCCTTTATTGCAACTACTGGAAATTTATCTCTTAATTGTTTTGTAGCTTGTTTGTTATCACGGTAAATATTAATAAACTCACAATTGCAATCTTCACCAAAAATAAAATATGCTACAAAAAATATACTGGAAGTTGAGAAAATTATGCACACAAACAATAAAATCAACACAATAATTTTTGGACTAATAGTCCCTGGAGAAACCTTGAATAGAAAATTGGTGCAACATATGAGGGTTTCTTTTATTATTATGCAGTAGTAAAAATATTCGTACAATATATGAATGCCCAATTGGCTATCCTTTATAAATAATCTGTGAAAAATAATATGGAGAAAAATTCCCCCTCTACAAACAAACTTGACCTCCCTTTGGCCAGCTCGTTCTCTCTCCCGGACAACACGACCTACCTAGAACTCGTACTACTGGCTTTGTAAATTTATAATTCCCGCAATTTGACTCTAACTGAGCCACCCAGCCTCTCTCTTCCTTTGGAAATGACTCGCTTTGCCTTATAGGTGATATCCCAACCTCCAACAACTGAAACAAATCACTTTCCAACACATCCATTGGGGTTTCTCGCTACTAGCATTGGTTAATTGACCTCTCTGCATAATAATTTCATCCTCCCTCTTCCTACCTCTCTGGCACTAGAAAACTGTTGTAAAATCCTCTGAAATTCTCTTTGCTTCTCCCTCGATCACTAATGCTCTCCTTCTCTAGATCGAACTCACTTCCTTGTTGAATCTCTACAACTGAATAGCTCGCTCTTCCAAGCAACTCACTCCTCTCTTGTGTCACAATGTCTCTCTCTCCATCCAATTGATGTGTTCTTATAATCTCTCGTTGGAGCTTCAACGACCATGATTAGATTGCCATCAACAACTAAGATCATCTTAGACTTTATCCATGTGAGTCTTTAGAAAATTCTCGATCATCCTTAATTAATTCCCATTAATTAACCAATTTTCCTAAGTTAGACTTAGGAAAATTTTAAATGATATCTAATTAATTTAAATAAGGTGTTTCACAAGCTTATCTCACAAAACCTTTTATGGGTTTTGGAGATCTCGTAATTCTTAGCCTCTTGGACACAAATTGAGACTAGAACAACTATCTGATGCTACCAAAATCTAACACCCTAGCCCTAGGGAAGTTTTCCTACAACATAATTGGTGACTTTGCTAGGGAAAATACTTTTGAGTATTTTCCTTTAGCATTGTCTTGCTTGATTTTTGTAATCAGGAAGTTGATTGTTTGGTTTCTTTAATATTTTGGTCTCATGTTAGATCATTCCATCTAGCATGATCTTTGGATGTGGGCTTCTTTTATGTTTTTCCTCAAATTTTTGTTTATATGTTTTTTGTTTTGACAGCAGTTGCCTATACACATGAATTTCTTATGTACATCTCACCGAAATACGAGTTTATTTGTAAAACCCGCATATGTACATTATGTCTTTTAAGCAGTCACATATGTTTCTGGGAGTGAATTTATTTTTTCTTTGTTGAGTGCCCAATTGGTTTGGGATGCTTGATTTCTGGTCAGTGGTGTCAGTCGAAGGCTAAAATTTCTGAGTTTGAGGTCTCTTCATCTATACTTCAATATTTTATGTGAAAGTACCTTTGTTTCAACTTGGAGTTTTTTTCTTTTTCTTTTTCCTCTAGAGATTTTGTTTTTGAGTTGTGTTCTTGGATTTTGGTCCAAGGTTCTAGACTATTTTAGGTCTTTGTGGTCGTCTTTTGGCATGGTTTCCTTGATTGCAATGTGATCCTTCTCTTTTATTTTGCTTCTTATCTTCCTAGTAGTTGATTTTTACATTCGTTTTTTTTCATTAACAAAGATCTTGGGTTTCATTTGTTTGAAGTATTGAAATCCCATTCACTTGAAGTTTTTGAATTTTGTTTGTTTGAAGCTCTTGAATATATTTTGTTTAAAGTCTTTGGATCTCATTTTCTTTCACTTATTTGAAGTTCTTGGATTTCCTCTTGTTTGAAGTTCTTGAATTTCCTTTTGTTGAAGTTCTTGGTGTTGATTTTTGGTAGCATAGGATGTGCTATAAGCATCAAAATTTGCAGGGAGGCTAGGACACATGTATTCTAGAATACCCAGAAATCGTTTTGGGAAATTTCACCTGGAGACAGCTTTATTAAAATAATTAATTATTTTTAATGGATGCCTAAGTATAAACTTAGGAAATTAAAATAATTAAAGGGTATTGATAAAATTGGGTGTGAATCTTCTAGAAAAAGATGGAGATTGAGTCAATATGATTTGAGCCATTGATTAGAATTTAATCTGGGTCTTTGATTACTCAATGAGAAGATTATAAGGACTTCGATGCGAATTTGGAAGACACATCGAGTGAGAGATTAGAGATCGATTTTCTCAAGAGAGCAACGCAATAGTTGCCAAAGAGGTCATCGAGGAGATTTCTTGCAGTGAGGGGTAGGGATGGTTTTCCGATTGGAGAGTTTCTTGTTCTAGGGATACATTATAGAGGAGATTGAGAGAGATACAGGAGAGGAAACGTAGAGCCACACTGAGGCAGTGCAGAGCTTGAGAGGCGATTCGAAAGTTGTTGGAGAGTCGAGTTCTAGAGCCAAAAGCCAGGGTGTGAGACCGAAAGGGTGGAGAGTCAAAGTTCCAGAGGAAAATCGACCAGCAAGAAGGGTAATGCAGAGCCTAGTAGTTGTGACGTTGAACTGCGTAGGATGACGTAGAGGTAGCGCAAAGGCAATTTGGGGCTTGCCATCTAGAGCCTGATCAATATTGAATCTCCAGTGATAGGTGAGGTATTTCTCACTAATTTCTCTTCCATTCAGATTCTCTTTATCGGATAGCTAGTAAGGCCTCCAAAGATTATATTAAGAAACTACTACATACTAATACAAACCCTTAGTTGTTGCACCGATTTTCCCACATTGTTGTGTTACGGGGACATTTGTCCAAAAACAACGGTGTCAATTGTGTGTGTGGTTATTTCTTCTTGCTCAGGCCTTGTTTCAACATATAATTTAATTAGTGAAGGCTGCAGTCGTATTTAATTCGATATTTACAATGTAACACAGTAAATAACTTGCATTAATTAACAAGTAGGAGAAGTAATATCAGTTTGATGTAGTAGGGATTTGCATCTCCAAATTTTCACATGGTCTCAGAGTGCAAGTGAAGCAAGAGAGAAAACCAGAAGGGCTTAGCATTGAAGAGAAGGAGGGAGATTGAAGTGATGTGTAGGCAGCAGATCGAATCCCTGGAGGGATTGCATAGTCTAGGCCAGGAGGGCAAGGTTCTCGAGGAAAATCTCTCTTTGAGTGATTTGACAGAGACATAAGATTTCTAGTTTGTGATTTGTTAGTGGTGGGAAGAGCAGTGTAGCAATAGATTCAGCGCAAAGTAGTCTTCAAGCGGGACAAAGTTTTCTGCAGCGTTTTCTAGATCAGAAAAATGACAGAAGAAGGAAGAAGACACTTTTTGAGGGAATTTCTTCCTTAGTAAATTTTGAGCCGGGGAATTATATTTCTCAGTTGTTGAGAAGCAGTAGCGAGGAGAAGATATACTAACTTCCACAGGGAGTGTGTAGGCCATCCTAGTAGCTGTGCAAAGGAGAGAGGGAGTAGTTTGATTTTTTGTTGGAAGAGATGGAAGCTAATGGGCTAAGAGATCAAGATCGATTAGACGGAGCATCCAACTATGTGATCTAGAAGGCTAAGATATCCTGCCTTTTAGGTGAGCATGATCTCAAATCCTATGTCGATAATGTGGTATATGAACCTGCCAATGTAGATCTTCTCAAGAAGTACAAGGCTGAGATGGTGAAGGCCAAGCAGTTGATCCTCAACAGAGTGAGGGTTCACGTTGTATGTCACATTTCTGGCAAAGGTATGCCCAAAGAGATGTGGGATTCCTTGGCTATGTTGTATTAAGTATCTTCAAAACAACGAAAGATGTACTTGGAGGAGAACATGAGATCCACAAGGATGCAAAAGGGGGGACGCATCGATACATTCCTATCGAAGCTTCATGTTAAAATTGGAAACTAGGGCCAAACTCCATTTGGGTCATATTATTTATGGCAGCTCATATTTTTATTGGATCCCTCTCTTTGAGAGGTGTAGGATTGATCTAAAGATCATTCGATTCCGAAAAGTATTTATGAAGTTATGAAGTTATTTATGTTATGGACAAATTGTTAAGTCGGCGAGTAACTTATGTAGGTTCAGAAGCCCAACAGTCATGTTTATTCAACCTCTACGTTTTAGTATAAATAGAAGAGGAATTCAAGTCATTTCTACACACACTTGGATCTCTTCCTCTCTCTACTTGTCTTTGGGTTTTAGTAGGAGGAGAGATCCTAAGGAAAAGCTGGAAAAGCCGGAACTGCTGGAATAGCCGGAACTGCCGAAATAGCCAGAAAAGCCGGAAAAGCTGGAATTTCTTGAAAAGCCAGAAAGGCTAGAAAATCGGGAACTGCAGGAAAAGCAGGAATAGCCAGAAAAGTTGGAACTGCCAGAAAAACCGAAAAAACCAGAAAAGCTGGAAAAGCTGGAACTGTCAGAAAAACCAAAACTACCAGAAAAGCCGAAAACGCTGGAAAAACTGGAAATACCAGAAAATCCGGAAAAGACGGAACTGTCGGAACTGCCGGAAAAGCCGGAATTGCTGGAATTGCCAGAAAATCCGGAACTGCTGGAAAAGCCGGAACTGCTGGAAAAGCTAGAATTGCCGGAAACGCTGGAAAAGCCGGAAAAGCTGGAAATACTGAAAAATCCAGAAAAGCCAGAAAAGCCGGAAAAGCCGGAAATGCCAGAACTGTCGAAACTGCCAGAAAAGCCAGAACTGCTAAAAACGCCGGAACTACCAGGAATTGTCGAAACAGCTGGAGAATTTGTCTCCGAAAGAAGGCAACATGATGTATGAGATCATGAGCAACATAATAAGAAGCATGATGATATGAGCATGGGAAACATAATGATGCATGATGATATGAGCATGGGCAGCATAATGATGATTGAGATCATGAGCATGGGTAGCTTGATGATGAATAGGACCATGGAAGATGCATCATGATGAGCAACATGAAGATGAGAGTAGCTCAGTCATCAAGGTTCAACACGTGACAGTACAACAAGGTGTCACACGGTAATGTGCAGAAAATAGAGGAGATGCAGCACTATGATAGGTGAACGAGTCACCTTAGAGAATCAGTTGAACCAATATATCTTCAACTGATCTCATGTTGATATCAAAAGTCAAAGTGATTGACTTCAATTGTAAATGTACTATCTCTCTCACTTTCTCTTCTGAACTTTGAAGAACATAAAAGAAGAATTGATCAAGGGTGTCCCCACATTGGGGTTTGTCCCTGGCTAACACCACATCTTGTGTCCTCTTGTCTTGGCTTGTCTTCTGCGATTTATATTTATGTTCTATCTGCAGTTTACTTTATGCTGATGTGATTGCTAATGTGGAAAAGAAATTGAAATAAATTGCTCTAGCATAGAACATACCTAAAATTAACATGGTATTGGAGCTGAGGTGAAGGAAATGCCCAAGCAAGAGTGAAAGAGCAATCACCAAAGACAATAGGGACAAGACAAAAGGATCAATTGGTTCCACATCTCTCTTCTAAGTTCACAAAGGGTGAAGTCGAAGAAGAACATATTATCAGAATGGCATAGCGGAAGTTTCTGATGGCCCATCTAAAGATCACTTCATTGGGAAGTTCGGATCTAAGGGTGGAAGGAAAGGCAGATGCCTTGGTTGCAATAAGTTCGACCATTATGCGAAGGAGTGTCCAAAGGTAATGCAGGTCATCAAGGAAATGGTCGACTCTTCAAAGAAAGCAAGGAACCTCGAATCACTTTTATGTACCTAATCACAAGAAGAACCTAGTGTCCATCTCAGAAATGGAAGTCAAAGGTTTCAGGGTGGCACTCATCGATGGAAAGGTACGTGTTTGGAAATAGAATTTTCAAAGATGTTTTTGAGTTCAGGGTTGTATCAAATTGCAAGAAGTCCACTAGGGACCATGTCCATTGTCCTGTAGCACTGAAGCTCTGTGAGTCAGATGGTGAGAGGGATGCCTGAATTCAAAAGGAGCATGAAAGTACATGTCTGAGATGTACCGAAGGAAAATCTTACAAGGGGACCATTCCCCTCATGTAGCAGGTCCACAAGTCTGGAACAACCCAAGGGGTCTGAGATTGATAATCAGGAATCTCGCATATGTAGGTAGAAGAAATCCCTCTATGGCTTGAAGCAAAACACCCCAGGCATAGTATGAGCGGATTGATAGCTGTCTGATAAAGCTGGGATTCACTAGGAGTGAATCGGATCCAAACCATCTGAAGGTTGTGGATGATAGACCTCTCATACCAGCACCTTATGAGGACGACCTACTTCTAACAGGTGTAGACCATCTCATTTGCAAAAGTAAGAGGGAGTTGGATTCCAGATGTGGAATGGTGAACTGCAAGCCTGTGACTACCTCGAGGATCTTAACTTTCAGAAGTTATATGGTAGCGATGTCGGACCAGATTTGGGAAATGCCTCTGAATCTCATAAACTCATCCGCGTTGAAGTTCTTGGTGAACTTCCATCCGGACATATGTTTTGTAGTTAGCATGGTGAGCTCATATTTGGTTGAACCTCACTGGATTGGTACCAAGAATCTTCTGAGATGTCTTCAGGGCACAATCTCTCATGGATTGAGATACACTGTCAAAAATATGAAACTGCATGATTATTTGAATGTTGATTGGGCAGGCAGTGTGGAGGATCACTAGAGCACTTCTTAGTGTTGTTTCTCTTTGGATTCTTCTTCAATATCATGGATAAGTAGGAAGCAAAAGTCGGTTGTTATAAGCACCGCTGAGACTAGATACATATCTACAAGTATGATCTCGTATGAAGTTGCCTGGTTGGGGAAGCTCTTCAAGTGAGCTATTTGTACCATTGTGATTCTCTGTGACAACCAAAGGTGGGATTCGATTATTGAGAAATCCTGTATTTGACGATTTCTCCAGCAGATAGACATCAGATACTAATTTATCTGGGATATGGTAATTCTATGAGCAAGGAAGCTCCATCGCTATGAGATGATGTACAGGTCGCTACACTTTGTCTAAGCCCTGGGGGAAAGATCAAATCTGTGAATTTCCCAAATGACTTGGAGTCGTCAAGAGACCCTTGTAAAAGGGTCTTGCATGTTGTATACATTGAGCTCTGGGAGCTCTGGGGGCTTGTGGTTCTAACTGGAGCAACATACGACCACAAGGTGACTCACCCTCCGCTGGTGGTGTGCACTAGGACAGGATGATTCGCTCTCTTGTGGACAGGATGATTCGCTCTCCTATGGACAAGACGATTTGCTCTCTTGTGGGACAGGATGATTCACTCTCCTGTGGATAGGATGATTCGCTCTCCTGTGAATAGGATGATTCGCTCTCTTGTGGGACAAGATGATTCGCTCTCCTGTGGACAGGATGATTCGCTCTCCTGTGAACAAGATGATTTGCTCTCTTGTGGGACAAGAAGATTCACTTTCTTGTGGGACAAGATGATTCGCTCTCTTGTGTAGCAGGATGATTAATTATCCTGTGAGGTCTGGATGATGTGTTCTCCATGACGATTGTGTAGTAGGATGATTAATTCTCCTGTGAGGTCTGGATGATGTGTTCTCCATGATGATTGTGTAGCAGGATGATTAATTCTCCTGTGAGGTATGGATGATGTGTTCTCCATGACGATTGTGTAGCAGGATGATTAGTTCCCCTATGAGGTCTGGATGATGTGTTCTCCATGACGATTGTGTAGCAGGATGATTAGTTCTCCTGTGAGGCCTGGATGATGTGTTCTCCATGGTGATTGTGTAGCAGGATGATTAGTTCTCCTGTGAGGACAAGATTTATTAAGTTCTCCTGTCAAGGCATCCTACCCATGCAGTCTGGGACTCATGGGAAGTACCTCTCATCTGATCAATGAGTAGGGAAATGAGGATAGGGACCATAGTAGTACCGATGGATGCATCGTTGTATCTATCGTAATCCCTATGCTATGATGACCTTCATTGATCTGGGATCAATGATACTGGTCTGGGACCAATGGTAGGAGTTGTACCCACTATGACACTGACTTCGGGTCGGTTGAGGACTGGTCTGGGACCAGTGGTACATACTCTGAGACTGACTTCGAGTCAGTAGAGTACTGGTTTGGGACCAGTGGTAGGAGTTGTACCCACTATGACACTGACTTTGGGTCGATTGAGGACTGGTCTGGGACCAGTGGTACATACTTTGAGACTGACTTCGAGTCAGTAGAGTACTGGTCTAGGACCAGTGGTAGGAGTTGTACCTACTATGACACTGACTTTGAGTCAATTGAGGATTGGTCTGGGACCAGTGGTACACACTTTGAGACTGACTTCAGGTCAGTGGAGAATGGTATGACACATTCTCGATCAATTCTTCTTCTTCATGGTTCAACAGAGCTGAGTTGAGCAGAGCAGAGCCAACAGAGCTGAGAAGAGTAGAGCAAAGCCAGTAAAGCTGAGAAGAGCCAGCAGAGTTGAGCTGAGCAGAGCAAAGCCAGTAGAGCCAACAGAGCAGAGCAAAGCCAGTAGAGCTGAGAAGAACAGAGTAGAGCTGAGCAGAGTAGTGCAGGGCACTAATAGCAGAGATAGTATAGTTGGACATATGGATCAGCAAATGGAGTTCTCCCTAGTTGAGAGGGAGTGTTAAAATTGGCAACTAGGGCCAAACTCCATGTGGGTCATATTATTTATGGTAGCTGATATTTTTATTGGATCCCTCTCATTGAGAGGTGTAGGATTGATCTAAACATCATTTGATTCCGATAAGTATTTATGAAGTTATGAATTTATTTATGTTATGGACAAATTGTTAAGTCGGCCAGCAACTTATGTAGGCTCAAAAGCCCAATAGTCATGTCTATTCAACCTCTACGTTTTAGTATAAATAGAAGAGGACTTCAAGTCATTTTTACACACACTTGGATCTCTTCCTCTCTCTACTTATCTTTGGGTTTTAGTAGGAGGAGGGATCCTAAGGAAAAACCGGAACTGTCGGAAACGCCGGAAAAGCTGGAATTGCCAGAAAAGCCGGAAAAGCCAGAAAAGCCAGAAAAGTCAGAACTGCCAGAAAACCGGAACTGCCAGAAAATCTAGAATATCCAGAAAAGCCAGAAAAGCTAGAACTTCCAGAAAATATAGAAAATCCAGAACTATCGGAAAAGCTGGAACTACCAGAAAAGCCAGAAACGCCGGAAAAGCCAGAAAAATCGGAAAATCCAGAAAAGCTGGAATTGCCAGAACTGCCGAAAAAGCCCGAAATGTCGAAAAAGCCAGAAAAGCCGGAAAAGTAAGAAATGTCGGAACTGTTGAAACTATTGGAAAATCTGGAACTACTAGGAATTTCCAAAACAGCCAGAGCATCTGTCTCCGAAGGAAGGCAGCATGATTTATGAGATCATGGGCAGCATAATAAGAAGCATGATGATATGAGCATGGGCAACATAATGATGCATGATAATATGATCATGGGCAGCAT
This sequence comes from Pinus tabuliformis, assembly GCA_031772625.1. Classification (NCBI taxonomy): domain Eukaryota; kingdom Viridiplantae; phylum Streptophyta; class Pinopsida; order Pinales; family Pinaceae; genus Pinus; species Pinus tabuliformis. The sequence continues at coordinate 632,210,314 of CM062810.1, read as the reverse complement.
AATGATGAATGAGATCATGAGCATGGGTAGCTTGATGATGAATAAGACCATGGAAGATGCAGCATGAAGATGAAAGGATCTCAGTCATCAAGGTTCAACACATGTGACAGTACAACAAGGTGTCACACAGTAATGTGCAGCAAATAGACGAGATGCAGCACTATGATAGGTGAATGAGTCACCTTAGAGAATCAGTTGAAGGAATATGTCTTCAACTGATCTCATGCCGATATCAAAAGTCAAAGTGATTGACTTCAACTGTAAATGTACTATCTTTCTCACTTTCTCTGCTAAACTTTGAAGAACATAAAAGAGGAATTGATTAAGGGTTTCCCCACATTGGGGTTTGTCCCTGGCTAGTGCCACATCTTGTGTCCTCTTGTCTTGGCTTGTCTTCTGCGATTTATATTTATGTTATATATGTAGTTTACTTTATGCTGATGTGATTGCTAATGTGGAAAAGAAATTGAAATAAATTTCTCTAGCATAGAACATACCTAAAATTAACACTTCAGGAATTCCGAGATCAGTTGGCAGCTGTAGGATCACCACCTCAACCTACAGAGATGGTGAGGTTGGCCCTGAATTTAGTATGAGAAGAATGGAAAGTATTTTTCTATAGTAGAGAGAAATTTCGGGATTGGGAAGGGATGTGGGTTGATCTTCAACAGGAAGAGATGAGGCAAGACTTAGTCAATGAAAAATTGATGGAAGCATTAGCAGTGGGATGAAGCCCAAGGAGGAGGAGGAGAATTCAACCCTTGCCTCAAAGGGGCAGCAGGAGCAACAAAGGCAGAAGAAGGATGCTTGAAGATGAAATGTTTCTGGTGTGGTGAATTTGGTCACTACACTACGCAGTTTTCTCTCAAGAAGAAGGACAAGGACGAGAAACATGATCTGTAGGCTACAACCATAAAGATCAAGGAGGAGGAGTTTTCCATGGTTTCCCAGATACCTCTAGGGGAGAGGTGGGGTGAACTAGTACTGTAGTTCAAAAAAACTACAAATGGGCAAGATCCTTGAGGATTCCACCTCTTGGATCAATACCTTGCTATGGGAGCCCATAGTCAGCAATAGTAGGATGGACCAGTGTCGGGTGGTTTTATCAAATGCCAGAGTGATAGATGTAGTGGCTAGTAGTAGTCAGATACCAAGCGACGCAAAGCTAGTGTTGGCAGTAGTGTAGTTGGCACAGAGCAGAGTCATCAGCAGCGTAGAGACTTCAGTGATAGCACAAAGGCTAGCAGGTGTCAGAACTCAGGCGACAGATGCATCATACTGAACACAGTTGGTACAATACTCTAAGTGTTTCTATGTTGCAGTTGTTGTAGAAGGCAACAATAGTTGTTGGAGCAGAGTTGTAGTGCAGATGTAGCTGGAAGCAGCATGCAGAGTCAGCAACAACACAGATGCAACATTTGCGCAGTAGTTGGTGGGAAGTGATGTTGGACATCAACATCGTAGAGGGAGATGTTACAGAGTCAGGGTGATGCTTCAACAAGTTGCATTACTAGAGCACATTCCTTGCTAAGAGGGAGTGTTGATTTCTGGTAGCATCGAATGTGCTGTAAGCCTCAAAATTTGTAGGGAGGCTAGGACACATATATACTTGAATTCCTAGAGATCGTTTTGGGAAATTCCACTCGGAGAGAGTTTTATCAAAATAATTAATCATTTTTAATGGATTCCTAAGTATAAACTTAGGAAATTAAAAAAATTAAAGGGTATTAATAAAATTAGGTGTGAATCTTCTAGAAAAAGACGAAGATCGAGTCAATATGATCTGAGCCATTGATTATAATTTAATTTGGGCCATTGATTACTCAATGAGAAGATTATAAGAAGGACTTCAATGTGCATTTGGAAGACACATCAAGTGAGAGATCAGAGATCGATTTTCTCAAGAGAGAAACACAACAGTTTTTGGAGAGGTCATCGAGGAGATTTCTTATGGTGAGGGGCAGAGATAGTTTTTTGGTTGGAGAGTTTCCTAGTCCGAGGATACATTGCAGAGGAGGTAGAGAGAGATACAGAAGAGGCATCACAGAGCCACATTGGGAAATGTAGAGACACATTGAGGCAGCACAGAGCCTGAGAGGAGATTCAAATTTTGCTAGAGTTGAGTTCTATAGCTAAAAGCCGAGGTGTGAGACTGAAAGAGAAGAGAGTCGAAGTTCAAGAGGCAAATCAACTAGCAAGAAGGGTGATGCAGAGCCTAGTAGATGTGACGCTGAACTGCGTAGGCTAACGCAGAGGAAATTTGGGGCTTGCCATCTAGAGCCCAGATCAATATTGAATCTCTAGTGCTAGTGTGAGGTATTTCTCACTAATTTCTCTACCAATCAGATTCTCTGTATTAAATAGCTAGTAAGGCATCCAAAGATTGTATTCATAAACTACTGCATAATAATACAAAGGTTGAGTTGTTGCATGAGTTTTCCTACATTCAGTTTTTCCGAGGACATTTGTCCAGAAACAACGGTGTCAATTGTGTGTGTGGTTATTTCTTCTTGCCTATGTCTTGTTTCCGCATATAATTTAATTAGTGAAGGTTGCAGACCTATTTACTTCGATATTTACAATGTAACACAATAAATAACTTGCATGAATTAACAAGTAGGTGAAGTAATATCAGTTTGCTTCAGTAGGGATTTGGGTCTCCAAAGTTTCACACTTGGATCTCCCCTTTCGTTTGAAGTTCTTAAATTTCATTTTCTTTGAAGTTTTTGGATTTCACTTTTACAAGAAAAAGACAATTTTTTTGTGTTTTTCCTTTTCATTCTGTTCTTTCTCTTCACACTTGTTTGAAAGTTTGAACAAGAGTTTTTTTTAGTGCTTATGGATTTCTCATATTGTTGGTTAGCGGAGACATTCTTGTTGCTTCAAGTTTGTGGTTTCATTAGTGCATTGTTTCACTATTTGCCTATCGTTTTTGTTAGTGGTTATTGATCGTGCGTTTTATTTTTTTTGCATTAAGGCTTATTGATATATTGTAACACCTTGCATTGCATATTAGTTGCATTGTATAAAGCATTGAGTGTTTTTTCAGCTTTGAAATTGTGAGTGTTTATTTCTAAAAGGAAAAGAAAAAAATTGTTAAGTAGGATCTCATAGAACACTGGTAGAAATCACCTTCTTATCGAAGAAAGAAAGCTACATTTCATGTAGCTAGGTATTCTTACTTGATTTCTTTTGTGTCAAAACATTATCAATTGCACTTTCACTACCTTTAACCTAATCAACAGACAAATAAAATTAACAATTAATATAAAATCAAGTAGACCTTTTCTTTTTGTGATAGGAAACCAACTAATCTTGGTGATTTAGGGCCTTGGAATAGGTGTGTGGAGAGTAAAATCTCCAAGGCCATTTAGACAAAGCATAAAAGTTGAGTAAAGAGTGGAAACCTAGTGTCACATATGTTGTCGGGGAAGCTCCTCTCACACAAGATTTAAGCACTAGATTATGTAATGATAAAGAAAGAGAGTTACCCCCTCTCATGCCTGTCAAAGCACCTATCCATGATTGTCCCCCTCAGCTTCTAATTGAGAACTAGAGACCTTGGTTTCCTTTCTTAGGTACTGCGTACGTGACAGCAGTGGGGAATGCTTATGGTACCTAAGACAAATGTTTTCATTGTCATAGCTCTCTTGTAGGGTTCCCTATGAAGCAAGGCTTCTTGCAGAAGTCAAGGCTATTGTGAGGGGGTCAACATAATTGTTTATATTACCTTTACTAGAAGGACTTGGGATTTCATCATCCCAAGATTACCTTCAAAATTCCTCTTATCCGCCTTCTTATATTTTGATGTTTTATCCTAATCACCCCGAGCAAAAATATTTAAGGGATGTTTACTTGTTTGTTATCTTTATGGTTTTTATAGTGAGTGGTTTGTGCTCCTAGTCTATCGTAGGATATTTGGTCATTATATATTTTTATTTGTAAAAGGTGATTGATCAACTAGTTCCCTGGTCTAAGAGGCTTCACGCACTTTCTCGTGCAAGTGTCGAGTCTTCATCTCAGAGGCGAAGGAGGGACATTACTAGTTCTTTTGAACCAGTTCAATATAATGTAACCAAGATAGATCCTCCCTTAAGGGGGTCTTCTTCAGAGGAAGAGCTCAAAGAACAAGGTTTCCTTCTTGCCCTTGATATAATTGTTTCATTTCTTATGCATGCAATTTTTTAGTCAAGATATTCAGAAGATTAGGTTGAGGTAGAATATCCTAGATTCTTCAAGGACAGATTTACATCCTCTTCCAGGAAACCTTCCTTACATCATATCTTTCGTAGGTACCTAAATTTAGAGCGTTCCTTCGTACTCTCCTTCTTTTGATATGGCCAATGTTAATAGTTGTTAATTTCTCTTAGGGATATATTGTTCTTTTCTTTAGATAATTCCATTTCATCATTTACATATTGAATTCACCCCATAACATCATATCATTTTTTTGTTTACATTATTATTCAACAACATATGCAACTATATAGAAAGAACAATATCATCATCAATGAAACAGAACATAAAGGAACAATATAAGAAAAGCATTCACACATAGAGACATCAGGATTGGTTAGAGACCAGGGAAAAACCCCACTATGCGGAAAACCCTTTCAAATTCTTCTTCTTATTAGATTGTCATAAAATTTTCAACAGAGAGTAAAATAATCCAATTTCAATAACGAGTCAATGTCAATGGTCAAATTAGCCTTCCAAGAGCTTAAATAATGAATGCAATCACACTGTGAATTCCGACAATCATACTTGAATTCCTGTAACCACATGCGAATTCCTGTAATAGAAAATTTGTGCAATCATACGTGAATTCCAATAATCACATGCGAATTCTTGTAATAGAAAATTCTTGCAATCATACACAAATTCTTGTAACCACACATAAATTCCTGTAATAGCAAATTCTTGGAATCATATGCAAATTCCTATAACCACACACAAATTCCTATAATAGAAAATTCTTGCAATCATACCAAATTCCTATAACCACACACAAATTCTTGCAATCATACGTGAATTCCTGCAGCCACATCTGAATTCCTGTAATAGCATATGAACTTCTGTAATAACACGCGAATTCCTTTAATAGCGCACAAACTCCTGTAATAGCATGCGAATTCCTGCAATTTGTATGAACCAATGAAGAGAATATGTATATGATGAGTGTTTCCAAAAGAGGTTGAGGCCACTTGTCTTTATAGGTTTCCAAAGTTGTCCAACTTTCTTTACAATTGACCTGATCAAATGTGCATATGTGGTATTTTCTTCAAAAATACACTTTCCCTTATCCAAATTGAGTGCTTCATTAGTCAAAATTGGTCCTCTTGAAAAGAGGAATATTGTCCCATGGTTGGCATTTATCACTGCGATGCCAAATTAACACTCCCTCTTAGCTAGAGAGAAATTCCAACTGCATCCTCATATGTATCATGTCATCATATCATGTCCCATCTCTACTTAACTCTATCTATTGAATTATTCTTGAATCTAAAGAAGAAGAATCATCAGGGAGCATGTTGTAGTGGCTACAACCACCCTCAAAAAATTTTCCTTAGCTTCATTTTTGAGCCTCCCTACCAACCTTCCTCAGCAGCATGTCTTTCCTTGTCAAGTACACAAGCTTCAGTGATTTTCTTGCAGATTGCAAGCCTGTGCATGAGAGCTTGTTGCACCCCCCTCATAGGTTGTTTCTCAGGACATGGTCTAGCTGCAGGCTGAAAAAACCCCTCAAGAAATTGCACAATTCTGGAGGGGAAACAAAATTCCTTCTAGAAATTGCACAATTCTATCTTGCAGCGTGCAGCGTGTTGGGCTCTAGAATTGCGCAAATCTGCCTATCAAGCTTCACTGATAAAATTGCGGAATTCCTCCCAACAGGGCTGCTCAGCTGAGAAATTGCACAATTTTGGGCAGCAGTCAGCTACTCAACCCAGAAATTGCACAAACCTTATAGGCAGCCAGCTCAGCTCCCTCCCAGAAATGCACATTTTTCCCCCTCAACTGAGCAGGTTGTTGCATGTGCCATTGAGTTGACTGATTCCATCCGTGACCATGAAAACTTGACTTGCATGCATGGGCTAATTTTTCTCGGAATAGCAAAAAGAAACATCCAAAAAGCATCCCTATATTTTAGGGAGCTATTTTTAGTAGCTGGAGGTTACATGCAGAGATCTTTTTAGAATCTTTCCTCCAAGTGTCGCTTTTTCCTAGATTTGTGGCATGCGCGTCATGAGACTCAAACTTATTTATTCAATGCATCAGAGCTCATGTCTTCACTTTGATCTTGGAGTTCTGACATCCCAGAACACATTCAGGAGTCTTCGACACATCCAACTCAGTTATTCACGGGTAAGTCGTCTTAACTTGTCTTTTGCAGCATTTTTGTCGTTTTTTGTGTTTTGGCTTGTGTGAGTGTTGTTTGCTTGATTTCTATGAATGCTTGCTGTCGTGTACATGCATACTAGCTTGTACTAGCACTATTTCAGTTTTCGTTAACTTCTCACTGTTGTTGCATGCATGAAATTGTTTTGCACGAATGGTCGTGGATTCGACGACTCGCTTCATCCACATGCATGTTGTTCTGTTTTCTAAATATTTCATTCATTGTTTCCATGCATGATCATTCACTCCTACTTACACTCAGTATCGCCATGCAATCACATTCACATTTTCTTTTAGTTGCCCGTCGGCGGGTCTGGGTAGCCTTGGCCTGGACTCTGCCTCACCAAGAAAACATTGTGCAATATTGAGAGGGAAGGCTCTTCCTTCCTCTCAGAAAATGTGCATTTCTAACCAATGACTGTCCTCCAGTCTTGCATTGCGCAATTATGAGGGACAGTGATTGCAGGCCTAGAAAATTACACAATGCAGTCACTGGGCCTACAACCACTGCCAGCTGAAATTGCACATTGTGCAGTTCCAACAACCAACAGTTCATTCTAGATTGCGCATTACGCAAATCCAGTAGCCAGCTAGCCTCCCTAGATAGCCCAGACTTCCTTTTGCATAGTTCTCGCATCCAGTCTCCCATCCTCCCAAGAAAAATTGCGCAATCCTTGCTAGTCAATCCCCAGGTATGTTGCATGTCATTCCCGAGTTTGATTTGGTTTTAGCTGACATATTTCTTGCCATGCATGTCACTTTGTCTCGAGATCTAGCAGGTGTTCGTCCGCCTCTTAGCAGTTCATGATCAATGGCCTCTAAGAGAGCAAGGTCAAAGGACACTAATGAAAGTGCAACTGGAGCAGCACTTGAGCGAGTGTTTACAAATCTTCCTATCTATGAAGACACCAAGTTGATTGTAGACAAGGACATCAAGATGAAATGGAAAGAGATCAATGATGCATTTGGAGGCACATTTGGGGAAGACATCGAACACTGCCATGTCTATGTGAACATCCACAAGTCCAGCTTGTAGCAGATTGAATGCAGGTATCTCATGCTCCCATGCGTGGACATGATACATTAGATCATCTCACACACTAATCTTGAGACAATGACATTGAGCAGTGTCAGCAGGACGAAGATTGATATCTTCAGGACATAGGATTATGATGAGATGTATCATATGTCAAGGCCCGTAATCACCATGGAGACAACTTTCAGCTTACCCAGCAACAATGCCAGTTCCAGAGATATCTTGAAGAACTGGGTGAAGGAGCTGGCTAAATTCAAGATGACACCCAACTAGGTCTACAAGACAAAGATACTGTGGAAGGCATATCAATACTTTGTCATATTTGCATGTCATTTGTATGGCCAAGAAAGCACAGAAACCTTCCCATAGAGTTGGGTGATCGCGTTGGACCAACTAGCCAGAGAAGGCAAATCATGCAACTGGTGCAACATGTTGGCTCACCAGCTGAAGGAACAAGTAACAAGGGCTCGACAGCCATCCAAAGGTATGCAAGTAGGAATCTACATGTCCGCCTACATCTTGGATACAATCTGTTCCCGTCGGGAGTTCTCGGGCTTGAAGTGGGAATGGACACCAGCAGAGACCTCTATGAACACTTATTGTAAGATGTTATCCAAATGCAGCTTCAGAGGAGTTATCACACAACTTTTTGATCATTTTGTTACCTAGGTTTACAAGATGATATTCAAACAAAATCCACACTAAATGTCGAAGGTAGCAATGGAGGCATTTATCGACATAGCTAATTGGAATGCCTCACCGTCCGACACCTTCATTAGCATGTACAGTGCGGAGAAGCCTCTGCATCTTCTACCAAAGTTTGCCTTGGAAAAACTCGTCATGCAGGAAGTAGCATATCACATCTCGGTAGGGTTATCAGCTAGGCTGCACTAGAAGAAGAAGGCACCTTGGCCCACTCTTCCATTATGGATCTGGCTTTACAAGATACGGACTTTCAAGCATGCAGATTTCGAAGCAGAACAAATGAAGAAATATCCGTTCGACACCCGAAGTTACAGTCCGTATGACCCGCATTGTGTCGTGAAAGACCACTACACGAGAGTATAGTTTAACTGGATCCACGGGGCATGTCATTGGGCGGAGGAACACCCATTGAGATATTGTTACAACTCCTCCAAAAGTAGTGAATGAGTCGGCCTCACTATGGAACGGATAACGAATAAGCATCCCAAGAGAGCAGCAGCAGCAGAGGTAAACATACCAGTGCGTGACAAGGGCAAGAGGAATATTGTCAACAACATGGAGGTAGAGCAAAATTGCAAGTTCTTAGCAGACCCACTTGTGTAGAAAGAAACTTTAGCAATTTAGGCAAAGAGGAAACAATGCGACAAGGGAAACGTGCAAAGGTAGAGATAGAAGCGAAGAATGGAGGAAACAGAGAAGGAGTTGCATGAGTTGAAGGGGCAAATCAGGAAGGAACAAGAGTTGCATAGACAAGATAAGGAAGTGCAGCAGGAACAGGTACAATAGGGGGTGCAACTTGTGTAGACAGATGAAACTGCACCAGTATAGGTAGTGGACTCATCAAAACAGCTGGCATTAGGCAAACAGGGTGAACCATCGTAGGAGCAGGACTTCGCTCAGGAGATAGAGAAAGTGCTTGAACAGATGGATACGAATATGGAGCAACAAGAGTTAGAGCAGGACATCGACCTCATGCCTCACCACCAAGAGGTCGACCCACTAGCTTCACCACATCTAGAAGATGAGCAAGTCCCAAGTGACCAAGGAGACACTAAGATCCTTGGAGATCATCCAGAAGGAGAGATGCACAACATCTCATTCGACAAGTCTCAACATAGAGTTGTGCAATCTCGCAGAGTGTCGACTTCGAATGATCATACATCTCCTGTGTAGTTTGAGGAATGAGTGATCATGTCTGATGTGTGCAAACATCTAACAGCATTAGCCAATGCTACCAGAGCATATGCCGAAGCCACTAGCTCGAGTGTTCGCTTCCTAATAGCTGAGAACAAGCGAATGGCTAAGGAGCTACAGACAACCAAGCAAGGAGGAGAATTGGTTACAGCATCCACCCGAGTAGAATTGAAGAAGGAAATATTGGATGAATTATTGTCTCTTGACATAGTCATGCGGGCATTTTATTCCAAGTTTGGTAATGTGCATAAGGCAGTCGTCCATCTCAATGGTTGGTAGCAGCGATGTGATCGAAGAGCACGTATCCTGTCAAACATGCATGCTGATGTTGATTACATGTAAACATGGATGATGAGATACAAGGGAGCCCCGCTTCACTTGCCTAAGATGATGAAGCCCAGAGCGGTGGAGCTAAAGGCACACATTTGGATTCAGATCCGGAACTATGAAGCTCTCTGATAGGTCATCACTAATCTACAGGCTTCCCATGCACGTGTATTCAAGAGTATGGATGTTGTTGTGTGCACACATGCGATCCCATCTATTGGGACACTCACCTAGGTGAAGACAAAGGCATAGGTCTGACTAGAGCTTGACTTGTACTTTGTCGAGTTGATGCGCATAGCCACTAGCCCAAAATTTTCAATCAATGCAGAAACCATGCACAAGTATGTTGTTGGTCCGGCCACACTCAAGAGAATGATGTGCATACTATCAGATGAGTTGGACAGAGGAGCCCGAGCAGTGTACTCAGATGCTATGTAGGCAAGAGTTTGTTTCCAGAAAGATGTCACCTTAGAGTACATGGACACCATTGCAGACTACCAAGCCTGGTATTAGTTCGCTACTGTCGACCACCGTGAGGATGTTGAAGAGTTGGTCTTCCAATAGTTGTCCGAGTCATAGTGATATCTTGCATGGCTTGCTCAAGCCATTTTGTCTCACATTGGTACATGTGCATTGTAATGTAACGCCTTGTCAAGTGTAAGTTCAAGTGTCGATAGTTGGATGTAATAGTAATAGAGTAGATGAAGAGTCATGCGGTTAGATAAACTATCCAAAAGGGTAATGTAAGGGCCAGCCCACTGTTTACTATAAATAGTCCCTCATAACTCATTGTACATGATTTTGATCAGCCAAGCTTCCGATAGGAGTATCTTAGAGAAATCTTGGAAAATATTGTAACGAGCCTTGGCTTCTCCACTACGCAAAGCTAGTATATCTCTTTGGAGGAGCAGGCGGTTGTGGCTGTAATGTTCCACTGTCAGAACTAGTGGTTGGACATGGATGTATTGTATGACTGGAACTTACACTTCTTAATATAACAGAGCCAACACATTTCATGCATATGTTGTATTTTATTTTAGCTATCTTGTGTACTTCAAATGATATATGTACCTATTTTCTTACGCATGCATGTGTAGCTATTTATGTATATGTATGTACGAATCTTTCTGAAATGTATTGTTGGTTTAACCATCACTTTGGATTTTTATCTTACTTTCCTTCCATGTTGTGATGCATCTTAGCTCGTGTGTTCCCTTCTTAACTTCGTGCTATCATAGGTTTCCAAGGGGTGCACTCACCTCACCCTCCGTGTGTTAGAACCGCTCATGCACCTTCCTTGACTTACTGCATATGTCACACCCTTGCTACCAACAGGGACATCTTACTTGCCTCTGTGTGAAACTGCGGTCAAGGCATTATTGTACGACCCACTGTTGGGACTCTTACACCAAATGGTTTGAGGTCTAATTGGGACTTCTTACTGGGGAGATCCCGTGACATGTTGGTGGGTCCAGCATCGTCAACATTTCTGGCGCTAGGAGGGCCAGATGACAAGATGTGTCCTCTCATCTTGTTTTGAACCTTTGCATATCTATCATGGAGTCTTGCACTCTCAACCCTCCACGATGTTTTTCGCATGCCAAACCTGTCACCATCTCGAGGGAGTTTTTTGATCTCTTGTCTACATACACATATGATGGTGAGGGCGAAGTGGCCTGGCCTGAGTTCTTACATGACTTCCTTGCCATGCTTAACAAGGAAGATGGATTTTTTAACGAATAGGCCAGTCTGTTGCTTGCATACACACTTCGTGAATCCCCACATTGGTGGCTATGCAATGTATCAGCTGACAGCGTGCACTCACTTCAGCACTTCTTTGATCTCATTGAAGATACTTTCTGTCATTTTGATCTAGGATATTGTGAGAAAAAACTGTTACAACAACGGAAGACTCCGCATGAATCGCCTATGGACTTTTGGCAGCGCTTCTGTTTTTTGCAGTTTCAAGCTCTAAAGAGCCAGATGAAATTTCCTTGTCTCTGGGATAGATTCGAGTATTGTCTTAACAAATAAGTTCATCCTAAGAAGAAGTTTTAGCCCAAGCCTCGCTCAACATACTTCAGTGATGGAGCTGTGAAATCACAGGTGAACACGGTTGCTGTCACAAGTGACTGTCTATCGTCCTCTCATCAAACAGCTCCACCATAGCAAAGTGATGCGAGAGATCAGGAACATACATCAGTTCAATTGTCACGTCCTCCCAACATCACTTCACTTAATTTTCATGCAGATTTGGTTGTGAGTCCATCAAGTTGTCATATGAACTTTGTATTGCAACCTCCGTCTTCGTACTCAAACATTTCTCTAGATGATATTGTCTTTTGTTCTTCCATTCTGGACTCTACACTTGTTGTGAACGAGGATCAATCCATCGACGGAATTGTTTTTTCACAACCAACATACATTGTCATTCATGAAGAGTATGAATGGGAGCTTGAGCATCAACACTTGGCGAAGGATGACTCCCTTCTGTCCAATCCCCCTCCGTTATTTCCTGACATCTTTGGTGAACCTGCCATCCATGATTTCGCATGTGTATCTTCATCTATGGATGCACCCATTGTTGATCACTTGCAGGACACCCCGGATGTCAGTCCATCATCCGACAATGGAGAGGATAAATTATTCATTGAAAATCCACTTGAACTTTCATTTGCCTTTTCCAGAAACACAGAGGATGAATTTGTCCGCTTTTCATCTACCCCTCTGTTTGATTTATCAGATCATGAGGATGCCGATGAAATCATTGATTTTTCTGATTGTAGCTGTCATGATCTATTTACTCCCATATTCAATCACGATGATGATTCTATCGCAGTTGATTTTTCGAAGCCACCTGTTTATGATGATCTATCTGATGATGAAGTCAAAACACCCAAGGTTGTCAAGGCACTTCATCCCAAGCTGATGTTTATGTCAGGCCCTCGCTATATTGAGGTTGGTTTCGCTTCCAATCAAGAAATTTTTGAATCAACCAAGGCTCCTCATCATTCATCTGTATGCATTGAAGATCAATCTCACACATAGATCATGATTCCTCCACTCGAACTACACGATCCCATCACTCATGCATTGGAGGAATCTTACATTGTAAGCACATGTGCACGACACAAGTTGTCTTTGTTTCTTTTGTTTGCTTGCATGTCATAGTCAAGATTATGTGTATGCTTCAAAGCTGCACACAGTGTCGCACAACATCATGACAAGTCCACAGACCACATGTCATGTACTTACACTCACTTATGTCCTATGGACACTTTTAAACATGAAGTGTGTTTGTCTTCATTGTTATATCTTTTTTGTTGCTGGTTTGCACAACCGGGTTGCTCGCAAACCAAGCCTTCACCAACATGGGTCAACCATTGTGCTCGTGGCTGCATTGGAAGTATCACTTCATGTGATCAGTCCCATGCACCATTATCTTAGGAGTAGAAGTAGTGTTTGCTTTCAGTTGCTTTGCTTGCATGCCTGTTTGTTTTCTTGCTTTGCATGTTTGTTTGTTTTCTTACTCACTCTGCTTTCGCATTTAGTTTTTCTTCTACTTTGCTTTGTTTTGTTCGTAGGTTAGTTTCGCATGAAACCGTGCGCGACTCTTGAAACAATATGGGTAAAGTATAAGAGGCCTAGGGCACCTATCACTATTTGGTTATCTGTCATCTTGCCTCCATATGAAGAATTTGTTACTTTTGGCCCATGATACGTTGATGGCAAATATGGATTGTTCAGAGTGAACCTTGGTGAAAACACAATGCTTGCGCGCTAACTAGTGTCACCTTCTCTAGTCACTTGTTTTTGGGTTAACACGTGTCATCTTAGTCAAGTAGGGTAAGGTGAGGGGGAAACCTTAACAAGCACGTCAGAGGTATACAATAAACTACTTCTTTGAAGGAACAACCTCTTCGGTTCTCAATAAGTTGGGATCCCTCTTCCGCCTCTTAAATGAATAAGTTTTATGCACGGTTATGAAAAAATGAAAAGTGAAAATTTTGAAAAATGAAAAATGAATAAGGTAAAAGAAGAGAAAGGCTTCCTGTGCAGAGAGGTGATGCAAGTAACTCCACCGGGGGACTGACTAGGCTCGTTAGTAGTGGAGCGATGCTTGTGTTCCTGTGTGACTCTGCTGGGGTATTATCTAGGCCTATTGGCAGTGGAGCAACACTAGAGATGAAACTAAGACTCTGACGACTATACTTATTGTGCAACAATATACCCCTCAACCCCAATCAAAACAACTGTGTTGACTTGGCTTGGAATGCATGTCAATCGACCAAGAGCTTGGTAGATGCTACATCTTACAATCAAGCAAGTGTGAAACCCAAGACGAACTGAGAACTGAACAATACTTCCGAAGTTGTTAGACTTTCTTTTCACGAACAAGGTCCATTTAGAGAGCTGTAGTTCTACCAGTGTGTCACCAAGTGTTGTAGCAGCTACAACCACCCTCCAAAATTTTTCCTTAACTTCGTTTTAGAGCCTCACTACCAACCTTCCTCAACAACATGTCTTTCCATGTCAGGTACACAAGCTTCAGAGGTTTTCTTGTAGATTTCCAGCTTGTGCATGAGAGTTTGTTGCACCCCCCTCATATGTTGTTTCTATAGACTTGGTCTAGCTGCAGGCTGAAAATCTCCCTCAAGAAATTGTGCAATTCTAGAGGCGAACCAACGTTCCCTCTAGAAATTGCGCAATTCTGTCTGGTAGCCTGCTAGGCTCCAGAATTGCACAAATCTGCCTATCAAGCTTCACTGAGAAAATTGAAAAATTCCTCCTAGCAAGGCTGTGCAGCCCAGAAATTACACAATTCTGGGCAGCAATGAGCTGCTCATCCGAGAAATTGCACAAACTTTTGGGCAACCAGCCCAGATCCCTCCCAGAAATGTGCATTTTTCCCCTCAGTTGAGCATGTTGTTGCATGTGACATTGAGTTAACCGGTTCCAACCGGGACTGGGAAAACTTGACTTGCATCCATGGCATGCTTTTTCCTGGAATAGCGAAAGAAACATGCAAAAGGAATCCCTAGATTTTAGGGAGCTCTTTTTAGTAGCTATAGGTTACATGCAGAGATCGTTTTAGAATATTTCCTCCAAGTGTCGCTTTTTCATAGATTTGTGGCATGCACATCATGAGCCTCAAACTTATCTATTCGACACATCAAAGCTCATTTATTCACATCGATCTTGGAGCTCTAACATCCCACAACACATTCAGGAGTCTTCGACACATCCAACTCAGTTATTCACAGGTAAGTCGTCTTAACTTGTCTTTTGCAACATTTCTGTCACTTTTTGTGTTTTGGCTTGTGTGAGTGTTGTTTGCTTGATTTCTGTGAACGCTTTCTATCATTTACATGCATACTAGCTTGTACTAGCACCGTTTCAGTTTTCGTTAGCATCTCACTGTTGTCGCATGCATGAAATTGTTTTGCATGAACGGTCGCCAATTCGGCGACTCACTTCACCCACATGCATGTTGTTCCATTTTCTGAATCTTTCATTCACTATTTGCATGCATGATCATTCACTCCTGCTTACACTTAGTATTGCCATGCAATCACATTCACATTTTCTTTCAGTTGCCCGTTAGCGGGTCTAGGCAGCCTTGGCCCGGACTCTGCCTCACTAAGACAACATTGCGCAATCCTAAGAGGGAAGGCTCTATCTTCCTCTCAGAAAATTCACATTTCTACCCACTAACTGTCCTCCATCCTTGCATTGTGCAATTCTGAGGGATAGTGACTGCTAGCCCTAAAAATTTCACAATGCAGTCACTGGGCCTACAACTACTGCCAACTGAAATTGCACAGTTCCAATAGCCAGCAGGACAGACTGGATTACGCATTGTGAAAATCCAACAGTTATCCAACCTCCCTAAACGTCCCAGAATTCCTTTTGCATAGTTCTGCTAGCCAGTCTCCCAACCTCCCAAGAAAAATTGTGCAATCCTTGTCAGTCAATCCCTAGGTATGTTGCATGTCGTTCCTCAGTTTGATTTGGTTTTAGCTGACAGATTTCTTGCCATGCATGTCACTTTGTCTCCAGATCTATTAGGTGTTCGCCCGCCCCTTAGCAGTTCAGGATCAATGGCCTCTAAGAGAGCAGGGTCAAAGGACATTGACGAAAGTGCAACTAGAGCAGTAGTTGAGCGAGTGTCTACAAGTCTGCTGATCTATGAAGACACCAAGTTGATTGTAGACACGGATATCAAGTTGAAATGGCAAGAGATCAATGATGCATTTACAGGCACATTTGGGGAAGACCTCGAAGACCTCCAAGTCTATGTGAACATCCACAAGTCTAACTTGTACCGGATTGAATGCAGGTATCTCGTGATCCCATGCACGGACATGATACATTGGATCGTCTCACACACTGATCTTGAGATTATGACATTGAGCAGTTGTCAGCAAGATGGAGATTTCTACCTTCAGGGCACAAGATTATGATGAGATGTTTCAGATGTTGAGGCCTGTGACACCTTTCAACTTACCTAGCAATAATGCCAACTCTAGAGATATCTTGAAGAACTGGGTGAAGGAGCCGACTAAATTCAAGATGACACCCAACCAGATCTATAGGACGAAGATACTATGGAAGGCATATCAATACTTTGTCATCTTTTCATGTCGTTTGTGGCCAAGAAAGCAGAGAAACCTTCCCATAGATTTGGGTGATTGCGTTGGACCAAATGGCTAGAGAAGGCAAAGCATGCAACTGGTTCGACATGTTGGCTCACCAGTTGAAGGAACATGTAACAAGGGCTTGACAACCACCCAAAGGTATGCAAGCAAGAATCTACATATCCGCCTACATCTTGGATGCAATCCGTCCCTGTCAGGAGTTCCCGGGCTTGAAGTGGGCATGGAAACCGACGGAGACCTCTGTGAACACTTATTGTAACATGTTGTCTGAAGGCAGCTTCAGAGGACTTATCATCAGATATCTGTATGATAATTTTGTTACCCCGGATTAAAAGATGATATTTGAATAGGATCCACCCTGAATGTCGAAGGCAACAATGGAGGTATTGATCGACATAGCTGATTGGTATGCCTCACTGTCTGGCACCTTCATATGGATGTACAATGTGGAGAATCCTCTGCATGTTCTACTAAAGTTTGCCTTGGAAAAACTCATTATGCAGGAAGTAGCATATCATATCTCGGTAGGGTTATCAGCTAGATTGTGTTAGCTTTGTTGGCGTTTGCCCAAAAATGGATCCAAAACACTCCCAAAGTCTCCAAAGTTTGCTTAAATTCATGCAAAGATCAAAACAAGCGAGGGAGGAGAGCCCTTGGAAGGGAAGAAATGCACTATCGGGAGGCAAAATATGCGTTAAAATAGTCAAAAACCATTATCGCGGGCTTAAAACTCAAGAATGCACAGCAGCAGTTAGATCTAGCCGATCAACGACCCAGATCTAAGCAGCAAATCGCAAATCGACGGTCGCAGGCAATGGCAATCAGTGCTAGACATTGTCGATCAGCGATTGTCGATGATCAGATCGGCGGGTCGCAATCGGTGGAGGCAAATCAGCGGTACCGGCAAAGACAATATAGAAGTTGCGACTGCGATCGTCGATTAAATGTGGACCATCGATTGCGTGCGCGGATCGACGGCCCACATTACATCACCGGATCGCTATTGGTGGAAACCATGGGGCGGGGCCTTTGCATATACATATGGGCGACCCGATAGCCGGATCCGACGGCATTATAAATGATGTTTTATAATATTTGAAATTTGCGCCAAAGCCATTTTTAATGCATTTTTTGTATTTTCGTTGTTTAAACGAAATACAAAGGAAGCCTGGGGCAGTGCGATAGCGATGGAACCCGGACCCGATGGGTTTCCGGAATGAAAATGTATCATATTTGAAATCCGCAGAAAGCCGTCTTTCAACGATTTTTCACAGTTTTTATGTATTCTTGATAGAGGGCTTAGGAGTGACTGACAGGATTAAAGGAGTATGATGGATAGGAGGTTGAGGTTTCCGCGAAAATTCAGAAGCCAAGAATACCTATGCCTCTGATTGAACTAGTGAAGAATGAGTCCTTCAAAGCATCCATCCTTGAGGATCTTGAGCCTAAAGCGATCCAAGCCTCCACTGACTATGTAAATCTGCAAGATGACCAACCAGTTGTTATTCTCAGCCCAATGATTGAAAATTGTGAAGACAGCTCCCCATCATTCTATGTTTCTCTGTCTATTCATGATGAAATCCTTCATAATTGCCTTCTGGACACTAGAGCCAGCCATAATCCAATGCCCAAGGCTATCATGGATAAGCTCAATCTTGACATTACCAAGCCTTATCAGTTGGCCTCTACGTAGCTTAAAAACCAGTTTTCCAGATCATAGAGGAAGAAGACCCACATATTTGGGACATGTTCTTTGATGGGGCTTGCTCTAAGGAAGCTGTAGGAACAGGTGAAGTCCTTGTGTCCCCCACAGAGGAATACATTGATTCATCTTTTATATTAACTTTTCAGGTCACAAATGACACAGTAGAGTATAAAGCAAACCTTATTATTCAGCAGGTGTACAAAGCCTTCCAAGCAAAACATCCAAGGCTGAAAGCATACAGAGATGAGGTGAAATATAGACCATCTCTGCCTGATAATATCGAATGCTAGAAAGTTTTTGAAGTAAAGGATTAAATCAATAGGCTTTTGCAAGTATTTGATTATTTTGCTGATATGCACATTGACCAAGAGAAAGAAACCTTTCATAGAAAGGTAAAAAGGGTCAATTTTCAGTTTGGTGATTGTATTCTCAAAAGGAATGCATTAAAGGAAGGAGGAGATGTTTTTGATGGCCCAGTCAATGGACTATTCTTCGAACTTTATTTCAGTTAAGGATTTTAAGCCTTGGCATTGTAAATATGTTGTTTTCAAGTTTTTAATTCATGCTAAATAGACTCCATGCCCAATGCAACACTAGGAGGAATATTTGATCTTGTTTTTTTATAGGAAAGGCATTGTTCTGTAGTTCTTGAAACCTCACAGGGAGGCTTTCATCGCCAGAAGGAGCCAACATTAGCTTTGTTGGCATTTGGCCCAAAAATGGATCCAAAACATTCCCAAAGTCTCCAAAGTTTTCTTTAAATCATGCAAAGATCGAAACACGCGAGGGAGGAGAGCCCTTTGAAGGGCAGAAATGCACTATCGGGAGGCAAAAAACGTGATAAAACAGTCAAAAACCATTATTGCAGGCTTAAAACTCAAGAATGCACAGCAGCCATTAGATCTGGCCGATCAACGGCCCGATCTAAGCAGAAAATCTCAAATCGGCGGTCGCAGGTAGTGGCAATCAGCACTGGACACTGTCAATCAGCGATCGCCGATGATCGGATCGGTGAAGGCAAATCGGCAGTATTAGCACAGACAATATGGAATTTGCGACTACGATCGGTGATTAAATGTGGACCATCGATCGCGCGCGCAGATCAACAGCCCACGTTACATCGCTGAATCGCTATCGACAAAAACCATGGGGCGGGGCCTTTGCATATACATATTGGCGACCCGATAGCCGGACCCGACAGCATTATAAATGATGTTTTACAATATTTGCAGTCTTCGCCAAAGCCATTTTTAACGCATTTTATGTATTTTCTTTGTTTAAACGAAATACAAAGGAAGCCTAGGGCAGTGCGATAGCAATGGAACTCGGACCCGATGGGTTTTCGAAATGAAAATGTATCATATTTGAAATCTGCGGAAAGTTGTCCTTCAATGTTTTTTCGCAGTTTTTATGTATTTTCGTTGTTTAACGAAATACAAAGGGAACTATAGGACAAGCCGATTGCGACAAGTGATAGCGACCCAAGGGTAGACCTGATAGATAAAGAAAGCCATGTTTAAGGACTTTTTAAGGTCCGAAAAAGCAGAAATGGGCGGGTTTTTTGCTATATGCAACATTTTTTGTATATAATAGAAAAACAGTCATTTTTAAATGTTTAAGGGATTACACAGGCCCGAAGACTCTTTCCATTATCTAACAGAGGCCGAGAGACAGGGACAGAGGCCGGAAGGGGAATAGAAAGAGCCACAGCACGCGCAGCTCCTCCCCAAACTGACATAGAGGCCGAGAATAGATAGCGCAACACAGCCACAGCGACAACTGATCATGGAGCATCAACAGTCTTGCCAGCGTAGCCAAAATATTTGAATGCAGTTATTCCGCTGTTAGAATAATAATCCTCCAAGCCCATGCTTGCCTAGTCAGGGCATCAAATGGTTAAACAAGACAAAGGGATAGATTAAGACCTCTCAAGCCTCAGAAGGCTCAGCATCATTGTAAAGAGCTATAAATAGTTGAAAACTAAATGTAACAGAGGTTCAACTTTTGGATATTATTCCTCCTCTATTCATTCAAGCTTCTCATCTTCATTCTAGCAATATAAGCTTCTTTTTCCATTATATGTTCAAATGTCCATTCTCTTCGATGTTCTATGCTTGCACTTGAACAGTGTGTTCATGTTTTCTTTGTGTCTAAGGCCAGATAACTGTCATCTTATCTCTTCTCTGATATATTAGATTTGCAAGCTTCTTTTCTTCTTGTAGCTAGCCATCCATATGTGGTCATACATGCATCTGCCACTACAGTCAGTATTCTCTTTTGCTGCCTATAACTAGCCATTGATTTATGTTTATGTATGCAATCTGCTGGTATAGTCAGTATTCTCCATCTATCCATTGAATTTGTGATCTAGATTTAAATGGGAACGCAATAGATTACAGAGATAACCATAAATACAGAGATGAGATAACCATAAATACAGAGATGCAGTGGAAATAATACTTCATTTCATTACTGCAAAATACTGAAATATGCTTACAAACAGAAATGGAAATAAACCAGCTAGGGCGGTGGTAGCTTATCTCTGAGAAGAGATGTGGTGGCTACATGCCTCTGAACTATGTTACAATGAGACTCGAAGGCCTATGTATTTTTGAGAAACAATGGAAAACCCTTCACATCCCAAAACCTAACCCTAGAAGATGAAACGCCAAATTGTGGGCCTCGTTTGGGTAAATTGGTACATCAATTTCTCGGGGTCGTAACTTTGGCATACAATCTCCGTTTGACGCGTACAATAGCTCGTTAGAAATATCTATCCGAGCACTACCACTTTGGGAAGGGAAGCAACGGTCCATGGACCCATGCTGCCCCTAGATTTCCGAAAAAACATCGTTTAGGGCCTCAAAACGGCTCCGGAAGTTCAGGACCCGAAAAACTGCTAAAAATAGTAAACTGTGCTACAATTTAGGAAACTGAAAAACTAAAAGAGACAGTTGTGGGGGTCCAAATTGGATAGGTGGGTGGCCACCAACATCCACCTGGATCATTCCTCCCCCCTTGGGAAGCAATGGTCCCCATTGCATTGAGTTCCTCCCCAAGATGAGGAAGCTTCTGCTGAGCTAGGTTTCTGGTGAGCTGTCCTGCAATCTCCAATGTGTCCAGTAATGGTGGGAAGCATGGTCGACGACGGTCCACATTGAACACTTGGTGCAAGTGAAGAAATGGGGGAATGTTGTGCTCCAAATCATTGTTTCCCACAGCCTTGGTAATGGTGTAAGGACCATGTCGGTGTGGTCGTAGCTTCTGATGGGCTCTTGTAAGGCGTTCTTTCTGTAGATGTAACCAAACTTTGTCGCCCACCTAAAAATTGTGTGGTACCCTTGTGGGTGTGGAGAAGTTGTTCCTGTGTTCTGTCATGACCGTATCCCTTTGCTGCTGCTGCTGTGTGGAGGAACCCTTTGCGGGGTCATGGATGTAGCAACGATCTTCCCCTTACTTTGGGAATGAACCAGACAGAAAATGAATTTCCTAGTCTGGGAGATGAGATTGCTGCCTTTCTTGGCAGTGATCAAAGAGGTGGCAGTAGGTGGGGCTACCTCCGGTATCCTGTATAATGAATCACCCAAAGAAATAATGACAGCGCGAGGCCTTGACTCATACACATCATGTCGCCTCCACAAGTATGGCTGGCCTAATAGTACATTGCAAACATCCAGAGGTGTAACATCACATAATACCACATTTGTGAAGGGCTTGATGCTGTAGGGAAGGCAGCACTGCTGGC
The DNA here is from genome assembly GCA_031772625.1 of Pinus tabuliformis. NCBI lineage: Eukaryota > Viridiplantae > Streptophyta > Pinopsida > Pinales > Pinaceae > Pinus > Pinus tabuliformis. Next base: position 632,188,547 of record CM062810.1, on the reverse strand, counting down.
GAACTTTGAGATCTCGTCCTTCATGAAGCCACGCGATACTGTACAGTTGTGGGTGTGGTGTAGTCGGTATGCCCAACCGCTTCACGACCTCTACTGAAATAAGGTTCTTCTGGCTACCACTGTCGACAATGAATTGCAGCAGCGAACCCTTCACCCACATCTGTGAGAGGAAAAGACGTTCCCCCTCCTATGGATCTTCGAGCTCATTTTTCTGGATCTTGGCGGTGGCAACAGTGGTGCTCGGATCCGCATTCAATGATCTCCTTCCCTTTGCCATTCCCCTTGTCAGGTTCTGGCTCAGGGTCGAAACATGCATCTGATTCGGAAGCCTTCAACTCAGCCACCAGTAACTGCTTGGTCTGACACTCACTTATGTTTTGAGTGGGGCTCTTGTGGAACTCACACCACTTTCCTGTGTCCTTCTTCGACTTCGTGGTGTTGTTCTTTTCTTGCGGCTTCGACGGGTTGTCTTGGGTCACCCCGCCTTGGTTTTGTCCTTTGGTCTTCGGATTTGCAGATCCAAAGTCTCACTTCTTTTGTTTGAACTTTTGCTCGATTTTGACAGCATATCGGTACGTTGTGCCGAGCGAGGAGATGTTCAGGAACTCCATCTCTTCTTGGATTTATCTGTGTAGGCAGCCACGGTATTTGAGTGCCAAATGCAGATCAAAATCTTTGATACCCAACTGTGTGCGAAGGGTATGAGAAATGTTGGTGAACTTGGGCACATCTTGGTCTCGTCCTTGCCACAGCGTGGTCAATTTGATGTATTTGTCCTCATAGCTGTTGACAAGGTAGTACTGCTCCTTGATGGCTTCCCGAAATGAATCCCACATGGGTGCAGTTGAAAATAGTGAGCCTGTGCTTTCATTCTTCTGCTCGCATAGGTTTCCCACCAGTCCTTGACGTGGGGGGCTGCTTTGAGAAGAGCGAAAACAATCTTTTCCCAACTCGAAAATTCATGAACAAAAAAATACCCATCTAGTAGATTTAACCATTTATCTACAGCATCTGCATCTATTTGACCCTTGAAGATGGGGATTTCAAAATTAACTAGTACCTTAAATGGTTTTGTGTTTCCAAAGTAGCTGTTGGAAGCCGATGTGTTGCCTCTGGGTAGTCCCTGAAGGATCTGTGCAAAGCTATCCATCATCGCGTTCCTTTGTCGCTCGAGCGCTTCTTCGAGCAAGATTTTGATAGGATCTCCTACCCCCTCATCTTTCTTCTCATCCACCATGGGAGGCCATCAGGATTTGTGAGGCTGGTCTTGCAAAGGTTCAAGCCCTAACTCCTTATATCTCGACCTCGTTGGGGACATGCAAAGAAAAACATAGAAAAAGTAGACCGCTCTGATACCACTAATCCAGATTTAAATGGGAACGCAATATATTATAGAGATAACCATAAATACAGAGATGAGATAACCATAAAATCAGAGATGAGATAACCATAAATACAAAGATGCAACGGAAATAATACTTCATTTCATTACTGTAAAATATTGAAATATGCTTACAAACATAAATGGAAATAAACCAGCTAGGGCGATGGTAGCTTATCTCTGAGAAGAGATGTGGTGGCTACATGCCTCTGAACTATGTTACAATGAGGCTCGAAGGCCTATTTATTGTTGAGAAATAATGGAAAACCCTTCACATCCCAAAACCTAACCCTAGAAGATGAAATGCCAAATTGTGGGCCCCGTTTGGGTATATTGGTATATCAATTTCCCGGGGTCGTAACCTTGGCATACAATCTCCGTTTGACACGTACAATAGCTCGTTAGAAAGATCTAGCCGAGCACTACCACTTTGGGAAGAGAAATATCTATCCATGGACCCATGTTGCCCCCAGATTTCCGAAAAAACATCGTTTAGGGCCTGAAAACGGCTCCAGAAGTTCAGGACCCGAAAAACTGCTAAAAATAGTAAACTGTGCTACAATTTAGGAAACTGAAAAATTGAAAGAGACAGTTGTGGGGGGTCCAAATGGGATAGGTGGGTGGCCACCAACATCCACCTGGATCAATTTGTAACTTATTGAGCATTAGTGGTCTAAAGCATTGTATTGGTGAGAGTGTTCATGCATGCATTGAGTGAAAATAGAGTTGAAATGGTTATATAACTTGATCCAAACCATCATTTATTCCAATAGTTCAGAGAACAATATTGAAGATTATATGTTACTAGGCATCTTCAAGCTACAACCTAGGAGAGTTTCTTGGAGTGATAACAGGTTGCACCAGAAGAAGAAGGAACCTTGGCCCGCTTTTCCGTTGCGGATCAGGTTTTACAAGATACAGACTTTCAAGAATGCAGATGTTGAAGTAGAACAGATGAAGAAATATCCATTCGATGCCCGAAGTTACAATTTGTATGACCAACATTGTGTCGTGAAAGACCACTGCACGAGAGTATAGTTTAACTGGATCCACAGGGCATGTCATTGGGCGGAGGAAGACCCATGGAGATATTGTTACAACTCTTCCAGACTCAATGAACCAGTCGGCCTCCCTATGGAATCGATAGCAAAGTTGCATGAAACACCATCCTGGAGAGCACCAGAAGTAGAGGTAAACATACTAGTGCACGACAAGGGCAAGAGGAAGATTGTCGACAACATGGAGGAAGAGAAAAGCTGCAAGTTCCAAGCAGACCCACTTGTGTAGAAAGAAGCTTTGGAAATAGAGCCAAAGAGGCAATAACGCAATAAGAGAAACGTGCAAAGGTAGAGAGAGAAACGAAGAATGGAGGAAATAGAGAAGAAGTTGGATGAGTTGAAGGAGCAACTCCGAAAGGAATAGGAGCTACATAGACTGGAGAAGGAAGCAAAGCAGGAACATGTACAACAGGGGGTGAAACTTGTGCAGATAGATGAAACTGCACCCGTACAGGTAGTGGACTCATCAGAACAACTGGCATCAAGCAGACAGGGTGAACCATCGTAGGAGTAGGACTTCACTCAGGAGATAGAGAAAGCACTTGAACATATGGATATGGATATGGAGCAATAGGAGTTAGAGCAGGGCATCGACCTCATGCCTCACCACTAAGAGGTCAACCCACCAACTTTACCGCATCCAGAAGAAGAGCAAGTCCCAAGCGACCAAAGAGACACTAAGATCCTTGGAGATCAGCGGAAAGGAGAGATGCACAACATCTCATTCGATGAGTCTCAACATAGAGTTGTGAAATCTCGTAGAGTGTCAACTCTGGATGATCATACATCTCCTACGTAGTTTGAGGAACGAGTGATCGTGTCTGACGTGCATAAACATCCAGCAGCATTGGCTGATGCTACCAAAGCATATGACGAAACCACTAGCTTGATTGTTCGCTTCTTGGTAGCCAAGAACGAGCGAATGGCTAAGGAGCTACAGAAGGCCAATCAAGGAGGAGAATTTGTTACAACATTTGCACAAGTAGAATTGAAGAAGGAAATACTCGATGAAGTATTGTCTCTTGACACAATCATATGGGCATTGTATTCCAAGTTTCATATTGTGCATAAGGCATTCGTACATCTCAACGGTTGGCAGCACTGATGTGTTAGAAGAGCACATATCCCGTCGAATGTGCATCTTGTTGTTGATTACATGCAAACATGGATGATGAGATACAAGGGAGCCCCATTTCACTTGCATAAGATGATGAAGCCTAGAGCGGTCGAGTTGAAGGCACGCATCCGGAGTCAAATCCAGAACTATGAAGATTTCTCGTAGCTCATCACTAGTCTACAAGCTTCCCATGCACGTGTATTCAAGAGTATGGATGTTGTTGTGCATGAATGTGCAATCCCATCTATTGGGACACTCACCCAGGCGAAGACAAAGGCACAAGTCCGATTAGAGCTTGACTCGTACTTTGATGAGTTGATGCGCATAGCCACCAGCCCAAACTTGTCAATAAGTGTAGACACCATGCACAAGTATGTTGCTAGTACGGTCGTACTCAAGACAATGATGCGCATACTATTAGATGACTTGGATAGAGGATCCTGATCAGTGTACTCAGATGCTATGGAGGAAAGAGTTCGTTTCAATAAAGATGTCACCTTAGACTACACGGACACCATCGCGGACTATCGAGCTTGGCATCAATTTCCTATTGTCGATCACCGTGAGGATGTCGAAGAGTTGGTATTCCAACAATTGTCCGAGTCATAGTGATGTCTTGCATGGATTTCTCAAGCCATTTTGTCTCACATGGGTACATGTGCATTGTAATGTAACGTTTTGTCAAATGTAAGTTCAAGTGTCAATAGTTGGATGTAACAATTATCGAGTAGATGAAGAGTCATGAGGGTAGATGAACTGTCACAAAGGGGAATGTAAAGGGCCACCCCACCCTTTACTATAAATAGTCCCTCATAACTTATTGTACAAGATTTTGGTCAGCCAAGCTTCTGATAGGAGTATCTTAGAGAAAGCTTAGATAGTATTGTAACGAGCCTTAGCTTCTCCACTGCACAGAGCTAGTATATCTCTTTGGAGGAGCAGGCGGTTGTGGCTATAACGTTACGTTGTAAGAACTAGTGGTTGGACATGGATGTATTGTATGACTGGAACTTACACTTCTTAATATAACAAAGCCAACACGTTTCATGCATATGTTGTATTGTATTTCAGCTATCTTAAGTACTCTAAATTATATATGTATCTATTTTCTTATGCATGCATGTGTAGCTATTTTTGTATATGTATGTATGAATCTTTCTGAAATGTATGGTTCGTTTAACAATAAATTTATATTGCCAACATACTTTCCTTTCATGTTTTGATGCATCTTTTCTTGTGTGTTCCCCTCTTAACTCCGTGCTATCACAGGTTTCCAAGGGGCGCACTCACCTCACCCTCCATGTGTTAGAACCGCTCTTACACCTTCCTTGACTTACTGCATATGTCACACCCTTTCTACCAACAGGGACATCTTACTTTCCTCTATGCGAAACCGTGGTGAAGGAATTACCGTACGACCCACTGTTGGGACTCCTACACCAAACGGTCTGAGGTCTAATTGGGACTTCTTACCGAGAACATCCCCTGACATGTTGGCGGGTCCAACACCGTCAACATTTCTAGCGCTAGAAGGAGGGTCAGATGACAAGTTGTTTCCTCTCATCCTGTTTTGAACCTTTTCATATCTATCATGGAGTCTTGCACTCTCAACCATCTCGAGGGAGTTTTTTGATCTCTTTTCTACATACACGTATGATGGTGAAGGAGAAGTGGCCTGGCCTGAGTACTTACATGACTTCCTTGCATGCTTAACGAAGAAGATGGATGTTCTAATGAATAGGCTAGTCTATTGCCTGCATACACACTTCGAGAAGCCCCACATCGGTGGTTGCGCAACCTATCAGTTCATAGCGTGCACTCATTTCAACACTTTTGTGATCTCATTGAAGATACTTTCTATCATTTTGATCTAGGATATCTTGACCAAAAACTGTTACAACAACGGAAAGCTCCGCATGAATAGCCTATGGACTTTTGGCAGCACTTCCATGATTTGCAGTTTCAAGCTCCGAAGAGCCAGATGAAATTTCCTTATCTCTGGGATAGATTCAAGGACGGTCTTAACAAATCAGTCCATCCCAAGAAGAAGTTTGAGCCCAAGCCTCGCTCAGCATACTTTAGTGATGGAGCTGCAAAATCATAGACAAACACGGTCGCTGCCACAAGTGACTGTCCGCTGTCCCCTCATAAAACAACTCCACCACTGCAGAGTGATGTGGGAGATCAAGCACAAACATTAGTTCAACTGTCACATCACCCCAACATCACTTCACTTAATTTTCCCGCAGATTTGGTTGTGAGTCCTTTGAGTTGTCATATGCATTTTGTACCGCAACCTTCGTCTTCGTACTCGTATGATCCTCTGGATGATATTGTCTTGTGTTCTTCCATTCTGGACTCTACACTTGTTTTGAACGAGGATCAATCCATCGACGGAGTTGGTGCTGCACAACCAACATGCGTTGTCATTCATGAAGAGTATGATTGGGAGCTTGAGCATCAACAATCGGTGAAGGATGAATCCCTTCTATCTGAGCCCCCTCCATTATTTCCTGACATCTTTGGTGAACCTGACATCCATGATTTCGCATGTGTATCTTCATCTGCGGATGCACACATTGTTGATCACTCGTAGGACACCTTGGATGTCAATCCATCATCCGAAAATGGAGAGGATAAATTATTCATTAAAAATCCACTTGACCTTTCATTTGCCTTTTCCGGAAACATAGAGGATGAATTTGTCCACTTTTCATCTTCCCCTCTATTTGATTTATCAGATAATGAGGATGCCGATGAAATCATTGATTTTTCTGATCGTAGCTGTCATGGTCTATTTACTCCCATATTCGATCAACATCAGCATTCTATCACAGTTGATTTTTTGAAGCCACCTGTTTATGATGATCTATCTGATGACGAATTTGAAACACCCAAAGTTGTCAAGGCACTTCAGCCTGAGCTGATGGTTATGTTAGGCCCTCGCTGTCCTGAGGTTGGTTTCGCTTCCGATCAAGAAATTGTTGAATCAACCAAGGCTCCTCATCACTCATCTGTATGCATTGAAGATAAATCTCACACAAAGATCATCCTTCCTCACTCGAACTGCATGATCCCATCACTCAAGCATTGGAGGAATATTACATTGCAAGCACACATGCACGACGCAGGTTGTCTTTGTTTCTTTCGTTTGCTTGCATGTCATAGTCAAGAGTATGCATATGCTTCAAAGTTGCATGCAATGTCGCAGAAGACCGTGACAAGTCCACGGACCACATGCCATGTACTTACACTCACTTATGTCCTGTGGACACTTTTAAACATGAAGTGTGTTTGTCTTCATTGTTATATCTTTCTTGTTTGCTGGTTCACACAACTGGGTTTCTCGCGGACCAAGCCTTCACCAACATGGGTCAACCAATGCGCCAGTGGCTGTATTGGAAATATCACTTCACGTGATCAGGCCCATGCACCATTAGCTTAGGAGTAGGAGTAGTGCTTGCTTTCATTTTCTTTTCTTGCATGCATGTTTGCTTTCTTACTTTTCATGTTTGTTTGTCTATTTGCTTGTTTTCTTACTCACTCTGCTTTCACATTTACTTATGCTTCTGCTTTGCTTTTTTTTTTTTTTTCTTGTTTTGTTTGTAGGTTAGTTTCGCATGAAACCATGTGCGACTCTTGAAACAAGATGGGTAAAGTACAAGAGGCCTTGTGCACCTATCACTACTTGGTTATCTGTCATCCTGCCTCTGTATGAAGAACTTGTTACTTTTGGTCCATGATACGTCGATGGAAAATACGTACTATTCAAAGTGAACCTTGGTGAAAACACAATGCTTACGCGCTAACTAGTGTCACCTCCTCTAGTCGGTTGTTTTTGGGTTAACCCTTGTCAGCTTAGTCAAGTAGAGTAAGGTGGGGGGGAAAACTTAACAAGCACGTCAGAGGTATACAGTAAAATACTTGTCTAAAGGAACAACCTCTTCTACTCTCAATAAGTCGGGATCCCTCTTCCGCCTCTAAAATGAATAAGGGCTATGCACAGTTATGAAAAAATGAAAGGTGAAAATTTTGAAAAATGAAAAATGAATAAGGCGAAAGAAGAGAAGGGATTCTTGTGTAGAGAGGTGATGCAAGTAACTTCGTCGGGGTACTAACAAGGCTCGCTGACAACGAAGTGATGCTTGTGTTCATGCGTGACTCCGTTGGGGTACTGTCCAGACCTACTGGCAGTGGAGCAACACAAAAGATGAAACTAAGACTTTGACGACTATACTTCTTATGCACCAATATACCTGTCAACCCCAATCAAAACAACTGTGTTGACTTCGCTTGGAATGTGTGTCAATTGACCAAGAGCTTGGCAGATGCTACATCTTACAATTAAGCAAGTGTGAAAACCAAGATGAACTGAGAACTGAACAATAATTCCGGAGGTATTAGACTTGCTTTTCACGAACAAGGTCCGTTCAGAGAGTTGGATTTCTACCAGTTTTTCGCCAAGTGTTGTAGCGGCTAAAAACACCCTCCAAAATTTTTCCTTAACTTTGTTTTGGAGCCTCCCTACCAACATTCCTAAGTAGCATGTCTTGCCTTGTCAAGTACACAAGCTTCAGTGATTTTGTTGCAGATTTCTAGCCTGTGCTTGAGAGCTTGTTGCACCCCCCTCAAAGGCTGTTTCTCTAAACTTTGTATAGTTGCAGGCTGAACAACTCCCTCAAGGAATTGTGCAATTCTGGAGGGGAACCAACCTTCCCTCCAGAAATTTCACAATTCTGTTCGGTAGCCTGCTGGGCTCCAGAACTGCGCAAATATTCTTGTCAAGCTTCATTGAGAAAATTGCATAACCTAGAAATTGTGCAATTTTGGGAAGCAGTCAGCAGCTCAGCCCAGAAATTGTGCAAACCCTCTGGGTAGCCAGCCCAGCTCCCTGCCAGAAATGCACATTTTTTCCCCTCAGCTGAGCAGGCTCTTGCATGTGCCATTGAGTTGACGGGTTCCACCCGGGACAGGTAAAACTTGACTTGCATGCATGGGCTACTTTTTACCGCAATAGCAAAAAAGAAACATGCAAAAAGCATCCCTAGATTTTAGGTAGCTATTTTTAGAAGCTGGAGGTTACATGCAGAGATCATTTTAGAATCTTTCCTCCAAGTGTTTCTTTTTCCTAGATTTGTGGCATGCACGTCAATTGCCTCAAACTTATTTATTTGACGTATCAGAGCTCATTTGTTCACATCAATCTTGGATCTCTGACATCCCACAACACATCCAGGAGTCTTCAACACATCCAGCTCAGTTATTCATGGGTAAGTCATCTTAAGTTTTCTTTTGCAGCATTTCTGCCGCTTTTTGTGTTTTGGCTTGTGTGAGTGTTGTTTGCTTGATTTCTATGAACTCTTTCTGTCGTCTACACGTATACTAGCTTGCACTAGCATCGTTTCAGTTTTCGTAAGCATCTCACTGTTGTCACATGCATGAATTTTTTTTGCACGAACGGTCGCTGATTCGACGACTCGCTTCACCCACATGCATGTTGTTCTGTTTTTTGAATCTTTCATTCACTATTTGCATGCACGATCATTCACTCCTACTTACACTCAATATCGCCATGCAATCAAATTCACATTTTATTTCAGTTGCCCGAAGGTGGGTCTTCCTCTCATAAAATGCACATTTATGCCCACTAATTGTCCTCCAGTCTTGCATTGTGCAATTCTGAGGGACAGTGACTGTTGGCCCTGAAAATTTCACAATGCAATCACTGGGCCTGCAACCAATACTAGTTGAAATTATGCATTGCGCATTTCCAGCAGCCAGCAGGCTAGCGTGGATTGCGCATTGCACAAATCCAATAGCCAGCTAGCCTCTCCAGACATCACATATTGCCTTTTGCGCAGTTATGGTAGCCAATCTCCTAGCCTCCCAAGAAAAATTGCCCAATCCTTGTCAGTCAATCCCTAGGTATGTAGCATGTTGTTCCTCAGTTTTATTTGGTTTTCACTGATATATTTATTGCCATGCATGTCGCTTTGTCTCTGGATCTAGCAGGTTTTCATCCGCCTCTTAGCAGTTCATGATCAATGGCCTCCAAGAGAGTAGGGTCAAAGGACATTGACGGAAGTGCAACTGAAGCAACAGTTGAGCGAGTGTCTACAAGTCTACCGATCTATGAAGACACCAAGCTAATTGTAGACAAGGACATCAAGTTGAAATGGCAAGAGATCAATGATGCATTTGCAGGCACATTTGGGGAAGACCTCGAAGACCGCAATTTCTATGTGAACATCCACAAGTCCGGCTTGTACCGGATTGCATGCAGGTATCTCGTGCTCCCATGCACAGACATGATACATTGGATCGTCTCGCACACTGATCCTGAGACAATGACATTGAGAAGTGTCAGCGGGATGGAGATTGCTACCTTGAGGGAACAGGATTATGATGAGATGTATCAAATGTCGAGGCCCGTGATCACCATGGAGACACCTTTCAGCTTACCCAACAACAATGCCAACTCTAGAGATATCTTGAAGAAATAGGTGAAGGAGCTAGCTAAATTCAGGATGACACCCAACTAGGTATACAATACAAAGATACTGTGAAAGGCGTATCAATACTTGGTTATATTTGCATGTCATCTGTATGGCCAAGAAAGCATGAAAACCTTCCCACAAAGTTGGGTGATTGCATTAGATCAACTGGTCAGAGAAGGAAAAGAATGCAACTGTTCTGACATGTTGGCTCACAAGCTGTAGGAACAATGAACAAGGGCTCGATAACCGCCCAAAGGTATGCAAGCAGGAATCTACATGTCCGCTTAAATATTGGATGCATTATGTGCCCGTAAGGAGTTTCTGGGCTTGAAGTGGGCATGGAAACTGATGAAGACCTCTGTGAACACTTATTGTAATATGTTGTCCGAATGCAGCTTTAGAGGAGTTATCACACAGTTGTCTGATCATTTTGTTACCCCAATTTACAAGATGATATTCGAACAGGATCCACCCTGCATGTCGAAGGCAACAACGGAGGCACTGATCAACATAGCTGATTGGTATGCCTCACCGTTCGACACCTTCATACGGTTGTACAATGCAGAGAAGCCTCCGCATGTTCTACCGAAGTTTTCCTTGGAAAAAATCATCATGTAGTAAGTAGCATATCACATCTCGGTAGGGTTATCAGCTACACTGCACCAGAAGAAGAAGGCACCTTGGCCCGCTCTTCCATTACGGATCATGTTTTACGAGATACATACTTTCAAGCATGCAGATTTTGAAGCAGAATAGATGAAGAAATATCCATTCAATGCCCGAAGTTACAATCTGTATGACCCGAACTGTCTCATGAAAGACCACTCCGCGAGAGTACAATTTAGCTCGATCCACGGGGCATGTCCTTGGGCGAAGGAAGACCCATGGAGATATTGTTACAACTCCTCTAGACTCAATGAACCGGTCAGCCTCGCTATGGAATGGATAGCGAAGCAGCATGAAGCAGCATCCTAGAGAGCACTAGAAGCAGCAGCAATAGAGGTAAACATACCAATGCGTGATAAGGGAAAGGGGAAGATTGTCAACAACATGGAGGAAGAGAAAAGCTACAAGTTCTGAGCATACCCACTTGTGCAGAAAGAAGCTTTGGCAATAGAGGCAAAGAGGCGACAACGCGACAAGAGAAACTCGCAAAGGCAGAGAGAGAAATGAAGAATGGAGGAAACAGAGGAGTTGCATGAGTTGAAGGAGCTTGGCATCAGTTCGCTACTATCGACCACCGTGAGGATGTCGAAGAGCTCATCTTCCAACAGTTTTATGAGTCATAGTGATGTCTTGCATGGCTTTCTCAAGCCATTTTGTCTCACACGAGTACATGTGCATTGTAATGTAACGTCTTGTCAAGTGTAAGTTCAAGTGTCGATAGTTGGATCTAATAGTCATAGAGTAGATGAAGAGTCATGGGGGTAGATGAACTGTCACAAAGGGGAATGTCAAGGGCCACCCCACCGTTTACTATAAATAGTCCCTCATATCTCATTGTATAGCCTTTTGGTCAACCAAGCTTTCGATAGGAGTATCTTAGAGAAAGCTTGGATATTATTGTAATGAGCCTTGGCTTCTCCACTGTGCAGAGCTAGTATATCTCTTTGGAGGAACAGGCGGTTGTGGCTGTAACATTCCGCTGTCAGAACTAGTGGTTGGACATGGATGTATTGTATGACTGGATCTTCCACTTCTTAATATAACAGAGCCAACATGTTTCATGCATACGTTGTATTGTATTTCAGCTATCTTGAGTACTCTAAATGATATATGTATCTATATGCTTATGCATGCATGTGTAGCTATTTATGTATATGTATGTGTGAATATTTCTAAAATGTTTTGTTGGTTTAACCATCAATTTAGATTGCTAGTTTACTTGCCTTCCATGTTTTGATGCACCTTTTCTCGTGTGTTCCTTTCTTAGCTCCATGCTATCATAGGTTTCTAAGGGGTGCACTCACCTCACCCTCCGTGTGTTAGAACCGCTCATGCACCTTCCTTGACTTACTGCATATGTCACACCCTTGCTACCAACAGGGGCATCTTACTTGCCTATGTCTGAAACCACGTTCAAGGCATTACCGTATGACCCACTGCTAGGACTCCTACACCAAATGGTCTGAGGTCTAATTGGGACATCTTACCAGGGAGATCCCCTGACATGTTGGTGGGTCCAACACCGTCAACAGAGCATTAACTACCACCCAATATAACATCGTAGAGAACATCTTAATCCAAAAACAATATCAGGGAGCACATCTCAACCTGAAACCACATCTAGGAGCTTAGTCTCAACCCGAAACTGCATAGGGGAGCACATTTCAACCCAAAATCACATTGGGGAGTACATCTCAACCCAGAATCTCATCAGGGAGCAAAACATCTTCCACCTCATATTGAGAAATAAGAGTTATCGCATAGGGGAGAACATCTTCCACTCTATGTTGATGAATACAATATCTCATCCATACTATTTCCAATTGATCTTCCCAATAATAACCCTCAAGAGTTATATGGTAGAACACCTAGATCATAATTAGCTTGGGTGACACACCTCCAAGAACTCTCTCAACCCATTGGCCAGACGAGGAGCGGTAATCCCAACAAGCTCAACTTATGGGTATGATGCCAAATGGGGTATACTTTGCTAGACTAAGATAGGGGGAAAACATCTCTGACCCTATGGGTAACAGATAGGGGTGATACCCTGTTGTTTAGAGATCCCTCAATCCCAGGATCCTTCCATCTAAATTCCTCACCCTGGGAGCTCATACATGAGGGAAGAGTTAGCTTAGTGTCCTCAATCAACCCTGCTATCTGTAGATTAGAAACATATCATCGTGATCATATTCGATACTCGCTTACCTAGAGTAAAAATCCTTTATTTTCCTATTCATGCTGGACATCAAATCAAATTTATGTTACAACAAAAATATATCACAAAAATGATACCTTATTCATCCTCCCTCTCATGGAGGCAATAACCACAAGCCTAAGCTTGTCTCATATAATAGCAATGTCTCAATTAAGATATCCCATTCTTAACAGTATATAAGATTTTTTGCCAATAAGATCCCACTCTTTATTGTCACAATGTATCACATTCATATCCAGAATCTACTCAAAATAGCTTTCCAAAGAGTTTCTTCAACCTACCTCATAGCTAGACATACTAGCAACATTGAATTCAACCTCGACCATGCTTAAAGCTACAAATTTCTCATTTAAAAATATCATGGCATATCGTATACTAAAGCAACACCCACATGTGCTCTTCTTATCAATAAAGATCCTAAACAACATTAGTGCATTCATGCAGTCATATATCATAGGAAGAATATCTAAAATCAAAAACTAATCATCCCATGCAAATATCTCAAAATGTGCTTGGAGACAACCCAATGTGTATGAAGAAGCTCAATCAAGAATTGACTAAGGTTGTTCTAAAACATATATCTAGATGGGTGTTCACGCAGAACATCAATGCTTCAATCAACTTTCGGTTGCCAAGTCAAGTCCAACAATAACTCTGCATAACTTAATTCCATCCGAATGTCCAAGTATTTGCATTCCCACTTTTCAAAATAGCTTCACAATATATTTCCCTTTTCCAAACTTCATCATGCCAAGCTCTTCGTCTCAAATTTCAGAGGCCAAATTCCTCTTACTTTGATCATAAAAGACTCATTATCTGTCAAGAATAGACCATCAATATATAAAACCAAAATCAAAGGCATGCCTTAGACCACTTGAAGTAGATATTCAGATCGACACATCTTCTAGGATTCACCAGGTAATTGTCAATGTGGACATAACATGATCTGGAAGCTTGCTTTAAACCATAGAATGCTATATACAAACATAATACTTATGAAACCAACATACTCAGCCTCAAATTCAATCAAATCAACTAAATCTATCTATCAAGCCTTAAATGCCAAACCAAAAATAATATCAAATCCATTAAAACTTCCTGCCAATGTCATTGTCAAAATTCTTCGGATCAAGTGATAGGTAGAGCTCTCATCCAAATACCAGGTTACAACCTTATTTATTGTAATGTCAACAACTTTCATTTACCAAGTAGTATCTAACCAAAATTTATCAAGCCATCCTCATGATCATAATATGAATCATATTATAAATGCATACACCAAGGATAAGTCATATAAGTTTCTTCCATCCATAAAATTACTGCATACTAAATCACAATTGTTTAATTAATGTGCCAAATGCCAATGATGCCAATACAAAATCATTGAGAGTCACTATGCCCATACTGTCATGTCACATCAAGGTAAATCACCATTATCAAGTACCAAATTAGATAAAAAATCTAACTTGTTATCATTGTGAATTTAATCAATCCATAAGCCAAAACATATCTATGAACTATCATGCATCATGTCAAAGTTCTAAGACATCATCAGTTATCCAAGCCAATATTTCTCATCTATACTAAGTCAATCCAATATTGTTATATACTAACTTAAATGATCAATTCAAGAAAAACAACATATTGATATGCATATTTTAGTCTCCTACAAACACAAGATTAGCCAAGACATTCATATTCTCTATAATAAGTCAAACATTATGTAAAACTTCCCTACTTATATAACATGTTTGTAGGACTGTCATACACCTAGTGTATTCCTGGTCTTGTGCATAAGGATTTAGATTTTATAACCTATAGGCTCAACTGCACCCATAGGCCTTCTTTCGTTGAGTTCATAGGATTATAATTGCACACTTAAACCTTTTTCCCAACAGTTGGGGCTTGGACTAGGAGAAACCATTCCTGCTTAGATTAGAACTTGCTAAAACTTATTTAACAACATCAAATGGTTATTCATGACCATAATTCTTCCTTTAACAATTAAGTGTCTTCTTTTCAAATAATAATAGATGTTAAAATCTCATGAAGTCTTTATCCCCCTCAATGAGAAGCCTCTTCAATCATCACTATCAACCTGTCTACCATAATATTGTCATGCATCAACAAAACTGTTAGATCACATAGAAAAACTATATCAGGTTCTAAAACATATATTCACCATATTCATAACAAATCATCATCAACTACTTCATCATCACATATGACCTCAAAATTTCATCAAGGGTTAGTCATGTTTATCATAAGTATTAATAGTAGTATCAAGTCACCATATATAGAAAACAATGTATCTAGCTTGCTTCATAAGATCAAGAAATCCATTATGTCTAAAATGTAATATACTTGTCAAATATCAGTTGCACCAATATATATCACATATAAATGAATCTTACTTTCATAACCATATATGAGTCATTCATGAAGGTGTTATTCCCATCATACCTTAGGGCTTACCTTCCCATCCAATATTGTAGCTGAAACAATATATTATACAAACCTTATAACATTCAAATACCGTTTCACTTTGAATCACTTGCCATGGACAATTTTAGTTGTTCACTTCCTCCACTAGCTATCTTTTCCTGCACCTTAGATGATCCTCAAGAAGGGTCCACTTATCACATCTCATTAGGAGGTTAGAAGTATTCAAATACTCAAATATACATGCAGGAAGTATAATCAATGATTAAATCAATAAGTTTAAACAAAAGTAAAGACATAAAGAAGTAACATAAATAAAAAAAGTACTTATCTTCAATGATAGGTGACCATCTCCCTCTTGAACCAACCTTCAAGAGTCATGAGTGACTATTGTCCCTATGCAGTTGTTGCATTCATTATATTTCAACAACTTTCATCAACAACTAGGCCCAATTGAGACTATCCCATCTAGTGCTACATAAAACCTTTCACAAGTGCTAGAACATATTCACATTGATCATGCTAGGGTTTCTAGATTGCATATGTCAAATATTTGTCATAATCCAGGGTTTCTTCCAAACCCTAATCTCATACTATCCATTAAACCCTAATAACCTGATTGCTTAAGGCTTCCTTCAAACCCTAGTATTCTTTTAGGTCTCCTCCATCTTCTCTTGCTTCCATCAATGGTGTCTTCATAGGGGTGATCTTCAATGACTTTTCTTTAGCCCAACTCTGATTCTATGTTAATTTATCTTAGGGTTATATTGTTCTTTTCTTTAGATAATTGAATTTGATCATTTACATATTGAATTCACCCCACAACATCATATCATTATTCAATTTTAAGTTATTATTCAATAACATATGCAACTAAATAGAAAGAATAATATCATCATCAATGCGACAAAACATAAAGGAACAATAGAAGAAAAAAAAGCACACATATAGACAACAAGATTGGTTAGAGACTAGGGGAAAACCCACTATAGGGAAAACCATTTCAAATTCTTCTTCTTATTAGATTTTCATAAAATTTTCAACAAAGAGTACAATAATACAATTTCAACAATATGTCAAAGTCAATGGTCAAATCAACCTTCCAAGAGATTCAATAATGAATGCAATCACACTTTGAATTCCTGCAATCATACATGAATTCTTGTAACTACGCACAAATTCCTGTAATAGGAAATTCTTAGAATCATACCCAAATTCCTTTAACCACACATGGATTCCTGTAATAGCGAATTCCTGCAATCATATGCGAATTCCTAGAACCACATGAAAATTCTTGTAATATCAAATTCCTACAATCATATGTGAATTCCTATAACCACACGTGAATTCTTGTAATAGAAAATTGTTGCAATCATACACGAATTCCTATAACCACACGTGAATTCCTGCCATAGAAAATTCCAGAAATAATACATGAATTCCTTTAACCATACACAAATTCCTGTAATAGCAAATTCTTGCAATCATACGCAAATTCTTGTAACCACATGTGAATTCCTATAATAGCGAATTCCTACAATCATACGCAAATTCTTGTAACCACATGTGAATTCCTGTAATAGCAAATTCCTGCAGTCATACGAGAATTCCTATACCCACATACAATTTCTTGTAATAATACACGAACTCTTGTAATAGTACGTGAATTCTTGTAATCGTGAACTCATGTAATAGTGTGCAAACTCCTCTAATAACATGCAAATTCCTGCAATTTGTACGAACCAATGAAGAGGAGATGTATGTGATGAGTGTGTCCAAATGAGGTTTAGGTCACTTTTATTTATATGATTCCAAGGGTGTCCAATTTGCTTTAGGGATGACTTTATCAGATGTACATATGTGGGATTTTTTTCAAAAATACACTTTCCCTTATCCAAATTGAGCACTTCATTAGTCAAAATTGGTCCTCTTAAAAAGAGGAATCTCATCCCAAGGTTGGAATTTGTCACTAAGCTGCCAAATTAACAACAAAACTAACTCAACTACTAATACTGTTGGTGTTCATACACCATTTTTCGCAGTTAGTGGGGGAACATTTTCCTTACCTACTGCCTCTACTTCTACTCCCAACCTTTTACTTCTTTCATTGGTGCCTTTTACTTTGGGATTTCATCATTTTGATCTCCTCAATCCCTTCTACCTTGTTGTATGGTGTTTCTTTCACCATGCATTTTATGGCAAAGTGGTTCATCTCCTTTGTAGGGATTTTCTTTTGGAAGTGGGAATGTCCCTCCTTCCAACCCCTTTTTAGGAGGTGGATATATTCCTTTCATGGTTTTTATCAATTTTCCAATCCTTTCCAAGGACAAGGGGGGGGAAGTGTGGTGTATTAATCTATGAGTGGATTAGTTTCGAGTGTCCCTTATTAGGTGTTAGTCATCAAGGGAGTGGTACCTTCCCTACCGGTAGTATGTTGGTGGGATATATGCCCTTTACTAATGTATGGAACCCTTACCAAGGGGTTTCACCTCTATATAATGTAATTACATGGGGAAATACTTCTTCAACTCACAGTTATGCTATCAGTGGAGGTTATCCTCCATATATTCTCGGACAACAAGGTTTTAATTACAAGCTAGGAGTTTTTATGAGTAATCCCTAAAAGCCTTGTGCCAGTCAAAATACAGGTTATTCTTTTCCTAGCTATGGTCCTTTTGGAAGTTTTTTATTATGGGGGGTGGAATCACGTAGATCAACCATATTTACCATTCATGGAAACATTAAATTTTCCATATCTTTCAAAGTTAACAAATGACTCGATTCAATACAATATGAGTTGGCCCCTGGTCCCTACTGAAATTCCCTCAGACATTCCTAAGTTCAAAGGGAAGTTTGGTGAGGATCCAACATATCATATCACCACCTTTCACGTAAAGTGTTTGTCAAACTCTGTAATTGATGATTCAATTAATTTGAGACTCTTTTAATGCACCTTGACTGGGAATGCAACAAAGTAGTATATTGAACTAAAGGAGGGGGTCATTTTCAAGATTAAATAACTTGGCTATATAATTTTTAACCATTTTCAATTGCTTGTTCGATATGATGTTGGGATTGATATCTTGGCATTTTTAAGCAAGACAAGGCCACCCATATCTCCACCCACATCCAAGAATGGAAAAGAAGGAAGAGGATGGTTAAAGTAGATGTTCTTGATGAATTTTTGCTTGAGTGGTTTTTGAAATCATTGCATTCAACCATCTTGAAGGATGTGTCCCTTTCTAGGGTTTTCATAGAGGAACAAACTATCTTTAGGGCCCAACAATTGGACCTCATTTATTCTAAATATGGTGTCCTTTAGGAGATTTTTCTTGATGTGCTAAGACTATAGACAAAATTCGCTAAGTTGAAACTGGGTCCCCATGCAAATGGCATAGTTGGGCCACTCAATTCAACTACAACTAGTTTTTTAGTAAACCAATTGCAACATATAACCTTGCACTCAACATTTTCCAGTCAAACTATGCCTCGGAATATTCCATGGTTAACGTAGTCCATTCTTTGACTCCTTATTGAAAAATGTAGCAAGAAAGGCTCATTTGACTCTAGCCTTAGTCAAATTGAGTAAATTAAATTTCCACATCAGTAGGACAACTTGGAGGCAATTAACTAGCGTGACATGGATCTTTTCATTCAGTTAGCTCAGTAAATTCGAGTTAGAGGGCTTGGAGTTCAGTTATGCATTTGTGATTGCTAAATTTTAGTAATCTAGTTCATTTATTTCAGTTGTATTTTGTTAAATGACCTCTAACTATTGTTAGAGTCAGTTGAAGGTCAGTTGTGTAGTGGGACAAGAGTCTAACTCAGAGATATATTAGTTAATTGATCAATCAGCCTAAAATAGCTAGTGAATGCAAAGAATTTGAGTTCCTCAGCTGAAGTAGAGATGACATGACATTGTAACATCAATCATAGACTAGTCTTGAGTGTAGATGTATTTCATGCAATCAGTGATCAATCCTTGGGAATTGCAAAATCAATTTGGAGGAAATTCCTAAAGAATAGGGGATAATAGCCTCAACATTTGCAGGAAATAGGAGGCTAGATGAGATGATATTTGGCTAAGTGTTGGCCAAAGTTGTTCATTGAGCAGGGAGAATAATTATTCTTTTGCAGGTTGAGATCAGAGTTGGAGCTAGCAATTGTAATAGATTCTCTATTCATCTAATTAATGCAAAGAGGCTTGAGGGGTTTTTCCCAGTTGGGTTCCCCTAGAAATCACTATGTATTTGTGAATTTCATTATGTAGATCAATAGAGTAGAATTGTGTCTCTTGATTTTAGATTAAATTTCTTAAGCAGTTGCAATTCTATCAAATTTCTACACTCGTAAAGGAAACCAACAATATGGAGGGTAAAAGAATGAACATGGTAAGAAGAAGAGTAAGAAGGATAAGGAGGGTGAAACTAAACCTAGTATTAATACTAGTGAGGGAAAGAAATAGAAAAAGAAGAAAGTTGAGTTCCCTTGGAAGTTATGTAAGGGAGATCATCTTGATCATATTTTCCTGCAGATTCAGGATGTGCAGTGCTTGTTAGCACAAAAAGGTCCTTCTAGTTCCTAGGTTATGTTGAACAACCCTTTCCCTCAGGGGAAAAAACTTGTTGTTGGTGCAAATTATAACATTGGACCCCTCCCACGGGGCACCCAGTATAAAGGAGAAATTCCATCAAATGTATGTATGGTAATTCCCAAGTATATTTGTCAACTCAGACACGTGATTATGGAGACCCCGAGTCTTCTAAGGAAAAATAAACTTCTGATTCGTTGGAGCCTCTTCACATTGAGAGACCTATTATTGAGATTATGCCTTGGATTTCGAAAGGCTCCTCAAAATGATCAACCTTTAATCCAAATTCTAGGGCTGAAAAAATTATTCCAACGTGGAAGATTTAGCCTAGACACCTTGTGTGATGTCGACATTAGAACTGATCCAATTGTTTCCGACACAAAGGAACTTGTTTCTCACTACAATTGGAGTGATTGACCCCAAGAAATCTCAGATTATTACGTTTGATACTACTAGTGTCAATCCAAGACTTCCTCGTCATGTTGTTTTTCAGATATAAGCATTATACTAGAATAAGACTATCTTTCAAACCATTGTTGACAAGGGTTCTTCCACATGCATCTTGTTGATGGCATGCAACAAATCTAAAGGGTCTCTAGAGTTGGTTCAATCTCTGACTCTCTTAATCACATTTGATGGTCATTCACATAAGTTGCATGGGATTGTGCCTGCCTTCTTGGTTGGAGTTGGGGGTAAAATTGTCAATGTGGAAGTGGAGGTGGTCGATGCCAAGCTCGATTCAAAATATATTATTGGAACGAAATTGGATATATGCGATATAAGTTGTTGTATTGACTCTTTTTTGCATGTTATGTTTCCATTATGAAGGGAGGATCATGATCACTGATCAGTTGGCTTATACCCAACCTGATGTTAATTCTTCATTAGATTCCACAATCCCATTGGTTAACAATTCTTAGCAGCCTATTGAGAATTTGGGGGATGGTATGTATTCATCATTAATAGGTACTTTTGGTTTTTTGCCCCTAGTTATGTGATAATTATGTCATTGAGACAATAATTAATAACACATATATAGGGATTGTCCAATTCTTAAATGGACTATGTCTACTAGTGATGTGTCAAATGTATATATATACCTAATCCATTTACTTATTGATAAAACGAATTAATGTAAACTAATAGAAAATCAAACATTAGTATAAAACATCACTCATCAAATAATTTAATTTAAAACATAAAACAAAACATTCAATTAAACATCATAGAATGATCATTGATTTAAGACTTAACAAATATATGATGTTTAATAAAATATACCATTTACTTTAAAACATATATAATTTCAATAATGTTGATAAATATTCAATTAAATAGTATATACTAAGCGTTGGTTTACTTTTTAGAGTGAAATCTAAAATAAATTTGTTAAACATATATCGTTTCAATAAAAAAAAATGTTCGAAAATGCGATGATAATTAAAGTATGGAATGCGGAATGCGGAAAAAAGGCTCTGCAATCTGATCTAGGGTTTGAGTCAGGGTTTGGCGCTAGTAACCATGGCGGGTCGTGGAGGAGGGAGTTCTGCTCCCTCCTACAGTCAAATAGCTGCGAACAGAAACAAGGAAACTAATATGCATCGCTTCAAGAAACCAACAGAGGTGATAACTGAGGATACTAACACAGGAAATATCAAACCTCACAAAAAGGGAGTAAATATTGAGGAAGATAGTAGGGAGAAGAGGAAAGAGTGCAACAGTTAGAAAGCTGCACCTCTGAGGGCGACATGTATCTGCAAACCCAAGTTGACCATCACTCCTTGGGTCATTTTAAGTGACCTAGTGCTACAAGTGCACAGAGATCACACGGTGAAACACGCGATCATATGAAAATTTATGGGGTTTGGCTGACGAAGAAGGCGTTACATGCATGGATAAGGAACAACTGGAAACCAAAGGAGGAAATAAGCCTTCACCTTGGATCCAAGGGTTTCTTTATGGTGGTGTTCACAAGCTTAGAAGATAAAGACAGAGTGTTCGAGGGAGGACCCTATGTTTACGCTACTGTAGGCCTTTACATGCGGCCATGGGTGATGAACTTTGTCCCAGAACGAGAAACGTTCACTTTAGTGCAGGTATGGACAAGACTATACTCCCTTCCTTTAGATTATTGGTTGCCGGAGTCTCCAAAGGCTATCGGCAATAAACTAGGGCATTTTAGAAATACATCAGATGCGACATTAAGAGGCAAATACACTTCCTTCACCCAGATCTGTGTGTAAATGGACCTGTTTGGGGCACTCCTAGACGAGATCATTTTAGAAGTTTATGATGAAGAATGGGTGCAGGCGGTGGACTATGAGCATGTCCTTGTTAGGATTCCAAGAAAGTCGCCTAGGTTGTAGCTCGGAGATGCCTAGTAACATATAAATTCAACTGTTGTTGTGCAGGTTTAATGGAAGGAATGATTGTTTGGTTCAAGCCAGATAACCACTTCTACCTTGTTTCACTCTAGACATGCATGAACACCCTCAGACTACAAGGCTTTAGACCACCAATGCTCACAGTTTAGATATAAGGTGAATATGGAGAATACTAACCACACCAGCAGATACACAAGACCATGTGATGGTTGGCTGCAACTAGTAAAGAAACTTGTAAATCTAATCTATTAATGCAAGACAGGGTGACAGCTCTCCTACATTAGATAGAAAGAAACATGAGCAACCTATTCAGTGATGCAATCAATACTTTAACATAGAGATAAGATTACAGTTATCTAGTGCTAAACACCAAGAGCTCAAGAACACAGCACATCAGGCACAATCTTAGAACAAGAAGAAAATGGACAGTGAGCAGTTAACAGCAAAAGAAGCTTGTATTAGCTGAAAATGAAGATGAGACATTACGAGTGACAAAATGTCTACAGTCTCTAGAGGTTGAACCTTACATCAAATGCCAACCTTGATTACATCATGCTTCTAGATATTTATAAGTTTACAATACTAGGGCACTTGGCCGTTTAGGTCTAGAGGGGTCATAATTGACCACCAACTGCATTTAACTGCCTGATGGAGTCTCTGAACGAGGTGGCTTGTTTCAGTGGATGAATCTGATCTGCTCAGGTGCTATGCTATCCTTTAGGCAGTTGGAGTGCTCATATCGGTGGAGTCCATGACTGATAAATTCAGTTACAAAGTCATGTTATGTCCTTTTCTCCCTTGGCCATGCTTTCTGTTAAATATGGTTGTTGGGGGTCTAACTGTGACTAATGATGGTTGAGCTGGTCATCTCCTTCTTCGGGCAACAGAATGGTCAGAGGACGTGGAATGCACAGGTAGGTGGACGATTTGGGTGAGTGATAAGAATGACTGTTGGATCGGGGAAATGAACGGCGGAGATGGCTCGGTAGAGGCTATCGGCCGAGGTGGGAGCGGGGTGAGTTAGGGCCGTTAGATCTTCAGCAAACAGATCGGACGGTCGTCGGGTGTCAGAGTTGCACGGGCATTTAACAAGCGAGGGCGGTTTGGTTGGGTGGTAATAGTTTTCATCGCACCACTTTCGGGCGCTAAGTGGTAAATGGCCAGGGTCGCGTGATTCCATTCAATGATTGACACGTAGCAGCGGATGAGAGAGAAAAACCGCTCTCATCACACGCTATTGCTCGATTAAGTTGTCGGCACGATGAAAGCGAAAACCGTCAGATCTTGGCGGAGATGATCTGACGGTGGGGAGTGGTAGAGTGGGTTGCCTTTATTGGGTGCAACGGGAGCCATTGGATCGGCGGGGAATATCAACGGCGGGGATGCGGCGTGGCGAGTTACGAATGTGCGAAGACATATGGTGGGTTTTTATGAGGGCTTTGGGGTTTTGCGCTTGGGGCTGAGGCCAAAAGGGGCTTTGTCGGGTTTTAGAAGGCTTATTCAGGGAATGAGGAGGGTTTAGAGGTGAGCGAGGTGAAGGAGGAAAGAGAAAAGTGACCATTGCGAGCCCCCTTTGGACACAACCAACAGACCATGTTCCTTTCTGACCTTAGAAAATCAGCGCTGCATAGCAAAGCTAACACTGGCTCCTTCTGGGGATGAAAGCCTCCCTGTGAGGTTTCAAGAACCGTAGACCACTGCCTTTCAAAAAACAAGATCAGCGATATTTCCTAGTGTTCCATTGGGCATGGAGTCTAATTAAGCCTACACTAAAACTTTGTAAAAGAACATATTTACACTGCTAAGGCTAAAAGGCCTTAAACAACATAAACTTTCAAAAACCACCCATTGACTGGGCCATCAAAAACTGTTTCTCCTTCCATACTTTGCAGCATGAAAGTGTTGTTCCCCTGGGCCTGAGCAATGACAAAAGGTCCAGTCCACAGAGCATCGAACTTCCCATGATTTCCTTTCTTTTCCTTCAGAGCATCCCACTTAAGAACCAAGTCTCCAATTTGAAAATTGTCCATCTTTGCCTTTCTGTCAAAGGCTTCCTTGATTCTCTTTTGATGTGCTGCAGACTTTTCAATCAATTGATCTCTGATTTGATGTACTTCAGCCAAGTCACTAATCCTCTTTGCCATGTCATTTTCCTCATTCTTCTCTTCCTGCAAGAACTTGGCCATAGGGAGGGTCAACTGGATTGGGAATACAGCCTCAGTGCCATATACCAGCTTGAACGGAGAATTCCCTATGGATTTCTTGGTGGTCACCCTGTCAGCCCACAATGCAAACTTCAGTTTGGAATCCCAGTTCCTTTTGTTGTCTTCCAGCAGCTTTTTGATTATCCTTATCAGGCTCTTATTGGATGATTATGCTAGACCATTACCTTGAGGATAATATGAGGTGGAATGCACTAGCTTAATTCCCATTGATTCACACATGTCCACCAACTCTTTTGGCCTAAAGGTCACTGCATTGTTTGTAATTAATTTGTGTGGACAACCAAACCTGGTGAAAATGTTTTCTGTCAAGAATTTCATGATAACATGATGATCAACTTTCCTAGTAGGGATGGCTGCAATCCATTTAGTGAAGTATTCAGTGGATACTAAGATCCATCTGTGCTAGCCACTGGAATGTGGATTTATTTCCCCTATGAAATCCAAACCCCACTGCTGGAAAGGACCACTGGCATGTATTGGCCTCAAGGGTAAGGACTTCAACTGTTGTTTTCCTTCTAACCTTTGGCATTTGTCACAGGATCTTACAAAGGAGAAGACATCAGAAAATAGAGTGGGCCAATAATACCCATCTCTAAGGATCTTGTGGGTTGTGGTTTTTCTGTAGTGATGTCCTCCACAGATGCTGGAATGAAACTGATGCATGACCTCCACAGATTGTTCTTTGTCCAGACATCTTAAAAGGATTCCTGATGGGTCCCTCCAATACAGCAAGTTTTCATGAATACATAACTTGGCTGCTTCGAGCTTAATAGTCCTAGCTTGGCTTGAACTTAGGCCGGGAGGAACTTCTAGCTTTAGCAAAAATCGAGCTATTGCAGAATACCATTCACAAGAAGCTAGATTCTCAGCCAACAACTGATCATGTCCCACCGTTGCTTCTTTTGTCTGTCCATCCTCTGAATTTGCACCTATCCAATTCATATCCAACACCCTGCAAATTTCTTAAGCCATCATCTTGGCAAGGCCCTGACCTTTGACAAGCTTGGTGGGCTTCAATTCAATGTTGAATTCAATAAGCTTTGCAATCCATTTATCCCTTCTTCCATCAACATTTGGTTGTGTTAGGGCATCCTTTACTGAAGCAGAAGGCACATATGCGACTACCTTGGAGTGCAGAACGTAGATTTCGAAAACTTTTAAAGATTTGATAAGAGCATAAGCCTGTTTTTCGATAATATCATACCTTAGTTTAGCATCCCTTATGGTTTTGCTGAAAAACGCCACTGGATGCTCTAAATCCCCATCATCTTTCTGTAGTAAGACTGTTGCAAGGGTGTCACTGGAAGCAAATGAGAAGATATGGAACTCCTTGTTATAGTCTGGGCTGATCAAAGTGGGAGCTTCCATAATGGCTCTTTTTATGGCTTCAAAAGATGTTCTAGCTGCATCAGTCCATTTGATCTCTGATCCATTTTTTAGCATAGAGGTGATGTGTTTTACTAGTTCCGAAAAATTAGGGGTAAACCTCCTTACAACATTTATTTTGCCCAGAAAGGATTGGATGTCCTTTTTTGATCTTGGGACAGACAAGGTCTGTATCACTTTTATTCTCTCTGGGTCAATCTTGACACCTGCAACAGAAACAATGTGTCTTAGAAGCCTGCCCTCTTCTAAAGCAAACTCTGACTTCTTAGGATTCACTAATATCCAAAACCTTCTGCACTTCAGAAGCACTTTCTTCAAATGCTGCAAATGATCTTGATGGCTGCTAGAGTATACTACTATATCACCCAGGTAGACAAGGACAAACTTATCCTTCTCTCCTACAAACGCTATATCCATAGCTCTCTGAAAGGTAGCCCCGGCGTTCATCAGCCCAAAGGGCATCTTAGAGTACATAAAAGTGCTCCAAGGAGTGTTGAAAGCAGTCTTGTCTTGGTCATCTGGATGTACAACAACTTGGTTATACCCTAAAAATCCATTCAGGAAATACATAACTTTAGCTCCTGAGACTTTCTGTAGCAAATGTTCCATTTTGGGCAGAGGATAGTTGTCTTTCTTGGAACATTTGTTCAGATTCCTGAAATCAACACACAGCTTGATTTCTCCACTTTTCTTCCTCACCATTACCAAGTTGGTTACCCACTTTGAATATCTTAGAGGAACTATGATTTTGGCAGCCAACAACTTCTTGATTTCCTTTTCAATCAAAGGGAGGAGCAAAGGATTAATGGGTCTCAGCTTCTCTTTGAAGGGAATGGTGTCTTTATCCAATGGGATCTTATGTCGGATGATCTTTTTGTCATAAGTTTTAAGGTCACTGTATTCCCAGGCAAAGACATCAGCAAATTGCTTCATTAAGGTGCAGTACTCAGAACTTTGGGCAGTAGATTGATGGGTGGACAGATTTATATACTTTGGATGATCTGGACTTCCTATGTTATGCCTATGGACTGCAGACTGATTTTGTTTTTGGGTTATCTTATGAGGCACATCATTATGGTCAAACAGCTTCTCTAGAGGCACTAGCCCTTTAGGTATATGATTGATAGGAAACTGGAGAATGCTGTCTTGACCAATTCTGTTCCTTAGTTGGGGCTGGGGACATTCCTCCAAAGTTTCATTTTCTTGCTCAATGTGCATTTCAGAGAATTCATCAATGACTTGCAAAAACCTATTCACTTCATCATCATCCTCAAAGACTTTCCAGTGCTGGACATTATCAGGCAAGGATGGTCTATATTTTATCTGGACTTCGTAAGCCAATCTAGGGGGCATGGGAGGGATGAACATGCTAGCAGACACAACAAGGGAATCAGCAAGCTGATTTTTTACTCTAGGAATATATGAGATACAAAAGCTATCAAAAGCATCTTTGAGTCTCCATACCTCATCTCTGTACACTTTCAGCCTTGGGTGCCTTGCTTGGAATGTTTTGTTCACCTGCTGAATAATGAGATCAGCATCTACAAACACATTTATGTCTCTGATTCCCATGTCTTTGGTAGTGTTTAAGTCCAATATCAAAGCCTCATACTCTGCTATATTGTTGGTGTACTGAAAAGTTAGTTTAAAAGACATATGTGTGCTTTTTTGTTTTGGAGACACCAGCACCACTCCTGCTCCTGCAGTTTCCCTTGAACAGGCTCCATCAAAGAACATATCCCAAGCCCGTGTCCCTTCCTCTTCCATGGCCTGGCATACTGGTTTCTTGAGCTGCACCGAGGCCCTATGGGATTCTTCAATTTGGAGAATACATGCTCCAAAATCAGTGTCCACAACGTAAATGGGATGATTAGTGGGATTCTTTTCATAACTGATGATATAGGCCAGCTGAGCTTCCCTGTATAGTCTTCTGCTTTCTCCTCCAAAAACTAGGACGGTGGCATAAGATAGGTCATTTTGCAAGGTCCCACCCAACCTCTTAATCCACCCTCTGGAAAGTAGCATACCAAACTTAGGGGGAACATCTACTACCACAATATCCATCATCATGATTTTCATTGGGCAGCTGAGTTAGGATGATAGCTAAGTCTTTGATTAGCTCCAGACATTTCACCTTCCTCGAATCAAAGCAGAACAAGTCATGATAAGGTCGGGTAATATCAACGCCTAACTCTTCCATAACAGCTTTGGGCATCAGATTATGGCTGGAAAATGTGTCCAACAGATAGTTGTGAAGGATTTTGTCATGAATGGTCAAGGAGATATAGAATGATGGGTAATTTTCATCAGCAGGTTCAGTCATTAGGCTAAGCACAACTACAGGTTTATCATCTTGTAAATTCACATAGTCATTGGATGCTTGTGTGGCTTTCAGCTCAAGGGCATCAAATATGGGCTTCCTAAACGCCTCACCTTTTACAAGTTCTATCAGAGGCACAAATATTTTTAACATCTGGACTTCTGATTCAAAGCTGAAAGGAGAAGGAGACTTATCAGGGCCCCTTACCTCTTGAGCTGTTGTTTTGAGGATGATGAGATCAGTTGCTGGTCTTTTTTGTTTGCTGACCTGCTGCTCTGTGGGGACAACAGCTCTTTGAGTAGGATTCTCTTTGACATTACTAGTTCTTGACCTCAAATTATATCTTTGCTAGTCTTTATTCTGTAGAACAGCTTCTTTGTTCCACTCTTGACTGGTCTGGTCCCTGAGTACTGACTCCTCGTAGGCAGCTAATGTCAAAAAGGAAGCACTGCCCTTGTCTTCCATGTAGTGAATCTCGTCCTCTTCATCAAACTACTCCTCCTCCATGACTACGTTCTGGAAAGGAGTCTTAACCCTTTGTTCTTCATTGGCCTCTTTGCCCCTCTGAATGATCTGCAATTGTTCATTTGCTCTTTTGAATGGATTTGGATTTCTAGGAGCAAATGTATTAGGAAGCCTTGCTTTCCCATAACTCTGCTCAACCTTTAGTTTGGATATTTCAGCAGCCAATGACTCTATCATTTTAGTCATTTTGTCTATTTTAGGCTCTGAAGATGAAGAAGAAGAGGAGGCCTCACCTCTCTGCCTCCTTCTATCAGCATGTCCTTTGAGTTTCTCTGTAGCCATGATATTGGATTCCACCTCTAAGGCTGCATCTTGCATTTCAGCTAGAGTAGCACATCTTCTCTCTCTTAATAGCAGGAAGAAATCAGAATCAAAGGCATTGGCATAGGTGATTTTGGCAGAGGTGGGGGTAGGATTTACTTCAGCTGGTATCTTGCTATACATACAATTGAATTTTTTATTAAAATCAGACAATGACTCCCCATTTCCCTCTTGAGGTTGCCAAACTCGGTATGGTAGTATAGCAGATCTTTCTTATCTCCCCAATGCTTTAAAAACACATCATCTAATGCTTCAATGTCTGCTATAGACCTAGGGGTCAGCTATTTGAACCACTTTCTAGCCTCTCCATCAAGGCTTTAGACAAATACTCTCATCCACACATCATCTTCACTGATATTTAGGTTATCAGCATAGCCATAAAAAGAATCAAGGTGTTCTTCAGCTACTATTCCCTCTGTACTAGTGAACTTAGGCATGTATTTATGATATTCTCTTGCAGGCATGGCATTCAAACGAAAAGGCAGGACCAGGGGTCCATACCTAGCAGCTATGATTCTCTCCATCTTGGTGGGTGCTTGTGGGCCTGCCATGACTGGGGCAGATGGAAGGGTACTGGCAGTTTGAAAGGTAGGGATTTGAGAAATGACTGACAGGGCTAAAGGAATATGATGGACTGGAAGGGGGGTTTTCTTTGGACTGAGATCCAAAGGGGAACTTATTGAACAAGGAGCTTTATTAATCTCTGAGAGTATTTCTTCATTGACAGTGCTAGGCTCTATATTTTCAACATGTGCATGCTCAGTTTCAAGCTTTTCTTGTAGAGATACATAAGATTGTTTAAGCTTACCTGATCTTGATGCTCCTTTTCGTGATATATTGCTTTGCTTGACAATATTCTCAGGGTCAGACATTAGGTCAGCTAGTGATTTTTGAGGATTTCTCCAAGTGTGTCTCACAAACTGAGCCAGAACTGTGATGTGGAGTTGTCAAAAGGTTGGTCCTCCAGTAGAGTCGCCAGATAGATGATTACAACCAGAAATGTGTCCAGACTTTTTCTATCATCAAAGTTGGATCTGTGTCATTCTCCCAGGGAAGCTAAGCTTCAATCTCCTCTCCCCGGCAATGGCGCCAATTATGTTAGGATTCCAAGAAACTCTCCTAGGTTTTAGCTCGGAGATGCCTAGTAACATATAAATTCAACTGTTGTTGCAGGTTTAATGGAAGGAATGATGGTTTGGTTCAAGCCGGATAACCACTTCTACTTTGTTTCACTCCAGACATGCATGAACACCCTTAGACTACAAAGCTTTAGACCACCAATGCTCACAGTTTAGATATAAGGTGAATATGGAGAATACTAACCACACCAGCAGATACACAAGACCATGTGATGGCCGGCTACAACTAGTAAAGAAACCTGTAAATCTAATCTATTAATGCAAGACAGGATGACAACTCTCTTGCATTAGATAGAAAGAAACCTGAGCAACCTATTCAGTGATGCAATCAATACTTTAACATAGAGATAAGATGACAATTATCTAGTGCTAAACACCAAGAGCTCAAGAACACAACACATCAAGCACAAGCTTAGAATAAGAAGAAAATGGACAATGATCAGTTAACAGCAAAAGAAGCTTGTATTAGCTGAAAATGAAGATGAGACGCTGCGAGTGACAAAATGTTTACAGTCTCCAGAGATTGAACTTTACATCAAATTCCAACCTTGATTACATCGTGCTTCTAGATATTTATAAGTTTACAATACTAGGGCACTTGGTTGTTCAGGTCCGGAGGGGTCATAATTGACCACCAACTACATTTAACCGCCTGATGAAGTCTCTGAACAAGGTGGCTTGTTTCAGTGGATGAATCTGATCTTCTCAGGTGCTATGTTGTCCTTTAGGCAGTTGGAGTGCTCGTATCGGTGGAGTTCATGACTGATAAATTCAGTTACAGAGTCGTGCTATGTCCTTTTCTCCCTTGGCCATGCTTTCTGTTAAATATGGTTGTTGGGGGTCTGACTGTGACTGATGATGGCGGAGCTGGTCATCTCCTTCTTCGGGCAACAGAATGGTCAAAGGACGTGGAATGCACGGGTAGGTGGACGATTTGGGTGAGCGAGAAGAATGACCATCGAATCGGGGAAATGAACGGCGGAGGTTACCGGCTGAGGTGGGAGCGGGGTGAGTTAGGGCCATTAGATCTTCAGCGGACAGATCGGATGGTCGTCGGGTGTCAGAGTTGCACGAGCATGTGACAAGGTGCTCAAGTAGGATTCAAGGAGGAAGAATAAATGTTTAAGTATGGATTGGATAGTAACTTGTTGTAGTTGAAGCCCGAAGAGAAGGCCCTAAGCTTCACAAAATGTGCTGTCACATATACAATAAAGCAACTAGCTGAAGGAGATTTCAAAACACAGCAAAAGTTACTCATAAGGCTCTTTGACCTGTTGTTCTTGACTTTCCACCAGGGAAATCCATCCCCAAGTGGAGCCACTGTTATACTCCTATACCAATAGGTGTCATATTTCATGATTGACTTGATAAGCTCTATAATATGTTCATCCCTTTCCTTGTTGCAAAGGTTTTCCATATTATCAAAAAATCAAAAAATGTAAAAAATGTAAAGAGGGTATGCCCTAAAAGAAAAATCAAAGGGTAAAAAGAATAAAATGGTCAAAAAAGTGAAAGAAATGAACCCTAAACAAAAATAGACCAGGAAAGTGTGCAAGTCCAAAATGCCACTACTTTTTCGTTTTCTGTAATAAGCATTGTGTGCAACTTGTTAAACTTTATGCCACAATTGATGAAAGGCCAAAAAGCTTAATCTTGGCTAGTTCAAGTTTGAATTTCCTGTTTTAGAGATAGAGAATAAAAGTCTGACCAAACTGTTTAATTTTGGCAGATAAGTAGATAGGTAGAGAAGCAAAGGAGCTCAACAGTTTAATCTGAACCCTTGGAAGTAATAAGTGCAGACTTAGGTAGGCTTGCCATGCAAAGAAAAGAAAAGTTGATGAAGGTTTGCTAGTCCAAGTGTGCCCAAATAAAGAAGGAAAAAATGCTAGGCAAAGTAGGTAGGGTAGGTAGATTGGTGTTGCAGAATGATACATGTGATGGATTATTTTCTAAAAATGTGTTAACTTTCACTTCTATCACAAGTGCAATGGCAGACATTATACTTGAAGCAGCTCAAGCGAGACAAGGTTTCATAACTAACTCCCCTTCATATTTTTCCCTAATCATTCACTAATTTCCCCAAAATATCAAGAATATGTTCTTAATATCACCAAAAACCATTCATTTCATATCATAAACTCATTTTCTTAAGGAAATCCCTACTTTACTTGGGAAAAAATATAAGGTCACCAACAAACCCCTCTTTTCCCCTTTAGCCTAAGTTTTTTAACCCTATAACTTAGCGCTTTCCACTTCAAAATTCATATTAACTTTAATTTATATTATTTAAATCCCACTTTATTGCCCGATCCCGTATTGTATAAATATATTAAAAACCCCACATATTAATATTCCCTCCCCGGTCGAAATACAACCATAGCACTGCAAAACAGGGATTAACAGGTTTATTTGAAACCCGTTAATAACCTTTTCCCCCTCGCAACAAAGGGTTAATTAACCACCTGGGTTAATTAATAACTAGTCCCATGAACCAATGAAAACCACCCCGATACATTTAAAACATGGTTTAATACATTGGGCCCGCAGCAGGTAAACCCCCGCCATGTTTAAAGCGCGTCCGCCGTCAGATCAACTCGTTCTCATTTGACGGTTGATAACCATTTCGCGACCCCCCTAACCTCCGCCTTTTAACACGCGATCGCTCGACGGTTTTCTGTCGTACCTCCGCCACGCGTCGCACTTTCAGCGTGCTCACTCACCCTCTTCCCGAAACCACTTGACCCCAAAGGCGGTGCGGGCAAAACCGCTTACCACCCACTAACATCATCTGTCATCTGCCACATCACCTGCCCCCGTACTCCCGCTGACGTCATCCATACTGCTTACATCATCCATCCTTCAAATCAAAAATTCCCGCCAAAACTTCATTTTGTCGAATAAAAAGGATAAAATCGTCATTTTTTGCTACATTTTTCTGCATACAACGCTCCAGGAATTTAAAACTTCCGAGTTCACAGTTCCAGTTTTCAACTATCGCCCAACCAGAAAAGTTACAACGTGAGCTCCGCAGCCTTCCATTCAACTTGCATAGTGTAGTCTTCCTCTTTAATATAGTTCAAAACAACACCAAGGGACTTCCAAGCTCGCACAAAAAGGAAATAAAAGGATATACAGGGATACTTGCTACCTTAACCGGTGGACCTTCAGAGACATGAATTTCCAGAGAAAAGTGGTGAGAAGACACGCTCGCAGTTTTTTTTTATCAGAACACGATGGACAGTGATGAGCAGGAGTCAAAACACAGTTAAAGAGTATCAGTTCAGCATTAAAGAGTATTAGTTCAGCATTAAAGTGTATCAGATCAACGATAAAGATGTCAGAGCAGAATTAAAGAAAGTAGATCATTATTAAAGAGCACAGTTAAGACAGGCAGCCAACACATAGTTACTACAGAAGACTGCTGCCAGCCGAATTAAAACAACCTGCCTCCAGCACAACACCAGTTTACTCTTTTCCTATCGTAGAGACTAGTTGTTTCTTTGTACTTGTAAATTATTATTAGTTAAACCTAGATATTATCTCACAGCTGTTATGAGATATTTGTTGTACAATTTTTTTGTATAAATACCCCCTCCATTAGAGTATTTGGGTGGCGTGTGGATTCCTAGACTTTGTTGTAACATTGATTTTTGGAATAAAGAGATGTTGGAATCAAACTGTTGTATGGCCTACTGGATGAAGAATTGAAGCAGAGTACTTGTCACAGACTTCTTGAATCAACTACTGGATCAATAAGTCCTCTATATCTTGTGTTTTACAGTTCTCTTGTTTATTATATCATCTGTGTTTCATAATCTGAATGATAAAGGAAAAGATTAACTTCAGAATATGCTTGATTGCACTCTGTTTTCAGTGTTTATTGTTCTCTGTGTTTTCTTTAGAATTTGGATAAGCAGTGAACTCTTAATTGCTCCTGTTTCCTGATTCTTTCATGCTTATTATTTGCTAAGGAATACTTAACTGCTCTTTATCAGTAATCATCCATTTTCCCTCTCCAAATAGGTTGAAGGATTCTTAACTGCCCTTCACCCATTTTGAGCCCATTCCATCTGTTTCAAGCCTTGATTTGTTCCCTGTTTGATTACCTTGCTCTGTGAAGCCATCCTTTGTTAAGAAACCAAATCCAGAAAGTTGTCTTCTTTGACTCCATTAGCCCAATGGACTGAACTACTCTATTTTACCTCTCTGCTCTATTGAATGTCACCACCCAACTCAAACAAAACCCTTGAACTTCATAACTAGCCTAATACCTTTAAAAAAAAACAAAGCTAAATCATAAAGAGAGAGCCCTCTCTAGATAAAGATTGGCTAGATTCTATACCTAAAAGATTGGTCTGTGGTTACCTCGACATCCTTCCATTTCTTACAACTTTGGGGAAAACCTAAGTGATAACATCATTGTCGACTCCACTAGGGAACTGAATAATTGTTTGTTACTACTATTTTTTGTATATGCTACAGACAAAGCCTGAAGTTAGCAAGGTAGCCTTTGAAATGCTTTTGCTTTGCAATTGCAGAAGTAAATGAATGCTGCTTCAGTTTATCTCTGGTCTAGCTTATAGATTGGACAATTGGTTTCAGATACTTGATCAGTTCCTCTTTTTGAAAAAGTCTTTAGGAAAGTGCAAAACTCCCACATCTAAAACCTCCTAGAAGGGACTGTTAAAGTTCTATTGTTAAATCTATTTCAAGAAAAAAAACCAAAAACACACCTAGAAACTGGCTTCAGAAAAGATTCATTACACCAGATCAAATCCTGATCCTAATCCCCCACCTGTGTTTGAAAATCCTAATATGATTCCTAGGATTCTTAGAAGACAAGGGAAACAAGAAAATCCTGCTAGTTCTCGGCCTCTATACAGATCAAGATCCTGTCCTGTGAGCTACCCTAAGGACAAACCTTTTGATGAGTATTTTGAAAACTCTTTATTTAATACCTTTTCAGAATCTGGATTGACCCACACAGTTCAAAATCCAATATTCATTGAAAATTTGCAGATTGAAGTTGTTACTTCACACCTTGAGAGACATTTTAACAACTCCATTCAATCTGAGCTTACCTCTGAAAGAACACCAAACCTTTCTGTGATTACTACAGCTTCTCCAAGTTCACCATCAACACCTCCAACTACCCTTTCCACTCCTCCATCTACAACACACATTCCCATTGTTATCCCTACTCCTCTAGTTGTCACATCTATTTTTGCAACCATGGAAAACCGATATACTCCCCTAAACTTACCTGCCAATCCAGGGGCTCTGCCCCAAGACTATCAAAGTAAAATCC
Organism: Pinus tabuliformis; assembly: GCA_031772625.1. Lineage (NCBI taxonomy): Eukaryota > Viridiplantae > Streptophyta > Pinopsida > Pinales > Pinaceae > Pinus > Pinus tabuliformis. The sequence continues at coordinate 632,152,969 of CM062810.1, read as the reverse complement.
CTTCTTTTGAAGGTACTGGCACTTACACAGCCCAACAACATACCAATAAAATGACCGACTATTTTGAAAGTTATGAGATTGATGCTGATGATGTTAGAATGAAAGTATTTGTTCAAATTTTAACTGGAGATGTTAGAACCTGGTTTATAACCCTCCCTGCAAATAGTATCAATGACCCACAAGCTCTTTATCAGACCTTGTTGAACAGATGGGAAAATAAGAAATATCCTCTCCACATTTTATTAGAGTATGAAAATCTAAGAAGAGGCACACAAGAAATCGTCCAATATTATTGTACCAGATTCAATAATGTCTACAATGCTATTCCTCAAAATCTCAGACCTCCTCCAGAATTGGCCTTGATCAAATTCCCTGATGCATTTGATTCTGATATGGAATACTAACTTAGGGAAAGAGCCCCTCGGAACTTAGAAGAGATTCAAAGTATAGCTGTCAGTGTTGAGGCCAACCTAATTTCTAAACGATCTAGAGCCAGAGCTGAAAGGAGGACACCTTTCAAAGAAGAACCTTCTGCCTTCGAACAGAAATTAGATGCTATTATTAAAGGAATGGATAGAATTGGAGATAGAGTAGAAACAATTGAGAGAAAATCCCCTTGGGATGGTCAACCAAGCAATACTGAGAGAAATCCAAATTTCAGGAAGAACCAAAATCCTAACACTCGAAAGACAGGGCCTGACCAAAATATTAGGCCCCCATTTCAAGAAAATTATGCTGAAGCCTCAACTTCTGATGAACCAACAGAAGACACTCAAATTAATTTGATAGGACTCAACAATGAACAACAAGTTTTCTTGACCCAAGAGGATCAAGAAGCTCACATCCTTAAACAATTCCAAATTCAGTCAGGTGAATCATTTGACTTTAGGGAGGGATATGACACAGCCATTTATGAAGTCCACAAACAATACAATCTGAGGAGCAGAAGAATAGATGTCACTCAAATCAATAAACAAAAAGATACCAAGCAGCCCAACAAAGGTAAAATCAGTAACCACCTTGTACATATTCTTGCTAGAACAGGTCCTAACCCAAATAACCCAATTGTTGAAGATGTATCAGATAATCAGCCACATAACAAACAACCTTCCATTTCTATTCCTTCTAAAGGAAAAGCAGGAGAGCCTCTAGAACTCGATTTGGAAACAACTTCAGCCCATAATCCCACTCCTGAAGAGGAGAAAAACGCAAAAAATCCAGCTGTCCGAAATACAAGAACTCAGACCGAAAAACCTTTCAATCTTGAGATAGAAGTAGGCAAACTAAAGATAGTTGTTCCATTATCAGAATTAGCTAAACATGATGTCTACAGAAGTCAAATCAGCAGATCACTCAAAATTTCTGTGAACGAAGATTCAATAAATGTTTTTGATGACCAGCCTGAATTGATATTTGGCCCTGGAGTAAATGGAAAAATAGTAGAGGGAGAAGTTCCTCCTTTCTATGTAGGTTTAAACATACATGATAAAATACTTCATAATGCCATGTTTGATTCTGGTGCTTCCCATAACTTAATGCCTAAATCTGTAATGGAGAGACTAGACCTTGACATCACCAGGCCATATAAAGACCTTTTCTCTTTTGATTCAAGTCAGGTCAAATGTTTGGGTTTAATCAAAGACTTATGTGTGTCACTAGTCCAATATCCTACCAAAACCATCTTAATGGACATAGTAGTAGCTGATATTCCACCAAAGTATGGCATGTTATTGTCTAGATCTTGGGGTGCAAAGCTTCAAGGATCTCTACAGTTAGACATGTCTTATGCTACTATTTCAGTATTTGGTCAACCCAAGAAACTATACAGAGAAACCTTAATGAAGTATGTAGTAAGTAGTCAAGAGAAACCTCAAAATTTCCCTATCTACTCAGTACATTCAGATATGGATTCTTTTATCCTTTACAATGCTGAAATTGATCCCCCACATGAAATAAAAGTTTTAGCAGATGAAACAGAAAAAATTGCAAATGAAAGGTCTAGTGTCTGAATCCAAGAAATCTCTAAAAATCATGAAACATCAGATAAACTAGAAGAAACTAAAAAACCAAATCTCCCTATTGAACAGATCCCTGAAACTCTAGATACTAAATATGAACATGAAATCCTTTGGTACTTAGAATTTGATGGTTTTGTGAACAAATTAGGAGTAGGAGTAGGAGTCTGGGTGCACAATATTGAAAACAATCATGCTAAAGGCCATGCCTATAGGTTAAACTTTAGGTGCACTAATAATATGGCTAAATATGAAGCTCTATTGCTAGGTCTTAAACTGGTCAAGAAATTGGGATCAACTAGAGTGTCAGTCCTGGGAGATTCTAATTTAATCATTCAACAGATAAAAGGGAAGTTCTTAACAAATGATCCGAGATTAAGAGAGTACAGAGGAACAACTATAGAGATCCTCAATACATTTCTAGAAACTCAGCTTGCCAAAATCCCAAGAAAACATAACTTGCAAGCTCATAACCTGGAAATGTTTGCCAGCACCTGTAAATTGCCATTTGAACCAAATCATCAATTCACAGCTGAAATTAGACACAGGCCAGCCATACCTGATAATGTGAAGAACTGGCAAGTGTTTGACAGTGATAATCAGATCAACAATTTTTTAACCCTTGAAGAAGAATTTTCCAGCACTAACGTAGATGTAGATACAGTTAGTGAGGTTGATCCAACAAATTAGATAGAAATAGACATTTCAGCAGAAAATGCAACTCAAATGCTTCATCCAATGAAATTTACTAAAAAGGAAATACAAGATCTTAAAGAAACATAGGTTGATGAGATTATTGAAGGAGAATATGAAATTATCAATTTGAAAGACAATCATTTGCCCAAAGGATTAACTCCTTTGGAATATCTCTTTGATTTCAACAATATTCCAAAGAAACCCCAGATGGAACCTCTAAAAGCAGATATTGAAGACTACAACATAGGAACTAAAGAGAATCCAAAAATGGTAAAATTGTCCAAAACTTTGCCCCCGGATCAAAAACTTAAGTATGTTGAACTAATCAAAAAATTCCAGGATGTTTTTTCCTGGAGCTATGAAGACCTGAAATCTTATGACACCTCTGTAATTCAACATACAATACCCCTTAAGGAAAATGAAAAACCATTCAAATAAAAGCTCAGAAGAATCAAACATGTACTGCTTCCTTTAATTGAAAAAGAAATCAAACGAATGCATGATGCAGGGATAATTGCTCCAATCAGATTTTCAAAGTGGGTGTCTAATTTAGTGCCTACCAGGAAGAAAACATGAGAAATCAGATTATGTGTTGACTTAAGAAATGTAAACAAGGTTTCTTTGAAAGACAATTACCCTTTACCTAAGATGAATCACATTTTACAAAGAGTAGTAGGTGCTTCTAGGATTTCACTTTTGGATGGGTTTTCAGGTTTTAATCAGATTCTGGTTCATCTTGATGAACAAGAAAAGACTGCATTTACCACACCATGGGGTACATTCAAATATGTTAAAATGCCATTCGGACTTAAGAATGCATGGGCAACCTTTAAACGAGCCATGGACATAGCTTTTGCAAAAGAAATTCATGATTTTCTGGTTATATATCTAGATGACCTCACTATGTTTTCTAGATCAGATCAGCAACATTTAGATCATTTAAGACAAGTGTTTTTAAAATGCAGAAAGTATGGTATTTCATTAAATCCTAAAAAGTATTTGTTTGGTCTAGAAGAAGGCAAACTGTTAGTCCATATCATCTCCAAAGACGGCATCAGAATTGATCCTGCTAGAATAGAAGCTATTCTGCAAATACCCCACCCCAGAAATGTCAAAGAACTTCAAGCTTTCCTACGAAAGATTAACTTTTTGAGAAGATTCATATCTAATCTGGCTGAGTTAATTAGAGTGCTGAACAATATGTTAAAAAAGGATTCAAAGGTTAAATGGACAGTAGAAGTCAAACAAGCATTTGAAGAAATTAAAATGGCTTTGACCATAACACCAGTCCTTACAAGTCCAAAGTTCAATAGAGACTTCATAATTTTCTCTTTTGCATCAAAACACACTATAACAGCTGTTTTACTGCAAAAAGATGATCAAGGATATGAAAAACCCATAGCCTTTTTCAGTAAAGCACTTAGAGATGCACCTCTAAATTACAAAATCATAGAAAAATAGGCTTTTGCATTTGTGAAAACTATTCAAGACTTCAGAGTCTATATATTGTACTCCCATGTAGTAGCTTATGTACCAAATGTTGTTGTCAAAGACATCCTGACTCAGGATGGAATTGAAGGCAAACGAGGTAAATGGATAGCTAATATATTGGAGTATGATATTGAAATAAAACCTACAAAGCTTATAAAAGGACAGGGATTGGCTAAACTCATGACTGAAACAAACTTTCAAGCCCTGGATATTAATGAACTGGATAATGAACAGGAGATGGCGACTCCACAAATCAGCCAGGCCTTCTTAGAATCACCTTGGTATGCTGATATAATTCATGTATTATTAAACCTGCAGGCTCCTCCAGGGTTATCCAGAACAAAGAAAAGGTTTTTAAAGATGAAAGCTTCAAAATTCTGTATTTTAGATAATGCTCTTTTTTGGAAAAATCATGAAGGTATTCTATTGAATTGTTTAATAAAAGAAGAAGCTGACAAAGTTCTCAAAGAATTTCATGCAAGGGACTGTGGTGGACACCTTTACTGGAAATCAACTGTAGACAAAATCCTAAGGGCTGGATTTTACTGGCCAACCTTGTTCGCTGATGTAAAGAAGTTTTTCATTGCTTGCCGCAAATGCCAAATTTTTGAAGGCAAAAGGAAACTGTTACCCTTACCCTTCAGACCAATTTGCACTGAAAAGCCCTTTCAATAATGGGGTTTGGACTTCATTGGAGAAATACACCCTCCCTCTTCTGGCCAGCATAAATGGATTCTTACTGCCATAGACTATTTCACCAAATGGATAGGAGCCATTCCTTCTAGACAAGCCAATGATACAGTGATTATAGGATTCTTAGAAACCAACATATTGTCTAGATTTGGCTGTCCTGAAAAGATCATAACCGATAATGCTGCTACCTTCAAATCCAAGAAAATGATAAATTTCTGTAACAAATACCATATCACTTTAGGCCATTCCACAACCTATTACCCTCAAGGTAATGGTCTGGCTGAATCTTCCAATAAAAGCCTGATTAATATTATTAATAAATTGTTGGAAGAGAACAAGAAAAACTGGCACAAGAAACTTACAAATGCACTATGAGAAAACAGACTTACTACAAAGAGATCGGAACTAGCCCTTATGAGTTAGTTTATGGCATGGAGGTTGTATTTCCTTCATCTTTAGGAGTTCCTGTAATGAGATTACTGCAAGAAGCTCAGGTGGAACCCAATGACATTCAAAGGAGAATAAATCAGACCATCCATTTGCAGCATACCAGAGAAGAAGTACACCAAAGATCCCAAGTGTTACAAGAAAAACTCAAGAAAGTATTTGATAAAATGACCAAAGCAGAAGACTTCTACCTTGGAGACAAAGTTCTAAGGTGGGATTCCAGGAGAGAAGACAAAGAAAAACATGGGAAGTTTGACTTCCTGTGGAAATGGCCATTTATCATCCAGGGATTGCAAGGGAACAATACTTACTTTCTGAAGAGCCTGTATGGCATAGAAACAGAAGAAGGGCTAGTGAATGGTCAAATGCTGAAACATTACTTTGATCCTGTTTTTTAAAGTATTTTGACTCTAAACACGTTGTTATATTTAGTGAAGATGAAAAGTATTCAGAGCACTTGGATACAATGGAGAATAAAGAGCAGAAACGATTGGCCAAGCACTTAAATCAAGCAGCAGTGTGGAATGAGGTCAGATCTCAAGTTATGCAAGAGAAGGTTAAGAAGATTTTGATAAAAAGACCAAGGCTAAAAGTTCCTACCCAAGTGACAAGGTGCTCAAGTAGGATTCAAGGAGGAAGAATAAATGTTTAAGTATGGATTAGATAGTAACTTGTTGCAGTTGAAGCCCGAAGAGAAGGCCTTAAGCTTCACAAAATGTGCTGTCACATATACAATAAAGAAACTAGCTGAAGGAGATTTCAGAACACAACAAAAGTTACTCATAAGGCTCTCTGACCTAATGTTCTTGACTTTTCACCAGGGAAAGCCATCCCCAAGTGGAGCCACTATTATACTCTTATACCAATAGGTGTCATATTTCATGATTGACTTGATGAGCTCTGTAATATGTTCATCCCTTTTCTTGTTGCAAAGGTTTTCCATATTATCAAAAAATAAAAAATGTAAAAAATGTAAAGAGGGTATGCCCTAAAAGAAAAATCAAAGGGTAAAATGAATAAAATGGTCAAAAAAGTGAAAGAAATGAACCCCAAACAAAAATAGACAACGAAAGTGTGCAAGTCCAAAATGCCACTACTTTTTCATTTTCTGTAATAAGCATTGTTTGTAGCTTGTTGAACTTTATGCCACAATTGATGAAAGGCCAAAAAGCTTAATCTTGGCTAGTTCATGTTTGAATTTCCTGTTTTAGAGATGGAGAATAAAAATCTGACCAAACTGTTTAATCTTGGCAGATAAGTAGATAGGTAGAGAAGAAAATGAGCTCAACAGTTTAACCTGAGCCCTTTGAAGTAATAAGTGTAGACTTAGGTAGGCCTGCCATGCAAAGAAAAGAAAAGTTGATGAGGGTTTGCTAGTCCAAGTGCGCCCAAATAAAGAAGGAAAAAATGCTAGGCAAAGTAGGCAAGGTAGGTAGATTGGTGTTGCAAAATGATACCTGTGATGGATTATTTTCTAAAAATGTGTTAACTTTCACTTCTATCACAAATGCAGTGGCGGACATTATACTTGAAGCAGCTCAAGCGAGGCAAGGTTTCATAACTAACTCCCCTTCATATTTTTCCCTAATCATTCACTAATTTCCCCAAAATATTAAGAATCTGTTCTTAATATCACCAAAAACCATTCATTTCATTTCATAAACTCATTTTCTTAAGTAAATCTCTACTTTACTTGGGAAAAAATATAAGGTCACCAACAAACCCCTCTTTTCCCCTTTAGCCTAAGTTTTTTAACCCTATAACTTAGCGCTTTCCACTTAAAGATTCATATTAACTTTAACTTATATTATTTAAATCCCGCTTTATTGTCTGATCCTGTATTGTATAAATATATTAAAAACCCCACATATTAATATTCCCTCCCCGGTCGAAATACGACAATAGCACTATAAAACAGGGATTAACAGGTTTATTTGAAACTCGTTAATAACCTTTTCCCCCGCGCAACAAAGGGTTAATTAACCACCTGGATTAATTAATAGCCAGTCCCACAAACCAATGAAAACCACCCCAATACATTTAAAACATGATTTAATACATCGGGCTCGCAGCAGTTAAACCCTTGCCATGTTTAAAGCGCGTCTGCCGTCCGATCAACCCGTTCTCATCCGACGGTTGATAACCATTTCGCGACCCCCCTAACCTCCGCCTTTTAATGCGCGATCGCTCGGTGGTTTTCCGTCGTACCTCTGCCACACGTCGCGCTCTCAGCTTGCTCGTTCGCCCTCCGCCCGAAACCACTTGACCCCAAAAGTGGTGCAGGCAAAATTGCTTACCACTCGCTAACGTCATCTGTCATCTGCCACGTCACCTGCCCCTGTACTCCCGCTGACGTCATCTGTACTGCTTACGTCATCCGTCCTTCAAATAAAAAATTCCCGCCAAAACTTCATTTTGTCGAATAAAAAGGGTAAAATCGTCATTTTTGCTACATTTTTCTGCATACAGCGCTCCAGGCATTTAAAACTTCCGAGTTCACAGTTCCAGTTTTCAACTATCGCCTGACCAGAAAAGCTACAACGCGAGCTCCGCAACCTGCCATTCAACCTGCATAGTGTAGTCTTCCTCTTTAATACAGTTCGAAACAACACCGAGGGACTTCCAAGCTCACACAAAAAAGAAATAAAAGGATATACAGGGATACTTGCTACCCTAACCAGTGGACCTTCAGAGACATGAATTTCCAGAGAAAAGCGGTGAGAAGACACGTTCGCAGTTTTGTTTTACCAGAACACGATGGACAGCGATGAGCAGGAGTCAAAACACAGTTAAAGAGTATCAGTTCAGCATTAAAGAGTATCAGTTCAGCATTAAAGTGTATCAGATCAACGATAAAGATGTCAGAGTAGAATTAAAGAAAGCAGATCAGAATTAAAGAGCACAGTTAAGATAGGCAGCCGATGCAGAGTTACTACAGAAGACAGCTGCCAACCGAATTAAAACAATCTGCCTCCAGCACAACACCATTTTACCCTTTTCCTATCGTAGAGACCAGCTGTTTCTTTGTATTTGTAAATTATTATTAGTTAAACCTAGATATTATCTCACAGCTGTTATGAGATATTTGTTGTACAAATTTTTTGTATAAATACCCCCTCCATTAGAGTATTGGGGGTGGTGTGTGGATTCCTAGACTTTGTTGTAACACTGATATTTGGAATAAAGAGCTATTGGAATCAAACTATTGTATGGCCTACTGGATGAAGAATTGAAGCAGAGGACTTGTCACAGACTTCTTGAATCAACTACTGGATCAATAAGTCTTCTATATCTTGTGTTTTACAGTTCTCTTGTTTATTATATCATCTGTGTTTGATAATATGAATGATAAAGGAAAAGATTAACTTCAGAATATGCTTGATTGCACTCTGTTTTCAGTCTTTATTGTTCTCTGTGTTTTCTTTAGAATTTGGATAAGCAATGAACTCTTAATTGCTCATGTTTCCTGATTCTTTTATGCTGATTATTTGCTAAGGAATACTTAACTGCTCTTTATCAGTAATCATCCATTTTCCCTCTCCAAATAGGTTGAAGGATTCTTAACTTCCCTTCACCCATTTTGAGCCCATTCCATCTGTTTCAAGCCTTGATTTGTTCCCTGTTTGACTACCTTGCTCTGTGAAGCCATCCTCTGTTAAGAAACCAAATCCAGAAAGCTGTTTTCTTTTACTCCATTAGCTCAATGGATTGAACTACTCTGTTTTACCTCTCTGCTCTATTGAATCTCACCACCCAACTCAAACAAAACCCAACTCTGGAATGCTTAATGTAATTCCTGGAACTCTTCCGAAACTGGCAAGAAGCTGAAGTATTCTGCTAGAGGAAGTGTCCCAAATTACCAACTAAAGGCATGCTCAGGGGCATCTTTGTCTTTGGCTACAACTCTGAATCTGGTATGGCAAGTTGTGGCTCAGACTTGCTTGATGTGGCTTTGAAGCTTGTAGATGACCATTGTTTCCCCCCTGTCAGATACAAGGTGAGAAGATGAAGAAATCTCAATTGCAAGACGGTTCAATACTCTAGAACAAGTTCTGACATGTGACTGGAATATCTTCTTGGTTGTTGATGCCTATTGCCAAGAAGCGATCCACCAAGATGAATCTTTTTTCTTACAAGAGGTTTGTTTCTGAAGCATCTGTTTGAAGAATTATTGGTTTTATGACAGTGCTTACATGGATGAAGATCAAAACAGTGATCTTTCAGATGGCCAACTCGGTCACAGTGTTGGAATTTCACAATTTGTTGTTGTGGAAGAAGGGCAAAATCTGGAATAGCTAGAGGTGAACTGTCATGAGGAGCAGGTGAAGATGAATCATCCTGAAGAAATCCAGCACTTTGAAATTGAACTGGTTTGGAGTAGTCTGGAATATGAAAGGACACATCCTTGTCATATCCAAGACCAGCTATGTGCTTGTTGTGGACAAGATCTTCCCAAGGTCTGATGATGGGATTGGGAAGTGTAAGTTGAACTTCTGCATCTGCATGTAACCTTGCTGCTTTATTGGGTACTAACTCTGAATGAACTATAACATTATTGTCTTGCTGTTTATGGGAGTCTGTTTCAATCTTTTGAAAAGAAACAGGTTTAGAATGATGACTCCATTGCTGTAGTTGAGATTCAAGCTGCAAAAATTCAATATGTTCTTGTGCATACGGTAGACATCTTTGAATTTCAAAGAGAGAGTCTTTGTTGATTTTGACTATGTTTTTTACACTAGAATGTATTAGTGTATTCAGTAACTCTAATACTCCATAAAGTCTTCCCATTTTGTCAACAAATGGAATTCTGTAAATGTGGAGTGTCAGCTTCAATTAAAAATAAACTTATTTAACTTATTTTCAAAGATATTAGATGTTGCTCCAATTTCGATTTGCACCAAGTTTTGGCTGAATGGTGAAATCATACAACTTTTGGAATAAGGGGATAACTTCTATATACTTTAATACTCTACGGGAACTTCAACACCAAACACAAAAACCTTTTAAATACAATGCCCCAACTGGGGCAGCAGCAACTACAAACTTGCTTGGATCCTTCAAATACTCCTTCACTTTCTCGGCCAGTGGAAAAGAATAGTCAAGTTCAATAGCGACTACTAATACATTCTTGTAACCGTTGATGATAGCATGAGGAATAGCTGCAATTGTGGGATAACTGATCGCCAGAGAAAGAGTTGTCACACTAGAAATACCAGCAGGAAATTTCTATATTAAATCATCCTCTGTCAGATCAAGAACTTCAGGATCAAATACCAATCCATTGTCGTATACAGACTGCACAATCAATCCATCGGAAAATGGCCGAATGCCAAGCTTTGCCAGCAAAACTGCCTCAAAAGAACCAGCCTTGTCTCCTTTCTTAATAAGCTCCATGGGTGTTATAATTTCAACAGTACCTTTGTTAAGAGTTCACTGCACCACCAGTGTAGCTCGAATTCGTTGATACAAACGCCCAGAAAAATAATGGAGGCACAACCTCTTCCCCCGGTCTAGCTAATAACTCCTCTCAAGAATTTTGGACGTAAGCAGATACTGTAGACTTATCTAGGGCTGAGAAAATTCAAATGCAAATGCGCCACCGTTTCCTCTGGCTCGCAAATTCTAGCACTCCACACAAACTAAATTTATAGGCGCAGAAGATCATGCAAAGCATAAGCACTTCAATTATGAAAGACAACCCAGATACGGCTGCCAGCTAATATCAAAGACCACATTACTCTATGATGCTACTATGACTTTGCTACAAGTAAATACAAAATGCAGCTACTGCTGCAGGATTATACAAGTAGATGCAAAAAACCCAGAGATGATATTTGCCTCTGGCTCGATTGAAGCGAATCATAAAGTTGGGCAGAGACGTTCGTCAAGTAACTTGATGAGAGCGATTATGAGGTCAATACTCAATTCGATGAATCCAGGGTGATACAACAGAAATTATCTGCTCTAATTGCAATTACAAAGCACCATGGCTAATTCGAAAAGCACAGAATTTAATCAAGTTGTGTATTTACCGCGTTAAAGACGACAACACAAGGGCAAATAAGTTGGTGTAAAGCTAAAACCCTTGCAGCTGTTCGATCGCACCAATTCTGAGTGCTTCACCGATCGCACCAATTCAGAGTGCTTCACCGATCTCACGCATAGGCCACGAGCATATCAACTGAGGACTCTTTTACCACAAGTTTCATCACCACCATAGGAATTGACTTTAAGATCAGGATATTTGAGCTTGATGGGAAGCGGATTAAATTACAGATCTGGGACACTACTGGTCAAGAGCGTTTCCCGGACGATTACAATAGCATACTATCGGAATGCTATGGGTATTCTTCTGGTGTATGATGTCACGGATGAATCATCATTTAACAACATTTAGAACTGGATAAAGAATATTGAGCAGCATGCCTTTGATAATGTGAACAAAATACTGGTTGGCAACAAGGCTGATATGGATCAGAGTAAGAGAGTTGTCTCAACTGAACGCGGTTAAGCACTTACAATGGTATGGACTGCGGTACTTTGATTCTCCACTGCCAAAAGTGCCCTCAAAACAATTCTTTTGGGTGCAGATACATTTGCGGCCTCCTGTTCGAGTGCTGCGAGGGGTCGTTTTAATGCAAAATTCTTCTTAACAATCCTCACAGGAAATCTTACAGTAGGGTTTTAACATAGAAAACCCCGGAAAAGAAGTTCTTATATGATTCAGTAATCAGGATGGCCACCAATGGAGGAATACCGACAACACCACCACAATCAAAAAATGCACAAACACCGATAAGCAATGAGAAAACGCTCGATGGAGGAGTGGATGCCTTCGGTCGAGCGGTTGCTAATATTTCAGTGGCTCAAATATGTGAAGGTGTCGAGTTCCAATCCTACCAGCAATCTGCCCTCGAAGCTCTAACCGATATCGTCATCCGCTACCTCTGCGACCTCGGTAAGGCCGCGCACTACTACGCTGGCCTCGCAGGAAGAATAGACTACAACGTCTTCGATGTGATACATGCCATGGAGGACATGTTTTTTGCACAGGGCTTCGTGGGTGCCTCGGATGTGTTCAACCACTTGGTCTCGGGCTCAGGCACTGTGCATGAAATCATGCAGATGAGTGTGGAATTATATATTTTTTTTGAAACCAGTGCCAAAACAAACATTAATGTGGAGCAGGCCTTCTTTTCAATTGCAAAAGATATTAGGAAGAGATCCCATTCGCCCGCCCAGTGCCGCGGTTCCCTGTGGTGAAAAAACGGAAACTTTTTCCTACCTTTCTGCAGATGAAGGAAACCCTAGCTCATCAACACATTCCTCCATGGCTGCCCACGTTCCCAGATTCACACACTTATAAGAGCACTCCTGTGTGGAACGAGCGGAAAACGGATCCCCAGGTGGCCAAGGTCGAGCAGGCCAGGCAACGGCGGAAGGCCGAGCGGTCGCTGGTGAGTTTGCAGCAAGAATAATAATGGCAGTTCTGACACACAAGAAGGCGGCAGGAAGGCAGAATAGGGAGTTACAAAGTAGAGGGAAGCCAAAAATGGTGCTGGAGAAATGACAGAGGTTGCAGCTAGAATTTAGCTGAGAAAATATTCATGAAATGCAGAAGTGATGGCAGAAATGACCTACACAGAAAGGCCATAAAACAAATGGCTCAAAGTAATTATGCAGGGTAGGAATACGCCTGCTCTGATACCATGTTAAACACACACATGGCAAAGACAAATAGGAAAGATAAAACATGAGAGTACATTTTTTATTAACAAAACATATACATTTATAGTACATGGTTTGACCGTTGGGTTCCACATCCCAAGGTCTCTTGGACTTCCTTAGTATATTCCACTTCCACACTAACCCATAGAGGATTAGGTGTCCAACAACAATCATAAATTCTATAACCATTAATGGATGCCATGGTGTCCTCTTATTCCACCACCACCAATGTTGAAATGGAATTTCCCCTGTTTGATTAATCCATGTATGTTTTCAAGGTTTAATGATTAATCCATGTATGTTTCCAAGGTTTAATGTAATTTCTAATTATGTTTTCATATACCTTTATGGATTTTGATTTATTTATACAAATTGGACAAAATCATGATATATTCTTTATATCAAATACAAACATTTTTTTAATTTTTTTAATTTAATAGAGTGAAAATATTAGTACTCCATATAGTACTAGTATCATATGGAATCATTTTTTTAATGTCCTCAATTCCATTGTTATAGAATGTAATGATCCTAAATAAGAAGATAAGTGATAATAAGCAAATAATATGTGCAGCAAATTATAAAAACGAAATACATATTAAGCATCCACAGAAAAGCTGTAAATAGGGAATTGTTGAGCCATTTTTTTAAGGTTCTGAAGGCAAAATACAATAGATAACAAGATGGTGCACCTAGGCTTCTCTCAATAGACAAGCATGACCAAACCCAGGTGGGAAAATGGTTGAGCTGAAGGTTGCCCAACCGCTACACCAATCTGCACTGCACTACCCAAAAAACTACCTTTCTGCTAAAGTTTGAATGGCTGGAAAGTGCACTTATACTGCCTAGAAAACTGTGTGCTTTTAACCTTGGACTCCTTGGCCTAAACCTAGAATAACCCAGAAGGGATTTTGGTTGGTTTAGACTTCTGAAATTCGACCCCATTGGAGCCTCACCTCAGTTGTAGCTGCAAAACTCAGCCTACCAATCCTCCCGAAAACACCTCCAAAGTGTTGGGTTCACCCTTGTTATCCAACCCCTGACTACCCAGATGAGCTCTTGGACAAAATCACCTACTCCCAAGATCCACAAAAATATGCTAAGTGGCCTTTGTGATGTCCCTCAACACAACAATTCGAACTATTGGAATGTTGGCTCAGCTGGTTGTAAAACCTAGCAAGAATGTTGGTCTATTGTTGCTACCTCAGCTCCCTAACTCCTCGACAAATAATATGATCTCTGCTAGCCTCAATCTCCCTTTTTGTATTCTCTGGCTGCCTAGAAATACGCACTCCTGCTCTGCGCTGGTTAATGATGCTATGTCACTGCCCCGGAATTCCTGAAAATCCTTGTGGAACTAACTCCTTAGGGCGGGCACGAATGCTCCCCAAAAGTAGAGGTTGAATCTCCCGCTTAAGAGACTCGTGGCTAAACAGCCGATTGACTAATCTAAACAACAGAGTGAACAATTGAGTAATTTGTTTGCAAATGTCAAATATGAAACCAAAATGAGAGTTGATTTCTCCTTATAGCTCCTTGGGCCTCCTTAGCCTCTTGTGGGCCCCTTCATCCACCCGTTCGACTTTCCCACCAAGATATTTGAATGGCTAATTCGAACCCCCATGTGGGTGGCCCCCACATTCCATTAGTAGCCAAATAAAGTCGATTTGTCTCCTAAGTCCCTAAGTCGAAAGTGTGGGGTCCTCTTCCTTAGTCAAAATTGTGCAAAATTGTGTAGCAGCACCCTGTTATAAATGTGTTTGAGAAGGGACCTGACAATCCTCCCCTCCCAAATGTTGCTTTCCCTCAAGCAACCTCAAATTTGGGTGCTCCAATATGTGCTCACTCTCCCAGGTGGCATCCTCATTCAACAAGTTCTTCCAGTGCACCCAGAACTCCCTGATGGTCCTACTACTCAATTTCCTTTCACCGCTCTCCAAAATAGTCTCTAGTTCTAACACTAAGTGGCCCTCATCATCTAGTGGGGGTAGATCAGTTGTTGTTGTCACCTATTGTCCCAACACCCTTTTAAGGCATGAGACATGAAAAGCGTTGTGGATCCTACTCCCTTGAGGCAGCTCTAGCTCATAAGTAACCTCCCCAACTTGTCTAGTCACTCAATAGGGCCCATAGAAGCATCGTTGTAGCTTCTCGTCCCCCTTCTACTTTAGCGTGGACTACTTGTAAGGCTGCAGCCATAGGTATACCAAATCCCCCTCCTCGAAGTGTCTCTTTGTCCTGTGCCAGCTTAGGTAAACTTTTTGTTGATTTTGCGTTGTCACCAAATTATACTTGAGAGCCTTGAGGATATCTTGGCTCTCTTAGACCCAGTCTTTGGCCTTTGCGGCACGACTATCTCCAAAAACAATATCAGCTAAAGACAATGCATCATATCCATAAATAGCACGGAAATGAGTCATATCAATGGACATGTGGTGCGTGGTGTTGTAGCAGTACTCGCCTAGATGCAACCACCGAATCCAATTCCGTTGCTAACTAGTCACGTAGTTCCTCAGGTACCCCTCCAACCACTAATTAACTCTCTCCGTCTGGCCATCTGTTTGAGGGTGATAGTTAGTGTTAGGAGTGAACGTATTCTTGACCAGTCTGGAGAGTTCTTGCCAAAAGCCTCCCACGAATATGTTGTCCCTGTCGCTCACTATGTTCTTGGGAAGCCCATGCAATCTAAAAATCTCCCAAAAGAACATTTTTGCATCCTGTGCAGCTGTGTACCTAGTGGGTATGGCGAAAAAGTGGGAAAATTTGGTCCACCTGTCGACCACTATGTAGATGCAATCCTTCCCCTGCATTGTGGGGAGCCCTGTGATGAAATCCATACAAATAATTTCCCATTTCCCCTTAGGGATGGGAAGTGGTTGTAGCAATCCTGCGGGGTGGTCAGTTCCCCCTTGTTTGTCTGACAAGCCTCACACTATCGTACGTGATGCAGCACGTCCCCCTTGAGGCCCTTCCACGTGAATCTCTCCCTGATGGCCATATAAGTTTTCCAGAACCCCTAGTGCCCTAACAATGGTGAATCATGTGCTGCCTAGAGTACCCTCTCCATCAACTGCGACTTGGGCACTAAGAAAATGCGCCCCTTGTAATAGATGACCTCATCCATCACTTGGTAATGCTCATCTACATGGGTACCCTTCAATACATCGCATGCCCTCCTGTCTTTGGAGTACTCCACCAACAATTGAGCCTTCCAATCATGGAAGATGATAATGAAAGAGAGCCCAGCTGGTCTTCGAGATAGAGCATTGGCCACCACATTGTGCTTTCCCCGCACATACTCTATATCGAAGTCATAGGCTTGCACCTTGCTGACCCATCTCTGTTGCTTGTCTTTGAGACCCTGCTACCCCATGAAATGTCGAAGATTGTTGTGATTAGTCTTCACTCGAAACCGGTTGCCCACCAAGTACTGGCGGAACTTGGCAAATGCATGCATAATGTCCAACATCTCCTTGTCATATATGGAATATGATAGCTCATGCGGTAGGAGCTTTCGACTCTCGAAAGAAATGGGATGCCCCTACTATGACAATACTGCTCCAACTCCTACCCCGGATGCATCACACTCCACCATGAATGGCTGGGAAAAATCCAGAAGTGTTAAGACAGGGCAACTTCTCATCACCTCCTTGAAGCGATGAAAGGCAACCTGTGCTCCATGAGTCCATGTGAAGGCCCCTTTCTTGGTTAAGTCATTCAAGGGTGCTACCAGCTGTGAGAACCCCTTGACAAATTTTATGTAGTAGGTACAAATGCCTAAGAAGCCCCTCAACCTAGTCACATCTCGGGGTACACTGGCCAATCCCAGATGGCCCAAATCTTCTCCTCGTGGACCTTCACCCCATTAACACCAATAATATGTCATAGGTAGAGCATCTTTGTCACTCAAACTCGCACTTGGAGAGCTTGGCATAAAGTTGTTGCTCCTCCAGAATGCATAGTACCTCCTCCAAGAGTTGGAGGTGCTCCTCCCATGTCCGTTTGTAAATAAGAATGTCATCGAAGAAAACAAGCATGAACCTCCTCAACTATCCCCGGAAGACATGGTTCATGCATGACTGGAAGGTGGTCGGAGCGTTGGTCAGCCCAAATGGCATGACCAAGAACTCAAAGTGCCCATAGCGGCACCGAAAATATGCCTTAAGGATATCCTGATCCCTCACCCTGAACACAGATCAATCTTAGAGAAGTACTTGGCTCCTCTAAGCTCATCCATCAACTCATATATGCAGGGAATGGGGTACCGGTTCTTCAGTGTCTTCAAGTTGAGGGCCTGGTATTCAATGCACATCTGAAGAATTCCATCCTTCTTCTTCACTAGCACCACTAAAGAAGCGAAAGGACTGGAACTTGGCCTGATATGGCCCAATGCTAGCAGCTCCTGGGTGGCCTTCTCTATCTCATCCTTATAGGCTTTGGGATGCATGTAAGGGGTGGTGATCACTCCCTGCACAGCCGGCTCCAACTCAATAGTGTGATCAAATCCTTTGTCTAGTGGTTGCCCTGGTGGAATGTCCCCAAACACTACTGCGTACTTGTCTAGCAAAGCCTGTATGCCTGTCGGTGGTGGCTGAGCCTGTCCTCCAGCCTCTGAGATCCTCAGCTCAATTTCCCATGCAATTTCCCCATTTCTTAAGTTTGCTTCCATCCTATGGGTTGAAACTGTTTGAGGTGGATAAGACTGGATGCCTCTCAAGACTACTAGTTTGCCATTCGGCCCAATGAACTCCATCTATGGCTTCCTCCAATCTTTCGTGACTCGCCCAAGGGAATACAACCACTGGACACCCATCACCACGTTGGTGTCTGGCACATCGACCACAAGTAAATGGTCCATCATCGAGTAGTTCCCCATAACTACTGTCAAGGAAGGCACATATCTAGTGCACTGTATGGTATGGTCACCTAGTACTAGGACTGAGAAGCCCTCGAACTCAGTTGTGGTGAGGCCCCTCCTATGGGCATCTATTAAATTGTGGGTAGCCCCACTGTCAACTAGAACCGACACCCTTTTCCCCTGTACAGTGCCTCTGTCCTCAGTGTAAAAAATTTGGGAATGCATAAGGAAGCAAGAACTCCCCTTGTTGGGGCAAGAGATGCCCCACCTTGTGGAGGTGGTGGTGGTGGCCCTCTTTCTGTCGGGCTCTCGTCATTTGCCCCACTGCAATCCTGCTCCACCTCCTCCTCCTGGTCACTGTTAGAAAAAACCTCAATGTAGTGTGCTCTACCGGCAGTGCACCGATGGCCTAGTGCCTAGGGCTCCCTGCATGTGAAGAACAGCTTCCTCCTCCAAAGGTCCTTTCATGTCTCCGCATCTAACTACCCCCGCCCCCTTTTGTGGAAAAGGGGTCCGTGCAGGAAAAGGTGCTCTAGTATGGGGGATGGCCCCTTGTATATCTTTGGCGCACAAGACTGCTTCCTGCAGTGTGGAGGGTCTGCGTGACTTCACCAATCCACACAGGGGCTCAAGCAAGCCCTCAATGAAGATATACACCCTCCTTGCCTTGGATAGATCCAGGACCATCACTGAAACCCACAAAAAATCTGAGATGTATTGCTTCGAGTTGCATCTTTGGCGTAATTGGGTCAGCTCCGTGAAATGAGCCTATAGATCTCTTTGATCAAATCTCTCTACCTCCCTCCTGGTGAATTCCTCATAAGAAGCCACGTGGGCATGCCCTAGGGTGGTCAAGCCATGAAACCACCAATCATGGGTTTCTTCCTCCATGTGCAACATGGCCATCTTAATGGCTTCCTGCTCCGTCATCCAATTGAGTTGGAAGAAGGTTTCCATCTTCTCAACCCAAGCCCTAGCTATGCACTTGGCAATGCCATCAAAAGTAGGGAAATACATCCTTCGTATGGTCCTCTGAAGCTCATAGTTCTGGGTCCCTTGTCCTCCATATCCCTTGTTCTTCTCACTTTGGGAGAGCTTGCAGTAATCTCTGAAGGATAGGGCTTCTTTAAAGTCTTCATCCATATATTGCCACTCTTTGAAGTAATCTCCCATCTGAGGGGGGTCTTCCTCCCTTGTAGGCTCAATTTGTGCCATTGGCATGAAAGAGGGTAGTGTAGCATGAGTTGGCACATTGGATGAAGGGTGTTGCGCTGCTAGTGAGGGATGATCGAATGGTTGAGAGGCCCCAGAAGTTTCCCCAAACATAAACCATCTAGGAGTGGTCCTCTCTCTATTTTGTGACTTGATCTCTTCCAGCATGTCTTTCTAATTCTTAGGTAAGTCATTCAAGGCCCTCAGGAGGCTGTCGAAAGCCATCTCTTCCCTGCTCTTGGGATCTGCCATTTCCTCCTCTTCTGTTATTGCTTCCCCCCCTGTCCTCCATATCTGGAGTAATCTCTAACTCCCTTTCTCTGCTCATGTACCTCTATCTTCAGTAGGTGATGTTCTGTTGGTCCCCTTCTCTCATAGGAGACAATCCCCATAGCTGAGCCAAGAACTAGGCTCTGATACCACTGTAATGATCCTAAATAGGAATACAAGTGATAACAAGCAAATAATCTGTACAAAAAATTATAAAAACAAAATACACATTAAGCATCAACAGAAAAGTTGTAAATAGGGAACTATGAGCCATTTTATTAAATTTCTGAAGGAAAAATACAATATATAACAGTATGGTGCACCTGGGCTTGTCTCAGTAGACAAGTATGACCAAACCCAGGTGGGAAAATGGCTAACCTGAAGGTTGCACCAATCTGCATTGTGCTTCCGAGAAAACTACCTCTTTACTGAAGTTCGAATGGTTGGAAATTACACTTATACTACCTAGAAAATTGTAAGCTCTTAACCCCAGATTCCTTGGCCTAAACCCAAAAAAACCTAGAAGGGATTTTGGTTGGTTTAGACTTATGAAATTCGATCCCCTTGGAGCCTCACCTAAGTTGTAGCTACAAAACTTGGCCTACTGGAAAATGCCTGTCAATCCTCCTGAAAAAACCTCCAAAGTGTTGGGTTCACCCTTTCTATCCAACCCCTGACAGCCTGAATGAGCGCTTGGCTAAAATCACCTGCTCCCAAGCTCCACGAAAATCTGCTAAGTGGCCTCTATGTTGTCCCTTAGCCCAGCAATTCGAATTGCTGGAATGTTGGCTCAATTGGCTGTAAAACCCGCAAGAATGTTGGTTTATTGTTGCTACCTCAACTCCCTAACTCCCCGACAAATAATATGATCTTTGCTTGCCTCAATCTCCCTTTGCGTATTCTCAGGCTGCCTAGAAATATGCACTCCCTACTCTCCGTTAGTTAATGGTGTTATGTCATTGCCCCAGAACTCCTGAAAATCCTTGTGGAACTACCTCCCTAGGGAAGGCACAGATGGTCCCTTGAAGTAGAGGTTGAAAATCCCGCTTGAGAAACTCATGGCTAAACAGTTGGTTGTCTCAGTTAAACAACAGAGTGAACAGTTGAGTAGTTTGTTTGCAAATGTCAAAGATGAAACCAAAATGAGAGTTGATCTCTCCTTATAACTCCTTGGATATCCTTAGCCTCATGTGGGTCCCTCCATCCACCAATTTGACTTTCCCTCCAAGCTATTCGAATGGCTAATTCGAACTCCCATGTGGGTGGCCCCCACATTCCACTAGCAGTCAAATAAAGTCAATTTGTCTCCTAAGTCCCTAAGTCGAAAGTGTGGGGTCCTCTTCCTTAGTCAAAATTGTGTAGCAACACCCTGTTACAAATGTGTTTGAGAAGGAAAATGACATAGAAACTAGTCTAGATATATCTTAACCTTGAATCTATCAAGCGTTGAGAGGGATCTACTCTCTCGAGGTGCAAACCTCCTTTTTTAGTGCAAAACTTGAGGAAAGGTTTGCACCTCGAGAGATTTGATTCCTCTCAACACTTGATAGATCCAGGTTAAGATGGATCAAGGTTGGTTATATAATACTATATAATATCTATATTTGTATCTATGTGTCTCTTTCTTAGTCCCTCTCTCCTCTCTTCTTCACTCTCTGTCCATCTCTCCCTTGTCACTCCCTCTCTCTCTACCTTTCTCCTTTTATATCTTTCTTCTTCCTTCCCTCTATCTTCCCCTCTAACTCCATTTCTCTCTCCTTCTCTCTCTTGAGCCTTCTCTCCCCCTTTCTCTCCCACCTCCCTTTGTGATCCAGGAGGATGTTGGTGGCCACCCACCTATCCCACTTGGACCCTTACAACTGTCTCTTTCAGTATTTCAGTTTCCGTAATTGTAGCGCAATTTTCTATTTTTAACAGTTTTTCGGGTCCTGAACTTTCGGAGCCGTTATGAAGCCCTAAATGACGTTTTTTGGGAAATCTGGGAGAAACATGAGTCCATGGACTGATGTTGCTATTCCCAAAGTTGTAGTGCTCAGATAGATATTTCTAACAAACTATTGTACGCGTCAAACGAAGATCGTATGCCAAAGTTACGACCCCGGGAAATTGATGTACCAATTTACCCAAATGGGGCCCACAATTTGGTGTTTCATCTTCTAGGGTTAGGCTTTGGATTGTTAAGGGCTTTCCATTGTTTCTCAATAATAAATAGGCCTTTGAGCCTCATTGTAACACATTTTAGAGGCATGTAGCCGCCACATCTCTTCTCAGAGATAAGCTACCATCGCCCTAGATGGTTTTTTTCCATTTCTGTTTGTAAGCATATTTCAGTATTTTACATTAATGAAATGAAGTATTATTTCCTCTACATCTCTATGTTTATGGTTATCTCTGTAATTTGTTGCGTTCCTATTTAAATTCGGATCAGTGGTATCAGAGCGGTCAGCTTTTTCTCTGTTTTTCTTTGCATGTCCCCAACGAGGTCAGGATATAAGGAGTTGGGGCTTGAAGTGGTCGAACCTTTGTAAGACTAGCCCCGTAAACCCTGACGGCCTCCC
Organism: Pinus tabuliformis; assembly: GCA_031772625.1. Classification (NCBI taxonomy): domain Eukaryota; kingdom Viridiplantae; phylum Streptophyta; class Pinopsida; order Pinales; family Pinaceae; genus Pinus; species Pinus tabuliformis. The sequence continues at coordinate 632,131,001 of CM062810.1, read as the reverse complement.
ATGGAAGATGAGAAGAAAGACGAGGGGCAGGAGATCCTATCAAAATCTTGCTCGAAGAAGCCCTCGAGTGGCAAAGGAACGCGATGATGGACAACTTTGCCCAAATCCTTCATCGGCTACCCAAGAGCGACGCATCAGCTTCCAACAGCTACTCTGGAAACATCACGCCCTTTAAGGTACAAGTAAATTTTGAAATCCCCATATTCGAGGGTCAGATAGACGCAGATGCCTTAGATAAATGGTTAAATCTGCTAGATGGGTATTTTTTTGTTCATGAATTTTCGAGTCAGGAAAATATTGTTTTCGCTCTTCTCAAAGCAGCCCCCCACGTCAAGGACTGGTGGGAAACTTACTGCGAGCAGAAAAATGAAAGTACGGGCTCACTATTTTCAGTCACCCCCACTTGGGATTCATTCTGGGATGTCGTCAAGGAGCAGTACTACCCTGTCAAAAGCTATGAGGACAAATACATCAAATGGACCACACTACGGTAGGGAAGGGACCAAGATGTGCCGGAGTTCACAAACATTTTTCATACCTTTCGTACACAGTTGGGTATCAAGGACTCTGAGTTGCATTTGGTACTCAAATAACGCAGCTGCCTACACAGATACATCCAGGAAGAGATGGAGTTCCTCAACATCTCCTCGCTCGGCACGGTGTACCGATACGCTCTCAAAATCGAGCAAAAGTTCAAACAGAAGAAGCGAGACTTTGGATCTGCAAATCCGAAGGCAAAAGGACAAATCCAAGGTGGGGTGACCCAAGACAACCCGTCAGAGCCGCAAGAAAAGAAAAACACCCCGAAGTTGAAGAAGGACACAGGAAAGTGGTGTGAGTTCCAGAAGAGTCCCACTCATAACACAAGTGAGTGTCGGACCAAGCAGTTGCTAGTGGCCGAGTTGAAGGCTTCAAAATCAGATGCATGGTCCAACCCTGGGTCAAAACTGACAAGGGGAATGGCAAAGGGAAGCAGATCATTGATGCAGAGCCCAGCGTCACTGTTTCCATTGCCAAGATCCAGAAGGATGAGCCCGAAGATCCAAAGGAGGGGGGAACATCTTTTCCTCTCACAGATGTGGGTGAAGGGGTTGCCGCTGCAATTCATTGTCGACAGTGGCAGCCAAAAGAACCTCATTTCAGTAGAGGTCATGAAGCGGTTGGGCCTATCGACTACACCACACCTGTAGCCGTATAGTATTAGGTGGCTTCATGAAGGACGAGATCTCAAAGTTCGCCAGTAGTGCCTCCTTCCCTACAGCATCAAGCCCTTCACAGCCGAGGTATTGTGTGATGTTACACCTCTGGATGTTTGTGATGTATTATTAGGCCAGCCATACTTGTGGAGGAAACATGTTGTGTATGAGTCAAGGCATCGCACTGTCATTATTTCTTTGGATAATTCATTATACAGGATAGCGCAGGTAGCCCCACCTACCACCACCTCTTTGATCTCTACTAAGAAAGGCAACGAGCTCATCTCCCAGACTAGGAAATTAATTTTCTGTCTGATTCACTCCCAAAGTAAGGGGAAGATCGTCACCACATCCATGACCCCCGCGAAGGGTTCCTCGACGCAATAGTAGCAGCAAAGGAATACAGTCATGACAGAACACAGGAACAACTTCTCCTCACCCACAGGGGTACCACACAAGCTTCAAGTGGGCAACAAAGTCTGGTTGCATCTGCAGAGAGAACGCCTTACAAGAGCCCATCAGAAGCTCCGGCCATACCGACATGGTCCTTACACCATTACTAAGGCTATGGGAAATAATGCTTTGGAGCACAACATTCCTCCATTCCTTCGCCTTCACCAAGTGTTCAATGTGTACCGCCCTCGACCATGCTTCCCACCATTACTGGACAAATACGAGATTGCAAATGGAGGAACTCAACGCAATGAGGACCATTGCTTCCTAAGGGGGGAGGAATGATCCAGGTGGATGTTGGTGGCCACCCATCTATCCCACTTGGACCCCCACAACCATCTCTTTAAGTATTTCAATTTCTGTAATTGTAGCACAATTTACTATTTTTAGTAGTTTTTCGGGTCCTGAACTTCCAGAGCCGTTTTGAAGCCCTAAATGACGTTTTTTGGGAAATCTGGAAGCAACATAGGTCCATGGACAAATGTTGCTCTTCCCAAAGTTGTAATGCTCGAATAGATCTTTCTAACGAGCTATTGTACGTCTCAAACAAAGATCATATGCCAAAGTTACGACCACGGGAAATTGATGTACCAATTTACCCAAACGAGGCCCACAATTTGGCGTTTCATCTTCTAGGGTTAGATTTTGGGATTTTAAGGGTTTTCCATTGTTTCTCAACAATAAATAGGCCTTCGAGCCTCATTATAACACAGTTCAGAGGCATTTAGCTGCCACATCTCTTCTCAGAGATAAGCTACCATCGCCCTAGCTGGTTTATTTCCATTTCTATTTGTAAGCATATTTCAGTGTTTTACACTAATGAAATGAAGTATTATTTCTGCTACATCTCTGTGTTTATGGTTATCTTTGTAATTTTTTGCGTTCCTGTTTAAATCCGGATCAGTGGTATCAAAGCGGTCTGCCTTTTCTCTGTTTTTCTTTGCATATCCCCAACGAGGTCGAGATATAAGGAGTTAGGGCTTGAACTGGTCGAACATTTGCAAGACCAGCCCTGCAAACCTTGACGGCCTCCCATGGCAGATGAGAACAAAGATGAGGGGGCAGGAGATCTTATCAAAATCTTGCTTGAAGAAGCCCTCGAGTGGCAAAGGAACGCGATGATGGACAGCTTTTCCCAGATACTTCAGTGGCTACCCAGAGGCGATGCATCGGCTTCCAACAACTACTCTAGAAATACCACGCCCTTTAAGGTACAAGTTAATTTTGAAATCCCCATATTCGAGGGTCATATAAACACAGATGTCGTAGATAAATGGTAAAATCTGCTAGATGGGTATTTTTTTGTTCATGAATTTTCGAGTTGGGAAAAGATTGTTTTCGCTCTTCTCAAAGTAGCCCCCCACATCAAGGACTAGTGGGAAACCTACTACGAGCAGAAGAATGAAAGGACGGGCTCACTATTTTCAATTGCACCCACTTGAGATACATTCCATGATGCTGTCAAGGAGCAATACTACCCTATCAAAAGCTATGAGGATAAATGCATCAAATGGACCACACTGCGGCAGGGAAGGGACCAAGATGTGCTGGAGTTCACAAACATTTTTCATACCCTTCGCACACAGTTGGGTATCAAGGACTCTGAGCTGCATTTGGTACTCAAATACCATAGCTACCTACACAGATACATCCAGGAAGAGATGGAGTTCTTTAACAACTCCTCGCTCGACACGACGTACCGATACACTGTCCAAATCGAGCAAAAGTTCAAACAGAAGAAGCAAGACTTTGGATCTGCAAATCCGAGGACCAAAGGACAAAGCCAAGGCAGGGTGACCCAATACAACCCGTCAAAGCCGCAAGAAAAGAACAACACCCCGAAGTCGAAGAAGGACACAGGAAAGTGGTGTGAGTTCCACAAGAGTCCCACTCATAACACAAGTGAGTGTCGGACCAAACAGTTGCTAGTGGCAGAGTTGAAGGCTTCATAATCAGATGCATGTTCCAACCCTAAGTCAGAACCCGACAAGGGGAATGGCAAAGGGAAGAAGATCATTGAAGCAGAGCCCAGCATCACTGTTGCCACCGCCAAGATCCAGAAGAATGAGCCCAAAGATCCAGAGGAGGGGGAATGTCTTTTCCACTCACACATGTGGGTGAAGGGTTCGCCACTGCAATTCATTATCAACAGTTGCAGCTAAAAGAACCTCATTTCAGCAGAGGTCATGAAGCAGTTGGGCCTACCGACTACACCACACCCGCAGCCGTACAGTGTCAGGTGGCTTCATGAATGATGAGATCTCAAAGTTTTCCGACAGTGCCGCCTTCCCTATAGCATCAAGCCCTTCAGAGACGAGGTATTGTGTGATGTTACACCTCTGGATGTTTATGATGTATTATTAGGCAAGCCATACTTGTGGAGGCGACATGCTATGTATGAGTCAAGGCCTCGCGCTGTCATTATTTCTTTGGATAATTCATTATACAGGATATCAAAGGTAGCCCCACCTACCGCCACCTCTTTGATCTCTACTAAGAAAGGCAGCAAGCTCATCTCCAAGACTAGGAAATTCATTTTCTGTCTGATTTGCTCCAAAATTAAGGGGAAGATCGTCACCACATCCATGACCCCCACAAAGGGTTCCTTGATTCAGCAGTAGTAGCAAAGGAATACAGTCATGATAGAACACAGGAACAACTTCTCCTCACCCACAAGGGTACCACACAAGCTTCAGGTGGGCAACAAAGTCTGGTTGCATCTGCAGAAAGAACGCCTTACAAGAGCCCATCAAAAGCTCCGACCATGTCGACATGGTCCTTACACCATTACTAAGGCTATGGGAAATAATGCTTTGGAGCATAGCATTCCTCCATTCCTTCGCCTGCACCAAGTGTTCAATGTGTACTGCCCTCGACCATGCTTCCCACCATTACTCGACACATCCGAGATTGCAGATGGAGGAACTCAACGCAATGGGGACCATTTCTTCCTAAGGGGGGAGGAATGATCCAAGTGGATGTTGGTGGCCACCGACCTATCCCACTTGGACCCCCACAATTATCTCTTTAAATATTTCAATTTCCGTAATTGTAGCACAATTTACTATTTTTAGCAGTTTTTTAGGTCCTAAACTTTCGGAGCCATTTCGAGCCCCTAAACGATGTTTTTTGGGAAATTTGGGAGCAACATGGGTCCATGGACTGATGTTTCTCTTCCCAAAGTTGTAGTGCTTGGATAGATCTTTCTAATGAGCTATTGTACGCGTCAAACGAAGATCGTATACCAAAGTTACGACCCCCGAAAATTGATGTACCAATTTACCCAAACGGGGCCCATAATTTGGCATTTCATCTTCTAGGGTTAGATTTTGGGATGTTAAGGGTTTTCCATTATTTCTCAACAATAAATAGGCCTTCGAGCCTCATTGTAACATAGTTCAGAGGCATGTAGCTGCCACATCTTTTCTTAGAGATAAGCTACCATCGCCCTAGCTGGTTTATTTCCATTTATGTTTGTAAGCATATTTCAGTATTTTACATTAATGAAATGAAGAATTATTTCTGCTACATCTCTGCGTTTATGGTTATCTCTGTAATTTTTTGTGTTCCTGTTTAAATCAAGATTAGTGGTATCAGAATGGTCTGCTTTTTCTCTCCTTTTCTTTGCATGTCCCCAACGAGGTCGGGATATAAGGAGTTAGGGCTTGAACTGGTCGAACCTTTGCAAGACCAGCCCCGCAAACCTCGACGGCCTCCCATGGTAGATGAGAAGAGAGACGAGGGGGTAGGAGATCCTATCAAAATCTTGCTCGAAGAAGCCCTCAAGCGGCAAAGGAATGCGATGATGGACAACTTTGCCCAGATCTTTCAGCGGCTACCCATAGGTGATGCATTGACTTCCAACAGCTACTCTAGAAACACCACGCCCTTTAAGGTACAAGTTAATTTTGAAATCCCCGTATTCAAGGGTCAGATAGACGCAGATGCCGTAGATAAATGGTTAAATCTACTAGATAGGTATTTTTTTGTTCATGAATTTTTGAGTTGGGAAAAGATTGTTTTCGCTCTTCTCAAAGCAGCCCCCCATGTCAAGGATTGGTGGGAAACCTAATGCGAGCAGAAGAATGAAAGTACGGGCTCACTATTTTCAGTCACACCCACTTGGGATTCATTCCGGGATGCCATCAAGGAGCAATACTACCCTGTCAAAAGCTATGAGGACAAATACATCAAATGAACCACATTACGGCAGGGAAGGGACCAAGATGTGCCGGAGTTCACAAATATTTTTCATACCCTTCACACACAGTTTGGTATCAAGGACTCTGAGCTACAATTGGTACTCAAATACCATGGCTGCCTACATAGATACATCCACGAAGAGATGGAGTTCCTAAACATCTCCTCGCTCAACACGACGTACCGATACACTGTCAAAATCGAGCAAAAGTTCAAACAGAAGAAGCAAGACTTTAGATCTACAAATCTGAAGACCAAAGGACAAAGCCAAGGTGGGGTGACCCAAGACAACCCGTCAAAGCCGAAAGAAAAGAAAAACACCCCGAAGTCGAAGAAGGACACTGGAAAGTGGTGTGAGTTCCACAAGAGTCACACTCATAACACAAGTGAGTGTCGGACCAAGCAGTCGCTAGTGGCCAAGTTGAAGGCTTTAGAATCAGATGCATGTTCCAACCCTGAGTCAAAACCCGACAAGGGGAATGGCAAAGGGAAGCAGATCATTGATGCAGAGCCCAACGTCATTGTTGCCACTGCCAAGATCCAGAAGAATGAGCCCGAAAATCCAAAGGAGGTGGAACGTCTTTTCCTCTCACAAATGTGGGTGAAGAGTTCGCCGCTGCAATTCATTGTCGACAGTGGCAGACAAAAGAACCTCATTTCAGTAGATGTTGTGAAGCGGTTGGGCCTATCGACTACACCACACCCACATCTATACAATATCGGGTGGCTTCATGAAGGACGAGATCTCAAAGTTCACCAGTAGTGCCTCCTTCCCTACAGCATCAAGCCCTTCACAGCCGAGGTATTGTGTGATGTTACACCTCTAGATGTTTGTGATGTATTATTAGGCTAGCCATACTTGTGGAGGCAACATGCTGTGTATGAGTCAAGGTCTCGCGCTGTCATTATTTATTTGGATAGTTCATTATACAGGATAGCGAAGGTAGCCCCACCTACCTCCACCTCTTTGATCTCTACTAAGAAAGGCAACCAGCTCATCTCCCAGACTAGGAAATTAATTTTCTGTCTAATTCGCTCCCAAAGTAAGGGGAAGATCATCACCACATCCATGACCCCCGCGAAGGGTTCCTTGACGCAGTAGCAGCAGCAAAGGAATACAGTCATGACAGAACACAGGAACAACGTCTCCTCACCCACAGGGGTACCACACAAGCTTCAGGTGGGCAACAAAGTCTGGTTGCATCTGCAGAGAGAACGCCTTACAAGAGCCCAACAGAAGCTCTGACCATGCCGACATAGTCCTTACACCATTACTAAGGCTACGGGAAATAATTCTTTGGAGCACAACATTCCTCCATTCCTTCGACTTCACCAAGTGTTCAATGTGTATTGCCCTCGACCATGCTTCCCACCATTACTGGACACATCTGAGATTGAAGATGGAGGAACTCAACCCAATGGGGACCATTTCTTCCTAAGGCGGCAAGAATGATCCAGGTGGATGTTGGTGCCCACCCACCTATCCCACTTGGATCCCCACAACTATCTCTTTTAGTATTTCAGTTTCCGTAATTGTAGCACAATTTACTATTCTTACCAGTTTTTCGGGTCCTGAACTTCCAGAGCCGTTTTGAGGCCCTAAACAACGTTTTTTGGGAAATCTAGGAGCAACATGGGTTCATGGATGTTATAGACATTTTTGGGCCCTACAACCCCAAGCATGAAATTTCCATAAACCAAGGGCTCCTAAGTCCCTAAAAGTGTTGTTCTAACCCCTAAAGGAACAAGGTCAATAGATTACAGCTTCTCCTAGAAGTTCTCCATGAGAAACTGCTCAGAATTGGTCAAAACAGGATCATTGCAGCTGCTCCACTGGCTAAGTGCGTTGCATCTCACCCAAATACACTGTGAGGGTGCGTTGCATTTCAAAAGTCCCTTCTGTGGGGTGCGATGGGCGAGAAATGACAAATGGCAGTGTCATTCCGCGAGGTGGAGAGGCAATGGAAGCTTCCAGAATCTTCTCCTATGACACTTGACGCACTGAATTCGACCAAGGATGAGTAAGAGGCCATCAGTCTCCAAGTGGAAGCAAGAACTATTAGAGAGAAGACACTAATCAAATCACAAGCTGACTCATCCCCCTTACAGATATCTATATATGGATCCCTCATCCCAGAGATCCACAGGCTGGAATTTTGCATATTGTAAGGAATTGCTGTTGGTTTCCTGAGACAAACATCAGATTGTTGGGTGATCTAAGCTTTGTTTGAGGTGAAGAGGGGCTTCTTTGCTGGGAGGTTGATGCTAGGTCAAAACAACCGGTTGTAACTCCTCTTGGCTCTTTTCTTGTTTATCAATAAAAGCTATTTGAGTTTTCCTCCATGCTTTTGTGTCATTGATGCTTGTTACGTTTGTATGGTCAATTTACATCTGACCCTAGATTGTTTATGATTATAGATCCATGTCTTTGTATAGTGCTATGCTTCTGTGATCTTACAGGTACTTTGTGAAGCTGGGTGTGCAAGGGCGCAGGTAGCTGAGGACTATCAAAGAAGAGAGGGATCAAATCAGGAGATTGGCGCAAGACAGAGGTTGGTCTTTCTGTCCCTCTCTATCTATAATTCATAAAGGAAAAAACAAAAGTAGCTTTTCTCTGTTTTTTTCTAAGGCAGCTGTCACACCTTAGTGGGATAGAGCAGTTCTAAATAGAAACTTTTCCCTGTAACAAAATGCGACTCCACTGGGGAGCTAATTAGTTTGTTTGTTTATCATTCTTTGTTGTTTGTTTCATAAACTTACAAGTAGCATTCGAATTGCATTTGCCATAACAAATGCAAAGTAGACAACTGCTACTTCAATCCATCTACTCGATCTATTTATGATTTAAACAACTGATTCACAAACTATCTGATTGCCCTTGTGATAGCTCTTAGATCCTCCTTAGATCTACCCCTGATTGTTGCATCACTGATTGCTTTTTGCTCGGCCAAAACCCAAGAACTGAACTGCAAACTGTGACCCAGAATCCGAACAGAGTCTCGTTTCTGGCCCAGCGCAGGTATTGTTCAGAGATTCTGAATTTCAACGCACTTCCCGAGTGGACAACCTGCGCTGCATTTCAGATTCTCTGTGTTACAGGTGCGCTGATCAGACTAGCTCTATGCAGTTGTGGCTTCTGTGGTTCATTCTTCCCAGTTCTATTCTTGAATTTTGCTGCCTGTGATCAGTATATGTTTGTTTGAAACCCCTTTTCCTTACTGTTATTCCGCCTCCTTTGTACAAAAGAACTGTAGATGTTTTTGTGTGTTTGTTGAGTCATTTACAGTTCTCCTTTGCAAAAGTAACGTAATCGTACTATCGCCCTTTGATTTGAAACTGTCGCAAGTGTCGATTTCAATCGTAGGAAAAAGTTTAATTGTTGTTGATGGTCGATTATCCTGTTACTGTTGCTTTTGGTCTGAATTTGTAATTTTCTAGTGTCAAGAACAAGTATTCATTTCAAAATTGTAAGGTGTTGTAATTGTCTCCATTTTTTGATTTCGAAAAGAAGCTTGTTGATATTTGTCACTTGAAAAGAAATTCAGATTTGTGCATCAACTTTCTTTTTAGCATTCATATACTAAGAAAGTCGAAAACAAATACATGCATGTGCATTTGCATATAGACAGTCTGATTGGCTTGATTTAGGAAAGTGCATTTAGAGTGTGCTCTTTGCTCTTTGTGAAAAGATTATGTCTTTCTTTTCCCTAATAGCTAAGATTTTCATTGCACAAAGGAGATAAAAAGTTTGTTTATCATCTTAGATTGCATTTTATGAATTACATCTACATCTCGTGGTGAACCCGAAAGGCAAACTTCATAAACAAGATCAACTTAAAATAAATTCAATGAATCTAACAACGCTTTGGAACTTAACGCACAACATTTAGAAGTCTAGGCTAGAGACGTATTTCGGCGTCGTAAATCCTGGTAACTGTTGTTCTCCCTGATGGTTGGGTGATTCCTCCACTTTGAGACGATAAGTGCCAGTACGGACTTGTGCTCCCACGTACCGTCGAGTATATTTTGGGAGACCCCAATAGGCTTAATCCTTTATCCATAGGAAGCCATGTCTGCCGCCCTATCAATCGCAATGCACTGAACACAACATTTGGGAAGATTGACTGCCATACTGTAAAAAGTATTCTGCAGTTATGCGATTGGTTTGGTAATCCCTCTACCTAGATTTCCAGAGCAGTCCCTTTCGTTCCTTTTCAGACTCCTTAACAGAAAAGGTCCATCTGAGCACTTGTCACTTCAGGCTCATTAAAAATCGAAGGAGACTAGAGTCATCTTTTGTTTTTTCTCGACTCTTAAAAATTGAAAAAACAAGTTGTGTCAAAGCGTCTAAAATTTATTTTAAACGGAATATTCATTACCCTTTCCTACGTTGATCTTGGGTTGAGAAAATGGAATCCACCAACCAAGGAATTCCCCTTGGAGGAAATCCTAGTCCCTTCTCCTCTTGGGGAGATGTTGGTGCACCCCATATGGCCACATTGTCGCTTCCAAGACTGACAATTGGTTTGCCTATATGGCTCTTCTCTACCTCTGTCATTCAGAACACCACAATTCCTGAACAATCGAATCAGCAATTAGACGAGTCCAGAGTTACCCACCAACCTTCTACTTCCTCTAATTCTTCCTCTCCGCCTTCCTCTTCGCTTGATGGCGCTGGTAAAGCCAAAAGTCAAGTACCTAAGGAGAAGAAGGAAAAGAAGAAGAAAGAGAAGAAGAAGAAGGAGCCAAAAGCGAATGGGGGCAAACGAGTGTCGTCTAGCGAAAACCCACACACCGCACCGACCAGGCCTAAATCGCCATGTGTCATTTGAAAAGGAGACCACTATCACATAGATTGTCCTTGCATCTCTCGGATCTTAAGGGACTGGTCTCCTCGTTTGCACAACCCAGTGTCGTCAACCTCTGATGATCATGTTGAAAACACACCGTCAACTAGTGAAAGTGAAACCCCAGGACAAAAAGGAAAATATAGATTTCCTTGTAAACTATGCGAAGGCAATCATGCCATCCACCGTTGTCCCTTCTTAGACGAAGCTAAAAGAGTTTTGGATGATCTTCCGGTTTCACCATTACGACTTCCTCCTGGATATAAAAAACTCTTGCCGAGTCCGTCACTGGTTGAAAATCCGGCTGGCTCGCTCAGGCGGTCGGCCGAAGCATCTATCATTGAAGATAAACCATCTGAATCCATACCAGATGAAAGTCAAAAGGTCGAGGCGGCAGTTGACCCGGTCTTGCCTTTAGAGGTTCCATCTTCAGATGATACAGTCACTGGAGAGAACAAGGATGACACCGTCCAAATTATTTTCATAAGCACAGACTCCAACGAACATGGGGGCAATTTACCCGTTCCTTTACCGCAGGAAAGAAGTTCGTCAGAGTCGTACCCGGCCGTCTATTCGGTCCCACCTCCAAGCAACCTAGTTGTCTCCTTCGACTGGAATCAACTAGGCAAACCCCGTTTACCGGCTAGTATACCATTCTGAATCATTGTTCAAATATATAGAATGGTTATGGCTAGTACCATCATAGATGAAGGGGCTTCTGTGAGTATCCTTTCCTCAACTGCTTGGAAAGCGCTTGGTTCGCCATCGCTTTTGCCTGAGATGAGAAATCTAACAGGCTTTGATAAAGGAACCAGTTGACCGTTAGGGATCCTTCCCGATGTGCCCATAACATTGAGAGGGAAAACCGTTCACATGAATGTAATGGTAGTCCAAGGACCCCTGGATTACAATCTACTCCTTGGACAAGACTATATTTATTGCATGGGAGCAATTGTCTCCTCACTCTTTAGAGTAATGTGTTTTCCGCACGAAGGAATAGTGGTCAAGCTCGTAGACGAGCTTTCATTTCCCGGATCATGCAAAGCAAATAGTCATATACCATCCCTGAATGGTCTTTTCACGCAAGAAATGTCTCAATCTCCAGTCCGTCCTCCCGATGAGCGCGAGTGATTTGGGGGGACATGACTAAAACCCAGGGGGCATGCACCTGGTTTGCTTCGGCAGGAAAACTTCGGGTATAGGGTAGGTTTCCGCGAGAGAATATGACTAGTCTGTACCCTCATCCGTGATTGGAAGAGGGGGTTATTCTAGAACAAGATTCTCTTGTCAAAGTTATGTGAGTGGAGTAGCCTCCTTCACTCACCTTTGTCTATTTCGGTAGACATCGCCGAAGAAGTGTTTTGTTTGCGCTGTAAATGGAACAATCTTTGGTAACCTGTAAGGGGTAGGCCTCTCTCGGTAAAAAAAATGTTTTAACGGACTAAAGAAGGGGTAACCTTGAAACTCTGTTTTATACCTGGGGGCATGCAAGCCTTTTGGCGTGCAAGCGAATAGCGACTATTTATTTTTTAAATTTGTAGGATCTCTAACCCTTTAAACTCGTAGGATTGGTCGTATCCTAACTTGCATAAAGAAAGGATGTGGGGAAAAACTCTAAAATTTGCCGTTTTATATGAGACATTCTTATCACACGACTGGATTAATCGAGCAGTTTTAGCACATAGTTCAAGCTCGTTAAAAAATAAACATAAGACATGAGTAAATGTTTCCCCCCGCGTTTAAGCTCATTAAAAAATGAACTATTCCGTGGTAAATAACCATCGTGAATGTAGTACTTCAGCCATTAAAGCCTTGGTTGTGTTTGCACCATCACCTCCACTTTTTCATTGGCCGATCATTCACCTCCATTTGATTGTTTACCCATTTTGAGGAACAACTGCGAAGAGTGATTTCACTAGCCATCCTCGTGACACTGCCGTGATTGGAAAATTCCAAACCTTACCTGGAATCAGTTGCTACCCGTTTTATCACTCGTTCCTCAAAAGACGAGTCTCCTTTAAGCTCTTTTCAACTGACTCGTAAAATATGAAAAGATTGCCGAGCCATTGGCCTCTCCAGCTTGTTAAAGGGACAGGAAGTGCTATCCCTCCTCTTGATTTTAATCTTTTTGGACCTGAGGGATTATTACACAAAAAGATCGAGCGCTTGTTTTGTTCGGCTCGTTAAAAGTATCGAAAATCCATCCCTTCTGTATTGTTTTATACTTTTTCGGATTTAAGGGATTAGATGACGAAAAAGGAATTTTGGAGTTACCTTTACGTCCCTTTTCAAACTCTCTAAAATTGAAAAGGACCGAGTTATCTTTGTCGTTAACCTCGTTAAAAAGATTAATAGCGACAAACTTATCTATAGACGAGAACGAGTTTCACTATCGCTAGGCTCGTTAAAACATAGCGATGGGTTTTCCCGAAGGGAAAATTATAGAACAAGCATATGTTATCCTCCTCAAGCTTGACAAAAATAAAGAGGTACTGGTTAGCAATGACTGGGGAAAATTGGGAAGAAAACTTGAAGAAACTTTGTTGGTAGCAAGTCGCTCTTGAACATGACACTTCCACTCCGTGTCCGAGTCGGGTTGGGTGGTTTCATTCACCGGTCACATCACCATGGTCACACCATACCATCCACATTTGGGGTTAATGCTACCAATCCATCACATCAGTGTCGCCGATATGTTCAAGAGAAGTCATTCAGAGAATTCACCTGTGTCTCACCCACTACCATACATTATACTCCATTCTTTCATGACCGCCACCCTGAACCTTATATCACCAGATCGTTTTCACCTCCATTAAAATCATTTGCTCCGTTCCGTGTCATTGATGTGGGATTCATTAAGGCCCTCCTGTGACAGATCACTTCTTGTCGACATAGCTCATTATCCAAGAAGTTGATCTAGGAACATCCCATTCAGTACTTTGAAGCTTGCATGCCTCAATGGCAAGTTTCTCACTTCCGGCGACAGGTTTACATGAATGGCCTTCGACCGAAAGATTTTGCGTGGTGTTCGACGACAAGTCCTTTATTCACACCACGTGAATTGTACTGCAATACCTTGAGGGTCATTATCATTATCGATGATTCCTCTCGCGCTTGTTAACAATTTACATCATTGACTGGTAATCAAGCGATGTCTTTCCATGTTCGACTTCAGAACATTTCTCACATGGATCGACTTGTACTTCGAGTGAAGATCGGACGAGATTGAAGACCTCGGATCTAGCTTCATCCATCCGGGCTGCGATATATATTCAGGGAAATAAAGACATTAAATGTACATCATTGCTACACAGATAATCATCCACTCAAAAGGATGATGGCTCTATCAGAATCATCAGTCTACACTCAGACGATTGTCTGTCCTATGTACATGAAAATGAATTTATAAAGCTGAGCATGGGAATGCCCGCCTCAGCTAGATCATGAAAATAGTATGAAGATAATGTATTGTATTGTATCTTATTACAGGTCTCCTCCCAGCATTGAAAGAACTTCGGATCCTCATAATAAAGCATTTCACCCGACACCAAAAGATTAACGGCCTCATACTTTAGGGGGCAATTGTTATATACATTTTTTGGCCCTACAACTCCAAGCATGAAATGTCCATAAACCAAGGGCTCCTAAGTCCCTAAAAGTGTTGTTCTAACCCCTAAAGGAACAAGGTCAACAGATTACAGCTTCTCTCAGAAGTTCTCCATGATAAACTGCTCAGAATTGGTCAAAACAGGATCATTGCAGCTGCTCCACTGGCTAAGTGCATTGCATCTCACCCAAATACACTGTGAGGGTGCGTTGCATTTCAAAAGTCCCTTCTGTGGGGTGCGATGGGCGAGAAATGACAAATGGTAGTGTCATTCCGCGAGGCGGAGAGGCAATGGAAGCTTCCAGAATCTTCTCCTGTGACACTTGCCTCACTGAATTCGACCAAGGATGAGTAAGAGGCCATCAGTCTCCAAGTGGAAGCAAGAACTATCAGAGAGAAGACCCTAATCAAATCACAAGCTGACTCATCCCCCTTACAGATATTTATATATGGATCCCTCATCCCAGAGATCCAAAGGCTGGAATTTTGCATATTGTAAGGAATTGTTGTTGGTTTCCTGAGACAAACATCAGATTGTTGGGTAATCTAAGCTTTGTTTGAGGTGAAGAGGGGCTTCTTTGCTGGGAGGTTGATGTTGGGTCAGAACAACCGGTTGTAACTCCTCTTGGCTCTTTTCTTGTTTATCAAATAAAGCTATTTGAGTTTTCCTCCATGCTTTTGTGTCATTGATGCTTGTTACATTTGTATGGTCAATTTACATCTGACCCTAGATTGTTTATGTTTATAGATCCATGTCTTTGTATAGTGCTATGCTTCTGTGATCTTACAGGTACTTTGTGAAGCTGGGCGTGCAAGGGAGCAGGTAGCTGAGGACTATCAAAGAAGAGAGGGATCAAATCAGGAGATTGGCGCAAGACAGAGGTTGGTCTTTCTGTTCCTCTCTATCTATAATTCATAAAGGAAAAAACAAAAGTAGCTTTTCTCTGTTTGTTTCTAAGGCAGCTGTCACACCTTAGTGGGATAGAGAAGTTCTAAATAGACACTTTTCCCTGTAACAATGGACCAATGTTGCTCTTCCCAAAGTTGTAGTGCTCGAATAGATCTTTCTAACGAGCTATTCTACGTGTCAAACGGAGATTGTATGCCAAAGTTATGACCCCGGGAAATTGATGTACCAATTTACCCAAACGGGGCCCACAATTTGGCGTTTCATCTTCTAGGGTTAGGTTTTGGGATGTTAAGGGTTTTCCATTGTTTCTCAACAATAAATAGGCCTTCGAGCCTCATTGTAACACAGTTCAAAGGCATGTGCCGCCACATCTTTTCTCAGAGATAAGCTACCATTGCCCTAGCTGGTTTATTTCCATTTCTGTTTGTAAGCATATTTTAGTATTTTACATTAATGAAATGAAGTATTATTTCCGGTACATCTTTATGTTTATGGTTATCTCTGCAATTTGTTGCATTCCTGTTTAAATCCGGATTAGTGATATCAGAGCGGTCTATTTTTTCTCTGTTTTTCTTTGCATGTCCCCAACGAGGTCAGGATATAAGGAGTTAGGGCTTGAACTGGTCGAACCTTTGCAAGACCAGTCCCACAAACCCTGACGGCCTCCCATGGTGAATGAGAAGAAAGACGAGGGGGGAGGAGATCCTATCAAAATCTTGCTCGAAGAAGCCCTCAAGCGGCAAAGGAACGCAGTGATGGACAACTTTGCCCACATCCTTCAGCGGCTACCCAGAGGCAACGCATCGGCTTCCAATAGCTACTCTAGAGACTCCACGCCCTTTAAGGTACAAGTTAATTTTGAAATCCCTATAATCGAGGGTCAGATAGACGCAGATGTCGTAGATAAATGGTTAAATCTGCTAGATGGGTATTTTTCTGTTCATGAATTTTTGAGTCGGGAAAAGATTGTTTTCGCTCTTCTCAAAGTAGCCCGCCACGTCAAGGACTAGTGGGAAACCTACTCCGAGCAGAAGAATGAAAGTACGGGCTCACTATTTTCAGTCGCACCCACTCGGGATTCATTCCCGGATACCATCAACAAACAGTACTACACTGTCAAAAGCTATGAGGACAAATACATCAAATGGACCACACTGCGGCAGGGAAGAGACCAGGATGTGTCGGAGTTCACAAACATTTTTCATACCCTTTGCACACAGTTGGGTATCAAGGACTCTGAGCTGCATTTGGTACTCAAATACCACAACTGCCTACATAGATACATCCAGGAAGAGATGGAGTCCCTGAACATCTCCTCACTCGGCACGATGTACCAATACGCTGTCAAAATAGAGCAAAAGTTAAAACAAAAGAAGCAAGACTTTGGATTTGCAAATCCGAAGACCAAAGGACAAGGCCAAGGCGGGGTGACCCAAGACAACCCTTCAAAGCCACAAGAAAAGAAAAACACCCCGAAGTCGAAGAAGGATACAGGAAAGTGGTGTGAGTTCCACAAGAGTCCCACTCATAACACAAGTGAGTGTCGGACCAGGTAGTCGCTGGTGACCGAGTTGAAGGCTTCAGAATCAGATGCATGTTCCAACCCTGAGTCAGAACCCGACAAGGGGAATGGCAAAGGGAAGCAGATGATTGATGTAGAGCCCAACATCACTATTGCCACCGCCAAGATCTAGAAGAATGAGCCCGAAGATCCAAAGGAGGGGGAACATCTTTTCCACTCACAGATGTGGGTGAAGGGTTTGCTGCTGCAATTCATTGTAGACGGTGGCAGCCAAAAGAACCTCATTTTAGCAGAGGTCATGAAGCGGGTTGGTCTACCGACTACACCACACCCGCAGTAGTATAGTATTGGGTGGCTTCATGAAGGACAAGATCTCAAAGTTCGCCAGCAGTGCCGCCTTCCCTACAGCATCAAGCCCTTCACAGACAAGGTATTGTGTGATGTTACACCTCTAGATGTTTGTGATGTATTATTAAGCCAGCCATACTTGTGGAGGCAACATGTTGTGTATGAGTTAAGGCCTCACATTGTCATTATTTCTTTGGATAATTCATTATACAGGATACCGGAGGTAGCCCCACCTATCGCCACCTCTTTGATCTCTACTAAGAAAGGCAGCAAGCTCATCTCCCAGACAAGGAAATTCATTTTCTGTCTGATTCACTCCCAAAGTAAGGGGAAGATCGTCACCACATCCATGACCCCCGTGAAGGGTTCCTTGACGCAGCAGCAGCAGAAAAGGAATACAGTCATGATAGAACATAGGAACAACTTCGCCTCACCCACAGGGGTACCACACAAGCTTCAGGTGGGCAACAAAGTCTGGTTGCATCTGCAGAAAGAACGCCTTACAAGAGCCCATCAGAAGCTCCAACCATGCCGACATGTTCCTTACACCATTACTAACGTTGTGGGAAATAATGCTTTGGAGCACAACATTCCTCCATTCCTTCGCCTTCACCAAGTGTTCAATGTGTACCGTCCTCGACCATGCTTCCCACCATTACTGGACACATCCAAGATTGCAGATGGAGGAACTCAATGCAATGGGGACCATTGCTTCCTAAGGGGGGAGGAATGATCCAGGTGGATGTTGGTGGCCACCCACCTATCCCACTTGGACCCCCACAACTGTCTCTTTCAGTTTTTCAGTTTCTGTAATTGTAGCACAATTTACTATTTTTAGCAGTTTTTTGGGTCCTGAACTTTCGGAGCCGTTTTGAGGCCCTAAACGACGTTTTTTGGGAAATTTGGGAGCAACATGTGTCCATGGACTGATGTTTCTCTTCCCAAAGTTGTAGTGCTCAGATAGATATTTCTAACGAGCTATTGTATGCGTCAAACTGAGATCGTATGCCAAAGTTACGACCTCGAGAAATTGATGTACCAATTTACCCAAACGGGGCCCACAATTTTGCATTTCATCTTCTAGGGTTAGGTTTTGGGATGTTAAGGGTTTTCCATTGTTTCTCAACAATAAATAGGCCTTCTATCCTCATTGTAACACAGTTCAGAGGCATGTAGCCGCCACATCTCTTCTCAGAGATAAGCTACCATCGCCCTCGCTGGTTTATTTCCATTTCTATTTGTAAGCATATTTTAGTATTTTACATTAATGAAATGAAGTATTATTTCCGCTACATCTCTATGTTTATGGTTATCTCTGTAATTTGTTGTGTTCCTGTTTAAATCCGGATCACTCTGTCTTCCCCCCCCCCCATCACTCACTCTCTCTCTCTCTCTCTCCCCTCCATCTTTGTGCCTCCCTCTCTCTCTCTATCTCTCTCCCCTCCTATTCTCTCTCTTTCCTCCTCTCCTCCCTCCCTCACTCTCCATCTCTCCCTTGTCACTCCCTCTTTCTCTCCACCTCTATCTCTCTGTGTCTTTGTTATTTCCTCCCTCTCTCTCCCCCTCCAACTCCATCTCTCTCTCTCTCTCTCTCTCTATTCCTTCCTCTATCTCCAACCTCCCTCTCTCTGTCCCCCCCATCACTCTCTCTCTCTCTCTCTGCCTTCCAGCTTTGTTACTATCTCCCTCCCTCTCTCCCCCCACCTCCTCTCTTCCCTTCACTTTGCTTGTTTTCATCGTTTGGATCCTTAGTTAAGATGGATCTATATTGGTTCTTACTACTACTATTTGTATTATATAATTTTCACATCTTTAAATACAAAAGTATTCTCATTTTTAATTTTATTAAAACCTCAATTTAATTTTTATGGGAATACTTTTAGTAGTCCTGTGGATAGAGGGTTTAGATATATCTCAAAACTAATTATAACATTTTTCCTTTTAGCTTCAATTAAAAAAATGTTATAAAATTAAATTAAAATAAAATATTTTTATTGTGAAATAAGTTATGGTTTTTGGGCATGTGGTATTAATAAGCCATGGTATTGTAAAAATGCTTATTTAGAAGTTAATAATATCCATGGTAAAGTGGAGGTGAATATCCATGGTTAAGAATTTTGTCATATTGTTACAAAATATTTTGATTGTGAGATAAATTATCATTTTTTAACATGTGGTATTGATAAGCCATGGTATTAGCCCATGCTATTGTAGCAAAGCCAATTCACAAGCTCATAATATCAATGACAAAGTGAGGGTTAATATCCATGATTAAGAATGTTGTTATATTGTTATAAAATATTTTGATTGTGAAATAAGTTATGTTTTTTGGACATGTGGTATTGATAAGTCATGGTATTTGCCCATGGTATTGTAACAAAGTCTATTTACAAGTTAATAATATCCATGGTAAAGTGGGGATGAATGGTTAAGAATTTTTTTTCATTGTTATAAAATATTTTGATTGTGAAATAAGTTATGTTTTTTGGACATTTGGTTTTGATAAGCCATGGTATTGTAACAAATCCTAATTTCTAGAAGTTAATAATTTCCACGGTAAAGTCCGGGTGCATATCCATGGTTAAGAATCTTGTCATATTGTTATAAAATATTTTGGCTGTGAAATAAGTTATGGTTCTTGGGCATGCAATATCGATAACCCATGGTATTGTAACAAAACCTATTCACAATTTAATAACAAAATCAAAATATAACAAATTGAACTGGTTAAGAATCATGTCATATTGTTATAAAATATTTTGGTTGTGAAATAAGTTTTCATTTTTGGGCATTCAGTATTGATAACCCATGGTATTGGCCCATGGTATTGTAACAAAACCTATTCACAAGTTAATAACAAAAACAAAATATAAAAAATTGAATTTTATTATTTTTATTACTTTAACTTTCTATTATTAATTTAGCCAACATTTAAATAGTTTCACTCATCCCCGATCACTTTTAATTTAATTTAATTTTTATTTTTAATTAAACCAACATTTAGAATTGTTTACATACTTACATTATACCTACACGTTTACTTTATACTCGGCTATAGGGCTCGGCACACAAATTGTAGTTTGAGCAAGTGCAGTGGATTATGTAATTAACTTGCATGGTTTGTGTGAGAAAATGGATGAAGTTTTGATTGGAGATCAACTTTGAGACTTAAAATCAGATCACAAGCCAATTTATTTAAGTTTCTCTTTGACTGGAAATAAACAATTAGAGTAAAAAATTCAACATGTTCAACAAAATCTCCCAAATGGCATAATTCTTTTGACTCCAAAAAATTGTAATACCTTCAAAATGACGCTAGAGTTGCTCTTCAAGGAGAAAATCACAATTCACGACCTGCATAGTCATGAATTAAGACATTTAATTCAATGTGCACTTGCAGATTGCAAAAGAGCAAAAAGTAAGAAGTCTGAAACAAATTGCTTTCTGGTTAATGCTTGGTTTGACGAGGAATGCAAAAAGGCAAGGAGAATGTGGAAAGAGTCAAACAAGGATAACATAAATCTCAAAGCTTGCAAGTAGTTATTAAGCAAGAAAAAGGCAGATTTCGTGGTTTCAAGGAGGGAAGAACTAATCTTCTTTGGGAAAAATAATCCCAAATTATTTTGGAAGGAGCTGCAACCGAGAAAGATACAAGTTGGAAATAGTATTGAAGCTTCTAAATGGTTTGACTATACAAGACATCTCTATGAACAAGATCTTAGGGTTGACCCTCCCCTCTTGGTCAACACTGATACTGAAATCTTCACGGTGCAAGAGGTAGAGATGGGTATCAAGAAGTTGGGTGTTGGAAAAGCAAAAGACTTAGCTGAAATCAAAGCAGAATATCTAAAGTGGGGCTCAAATATTCGTGCACCTCACATTACAAAAATTTTCAACAACATCATAAAATAGGGGCTCCCCACAAATTGGACAACTAGTCTAGCAATGCCTCTTTTCAAGAGTGGTGATGTCAATAATTCCTCCAATTATAGGACTATAATGATAAACCCTTTGTTTGCAAAGCTATATGGAAGCATGCTAGAAAATAAAATTTGCAAGTGGGCAGAAGAAAGAGATAAGCATGCTAAAGGGCAAGTAAGTTTTAGACCTTAACATTCCACGTTGATCATTATATAACTTTAAGGCACATCATTGAAAAAGTTTGGGAGAAAAATGAAGAAGTCTTTTGTTGTTTTGTTGTTTTCATAAAAGCGTTTGACATGGTTCCTAGGGATAAGCTTTGGCACAGAATGGAGGAACTTGGGGTTCCTAAATATTTGAGAGTAGTTGTGCATAGGTTGTATGACGAGGTGAAAGTCAAAATTAGAACTTCAGTAGGCATTTCTGAAAGTTTTAGAACCGATATCGGGGTCAAGCAAAGTTGCCCATTGTCTCCTACCCTTTTTGGTTTATATATCGACAAGCTTGAGGAGTGGTTAAATTCACAAGAGGGTGATGGTATCTATTTGGGAAAGTTTGTTATAAGGCTTCTTTTGTATGCATATGACCTTATTCTAATTGCTAAATCGGCTCTTGGTTTGCAAGAGCACTTACTATCCCTTGAACATTTTTGTAGAAATGTGGGGATGCAATTCAATATCAACAAAACAAAAGTAGTAGATTTCTCTAAAAAAGAAAACATAACCAACATAAGTTCTACTTTGAAGACAACATTCTGGAAGAAGTTGCGATTACAAATACCTCAAAATTGACTTCAACAAAAATCTAAGTTGGGATGGTTGTAGAAAGAAAAAAACTTTGGGAGGTTGGAAAGCATTTTATTCTTTTCAAAATAGGTGTAGAGAGACAGAGTTATGGGACTGGAAAACTGCTCAAGCTCTTTTTAGGCTTCTAGTGATTCTGGTGATTCTCTATGGTTGTGAACTATGGGCTAGCGGTACATCCGACATGTAGTGGAAACAAATTGAGAAAATTCAGAAGCATTTGATTACAAACAAATTCAATATTAAAAGTGCATGTCCTTATGTTATATTCTTATTAAGTGAAACAGGGGCTGCTCCCATTGAAGCAATTGCTATGGTGTGAGTCATAAGGTATTTAAAAAAATTTGAGCAAATGGAAGAGGGTAGATGGCCTAAGGTTGTCTTTAATGACATATTATGCAATAGAAAAAAGACTTGGATGCAACAAAATAACAAATGGTTTAGTAAATGGGGTATTTTCTTGAACACGTGTCCCATAAACAACAAAGAGATAAAAACTTTTGTTATGGATAAGTTCCACAAGCGTATTTGGCATAAGGAGCTAGGAAGAAAAAAAAAAGGTATTATATTGAAGTGTTTAATCCCACTCATAGTCATTAGCCAAAAGCATACATAGGGGCCAATATCTCTTGAAGAGCCAAAAATTCTTATTGTTCAGTTAAAGACTAATTCTCATCAACTCCGTTGTGAAACAGGGCACCAAAAAAGGCCAAAATAAGTGTGGGAGGAAAGAGTATGCATTTTTTGTTCTTCCAGAAAAGTGGAAACATAAAAACAGTTCATTTAAAAATGTGAGGTCTTCAAAGACAACAGGGAAAGTTATGCAGATATGCCGGTAGCTAGCTCTTGGGATAATCTATTTAGCGAGAGTTCTGTCAAGAAGCTCGAAGCATTTATTCTGAGGCTTCACAAAAAAAGGGCCGAATACATCAAGCATATGAAGAAGCAATATGTCCCATAGGCTATCTTTAGCCTCGTGGATGTTAAAATAATTTTCTTTCTTTCTTTCTTTCTTATACATTTGAATTGCCAATATATTTGAAAACAATACAACTTTATAAACTTCACTAATAATTACAAAATATATTTTCAATAAAATTAATAAAAATTGCACATAAAATATATACACATCTATGTACAACGCTTGACCGTTGATTATTTTCATGGCTTAAATTCACTTTACACCATTGAAAAACTTGATCAAATAATACAAATTAGTCAATAGAATGACTTATTTTCCACCTTTTAAGTGATCATTTTACACATGCCCCTACATCATTATGCTCTCATGTTACATGTTTGATTTCAAGAAAATTGCAAAGATGTTTAATTTTTTATTTTATTTCTTATAGAGTAAAACAACCAAGAGTGATTGCAATGATTTAATTTGACTTAGCCATCTAACAATATCTAATGTTGATTGAATTGAACTCCTTGATGTTTCAATAAAGCATAAATTACAATGAAACAATGTAGAACAAAATGTGTATCATGCATGCCATCATCACTAATATAAAAATGGTATGAATGCCTTAGAATATAGACACTTGGCCAAAATGATACTATTCATTTTGTATCTACTTCTATGTGGTAAATATGCAATTCTCTACAAAATCAACCATTCACAAAGTTGTTCTCAGTGGAAAAACTTCATAAAATCCTTCAAACTCTAGGTCTTACCGCTTGGATTTATGTGAATGTTTGGTGTATTTATAAATCTTATCTTCAAAGTTCTTTAAAAAAATCATCATATGCATTTGATCTTGTAGAAAAACAATCTTTTTGATTGAATAATAAGAAAATACATTGAGATTAAAATGTTTGTATCTCTTCTAATTCACATTGATATGTAAAGATAATGGATCATTCATATCAATAAAGTACCAAATTTCCACAATGATTTCATTTCTTTCAATGACAAAATGTTTGTGTTAAAACAACTCGTCACCTTCTCTTTGAAATAGAATTTGGGAAATGAGAGCTTGAACTATGCAAGGAAGTGAATCTTTCCAATATTTTTTACCAAAATGGAGGTTTCATAATACAATTCAAATTCCACACGATAATGACAACAACACATGTCATGGACAGTGATAGACCTAACATACCATTGTTTAAGTTTTACAAATGTTTTGATTGGGATATCAAGATAAGAATGAATCTCTTCAAATTTATTGGACACTTCTATCTATCTCCAATAAATGTTCTACAAGGGTTTCATATTTTGTCTCATGATATTCGTTGTTGCACCACATCCCTTACATTCAATGAAACATGGCAATTTTCCACCCAATACTCATGCACCATAGCTTTCACACCTTCTTGAAGTCTATTGTTGTATGGTTGTCTCCAAATAATCATTGAACAACTGAGTTCATCATTTATAAATATTTGCATTCAAAATTTATTATGTTGTACACTGTCTTTCAAGTAGTTCCCAATAATTTTGTTGTGTGCCAATAAAAGTTTTGACATATTCATTTGTGAAACAATATATTTTTATTGCTCTGTATGCATCTCTAGCATCGTTTGATCATGATCTTTCAAAAGTTTTCAAAGTGCAAGTTAAATTTTCTTTTTTTTTGTAAGTTGTCAACAATTATATTATTATATCAAAAAATATTACATCAAGATCTCCAAGTGTCTAACATAATGTTACATCACAAGCTTCCACTTGTCCAAAATTAGAGAACTAGGCCCTGTTTTCTCATAAGGATCCCCAATACGCATGTATACAACAATAACACAAACCAAGACAAAGGAACACTGACAATAACGACCTGAGAACAACGAAAAACATAAACACCAACATATGCCACTTGTTAACTAACAATGATAGAAAAACATTCTTCCTCGCCCAATAAGAGGAATTTAATAGCCCTTGTCGTCGGTTGTACCTCTCGAGGACACTCAACCATGCAACACCACACTACCCACACGCAAAGCATGAAATACAAAAGGCACATCATTTTATAAGCTTACTAGTTGATCCACATGTTCACGATACCCACCCCATCAAGGAGTGCAAGTTAAATTTATAGATACATTTTGCTTCACAATTTTTCCTTTTACAAACTTTTTTTCAGTGACTCTTTTAATTTTTGTGACTTTATTAAACCTTTCAAAACTTGAGCTTGTGTTGCCATTAGTTCATTTTTAAATAAGTTTTTATAAATTCATTGAACGATATCATATACCACTAACAAGTCTATTGATACCCAAATTTATTAATATATTATTTAAAATAATATCATCAACACTGATACCACCGCAACTATCAATGGATTCTATATTGTGAAATTAATGCACTCGTAAAGCTAAATTTCAAAGCACATCAAATTTACTTAATTATAAACATTAAAATGCATCGCATTTACTAAATTTTAAACCTAAAATAAACTATCACCATGTATTCAGATTAAAACACTATCGTAAACCTAACCAAAAGAAATAAACGCTAAAACAAAAAATTATCACTCTAAAATAAAATAAACTATCACATTAAAACACTATCGTAAACCTAATTAATCCGAAAAGGAGAAAATAGCTAAAATTTATCAAACTCTAAAATATTAAAACAACTTCAAGAAATATCAACCAGAGACAATAATAATTTATTGAAATTTTAAATTAAAACTTACAGTGCAGACGTTATAAACAATATAATATATTCATACTTTTTTTTTCAGAGTGAAAATTGAGAAAATATAAGGAATACATAAAAAACCAATATAGCAGGTGTGCTGTTGCGCCTCAATGACAGGCGATGTCCATCCAAAATCAGAAGATTCCAGAATACATGTACAGGCCGAGAAGAGAAAAGGCCGAATAAGATCAAATGGAGATCCATGTGACAATTCTGCGATATGGAAAAGACAGATAAATACAGAAAAAAGCATGGGGCATACAATAAGATGCAGAGCCCTGCGATCCTGTAGCGGAGAGACTAAGTCCGTTCGGACATAGCACAAGGAGGAGGAACCTGTGAAATAACAGCGGCCGAGAATAAAACAGAGCCTAAAAAACCCACGGCGATTATAGAGGAAAAACCTGTGCAGAGACATGTTAACATGAAGAAGGAACAGAGACATCAACATGATGAATTTAGCATCGCCGTAATGTGAGTGAGAGAGGAGAGGATTGGTTGTTTGGAGTCCTGAAAAATGCTTGCATTTCTCCAGTTCCAGAGACACCAACAGGTAATGATAAATAAAGATTGCCACTCTTGACTTTGAGCAGACCACCACTTGAAACCCTCCTGCACAGATGCGAAAACCTGCAGAGCAAAACCATGAGAAATTGAAAGTTCAAACCAGACTTGAGCAGTACCTGGGCACTGGAAAAACATGTGGGCGTTCGTCTCCAGTGCCTGTCGACACATAACACATCTGCTAGGACCCGACCACCCCTTCCGCTGAAGAACCTCCCATGAGAGATTACGATCAAAAAATAGCAGCCAGGAGAATAAAATGGCCTTGAGCGGGCAATGGGCTTTCCAAAATTTGTAAGGGAAGATAGGAGAAGGCCGCTGTTGGAGATTGGACAAGGCAGCTATGTATAAATCGGAGACCCGAATGGGCAGAGTTGAATTCGGCTTGGTCCATATTAATGCATCAGCATCACCTGTCTGAACAATACTCTTGTCTGCAAAAAATTTTGAGGCCAGCTCCCAAGGCTGATGCAGCGAAGGAGGAAGCCCAAGGTCCTGCGCACTCTTCCAAATCGGCGTGGAGGAAGACCAAGATAATATCAACTTGTCCCAAGTGAAATAACCCCGGGTATGAAGAAAGGATATCATATGAGGAGATAGCCTTTTTTCCAGGTCGTGTACAGTGGCATCAACGCCAATGATTATATTGGAACCAGTGTGAAAACGCCATCTGAGAAAGTCAAAGAAAAGTGCCTGCACCCTTTTGAACCCAAGCCAAATGGCGGAACCTCTCTTGGAGCCGAGAGTCTTGTTCCTGTACCAGAATGCCAATGGCCTACCCTTCAAATATTTTTGTTTAATTATAGCACTCCAAGTGCTGGAACCAAATACGCCTCGGTGAAGAGAGTTGCATAAGAGCGCCTGACCAAAAGACCGCATATGAAGGATGCCCCAACCACCTGAACGCTTTGGCCTGGAAATGTGATCCATCTTGACGAGATGGATCTTTGACTGTTGAGAGCGCCCTCCCCAAAGAAAATTTGCCGATAAGGAGACCATTTTCCTAATGATAGCAGCGGGCAGATGAAAAAGGTGAGCCCAATACACCGCCAGCTGGGAGAGAACGGATTGGACAAGAATTAATCTGCCTCCAAGAGATAAAAATCTGAACTCCCATCTTGAAATCTTCCTGTGAAAACGATCAATGAGCCAAACCCAGTCCTGATACCGGTACGCTTTAGGCTTGAGAGAGAAGCCCAGGTATTTAAAACCATCATTGATTAATGCCAAATTGACACCAAAGTGCGTAGCAATCCATTGTGCCAGCTCTATATTTGTGCCGTTGTGATATAAGGTGGATTTAGCTCTGTTAATGTGCAGACCCGTGGCTGATTGAAATTTGAGGAAGATACCTGAAAGGCATGTCCAACTAGATTTACAGAGCATGGCAAAAGTCAGAATGTCATCAACAAACAAATTGTGTGACAGAAAAATGTTCTTGCATATCTTAATCGGGGCATATCTATGCTCTGCAACAGCTTTGTTGATCTGCGAGCTGAGAGTGCTCATAACCAAGATAAAGAGGAGAGGAGAGAGAGGACACCCCTGACGGAGTCCTCTCTCCGCTTTGAAGGGAGCTGATGGGGAGCCATTAATGATGACAGAATATTGAACGTTCTCTACGCATGCCATCACCCAATTAATACCTTGAGGATTCAGCCCAATTTTTGCCAGGAGGATGCGGAGGAAACCCCAGTCCACACAATCATATGCTTTTTCCAAATCAATCTTCAGAATGGCAGCATCGGTGTTCTTGGATAAAACCGAGAAGAGACATTCTTGGGTCGAGGCAACAGCATCCAAGATATTCCTGTTTTTTAAAAAAGCATGTTGTTCTTTGGAGATGAAGGAGTTAAGAAGCGGCTTCATACGCTCAGCAATAATCTTCGAGATGATTTTAAAGAGGATGTTGCATAAGGCAATTGGCCTGAAATCAGCAAATGAATCGTTCTGTTCTTTTTTAGGGATCAAAGCTATAAATGTTGCAGAGAGGGCGCTGTTGATATTCCCCGACATACGGGACGCATCAACCATGTTCAGCAAATCAGTTTTGAACAATTCGAAGAAGTGTGAAAAGAATTCAATCGGCCATCCATCTGGCCCGGGGCTTTTATCCTTTTGAAATTTTTTAATGGTTTCACACAGTTCCTCTTCCGAGATTTCCTTTAGAAATGCTATGTTGTCGGCTTCGTTAAACATAACAGGAACCTCTTCAATCATCCAGAAAACATCCGTTATCTCATTGGGCCGCCTCTTATATTGTTTCTGGAAAAACTTCGTGGCCTCCATCTGAATTTCCTGCTGAGAATGAACAAAGGAGCCATTTTCGTCCTTAATCCTCCAGATCGAATTTCTATTCCTGCGGCCATTTGCAAAATTGTGAAAGAACCTTGTGTTACGGTCAGTTCGATTTCTTTTTGTTCAATTTGGTTTTTATCATCATCTCCATTAAAATTAAGATGCGAATTATTATCTTTTTGTTATAAAGTATTTTCAATTAACTCTAGCATAATAATTTATTGAATTCTGAGCATGAATTTTATATAGACACGTTATAATAGCTTGGGTTTTTATTGTTCAATTTGATAATTTAACATCATCTTTATTAATATTAAAATGCAAATCTTAGTTGGTTACTCACTGTGATATGTTTTTTTTATTTTTTTTATTTTCTCCTAAGTGTGATAAAAAAAATTGTGATTTATTATTATTATTTATGCTTATTCAATATATATGTTGAGAAAAAATCCAACTATTAGTCAAAATGATTTTTGAGCTCAACGGAAATAATGGGTATAATTTCAAGTTTTAACATTTTATATTATAAAAAAAAAAATTAATCTTAAAAATATAACATTATTATTTAAAGTTCTATATCCTAATAATTTTTCAACCTCAAAAATTTAAATATAGTTTTGTAACTGACAAGACCTTTATCTCAAAAGAAATTGCAAGTGTAATCTCAAGTCTTAAAAGAACAAGAAAGAAATTAGTATTTCACCTTAAATGTATAAATACTAATTTTGTGTGAAATGAAAGATATATCTCTCCCCATTAGCCATGATTGACTATTTAGCTATAAAATATTTAAATTTATCATTTTGATTGAAAATTCAATTTCATGTTAGGTATAAGTTCACTTAGACAAGTTAACATTTGTATGAACTATTAGTTCAGTCAAATAACTATAATACTACAAAAAAATAAACGTTCAAAGGTTTTTCCAAGTTTCTTCAAGTTTTCCTTAGGTAGGGTGATGATTCCAACTATATATCATTAGTATGATAGAACTATTTGGAATCACAGACCACCTGGCTTGCCAAACGTTTTCGCCTGAGCATACGTACAAGTTGTTACCCCCTTATGCGAGGTGGCCATTTACAAACTTTGGGTGCTAGTACTATATGATTCAGAAGGCCTCCTTGTGCGGATGGCAGAGCAGAACATCACTCAGTGATGGAGCCTTCCATTAGATTTGTCTCTATTGGAAGTAAGCAGTACTGTCAATCTTTCTAAGCGTCTAGATATGTTGTTATTAGGTAGCTATGCCGATCATTTTCACTGCTTATATGCACTCCTTGGTTGGTCCAACTATGGGTATCTATTGGTTCTCCTGGGGGCTTGGAGAATTTGTGTTGCTATGCACTTGTCTTTAAGTCCTCTTTCTCAAACAAAATTCACATGGTTTCTCTAGGGTCCAGGTTGGCCTGCTCAATTTACGTTGATAGTCTATCTATCAAATCGACACACCTGCATAATCTCCATCCGCAAAATGATTTAATGGGACCTCCTCTTATATTTGTCTTCACTTTTTGCGTTGGCCCAAACTTGACTGTAAAAAATTATGCGGTGTTCCATAGTCCTAGAATGGCAACGTTCAAAGGTTGATCCATGAGAAGTTTGTATGTTATTCTACCTAGGTCTCAGAGAAATTGGTGTGAAGTAGGGAATGGTAGTTATCTCGAAGACAACTTCTAGCGGCTCATGGCTCGTGGTGCAAGGGTTCGTGGCTCGTGTCTACGCTCCAGCTGTTTGCAACTCAACTTAATTGTTCGTGGTCGAGTTGGTCTCCACAGGTCACTCAGGATGCGTAGCTCCAGGTAATCCGTGGCCCCCTAGCCTAGTCTGGTTCCTATTCTTCCTGGTTCTACATATCTCAGTCTCTCAATGGTAAACCTTTTAAACCACCAGTGCTCTTGGACTGTCTCCATTTTATATTATGAATACTCTTTGCTATAATATGTTTTGTTTTGAAAAGTAGGGTTTGTGTTCTTGTTGCCTCTCGACATTCTCTGTAAAATTTTGTAATGTTTTCATTATGTCAGATGGCATGGTTAAGCAGGGACATGGTTGGTTTCAATTTAGGCAGACCAATAACACAAGGAAATTTCTTTTGTGATGCTTTATTTAAGTAATGCGCAGTGAAACTTTAACTAAAAAAAAGTTTCTTCAAGTTTGTAAGGATAAAATCCTATGAAATATTGCATTTTCATAGTTAAACCTAATATATCATTCAATGTAGCATCAATTCTACTTTCCACCCATATAAATTTTTCTTAAGTTATGGCTTATTAAATAATTAATTTCTTCTCAAAAGCATATATGTTTCATTTTAATCTCATCATAAATGAATAAAATGTAAATTCAATATCTCTAAAAATAAAAATAAAAACTAAAAAAAAATAGGGAAATATCTTATGCACAAGCTTGAGTTGTCCTATTCAAAAGGGTATTTTTCGATATTTATTATTTAGTTGGAATGTAGGATAAATAATTGGTCTTCCCAGACTTGTTGGTCTTATGCAAATTTTTTCTAGTCATCCATTAAATAAATAAATATTTTATTCATCTTCTAAATACAAAAAACAACTATATATTTGTAACACCTCTCAACCACCTCGCTGAGGGGAATTGTCACTCAACTCTACCTTTGTCACCACATTTTTCCAAAGAGTTGAATGAACTCAATATTGATGAGTGTAACATACTTGTCAATGGAATAAGTGGGTCAATCAAATAGATTGGTTGATGGTATAGACAAGTTGGCAATGTAGTTGAATCAATCAATTAATAGATCCATTCAACCTATATGTCCAATTTTTTTGTCTAGCTTATGCTTTTACCCATCTAATTATGTAGCTTCTACACTTTCAATCTTGGCTCATAAAACCCCTAACACCAACACTAATCATGCCATGAGTCTCTGTTTCCTATCAACATCATTCTAACTACTCTGAAACATATTGTGGGTACATTCCAACCTTATATCCTCCATTATGGTGCCCCTAGTACTATAATTCAATTTTTTCATGAATGTATACATACTACCATGAAATGTAGCAACTAACAATAACACAAACACAAATATGAATAACACGGAGAATGCATGAACAACATGTACACATAAAGTATATACATAACATTTAACACATAACGACATAATAGGAACACTTCTCTTTTATAACTCACCAATTAGTTGTAGATCTCAAATGTTCAACAGGACTGGCGTGACTGTAGATCTCAATTAGTTTTAGATCTCTTTTGCAACACATAGACTAGCAAAGTTCACAGGACTGGCGCGACTGTCAGCCTGTAACTTGCGCTATTAAGGAATTGGCGCGAGTTGCTGTTGTGCAACATGCGCCAACTGGCGCGACTGTAAGATAGAAAAACGCGCCAACAAAGTTTGCTGGCCCAAAAGATAAATCAAGCAATCCAAGGTCTGGCCGACAGTACTTAGACAGATCAAACAACAAATAGCAACTTTAAAATTGACCCAGAAAGCTCATTTACGCAAGCAAGCAAGAGAAAACTAACATGCAAGACAAACTCCAAGCTGTTCGGTTCATAAACCAAACCGGAGATTGACTGAAGTGGCGTTGATCTACTCCGCTAATGCAAAGCAATAGCGTTTCAAAGGCTGCCTGGCCGTGCTTCAGACTCCGTCCAAGGTTTATAAATCAAACAACAAATAGCTCCTCCCCAGTGGAGTCGCCAAATTGTTGGAGAGGTAAATCCCCTCTGCGGACAGAGGCGATCCCACTAGCCCAAAATGGGTCTAGCAACAATCAATTCACGCTACCATGCAAGTTCCTAGTTGCAAACTGAAAGTGGATTATGAGAACCAACCTGGAGTCCAACGCTAATGTCGAAGAAGAGTTGATACTCCCGTTCCCTTGCTTCGGCAGGTCACAATCCTCACGATCCCCGCGAACGGATACCTGCACATGCAAAGAACGAAGCGAATACAAGCATAAAATCCACTAAAATACAACTATATTTCAGTCAGAAAGGAAATAGATCAAACATTATCATCATAAACAGTAAGATCGGAACCATAATGATAGTCGTTCATTAATGAATAATCAACAGAGAAAGATACAACCAAAGTTCTGACGTTGATTCTCTCCTCTGGCTGGGCGAGCAGCTATACATGTCTTGCAATAGACCTTCTCTCTCTCAGACTTCCGGCAGCATAACCTCCCTATGCTCCAAGACTCTTACTATCACTCAAGACAAGCGTTATCACAACTAGCATCACTCTAAAAACTAGCTTGTCAAATGCATAAGGACAGACTTTTATAGATGGAGTAGGGGAAGAAGATACAATGCATCAGGACACCCATTGTGGATTGGCATTATCTCCGAAAAGCCGATATGGATAGATGTAAAGGATAGATGATGACTCTCGACATCTAGAAGATGAGCTTTATCCTCAAAAGACTGTGACTTGAAGGGAAAAAACAGCTAGGCACGCGTTTGTCAAAAATCTTTACTAAACTTGGTTGGCGCGGGTGTTGTTCTAAGACAGAGCGCCAATGGTCGCACCTTCTTTTGAGGATCTCATTGATTGGCGCGGGTATTGCATTGTGGACCCGCGCTAATGGAAAAAGGGCACTTTTCAGGGATATTTTGCAGGAGGTGTCTTCAGGGAACATGAAGTACATACTCAGGGGAACATAATGCAAGTGTTTTCAGGTTATGTCACTGCTCACAGGTCCCGGAATGAGTCCTCCAAAGTACGGAAATAGGGGTAATAGGGACGGTGACCAATGGTGACAAATTACTGTGTAACAGATGCCCCCTAAAGCATGAGGCCCGAGAGAGAGAGGGGTGAAATGCTTTACAAGAACACATGTAGCTGCTGCCGAGAATCTACATTGAGAGATACAACTGATAGCTCAGGTACATGATGTATGTGGTATGGTCGCAGCCATCCATAAGAGAGTACATAATAATCTAGATCCATAGTATGGATGCATCCATCTGGTTAGGATCAATGAATTGACTCAGGTATGGTCGCAGCCATCCAGTGAATGAGTCATGTATCAAGAATCACGCCTGGATTACAACAGACACAATCCAGGGTCTTGCGCTCCATCTCAACCCGAACAAAAGTACAAGTTCAAGCATGCGAATATATGAGCTGAAGTCGAACATGCATGAACATCGTCTGATTACCAGTGAATATTGAAAACTATTAACAGACGCGAGAGGTACCACCAATAATGACAATGGCCCTCAAGGTACTATAGGTACAATCTACGGCGTGCGAATTAGTGATCTGACGTCGAACACCCGTAGAATCATTCGATCGGAGGCCAATGATGAAAACCTCACGTCGAACACGAAGAACCTGCCATTGAGGCATGCAGGCTCCAAGGCACCGGAAGGGAGTCTCTAGATCAGCTTCCTGGATAATGAGCTGAAGTCGACAGGAAGTGACCTTGATCGAAGGTGGGCCATAA
The DNA here is from genome assembly GCA_031772625.1 of Pinus tabuliformis. Lineage (NCBI taxonomy): Eukaryota > Viridiplantae > Streptophyta > Pinopsida > Pinales > Pinaceae > Pinus > Pinus tabuliformis. The sequence goes on along the minus strand of CM062810.1, from coordinate 632,097,236 downwards.
TGTTTCCCACATCATCGACACGAGACAGAGAGATAATGTTGTGAATCAAGATTATGTGAACTATCAGAGGGGGGTTGTTTCTTTACAAAGGTCAACTTCTCTTGAACATATCGGCAGCACGATAGTGGAATTGGCAGTATTTGACATCAGTGGATCAGAGGTCATGGTGACGAGGCAATGAGCAGATGAGAGGTCAAACAGGATTACCCAAATCCACGGAGGCAAGTGAAAAATGAGATGAGATATCCCCACCCAGACACGAAAGCAGACAAGTGCCATGTTCAAGAGCGACATACTGCCGACACGACAATTATTATGGTTCCTTTTTTCCCCCGCCATTTCTGGCGAGTACCCCAATTATTTTTAACAAGCTTGATGGGGATAACATATGCTTGTGGTGCGTCATTTCAACAAAATCCGATGTCATCAGGTTTTAACGAGTCTGACAAAGGAAGAACTCGGCGTCTTTTCATGTTTAGAGAGTTTGAAAAGACAACGGAAAAGAAAACTCCAAGGGTGTCCTTTTTCGTAAAGTTGTGTCTCGCGAGCCCGAAAAAGTATAAAACAATGCTCGAAAGAACCGCCCGACCATTACGATCGAGGAGTACTTTTCATAAATAGTGATTCCGACCTGAAAAAGTAAAAAAGCGATCAAAACCACGTCGTTTCGTAACCATTAACGAGTCTGAAACGACAAAAACCCGGTAATCTTTTTATGTTTTAACGGTCGACTAAAAGAACTTAAAACAACCGCCCCTTATTAACGTTTAACGAGTCAAGAGGAATAACTCGGCAATCTTTTCCTCTTTAAACGGTCAGAAAAGAGCTAAAAGCGGACCTCATAACCTTTTCACATGTTTTACGGAGCCTGAAAAAGGAGAAAAAGGAGCTCATTTCGTTGCTTGAGTTACACCAATACCTGTTATCATGCAAAAAATAGCGTAAAACCCACTTTGATATGTAAAAATACTCAAAAAATAACATTTTTAATGTATTTTTAGGTCAAAAAATGCTATAAATAGTGAAATGGTAAAAAACAAATTTACTTTTTACTTTTCACCTTGTGAGTTTACCATTGGAGGGTTTTGGGTGCAAATTTCAACTGTTGATTGCGAGCAATCCAGGAGATCAATCGAGCCGCCGTATGAAGCAGGTAAGAGGTCTCATCCTTAGCTTCATTTTCATTCCATTTTTTCAGTTTTTCATCCATAGATGGGTCCCCTGCAAGAGGAATTGCAAAATTTTAGGGCTGCGCCATTGGCGCGAGTTTCCCGCGCGGGATCGCGCCAATGGGATTTCTTTCCCCAAAGGGGGCGCGACTGTTTTGAAAATAGTCGTGCCAACCGCGCGACCTAATTTTCCCATGAATTTGACCGTTGATTTTGCAAATTTCTTCCAATTTTGGTTTCATTAGTGATCTAATGATGATATTTTCGACTTTGTGGTTGCAGGGATTCGTCAGAATGGCTGTAGAATGGAGAGAAAGAGAGCATGATGCCATAGATGCCATGGCATTGGAGGATGAAGCCTGCATGGATGCTTTGAGGGATTGCGGCTTGAAGAAATTCTTCCTTACCTCCTATTTGCGTGCACAACCTGAGTTACTACGATTTATCGTGGATGCTTGGGATACGGAGGATCAGGGATTCCGCCTGAAAGATCAGACATTGGAACTAGATGTTTCTGATGTCTACTTTATCACTGGATTATCGCGGAGAGGTGCACGGCCCATCTTGACTGGTAGTAGGCCTTCCGGGGAAAAGATGGGGGAGGTGATGGAACGAGTTTGTCCTGGGGCACGGTTTGGATCAAACAGTGCCAAGGTAGATATTATCACAGTCCCAGACCTGGTATTACGGGTGATATTATTCACTATCACACGGACGGCTGGGGTACAGGCGCCCCACGAGGCCAGCAAGAATCACTTACTGTTGGCAACCGAGTGTCTCCAACCTACACTGTTTGATTGGGCCACAGTAGTGACTACAAACATCAAGAGGCAGCTTACGAAGTGTAAGCGTGGCAACAAACAGTTCGGGTATGGGTCTATCATGGTATCTTTCTTCCTGGAGCGACTGCCGATATTCCGGATTCAGGGAGGTATAGTGGCAGATCCAGTGCCACGGGAGCCGAGGTTGGCTCGATGGGCAGCACTCATGCCCAGAGGAGGAGGGGGCCAGCAGATGGCCTGGAGGCCCGAGTTCTTCATATGGCTCCGTCACCAGATGATCGTTATAGAGGACTGGCCCTATGCGGGCACTGATTTTACTGGAGACCCAGATCTCCCATTGCCTGCGGGAGAAGACTGGGATGAGGAGCTTGGTAAGAACTCTTTGTGTTTTTGATGTTTTTTATGTATTTCATTTTTTTTTTGTAATACATGCATGTCTCTGACAACAGCTATATATATGTATGCAGATGTTGGTGCAGAGCGACCAGCTGGTCTGTCTCATATAGCACGGAGGGTACAACCCGCAGCCGACCCTCAACAGGCAAGGGGTGCCAGAGGAGAGGAGCTGCTGGTGCAGAATCTCGAGGGTCTTACCCAAGGGATTCCGGACTATGCTAGGCTAGCGGACGTGCCTTTCGAGTACCAGAGGCACACAGTGGGAGTACCGACTCGCGTCCATCGTCTGCTGAGACGTTTGGTGCGAGCGGTGACATGCTATCACGAGCATCACCGTGATTAGACGCCTAGGTTTCATTTTTGCATATTTTGAGAGACATGTTGTCTGCGGCCATATGAGATTCGGACATGTATTATTTTTTGGATTATGTAATGCGCGTGGCGCAAACATTATGACACACACGTATATATATACATATGCCTATGGTTTATTATTGTGTTTTCATGTGCTTGCTTGTATAATGTTTTGATTACAAATTACGCAAATGTCTATCTAATACATGATTAGCCAATGCATCAGATAATGTGTTTAATTGTCGTGGAATATGCTGATATGTGATAAAATCAAAGTTCCTTTCCAACAATCTCACACGTAAATACAACCTTAGAATGCGATGGTCTCTGACGGAATATTGTCCGTTGGGCTGGTGGATGACAAGTTGAGAGTCCAGGTTCACTACCAATGTACGAATACCGAGATTAATTGCTTCAACAAGTAGCTCGATTACAGCACAATATTCGGCGACATTGTTAGTGGTACGACCCAAACACACACCTTGAAGATCTATCAACTCGCCATGAGGATCATAGATCGCCCACGCCGCAGAGGACAAGTTGCGAGTACTGCGGCAGGCACCATCAGCGAAACCAACATAAGGTGCATCAGACATCTGCACAAGAAGCGAAAGACACAATAAGTGGCAGTTACGCCTTTAAAACTGACACACACACACAACACACTTGCTAGAGTACATGTATGTACAAAATAAAATGTACCAGCATCATGCATAGTACTTTTTTAAATACAGCCCGTTTCGGGGCTTCCCAAGAGAGTTCCCTTCATAATCGATTAGCTCATAGGCCCCATTTTGCAAAACTTTCTTGACAATGTAAGGGCCTAGCCACATAGACTCGAGCTTTCCTACTCCTAGTTTATCTTTTGCCTGATCGTAGAGCAGGACTAAATCTCCCTCAACAAAAGAACGTGGACGTATGGTCTGATCGAAGTGAGTCTTGACTCGCTTCTTTTGTGTTTCGATGGCCAAAGAGGCTAGGCGATGGGTCTCATCTAGCCGTTCCAGGTAAAGAAGGCGTTCTTCTAACAGAGTGGTGTTGGGAAGTAGATCGACCGCCAATTTTAATGAAGGGATTTCACATTCAATTGGAAGGGTAGCCTCTAGTCCATAAACTAGTTGGAATGGAGTGAAACCAGTGGCATCCTTCACAGAGGTTCGGTAGGCCCACAAGGCAGGGAACAACATCAAATGCCAGTTAGACTTATGCATGCCAACGGTACGTTGAAGCATTGTAACCAAAGTCTTATTGATAGCTTCAACTTGGCCATTGGACTGAGGGTAGTATGGAGTTGAACTATCGTGCTGCAAGCCTAGCTGGGTCGTTAATTCTGACATCATATGATTACGGAAATGCTTCCCGTGATCAGTGACGATGGCTTGAGGGACGCCGAATCACGAAATAACATGATTAAACAAAAATTGCGCCACTGTGTGACCGTCTTCAGTTAATGTAGGCATCGCCTCGACCCATTTAGTAAAATAATCGACGACAACGATAATAAACCCATGCCCCCCGGCCGAGCGAGGGTTACAGGTCATATAATCAATGCCCCATTTGGCAAAAGGGCCGACGGTGACAACAGGGTGCAATGGAGCAGGAGGCGCTCGCATCTTCCGCTGGTATATCTGGCACTCATGACAAGAGCGGACGGCAAGAATGCAATCCTTAAAGATAGAGGGCCAAAAGTAGCCAGCACGGAGGATTTTTTGGGCAGTGGCATATCCGGACATGTGACCACCACAAGCACCTGAGTGACAGTCATTCAAGACACGCTCAGCTTCCTCGAGAGTTAAGCAGCGGCGGAGAACAGAGTCGGCGCCGAGGCGATAGAGTGTGTCCCCAATGATACGGTATGGTTGTGATTGATGACGAATCCTTCGCCGAGCGTCTTTGGACATGCCAGGGCGAAAGGAGGACGTTTGCAGATAGATGATGATATCACCATACCAGGGATCGAGGGTGCTAATGAGAAATAAAGTCTCATCCGGAATTTGATCCTCTACATTAGAGGGTGTGGAAGAAGATGGCAAAGAGCACAGTAACTCAGCAAAGACAAGTGATTTCTTGGACTTGGCAGTGGTGAATTCCAAGTCGAACTCTTGGAGGATGACAATCCACTTTGAGTATTTGCCCCCCAGCAACTGGCGTGACAAAATATACGTCATGGGGTTGCAATCAGAAATCACGGTAGTGGTACGCAGCAGAATATAATGACGGAAACGTTGGACGGCACAAACGACGGCCAAAGCCAACTTCTCGACATAGGCATATCGAGTTTCCGTATCTAAAAGATTGCGGCTGAGATAATATATAACATGTTCAGTGCCATCATCGTCAGCTTGAACGAGAACCATGCCGATAGTGGTGTCGGCGGCGGCCAAATATAGAGTGTAGTCACGATGATAGTTCGGAGGACGAAGCAATGGAGCAGAAACAAGGAGACCCTTGAGACGCTCAAAAGATTCCTGAGCCATGGTATCCCAATGAAAAGGGACATCGCGCTTTAGTAATCGTGTAAAACCTTTGGCCACCTCGGCATAGTTTGGAACGAAACGTCGTAAAAAATTTGCTTTACTCTGCAAGCTTTGCAATTGCTGTAAAGAAGCAGGGGGAGGAAGATTCACTATAGCCTCGACTTTAAGGGGATCCAAACGGATGCCCTCTCGGGAGACGAAAAACTCGAGAAGTCGACCGGATTCAACGCAGAAGACACATTTGTGAGGATCAAGCCTAATTCGATAGTATCGACAGCGAAGAAAGATCTCGCGAAGGTGAGTAGGGTGGTCCTGACGTTTGGCTGAATGAGCTGGAAGATCATCCAGGTATGGCTGTACAATGTGTCGAATGTCATGAAAAGTATAGGGCATTGCACGTTGGAAGGTAGCACCGGCATTTTTGAGACCGAAAGGGAGCTTCTTATAGGCAAAAGTTCCCCATGGACAGATAAAGGCGGTCTTGTGTTGATCAGCGAGAGAAATATTGATCTGGTTGTATCCAGAAAAACCGTCCATAAAAGAGTACATTTCACTTCCGGCACACTCGTCAATAATTTGATCAATGAATGGTGTGGGAAAATTGTCTTTAGGACAGGCTCGATTTATATCACGATAATCAACACACACACGGATTGTACCTTGTTTTTTAGTCACAGGTACGATATTGGAAACCCAATCTGTGAGCGGTATAGGATAAATAAAACCAGCTTTAAGAAGCTTCTCGACTTCGGCCTTGATAGCTGCAGCCTTTCGGGGGTGTACGGGGCGTAAACGTTGACGAACAGGCTTAGCACCTGGGTACGTGATTATCTCATGCACCACTATGCTGGGATCAATGCCGGGCATTTCTTCATAGGACCATGCAAAGATGTCACGAAATTCGCGAAAAAGGTTGGAATAAAGTTGAATCTCCTCCGGAGTACAAGTGACTCCGATGTGAAGATGCTCGACAATCCCTGGCTTGACAGAGATGTCGATGGGTTGGGTTTGCGTAATGTTCGCCAGATTTCCTTCAGAAGACACTTGATAAACTTGGATAGGTGTTTGAAGGATTTGAGATGGGAGACAAGGAGCAAACCGCTCGAGACAAGTGAGAAAATCCTGCGGGGCAGGTAGAAACGAGGAACGATGGTGAAAATCATGCCAAGGAGGTTCCTCTAGAGACATAGTCTCAATAATGGCTTCGTCGGAAGGGAATGTTTCTTTTAAAGAGTCCGAAGAAGTCTCTTCTAGAAGCCCTGAGGATGGAGCAAGTTCAGAAGAGGGAGCCGATGCAGCAATGATTTCGACATAGTTGAGCTCGGCAGGACTCAACGGCATTTGGTCGCCCCACGAATCTACTTGGTCTGTGGGAGGGATGATCCACGGATCAGAACAAGTAGTGATCATATTGACAGAAGCGACGTTAGGAGGGGGGAGCGGAAAAACACCCATAAGGGCGGGATCTTTGAAAAGTCCAGCTCCCAGATTCTCAGATAAATTTGAGGTATGATCCACAAAAGGAATGTTGCCTTCTGAAGAGGAAGCGAAGAATGATAGCTAGTCTATGGTAATAATCTTCCCTTGATGAGGGAAATGAATGATACGAAACAAAGATGAAGCAACAACTTTCATCGCGTATATCCAGCTACGTCCGAGAATGAGGTTGTAGGTAAGGGTAGCATCAACAACTTCAACTTCCATTTCGACCGTCTTCCCTTCCAAAGAGATGGGCAAACGTTGGAGTATACCATAAGGATGGGATGCTCTTCCATCAAAGGCTTCCAAGGTCGTGGGAGACTGGCTCAACGCCGGAGATCCGATGGCTTTCCAACAGGCAACAGACATGATGCAAGTAGAAGCACCTTCATCAATGATTGTTCGATGAATCGTTTTGGAATCAATGATAACCTGTATAAGGAATGCAATTTGGGGAGGCAGTCTCTGCGTATGGCGTTCTAAGTCAAAAGTAATTAAATCCGAGTCGGCCGGGTCTATGCCACCAATGGCAGATAGCAAGGACTTCCTCTGAGAAGGGCAGCTCTGGAGAACTTCTAAAGCGGACATAGCCGACGGAGTCTGCGCTAAGTCCTCAACGATGTTGTAGTGCTGTGCAGCACGAGCATTTGGGTTGTAAGAAGATTTCCGGAGTACTCCTTTTGGAGGGGGTCGAAGAGGCGTCTCAGTGGTAGGTCTCTCAATGTGGAGCGGACCTGAACTGAACGGTGGAGCACTAGAGGGGATCTCAGGCTCTTTCCCGGCAGATGGCGGATAATCTTTTGTTCGAGTACTGATATTGACAGGTATCGTTCCAGCCATAAACACTTGAGAACCGAAGGAAGAGGGAGGCTGAGAAGGGTCAGCCACCATTTGAGTTTTTTGAGTTTGTTGTGAGGGAAAGGGTTCTTTGAGCACCGCAGGAGTCCCGGGAGCGCCTTTCAACAAACGACTAACTTCGGACCACCTAGGGCAGTCTTTGGTATAGTGATCCTCATCACAGATAAGACAAGGATACTTGGGTTTGCGTTTGGCACCCTCCTCGGGTGGAGGTTTTGGGGAGTCCTGTTTAGGTTGATCTGGTTTATTTTTCGCTTTCCCTTTCTTCTTTCCTTTCGAGGCTTTGTCGGCCGTGGTGGATTGGACGGCGTTGACCTCGGAAGTAACATTCGAAATGGGTGCTACCTGGGAAGTTTGTTCACTCGAAGCAGTTGGTTTTTGCTTCCCAGGGTTCGCGAAATTTTTCTTCGAGGATGAACTAACGGAACCAATAATACCGTCAACAGTTGGTGTTGGCGGGGCTTTGGATGTTCCCGGTCTCGGGGCATCAGGCAGATAATCATACAATGTACCTGACTGAGAGTAAACCAAGTCAAGGTACTGAGCACGCGCAATAGCTTGCTCTTCAGTAACACACGCCCCCATGGCAATGTCCCGAGCTATTGGAGGAACGAACGAAGTCGTAAACCAATCGGTAAGGAGCTGGTCGGGAATCCAAAATTTAATAATACGTCTACGCCGTCTCCATTCATGGATATGATCAGAGATATGCGTAGCCGTTGTTTGCCTTAAGGATGTGAGGAGGTGTGTACCCGTTTCATATCGAATGGGTAACTGAAAATGCGTGAGGAATGCCATAGCCAACGAGTTGAAATCCTGAAAGGATCCGCGATTGAGCTCAATATACCACTTAGCTGCAGAGCCAGTGAGAGTCCTTTGAAAAAGGCGAAGCCGAATTGAATCATCAAGCCATGAATTGGATGAGCACCAAAGGTGATAAGTCATGACATGGGCTTGTGGATCTTCATTAGCTTTACCATCAAACTTTGGACAGTCACCGGGAATTTTCATTGGAACCGGAGGCCAATATGGATTATGGAGAATCGGATCATTGGTCAATTTGGACACATCTAGTAATTCTAGAGTTGCTAAGAAAGGTAATTGAGGATTAAAGGACATCTGGGGCTGCTGGTGGGATGGAGCACCAGGGTTCCAACCAACTGGCGGCTGCCCCCAAGGGCCTGGTCCAGACGGATTTGGCCCCATAGGGTTTTGTCCATAGGGGTTTGGGTTCTGCCCCCCAGTGTTCCATGGATTACCAAACGGTCCTGCAGGAGCACCATATGGTTGCGGATAATTCTGATAAGGATTCATCTGCAGTTGTTGGTAATTTTGATACGGGGCAAACAAAGGTTGCCCTTGAGGTTGCTGGTGACCATACGGTGGCTGGACTCCAAACTGAGTTTGAGAAACAGGCTGAGTTTGATAGGTTTGTTGAGATTGAACTCCAGCTTGTATTTGAAAACCGGATGGGGTCTGGGGTCCAGCCTGGGGCAAAAAACCAGGTTGAGCAGTGCCAGAAGGATGTCCTGTAGGTTGGGCTATCTGGCCGGAAGGATAACCTTGTGGATATGGAGGTTGGCCTCCCTGCCCAGAAGGTTGTACCTGCTGGGAATGGAGTTGTTGTTGTTGCACAACTGAAGGTTGCCCTAACGGACCAGATGGCTGAGTGGGCTGGGCAGTTGGTTGGCCTGATTGGATTTGAGGTTGACCGACTTGCCCAGAAGGTTGACTATACTGGACGGTGGGCTGACCATGTGGTTGAGCAGCTTGTCCAGATATTGGACCATACTGGACATTGGGTTGGTTTGGGTTAACATATGATTGACCAATTTGTCCAGTAGGATAACCTTGCTGGATGCCAGGTTGGGCTTGTTGAACAGAAGATTGACCTGACTTACCAGAAGGTTGAACATAAGAGGAGAAAAACGGACCACCAGAGGCAAAAGGGTTTCCATGGAAGGATTGCCCTTGTTGGTCTTGAGGAGGTTGTCTGGGAGATTGCGCAGAAGATACTTGGCCACCATGAAAAGAGGTGGAACCCCAATTAATTGACAACGGAACTGATACCTCAACAATCGGTTGAGACGGAAAATATTGATCGTATGGCCCCTCTGTTGGGACATTTGACGTAGGATCAAAGACTCCGAATAAAGAAGCCGAAGGACGACTAAAAATAGGAGTCGAAGAGGCTGCACATACCGTTGGAGCAGTTGTGATTGAGGTAACAGACGCACTGCGACTTTGTGGAGTAAAGGGCTCCGTGGTGGGAAAAGTGAGTGGTGACCAAATAGAACCCGTGAAAGGAGTTCCAGAGGGCATAGTATCCCTTAATGCTTTATAGCCTGGTGGTAGGTTCCCAGTAGTAGGAGTACTACTGATAGGTGTAGGTTCCGTTGCGGTGGGAATTTCACCGCTCGTCGCAACGGACTCGTCAGTCGTAGTAGGGGACACGTCCTCCATGTCAGAGGAAAAAGGTGGGACTGAAACACGAGGAGAAGTGTAATCCCAAAAAGGGACACTGTCCTCAGAAGGTTCCCAAACAGGGTTCCAATGAAACTCGTAAGTCTCGTCGCCTGGAGCACGAGAACTAATCGGTTGTATACTCGGAACAACAGAAAGAGTTGCACTCACAACCGGTATCTCGGAAGATGAAATTGGTAATTCCGCCAGGATGAAACTTCACACAATCCTAGGGAATCTAACGAGACAAAAGCCCTACTCAAACTAACGCAAACAAAATCTAACCGGGTAAATGTTATCGTGGCCGAATAAATTTTAAGACGCAAAGACACAACTTGACCTTTTCATGTTTTAAGAGTCGAGAAAAGGACAAAAAGATGACTCTAGTCTCCTTCGAATGTTTAATGAGCACGAAGTGACAAGACGCTCACTGGCACCTTTTCTTTTAAGGAGTCCGAAAAGGATCAAAAGTGACTACTCTGGAGACTCTAGGCAAAGGGTTTACCAAACAATCCGTAAAACTGCTTATACACCTTGGCAATCAGATGAAAACCAAGGACTTCCTGTACGGCAGTCAATCTTCCCGAATGCTGTGTTCAGTGCATTACGGCTTGTAAGGCAGCAGACACGGCTTCCTGTGGATAAAGGATGATAACCTAGTGGGGTCTCCCTTATATACGCGACGGTACGTGGGAGCTCAGTCCGTACTAGACCACTATCGAGTCACAAGAAGAGGAATCACCCAACCGTAATGTGAAACAATAGTGACTAGGTTTAACGACGCCGGAACACGTCTCTAGCCTAGACCTCTAGAATATTTGCGTTAGGTTCCAATGCGTTGTTAGATTCATTTGGTTTATTTTACAATTGATCTTCAATTAAGTTTCAGTTTTTAGGTCCTACCGTATGTGATCTCTCAAAACTTCCTAAATGCAAACTATATGCCAAAATTATATCATTTCGTTCAATGAATGCTAACTATAGGAGAGTTGAGATTTTCAAACAAACAAAATGAACAATAAACAATCAACAAAGATCCTAATGTAGCTAATAACAAGAAATGAAACTTTTTCTTTTTCTTTTTAAAAGCGACTAATTGCCAATAACAATAAATGCGAACTAATATAATGCAAAAAGATCATTTGTTTTTTTCTTTTAAAATGGCATAATGCATTTAAACAAATCTCGAGAGATATTAACAAGCATAAACAAACAAAATTCACTCAATGCAAATAGAACCAAATCTGAAACACCAAGATAAACTGTCAAAACAAGGAAAATGACGAAGACCTCAATGAACCATGTGATCTAAGCTCAAACGAAGTCAAACAAAATCCAAGCGAGCTAGAGGTGAATTGCTCGAAGCACAGAATAATAAGCTTTAACAACCACTAGACAGGTGTGGAAAACAACCAAAAAGTTGACTGGAAAATCACAAAACCAAAACTCCCACAGAAGGCTCGATATACAAAGCCACTAGATGCTCTAGGGTTGGGATATAAAATCAATAGAAATAGGCAAACAACTGAAGGACAAAGGTAAAAAACCAGTCAAACAGAGTTCCAACACATTTCCAGAAGCTGCAAAGGATGTAAAAAGACAAAAATCCGAGTTTAAAGAGCTTGCAACACACAGACTAGCAAAGTTCATAGGACTGGCGCGACTGTCAGCCTGTAACTTGCGCTATTAAGGAATTGGCGCGAGTTGCTGTTGTGCAACATGCGCCAACTGGCGCGACTGTCAGATAGAAAAACGCGCCAACAAAGTTTGCTGGCCCAAAAGATAAATCAAGCAATCCAAGGTCTGGCCGACAGTACTCAGACAGATCAAACAGCAAATAGCAACTTTAAAACTGACCCAGAAAGCTCATTTACGCAAGCAAGCAAGAGAAAACTAACATGCAAGACAAACTCCAAGCTGTTCGGTTCATAAACCAAACCGGAGATTGACTGAAGTGGCGTTGATCTACTCCGCTAATGCAAAGCAATAGCGTTTCAAAGGCTACCTGGCCGTGCTTCAGACTCCGTCCAAGGTTTATAAATCAAACAACAAATAGCTCCTCCCCAGTGGAGTCGCCAAATTGTTGGAGAGGTAAATCCCCTCTGCGGACAGAGGCGATCCCACTAGCCCAAAATGGGTCTAGCAACAATCAATTTACGCTACCATGCAAGTTCCTAGTTGCAAACTGAAAGTGGATTATGAGAACCAACCTGGAGTCCAACGCTAATGTCGAAGAAGAGTTGATACTCCCGTTCCCTTGCTTCGGCAGATCACAATCCTCACGATCCCCGCGAACGGATACCTGCACATGCAAAGAATGAAGCGAATACAAGCATAAAATCCACTAAAATACAACTATATTTCAGTCAGAAAGGAAATAGATCAAACATTATCATCATAAACAGTAAGATCGGAACCATAATGATAGTCATTCATTAATGAATAATCAATAGAGAAAGATACAACCAAAGTTCTGACGTTGATTCTCTCCTCTGGCTGGGCGAGCAGCTATACATGTCTTGCAATAGACCTTCTCTCTCTCAGACTTCCGGCAGCATAACCTCCCTATGCTCCAAGACTCTTACTATCACTCAAGACAAGCGTTATCACAACTAGCATCACTCCAAAAACTAGCTTGTCAAATGCATGAGGACAGACTTTTATAGATGGAGTAGGGGAAGAAGATACAATGCATCAGGACACCCATTGTGGATTGGCATTATCTCCGAAAAGCCGATATGGATAGATGTCAAGGATAGATGATGACTCTCGACATCTAGAAGATGAGCTTTATCCTCAAAAGACTTTGTGACTTGAAGGGAAAAAACAGCTAGGCGCGCGTTTGTCAAAAATCTTTACCAAAATTGGTTGGCACGGGTGTTGTTCTAAGACAAAGCGCCAATGGTCGCACCTTTTGAGGATCTCATTGATTGGCGCGGGTATTGCATTGTGGACCCGTGCTAATGGAAAAAGGGCACTTTTCAGGGATATTTTGCAGGAGGTGTCTTCAGGGAACATGAAGTACATACTCAGGGGAACATAATGCAAGTGTTTTCAGGTTATGTCACTGCTCACAGGTCCCGGAATGAGTCCTCCAAAGTACGGAAACAGGGGTAATAGGGACGGTGACCAATGGTGACAAATTACTGTGTAACACGTACCATATTTAAGATTGTCCTATTCATTCTTTCAGGTACACCATTCTGTTGGGGATTATAAGGTACAATCGTTTGATGTTTGATCCCATGTTGGCGAAGATAGTTTTGAAATTCATTTGATGTGTATTCTTTTCCATTATCAGTGTGAATAGACCCAATATGAGATTGTGCATCATTTTCAATCCATTTATGAAAGTTCTTGAATGTTTGAAAAGCATCAGATTTGTTATTCAATAAATAAACCCAACACATTATGGTGTAGTCATCAATAAATGTCATCATTTATTTATTTCCATTTGCAGAAGGAACAGGCATTGGACCACATAAATCTGAATGAATGAGTTCAATTTTTCTATGTGCTCTTGAATGTGAATCATGAAAAGATTGTTTGCTATGCTTTCCTAGAATGCAAGCATCACATTGCTTGAATTTCCTAGGAATTGTAGGCAAACCAGCAACACCATTTTTCTTCAACAAGCGGAGGTTGTCGTAGTTCAAATGTCCAAATCTAGCATGCCATAATAAACTAGATGGAAGTGTTCCTTCTTCATAATGAGAATTTTATGAGAAATGTTGTGCATGAGCAGAGGTACCTTGCAACTTGAGAAGCCTTTCTTCTTCTATTCCCCTCATGACAAGTGAGTGGTCAGATGTTTTTCTCACCTCAAGCTTTCCATCAAACATATGAATGGAGTGACCTTGCTAGCGGATGTGGACCAAGGACAGCAAGTTTCTCTTCAGTTGTGGGAGATATAGAACATGATGCAAAAGAAATTCTGGAAGACCAGGCAATTTAAGCCTAATTGTGCCAAGCCCTAATGGCTTGATTTTTGATTGGTCTGCAAAGTATACTGCTCCATCAACATTGTCAGTAAATTCTTCAAAGAAATCTTTTCTATGAGTCATGTGGCAAGTTGCTCTTGAATCAAGCAACCAATCATTTTTCCAAGAAGCAAGTGAAGCATTAAATAAATCTTCATTTACTCCAACATTACATTGTGCCACCACATAATGCGCAGATTCAGGTGCTTTACCATTGTCTGTGTCATTAGTTTTACCTTTCTGTTGGTTTCTTTGCTCCTCAATTTTGTCCCATGGTAACTTGCATGTAGAGGCATCATGTGATCCATTTCTTTTGCAGCATATGTAGTGAAAATCTACCTTTTCTCCTTGAGAGTGTCTGCCCCCCCTGCCTCTGAAATTTCTTCCTCTTCCTCTTCGACCACCTCTTCCTCTGGAAGAATCTTGAGTAGGATCCTTTTTTTTATGAGCAAGGCACATAGCCTCTTCAGAAGATTCGGTGGTTGTCTTCTTTCCAAAAGCTTTCTCTCTTTCAGCAAATTTTTTCCCAAGAGAGTCAAAGGTGATATCTTTGAGATTTCCATTTGCTTGCAATGACTCAAGATAATTGGAGTAAGTAGGATAAAGTGCCTTGAGAAAAGCAATAAGAGGAATATCCAATTCAACCTTAGTGGATTTGATATCATGCATTATAGATTTTACTTCGAATGCAAGAGCAAGAGGATCATTATTTTGCAATTCAAGAGTGAAGAGTTTAATCATGAGTTGAACAACTTCAAGTGCAGAATGTGAGTCATAGAGTTCTTTCAGCATTTGTAAGGCTTCGAAAGCAGTTGAAAATGGGGAAATATGGCAACTCACCTCTTCACTTACAGATGCTGCAATTAATGCATAGGCTTTGCTATTCTTATTTTCCCAAATGGTGAGCTCTCTGTCTGAGGTAGGCTGTTCTAGCTGTTTGTCTTCGTCTCCAATACACACTCCTCTTTTGTAAGGCTTCAAAAGCAATTGAAAATGGCGAAATATGGTGACTTGCCTCTTCACTTATAGATGCTGCAATTAATGCATAGGCTTTGTTGTTCTTATTTTCCCAAATGACGAGCTCTTTGTCTGAGGTAGGCTATTCTGGCTGTTTGTCTCTGTCTCCAATACACACTCCTTTCCACAACTCATTGAAAATGAAGGTGTGTTTTATCATTCGAGACCACTCAAGATATTTCTCCTTGCCAATGAGAAATATTCCCACAATAGATATGATTGAATGCATTTTAAAAACTATGCAGTGTAAAAAAATACTTCTGCTGCAAAATTTTACTCCTAATGGGAAAAAATATAATTCTGATATGACTGGACAGCAAATCCAAATTTCAATACGCAAGACTGTAAATACAAAAATTGTACAGCGCATTCAACTGGAAAGCACTCTGAACTGGACAACGTAAATACACAAAACTTTACAACGCATTCAACTGAGGCATATATAGCACTTGACATTTGCTAATATATAAATAAGTAATTACTCTAAAAAAAAACTATACAAAAATTAACATGCTTATGTTTTCATCCAAACACAAAAATGTTATCTAGCAACTCCCTTTGACTGCATTTAGCATTTTCAATGCCAATTCTATAAAAATGGCATTCTGATGCAAGATAGCATTGACAACAACTAGGGGTGATTTTAGGGGCGAATGTTCGCCCTTTGGCGAAATTAAGGGGTTTTAAATTTTTAGTGGGTGAATATTTTGTATCATAGTACATTTTTACAAATCACCTCAAATAGCCCACCTTATTTTAAGGGAGAGGGTAAAAAAGGTAAATTTAGCCCTTGAAATTAGGAGTTACAACCTTCCATTCGCCCATTTTCAAGAATAGGTTTCATTTAAGTGAATCCATTCGCCCATTTTCAAGAATAGGTTTCATTTAAGTGAATCCATTCGCCCATTTTCAAGAATAGGTTTCATTTAAGTGAATCCATTCGCCCATTTTCAAGAATAGGTTTTATTTAAGTGAATCCTATGGGCCAATGGCCCAAATACCATATTTATAAAAGAGGTATGGTAAATTAATAAAAATATAAATAAATGAGAGGTATGGTAAATAAATAAAGCATTTTTTTATATTTACTCCATAAGTCACCTTATATACATGCAAGGGTGTAAACAAATAAAAATATAAGTAAAGTGGAGGTATGGTAAATAAATAAAACGTCTTTTTATACTTACTCAAAAGGTATGGTAAATAAATAAAAATATAAATAAACTAGAGGCATGGTAAATAAATAAAACCTCTTTTTATATTTAGTCCATAACCCTCATTCTATTTATGAAGGCTCAAGAAAGAGGTTTTATTTAAGTGAATCCTATGGGCCAAATACCATATTTGTAAAAGAGGTATGGTAAATTAATAAAAATATAAATAAGCAAGAGGTATGGTAAGCAAATAAAACATTTTTTTATATTTACTCCATAAGTCACCTCGTATTTATGAATGATATGGTAAATTAATAAAAATATAAATAAACGAGAGGTATGGTAAACAAATAAAACATTTTTTTATATTTACTCCATAAGTCACCTTATATTTATACTATGGGACAAATACCATGGACTAGATTGTTATTAATACCATGCAAAAAAACATTATTAACCCTAATATTAGTATTAATAAAAATAAAAATGGCACATGGTATTGACCCATGGTATTCACTTGGAATGTAGCCTATTTAAATGAGGGAATTAAACCAGCATAGATCCATCTTTACTCTGGATCTACTAACCCCCCAGAGGTATCAAATATCGTGATATGCAAACTAGCATAGAGTGAAAAATATTTGATCCGATCAAGAGTAAAAATGGATGTTGTAATTTAATGTATGTTAAACATTTTAGCTTGGTTAAAATAAAAATCAACTATTAATTTTATTAATTTTTATAAATTACTAATAGTAATTTTTAAGCTCCAGGTTTATGATAACCCATGGTATTGACCCATGGTATTCATGTGAGCATAGACTATTTAAAGGGGAAATTCTATCTTAGATCCATCTTAATTCTGGGTCTACCAAGTGCTCAGAGGGATAAATAGATTTCATCCCCCTAAGAGTGGTAGATGTGGAGTTAAGATGGATATAAGTTGGTTTTTATGATAAGGAAGATATTAAATAGACTTAGGAAATTATATTGTAAAAACATCTTAAGGTGAATGGTTAAAGCATAGACATTGGACAAGTATATTTGTATACTTCTGTTTTAAACTGAAACAAATCCAGGGCTAAAAGGAATGGGTTGATTGCACTAGTCATCCTTCTATAACTTTCCAACATATGCTGGAGTAAACAGATTGTAATTTGGGTAATTTTTCTAATTGCAAACGGGAACATACTTGTGTATTGGCAGGGTGGTTACGAGGTCCCTAGAAGTGGAGTAAACAGATTGCAATTTGGGTAATTTTTCTAATTGCAAACAGGAACATACTTGTGTATTGGCAGGGTGGTTACTAGGTCCCTAGAAGTGATTTCTTGGTTTTATATATAGTATTAGGCTTTTTCTCATGCTTTCTGTGAATGGCAAGGGTGAAGTTTATCCTACACCCACTAGGTTATCGATATGTAATTTCGGTAATTTTGATTTCAAAAGATATTTTAAAGAAATGCAATGATTTCATTTGTGTATTCAATAAACACAAGATTTTATAATTGAGTAAAATATTCGCCATGCTGAGAGATTCGCCAAAAAATTATATATACATATCATATTATTGATAAAATCGCCTTCCAATTTTCCTATATACCATGGAGATTCGCCAATTTATTATACATGTAAATTTAGGGGGGGTTCTTAAAATTTTCCCTGACAACAACAAATAATTTTTTTACCAAACTTCTACATTTAGCTTTGAGCTTCTGCGTTTAGCTTCCCTCTCAGCTATTCTCACATAAAATTCACCAGCAAGCATATCTTTTATGTCAATATTCCAGTCAATACTCATTTGAAACGTATCGAGGATCAACTCCAACGACAGGGTAAAACCCAATGCAGAGAGTACACGAATACCATCAGCGTTCCAATACGGAGCGTATGGTGGTCCTTCACGCAGCATACCAAATCTCCAAACTCCTGAAAACAACAAAGAAACCAGTGAACAGAGGTATATATCATCAGCGTTCTGATAAGTTTCCACTCCTGCAGTAGTAGCACTCCCTCACACTTCAACAGCACACTCACAGTGGCACTCTCAACAATCCTCAGTGGCAACACTTCTCAGCACCCACAACAAGCTGCACTGACGTAACAATGGGCAATTTGGCAACCCCGAAATACAAATGCATTGTCAATTTCTCCAATAGGGAGGATGCACAGAGGGCTATTGCATTCTCAGAGTCGAATGGGCGACTCCTAGACAGAAATACAAGGAATCCCTTTGACTGTAATCAAAAAAATGTAAACGCAGACCCCAACCTGCTCCTCTTCTGGAAAACCGAGAGGGTAAAGAAAACGTTACGACAGAGGGCTATTACGACCATACAAAAGAACCGTGCCAACTATTAAGATGGTGTAGACAATGACTATGGCAGAGAGCCCAGAGGGCGCAGAAAAGACAATTATGCACAGCCCAGGGAGCGCAAAGGGCGCAGACAAGGAGTTACAACTAATTTTAGGAACTTGGCTCTGATACCATGTCAGGCCAGGTAGTAACTCCACCAAATCAATTCATATTATTCCTTCAGGTTGGTCTTTATTATATACATGAGGGAGACTGTTCACTTCATCTCCCGATGACTGTTCATAGTTCTTATTATTTATTTACATTAATTATCTTTATTCACCCAATCCTGATGATTAGGTGTCAACCGAATTTACAATGGTTTACTAGGTCACAAGGCTCAATGGCTTAACTCACTTTCCCTCTAGTCTGTAGCATGAACCAACAAGGAATCAGGGGGAATGATGGGAGAATGATGGTCAAATGTTCTAAGGAATCATGGGAAATAAGACCTAATATACATGTGGCCTTTTCGCCATGTGTCACTTAAGGAACTCACTCCACCACTTGGTAACTTAGATATACCATCCATCCCCTTACTTTTTGGACTTATGATATAATACTCCCTCATGAATTAGGTTTATACCATGTCTTCATAACTTTGGGTTATATTCATAGAGTGACTTTAAGAATATTTTATGTTCTTGGCTTAGTTAGGAATCATGCCATTGTTTCACCCCCTCACCTTTCCCTTCCAATGAGTCCTATCCCCCCATCTCTTTTGTGTGATTTGATCGACAACTGTAGTCTATTTATTAATATGGGTGCAATTACATATTACATTGCTAATCTTGCTGACCTTTCCACTCAAACTCTCTAGCCTCAAAACATATAAACATGGGCATGCAAACCTTAAAACAAGTATATTAGAGAAACTTCCAGGGGCTAATATTCACAGATGGGCTAATTTTCCATGCCTTTCCCAAAAAAAAATCGCTAATTTCCATTTTTTTCTAAAACTTATTTTCCCAAATTTTATAGTACAAAATTGTTGTACCTTAAAAATCGCCAATATTTTATATAGACTAATATAAAATCATTATAGATATAAATATTTCTACAAAAATATCACCAAACATTTTACAGTATGCATATTAATCGCTAGTATGATTCACCAAGGTTTCTAAACTTTAAGATAAACTTCCATCTTAAAATTTTCCTTGAAGTGTATACACATGTATACATGGAAACACAAGCCCATCACAACTTTACTCACTAGCCTAATAAAATATGTACAATATATACAAGGGGTCATCCTGGGGTGTTACATTCCACTCCCACTTATTTATGCGTTGTCCTTAGTGCATCATATACGTATGTACAATCAAAATTGTTAAAAAAGCTAATGGTACTCCTCCATCATGGGATTCTCATGCTCCCATGTAACATCCTGTTGAAGCCCTGAAAATCGGGTCTACAACAAGGGGGATACCCACCCGGTCCGGACCTTGGTTAGCAGCTCCTTTTCCGTTTGGTGTAGTGGGTCCGACTGGGGATATGGGACCAGTTTCCCAATTTATGTGTGTGTGTGTGTGTTGAGAATTGATATTTCCTTTCTAATAACTTCTAAGTAAAATGCTTTTATTCTAAATCTAATCTAACAACATGCAATTGTATTCTAATAAACAGAAATATCTAATTCTAAACTAACCCGGGATGTAATCTTTTCGTTATGTGATCTAAAATGATTTCAGATAACAGTTGGTAATAAAGATCATTCAACTACTATGAGAAAAGAATTCAATAAATATAAACCATTTCATATAAAAAGTTAGACGAAACAATTGTGGAAAACATATCGCATAATAAGCTACTCATATATTAAACATAAATAAATAGCTATCACCGTACAGAAGTGCCAAATGATAATTCAAGCATTCACGCATTCATATATAAATAACTGAACATGAATATCACCTTAACACATAAGCAGAAACAATTAAGAGATAAAAGTACCATTTATAACTAGTTCTACTCATGAGCTCCAGCAATAATGATATATCTCCAACATCCACTAAGAGTACAGAAGTGCAACACCAGTAGCAAATATTAAACGCAGATATCAATAAATCATGTTCCATTCATTCATCAAAACCTCCTCGGAGGGTGCAAAAGTGCATGTTCTGAGGACAAGTTTTTGATAAATTTCTGGACACTTCTCTAAATGCATGAGAAGAGTTTAAATACTACTAACTAAATCTAAAAACAATTTATTACAAAAATGTAGGATGCGGTTTAAATGACCGTCCTCATTTTAGGCAAAAATAAAGCAAAATTAAAACTAAAACTGAATCTAAACTAAAACTAATAACTAACTATCTATGTATCTGTTCCTTGTAATCGCACGCGTTCAACATTTTCTTGTGGAGATTTGGCTAGCCGACTTCCGACTTTAGCTGTCCTGCAAAAATGGAATCGGCAAGTGTTGGCGCCATCTTCTCGGCAGAATTGATGATACATTTGAGATTCATGCACTGGTATGTGGTTTTACCAAGTACGTCTAGTAAGAATCTCAATTCAACTTGGTTAATCTTTTGATGGATTCTGCCCTTTCTTGAGCCTTCTGTCTCTAGTTTGTCTGTAGATGTTGTACATTCGGTAGATATCTACATACCACTTGATGATATACCTGATAAATACCACTGGTCTAGAGTTCAAGTTTTGCCTTTCGCCTTTAGTGCTTTTTTCTACAAATTCTGGGCTTACAGGCGACTGAGCAATTAGAGGCTTTCCATCTCGAGGGGTTTTGCCTGGCGATGCGCGAATCGCTCATCGAAAACTGCCTCCATTTCTCGATCCGGGCTTCCCTGGTGCGATTTTCGCCTCTTGCGCACTTTTTGTTAGGGGATATAAAGCTTAAATTTTGTGAGAATAATGACTCTGTGAGTTCGTGATTTTGAGCTTTAAATTCTCTATATGTGATATCAACACTATCTAGTATCCATTTAACCATGTCCGTGTATAGAAGAATTTTGGGCCTCGCTGCTATCCTGTGCAAGAATGAACATGCTAGATCTGTAATAGATGCCTCAAAAGACCCTTGTGAGCCTGCAGTAGCCATAACCTCCATTACCTTGGGATCTTCTTCCTCAAGTAGACAGTACATGCCTTCCCTAGTAGTAATACCGACATCTTTGTTACAGGTGGTGTTTGTGTACAAGGGCATCATTTCTTTATCTTCAGAACTCGGAGCTTTACCCTTCTTTCCCATAATATCCTGAACACTGCTATGTATACTTCTCTGCTCTTCGCTCCTACAGTTTACAAATGAGGTGAGAATAATGATAAGAAAAAGGTGACGGGAAAGATTTAAATGCAGAAAACATATTAAATATACCACCTTACGTGAAATGGCTCCTCAATAAGATCAAAACCATATTTGAATAATGATTGCAACTAACTCATTAATTAACATTAACGTGCATAACCGGGCCTCGGGTGATGGAAAAGACTTTTTTGAACAACGAGCCCTGAAGATCTGCGATAAGGCGATTTTGTGATTTGCTTCGCAATATCGCAAATCCGTTGTGTGTGGCAATTATTCGTTAATATGTTTTCTGCGAAATGTGATTTGTGAGATGCGCCATCACATATCAGAAGTTTGAGGCATTTCAACTTAAGTGATGTTTGAGGCATGCGATCGATGAGAATCTTTTAATGCATGATTTCGCATCGCGATTTCGCACTTTTAGAATTCCGCTTGTAGGAATGCATCCATTACCCTTTTTTCGATGCAAAGCGCTTTAAGGAGTGATTTTATTCCAACTTATCATAAAACTTAAGTCTTTTTAGATTTTTCGAGGGTATTTTCCTAAGTTTATGATAATAAGTTTTATCGAAAAAGGAAATACAAGCATTAATCGATTTTTTAAATTTTTGAATAAGGGTCCCCACTTATTTAGTATTAGTGATAAAACTAAATAAGAAGGGGGGTTGTTGCTAGCCACAACACATCCTAAACATCCAAATGTTCCCACTACATCTTTACAAGTGTGATGGCTCAATTTTGGAGCACTTTGACCTTCTTGTCCAATATGCATATCAACTACCCTTGAAAGTCAACCTTAAGAACCACCTAAATCACCTGCTAATAAATTACATGGTTAGCATCCACTACATATTTCTTAAGTAATGATACATAAAACACATTATGCCTATGCATAGATGCAGGCACTGCGAGCCTATATGCAATTGACCCAATTCTTTGTAGGATTTTGGAAGGCCCACAATATCTAGTTGCTAGCATTAAGCAACTTCCCAATCACAATGTACTCTTTTTGGCCTTTACTTTAAAAAAGACATGATCTCTAACTCTAAACTCCTTGTTTATCCTTCCTTTATATACATAGTTATTTTGCTTATCTTGGGTAGCCCTGAAGTTCTGTTTGTTTTTCATCACTTGCTCTTCCATTTCCGTGAGCAAATCTAGCCCAATTATAACTCTATCAGTTGGGTTGTCTCAACTCACAAGTGTATTTCACTTCCTTGCATACAAGGCTCATCCTCAAGGATGCTTAATACCCATTTTTGTGTGCAAACTTGACCAGATGAAAAAATTCTTTTCACTTTATTGGTTTGTCCATCACATACATTGTAAGCATATCCCTAATCACTTGATTGGCCCCCTTAGTTTGTGCATTTGGTTTCGGGTGATATGTTGTGCTAAAGTTTACACTGATCCCAAATCCTTTGAACAAACCCTACCAAAAATTGAAAGTGAAGATGAGATCCCCGTCCGAAATGACTACCTTAGGCACTCCATGTAGCCTAGCAATTTATTTCATGTATGTATCTGCAACATATCTCTACAATGTTGGTTGATATCCTTGCATGAAATGACTACCTTGGGCATTCCATGTAGCCTAACAATTTCTTTCATGTATATCTCTGCAATATATCTCTACAATGTTGGTTTCCTTATGTGTTGATCTCACTGAGAACGAATAAGCATCCTTAGTGAGATTATCTACCACCATGATGCAATCATGCTAATTCACAATCCATGGAAATTTGGTAATGAAGCCAACAAGGACAACCTCCCACCTCCACTTAAATGGGTATACGCTAAAGTAGTCCCATTGGATGTCTATGCTTAGAATTAACGTTTTGACACTCCAAACACCTAGCTATATAATCATCCACTCTCCTTTTTATACCTAACAAAATGTATCGATTGTAAATAGTTGATATAGGCTTTTAATACGTTGGATGTTTAGCATAGGGTACATTGTGCCTCTCATTCAATGCCACCCTTTTTAGCTCTTGTGAATTTGATATATAATTTTTGGTTTTGTACATGAGGAATTGATCCTCACTTATCTCATAGTATTTATACTTAGGTTGCAAAATATTATGCTATAAACTCTCTTTAACTTGCAAGTAATGCTTATCTCTATTTCTAGCCTCTAGAATTCTTATTTTTAGATTAGATTTGCATGCACTAATGAATTTATCATGCACTTCATGAATTCTTCTACCAAGTGTATCAACAACCTTGTTCTCCTTCCCTTTTATGTGCTTGATTTCAAAATCATATTTAACTAGAAATTATAGCCACCTAATTTTCCTAACATTTAAAGTTGGTTATCCGAATAAATGCCTCAAACCACTAAGGTTTGTTCTGAGTTCAAATCTTTGACCCATGAGGTAATGTCTCAACTATGGTTGCAAACTAAAAATCATAAGTAGCATAGTTTCTTTCATGATCTTTCAATTTCCTAGAGTCAAAGCATATTACATTTCCATTTTTCATGAGAACTCCTCCAAGCCCTTCCTTGCATGTATTTGTGCACACAATAAATTCCTCATTTGGGTCAAATATCTTTAGAATTGCTACACTAGTCAAAAACATCTTAAAATGTTGGAAGGCCTCTTCACACTCCTATGTTCATTCAAACTTTACATCCTTATTTTGCAAAGTGGTTAGGTGTGTTATCTTTGGGAATGCTTCAATGAACCTTTGATAGTAA
Organism: Pinus tabuliformis; assembly: GCA_031772625.1. Classification (NCBI taxonomy): domain Eukaryota; kingdom Viridiplantae; phylum Streptophyta; class Pinopsida; order Pinales; family Pinaceae; genus Pinus; species Pinus tabuliformis. The sequence continues at coordinate 632,072,785 of CM062810.1, read as the reverse complement.
CTTACTATTCCCATAAAGGACTCGTTGCTGCAAAATCTAGCAGTCTTTGGAGACGAAAACCATACAAGGCATAAACTAGACCAAGAGACAATAATGGGAAGTGAACCATTGTCACCGCAGCCAAAACCCCCTACTCTTTACGAATTTTCATGGATGGGACGAGTCCCAGTATGTGACGAAGGTCACCTACGTATGGTATTCTAGGTAGAAAGTATTAGGTGACTTGACTACACCTTCTCCAAGAAAGACACAACAAGGAATCAAGGCTCCAATGGGAGGTAATTAACTTTCTATGTAGAGGCCCAAGGCTTCAAGCATAAGACCTAGGGTTTGAGTGATTTGTTGAGTGTTGAAGTATCCAAAGGTCAAGGTCAAGAGTCATGAAACCTTCAAGAAACCCTAAATTGAAGGAAAATAAAACTAGGGTTTCCCTCTTAGAGAAAACAACTAGGACAAGAGAATTTATGGATGAAATTGAGGTGGATGTCCACCAAAAGGATAGATTTTGTGGAAAATGATATCCTATTTATGTTTAGGCTATTCAACCCCAAGGATTCTACTTGCCTAAGGATTCACACAAATCCTTAGTTTGCTACCTTAGCCTTAAAGGGTCCAAAATTTAGAGGAGAGAATTTCATGGATAAGGAACGTAAATGGTCACCAACCAATTGAACTAGTCCCTTATCCCTTGGGAGTATGGATTCAATGATGTTTCAAATTAGCGAAATAGTTTCTAAGGAGGCTGAAATTTTGATGCCCTAGCAACCAAAATTTCAACAATTACCTATCTAGTGGAAGAAGGATTTTTCATGGGAGAGCTACCAAGATTTCACGACTAAGGAAATTCATCCACATGCTATGTATGAGTAATGCATGTAATAGATCATCTAGATTATCATTCAATAGATATTCAACAAGTTAGGGCACAATTGCAATAAGTAGAATCAACAAAATTCCATACTATTGTCATTGCTACAACACCTTGCAAATTTTGGCCTATATTCAAACTTTGGAGCCTCCTTTAACCATGTGAGTTGTTGTTTCTAGTAATAAAAGACATTCCATGCTTGCTCTTCGAGTTTCCAAGTCCCTTTGTGGAGAAAATATAAGTATTTATTTTGGTGAAGCAAGTGTCACATTTTGTGAAAGAGATTTATAATGCATCTTTAAGAGGCAACTTTGGTACTAATGGGTCCAATCTATCATAGATACATATATTAGACTCATTCCCAAAGTTTTGTGCATTGTTTTGTTTTTGTTGTCACTTGTGTCACAAAGTGTATCCTAAGTGTTGCACTTGGAGGTAAGTTTCGTTTAATTGTTGTTTCAGTGGGGACATGTTGATTTTGGGTGATAAGTGTTTCATTGTCATGTGGTTGATCGTTTATGAGTGTGTGGTCATGTTCAAGTCATGTTTTTGTTTCATCTCTCACCTCACCGATCCCACACTTAGTCAATTTATAAAATGACCCTTGTCCGACCAACCACTCCTCAACTGGCCTCCCTGAATTGCGCATTACGTAGTCTCAAGCCTCAATCAACCACCCCTTACCTCCTGGAACTACGCATTGTGCAGTCACAGTGCCCAGTTTTTACCTCCTTCCCCTTCAAAATGCATATTCTTCTCCCTCAGCCAACCCTCCATTTCGCACTGCACGGTCTTAGTGAGTACTCAAGCCTCACTATCTCCTTTAACTGTGCAATATTGTGGCTCAATCTTCCTTGAACTACGCACTACACATTCACAGTGACAAAGCATGCCTTGTTGTGCCACTGTCTCCCTCAACTGTATCATTTTGTCTTCCAGACCCTCAGCCACTACGCATTGCTCAATCACAGTGACCAGACCTCCATCATTGCTTTTTGAAACTGCACATTGCACAATTCCTAAGCCTTCTCCTTAGTCCTACACTCAGTTCTAGATCTAGTAAGTGAATTGCATGAAGAAGTTATACTGGGAGATTTCTAGACTCATGTCGTCTTGTCGCGAGTGAATTTCATCTACAAGTACTCTATCTTGACATGACAGGATGGTTCTCAAGGAGGATGCGAAGGGGACCATGCGATAAGACACTTTTCAAGTTAGAGAGGAAAAGGTGATCATCAAGCAAGAAAATGAAGGGACACTAGATTATGACAGAAGATTGAAGAACAAGATCACATGGAAGTCTCCATATCATTCAAGCTCTTGGAGGATGAAGATGAGACGCATGCAAGACTTATTTTGAAGATGCAAAGATAGTAGCAAGAAGTGAAGTTTGGCTTAAGCACTCTATAATGAAGTCCATGCCATTAGTGCCAAGTCATGATTTGTCCAAGTGTCATATCAAGAGGCATATTTGTCATTATATTTGCCACATCATTGTGGATATAATTATGTAATCTTCAAAAAATGAGAAATGTAAAGAGTGTGGAAGTCGAAAGGTCACACATAGAATGTGAAAAGTCATGTAGAAGTCCAAAGGTCTCATAGGAGTTTCAAATGGTCACATGGAAGGCGAAGAGTCATGAGGGGAGCTCAAGTCACAAGGGAGGTGGAGAGTCACCTCATTTGTTATATATACACCCTCATAGCTCAAGTAAAGGACTTTTCACCTTGGCTTCTCAAGCTAGGCATAAGAGAGAAGATTAGGCTTTTGAGAAGCAAGTAGTTGCTTAACATTCCACTATTGGAACAAGTGATTGTATCATTGTAATGAGGTATATTGGAACTTTCAATCAATAATTTGAAGCTCTTGGATCCAACACACTTATCATGGATATGTCGTGAATGATTGTGAGAATATTCTTTAATTGTTTATGGTACATGTTTATGGTAATTCATATTAATGAAAATGAATTATTTCATTGGATTTACTATGCACCTTTGAATAATGTGTCTTTTGATTTCATGATCGTGGTTTCTTTATGAACTATTTCACAAGATTACTAACGATTATTTTAGATATATGCATGTGCCTTTATTAGGATAGTATTATTACTTTTCTCTTAAAGACTCACTTTCTCTTATGTTTTGTGAAAGAACCATTATACACTTTACAATGAATACATCACAAGGATAACATACTTGTTTATCTTGAAAGTACATGTGTTTCTCTTGTGTCGTTTATTGCAGCCAAGGCAAATATCTAAGGCAATGGAAATCAACCATACTTTATGGTTGGGGATCCTACTGCAAATAATGTGAAGTCTAATTGGGACTTCATATTGAGGAGACCCCCTTACTGTTGGCAGCATCCAACATCGTCAACACATACATTAGACATGTAAGAGATAGCTATTTAGAATTTAGGTACATGTGCAATATAACATGAAAATGATTCATTCCATTCATCCAAAGAATAGATCCAAAGTGCAACGATTTAGCTTAAAATATGAAAATGCATCAAAGGTTCAAATATCTCCACAAGTTCAAGAGGTTGAAATGCACAAGAAGGCCGAAAATGTTCAAGTGTGATTTAATAATGATAAGTAACATGTTAATTTTTCACTATTCTATGTTGTTACAATCACTTAAGCCAAATTATTTTCTTCAATTAGAAATCACTTTCAAATTAATTTAATCTTCTAGCAACAAATAATAATTGTAGATAGAATAGTAAACACAATGAACAATAAAAGACAATCAAGGGCAATAAGGGAAACAAGATTGGGTCAAAGACCAAGGAAAAACCCCACAAGGGGGAAACCTTTCAAATTCTTCTTCTTATTAGATTGTCATAAAATGTTCAACAAAGAGATTACAATGATCCAATTCATCAACCAAGAGTTAAATGTCAACATGTTTGACTTTCCAATAAACCAATATCCAAAATCCAAGAGACGAGCCCAAAAGTCAAATATGCTCAAAGTAAAAAATAGTCAAAGATGCCCTAACCAATCCACAAGTCAATAGTCAAACAACATCTAAATTAGCTCGGTCAAAGGTCAAAATATTTGGCCTCCTTTGCTGGCAAAGTCAAGTTGAAACAACCCCAACGCTGCTCGATCAAAGGAGAGAGAAACTGTAGTCAAACCTACATCAAACCTATGGTCAAAAAAAGTCAAACTGACCAGAATGCCTCAATCTCTGTGCCAAAGAATGTGGCCTCCAAGAACAGATCCAAATCAAAAGTAAAACCAAGTCAAAGTATGCCCAAACATTAAAAAGTCAACATTGGTCAAAGACAAATTTCGACCTTCCTGAAATTTTTTCTCTCCTACTCGCACGTGTGAAAAGAAAACCTGCAATTTCAGACTTGTATGAAACTCCAAGAGAAGAAGAAGATGTGTGAGATATGTGTACAAATGAGATTGACTTGTCCTGTATTTATATGCTTCATTAGAGACCCAATATGTCCTTTAGGTCGACCTGATCTTTTGTGCACATGTGGGTTTTCATATTAAAAATATATTTTTCCTTGACCAAATTAAATTCTTCCAAGGGAAAAGAGGGTCTTCTCCATATGAGGAAGGTTTTTCAAAGGAAAGAATTTGTCCTTAAGCTGCCAATTTAACACTCCCTCTCAACTAGGGAGAAATTTTGGACTGCGTCATATGTCTCATCATCATCAAGTCAAATGTCATTTCTGCTCATCTATGCTCATATGTTAAACACTCTCGACTCTCAAAGAAGAAAAGTTTGACATCATAGTGGAGCTCAAGCTACCACCCTCTATCTAAGGATAAAAGGCAAGATACGACTTACCATGGAAGGCAATGATCACAACTATCTTATCGTCGGAACAATAGATAGGATACTACTTACCGTGAGGTAAGGATCACAACTATCTTATTGTCTGTTGATCTTCCCAACTTGACCCTCAAGAGTCAGTGGTAGAACACCTACATCCACTGCCTTAGGATGAGATACACACTTACAATGAGTGGTACGGACGAGATAGAACCCAAGGCACTTGGGGGAGATACACACTTACCATGAAAGGTAAGGATCAAACACACCCAAGTCTCCTCACCCATTGGCCAGATGGGTGGCAATCCCGACAAGCCTAGCTTGTGGGTAGGATGCATACTGGGGTATACTCGGTAGGGGGAGATACACACTTACCATGAGGTAAGGATTAGACACAACCCTACAATGAAAATATGGGAGATACACACTTACCGTGAGATAAGGATCAAACACACCTATTGTCCATGAGTTCCCTTAACCCTAGGAGCTCTTTGGCTCAATTCCTCACCCGGGAGCTCAGATAGGGGGGAAGAGCATAGTTCATTGTCCTCAATCCTTCGGGACCCTTACCCGGGAGGGTCACATCCATTAGTCCAAGTTGCTCTCTGAAGATCAATAACTTCCTTTTTAGCAAAGCCTTGATGAGTATGTTTGTTGTTTGCTCATAAATCTAAATCTGATGGAGTTTCATTGCTCCTCTTTGCACCATGTCTCGTATATAATGGTATTTGATCTCAATATGCTTGGATTTGTCATGAAATACATGATTCTCTACCAATCAGATCCAACTCTTGTTGTCGCAATATATCATTGTCGTATCTAGAACTTTCTCAAACAGCTCTCCAAAGAGATTCCTCAAGCAAACTGTCTCACAACTAGCCATGCTAGAAACAATATACTTTGCCTCGGATGTGCTCAAAGCCACAAAATTTTGTTTATGTTCATCCAAGATATCATGGCAGAACCCAAACTAAAGAAACACCCTGATGTGTTCTTTCTTTCAATAACATTTTTGGCTTAGTCAACATCAGTGTATCCATGTAGTCTCACATCTCCGGAAGTATACCTCAGACCAATATTGATCGTCCCATGCAAATATCTCAACACGTGTTTGGCAGCAACCCAGTGTGCATGAAGAGGCTTAGTCATGAATTGACTCAAAGTGTTAACCACAAAACATATGTTTAGGTGGGTCTTTACTAGGAACATCAATGCTCCAATCAATTGTCAATACTTAGAGGGGTTTGCTAAGTCAGGTCCAACAACATCTCCACATAACTTCTTGAAATTCATCTCCATCGGTGTGGCCAGGGACTTTGCATTCTACCATTCCAAATCTTACCGACAACTTCACGACATATTTTCTTTGAGAAAGGAAAATTTCACCAAGTCTTTGCCACAAACCTAATCCTAGGAAGCAATGCATCAAGCCAAGATGCTTCATCACAAACTCAGAGGCCAACTCCCTTTTGCACTTGACCATCGAAAGCTGACTACCTATTAAGAATAAATTGTCAACATATAAAACCAGAATCAAAGTCATATCTTGAACCACTTTGAAGTAGAGGTTTGGGTCAACACTTCTTCTTGTGAATCCAAGCTTCACCAGGTAACTGTCAATATGAGCATACCAAGCTCTGGGGGCTTGCTTTAAACCATAAAGTGCCTTCTTCAACCTGCAAACATGAGTCTTCCTGTCCTTCACTTTAAATCATGTGGTTGCTCAACATATACTTCTTCCTGTAGTATACCATGAAGAACACAGTGTTTACATCCATATGATGAAGGGTCCATCCTTGACTAGCAATAAGGGAAACAATCAATCTAATGGTGATGTAATGGGAAACAAGTGCAAAGATTTCATCATAATATTCTCCCTCTTTTTGGAGAAACCTCTAGCCACAAACCTCGATTTATACTTTTCAATACTTCTGTCAACTCCATGCTTGATTTTGTATAGCCATTTCAAAGTCACAACAAATTTTCCTTTGAGTCTCGGAATGACATCCCATACATACTCTTCGGCCATGGCATGCTTCCAAACTTGCACTTTAACTGCTTCTTCAAAAGTGGGAGGTTCAACTTGTATGATGGAACTCATAGCTACAATGTACCCCTGGTATCAACATGGCTTCTTGCTTTCTCTAAAGGTACCTCTACCAATGACATGTCTCTTAGCATCTTGTAATGTATCATATAGCTAAAATGATATCTTCTTGGTAGGGGGATCACTTGGAGGAGCATTCAAGGATTCCATAGGTTCCATGGGATTTTGGCACAGAAGAAACTTCTAGTAGGTCCATGTCATCATCATTCTTCTCAACAAGAGGAGGTGGAGGAAGGTCCCTTTCTTTTCCAAGGGCATAATCTTCATCAAAAGTAACATCCATGCTAAACTTGATTTTCCTTTGACTAGGCACATATATTCTAAAAGTTTTAGAATACTCACAATACCCAACAAACATACCTTTCTTTCTGGTGGCTTCCAGCTTATTCCTCTTGTCCTTCGGCATATGAAAATACATGAGGCAACCAAATATTCTTATATGACCAATATCAGGCTTCAAACATGTAAACACTTCTTCAGGTTTTGTTACCCAACGCTTGATGAGGAACTTTGTTTTGAACATAGACTGCAATATTTGTAGCTTCTCCCTAGATGAACTTCGATATCTTTTGATCATGCAACATGGCTCAGGAAGCTTCCTGTTCTTTCTTTCAGCTACACCATTCTTCTCGAGATTGTACGTACAATAGTCTCTTTCTTGATTCCATCTTCCTTACAAAAGTAAATGAACTTGTTTGAGGTATATTCTACACCATTGTCAACCAGAAGACTTTGATTCTCTTCCCTGTTTGATTCTCTATCAATGCCTTGAAGTCCTTGAACATATCAAATCTTTATGATTCAAAGAGAATATCCATGTTTTCCTAGAGAAATCGTCAATAAAGATTATGTAGTAGAGATGGCCACCAAGAGAGTGCACTGACATGGTTCCACATAGGTCAGAATCGATGAGTTGTAGAATGTCATTAGTCCTATTTTTGTTGGAGGGAAATGGTTCCCTTGTCTTCTTTCCACTGGCACATCCCAGTCATACTCAATCATGACTAGCTTGAACATCAAGCATCCTAGAAACCAACTTCTTTACTTTAGGTAGGGCTTCATAATGTAGATATGCCAACCTTTGCTGCCATAGCTCATTTTGATTATTGATATCATGGACCATAACTCACAGTGTTCTTCCATTAACTTTATAGATTACTTCAATTCTAGATCCCAAGGTGAAAGCATCCCTCATGCGAGACTCCATAGGCCAGGTGAGGACCTTTCCTCTTATTGAAGCAACTCTCATCCCTTTGTCTTCCAAGGAAGATATAGACACTGAGTTTTTCTTTAGCCCCAAAACATACATAACATCATGAAGAAGAACAGATTCTCCAGAGTCTAAATGAAATTTGACAAAACCAAAGCCTTTCACAAGATATGTAGAGTTGTCCCCAAGAATGATATTTAGATTTGTCTCCCTCTCAACCAAACTTGGGAGGGCTTCATGATACCTAGAGAAATGTCTAGAAGCCCCACTATCTACCAGCCAACTATCACAAGAATCTGGAGGAGAAGAACTAGAAAGAGCATAAATAAGAATATATTCATATTTACTAGTAGCTGCATTATTTTCATACCTAGAGTTCCTTGATCTCTTTTACATATGATAGCTTTCTTCACAATCATTAGGAGCATCTCTTCTTCTTCTATCATCACTTATTCTTCTAGCATTGAACCTGTTGTTGTAGTTGGACCTTGGAGCATCTCTCTTTCTGGGACAGCTTGGGCATAGTGACCATGCTTATGGCAGTTGAAACATTCAACTCGAGGCCTTTCTTTTCTATACCTTCTCTTGGAGTCCTTGAATTCAGGTGAAGACTTTCTTAGATTAGATGGTCTCCCTCTACCTTTCCCCTTCTTGTCTTAAGCAACAAATGCATAGGTTTCTCCCTCTTCATGCTTTTGAATCCTCCCTCTGGGAATCATCTTGGTCTCCTCTTGAGTGCATTTACCAACGAGCTCATTAAATGTCGGGAGTGTATTATTGTTGCTTATAGTAGTAATGAAGGTTACCCAAATAGGCGGAAGACCTTGAAAAGTGACCATCACCAATTCTCTATTAGATATGGGCTCACCAACAGTTTGCAATTGATCCCTTAGTTAGGATACCCTCATAACATAAGATGGCACAAATTCACCCTTGTTCATCTTGAACTCCTTGAGTTTATTCTTCAAGGAGAGGATATGATTCAAGTTTTTGACTTCATACATCCCAACTAGCTTATCATAAATGTACTTAGAATTCTTCAATTTTCCAACATCAATAAGAAAATGATCACACAAGGAATCAATAAGAATTTCCTTAGCTTTAATCTCACCTTTCTTGTACTTAGACTTGGTAGCAGCAGGAGCATTTTCCAGAGGCTCAAGAACTTTTCCTTCCACATATTCTAGGACATATTTTTCATCTAATATCACTTCTAACCCGATCTTCCAAGCAGTAAAATTTGATGAGTCGCCCAACTTCTCAGAATCCTCGAAGTAAGAGCTAGACACCTTGACCAAGTCAAATAGGCTCCTTCAACTTCTTTCAAAGATGATTGCTTTAGTCTCTTATCTCTTGATTCCTTGGCCTTGTCTTCACCTTAGCTCTAATACCATGTTAATTTTCCACTTTTCTATGATGTTTCAATCACTTTAGCCCAATTATTTTCTTCAATTAACAATCACTTTCAAATCAATTTAATTTTCGAGTAAAAAACAACAATTGTAGATAGAACAATAAATGTGATCAATAATAGAAGACAATCAAGAGCAATAAGATACACAAGATTTGGTAAAAGACTAGGGAAAAACCCAAAAATGGGTAAACCCTTTCAAATTCTTCTTATTAGATTGTCATAAAATGTTCAGCAAAGAGATTACAATGGTCCAATTCATCAACCAAGAGTCAAATATGGTTAAAGTCAACAATAGTCAGCAACATTCAAAGATGCCTTAACCAGTCCACAAGTCAACAATCAAATATGCCTTAAACAATCCACAAGTCAGCACAAGATGAGGTATCTACTGCAGCTCGAGCAACAACTTGAGATTGAGAAGACAAATGTGAACAAGCAAGCCACTGAACAACTAGCCCAATTGCAACAGAATATGGAGGTATTAAAGATAAGCCATGAAGCATACATCTATACGAAGAACATGCAAATCCAAGAATTGCTAGAAGCCATGGCAAAATATGAAGATGTCCCTACTGTCGATAAATTCATCAAAGAGGAACTAGAGCTAAATTCCCTTCTATCAAAGCAACAAGATCTATTTTTCCAAAGAATGTTGCATGTCGCTCCTTATCTGATCACCTAGTGACCAGTTAGCGGATTAACCAGAGAACTAAATTTAATGATTTAAATACAAAGATCTCTGAATTCATTGAATGGCAAGAAACTGAAGAAGGAAGGAGAGCTAATCTGCCCGAGATTGAGGAGACACATAAGGACATTTTATTCACATATTGGGATGTGCAGATCAAGCAGGCTGAATTAGCAGTGGCAAGAGAAGCAGGAGTGGCAAAAAACATAGTAAAAGTAGTCAATTACACTTTGCACACTATCAACTTGATGAAAGAAGGTAATCCAAAGGCGATGCTAGATTTGAATGACTTGGATCAAAACTGGAAGGCAAAGTTGAAAATCCAAAGGAAGCAATCACAAAGTTATCAAAGATAAACTGGGAGGCATATTGGCAATTCCTTGTCAAACCTCACAGCCAAATCATGATGCTCAATTGTTCACTCCACTCAACTCAAAGGATGTTGCCACCTCTCATAGATGTTATCTTCGTAGGATAGGTCAGAACATAGTTTGGGGCACCTCCTCAAGTGAAACTAATGTCTGATATATGCGATCTAAAGGAGAAGCTGGCAGACAGCAAGTCATCTTTATAACCTCTTCTCATCAAATCACTTTTATTTTTAGAGTTAGTTTCTAATTAAGAGGAAAGGTGTTTGAAACCTCCTCAAATATTTTGTATAATCTATTTTTGAACTTTAGTTAGGTAGAATTTATACCCTTCTCATGCATTTAGAGAAGGGTCCAAAATTTTATCTAAAACATTTGCTAAGAATGCACTTCTGTAAGTTTGTGAATGCCTTGATGAAATTATGGAACATGGTCATTTCTTTTGAATATTAGACTACTTTCCTTTGTTGATGCACTATTGTATACCTGGAGAATAATTTGATTTGAAGAAAGGAGTTGATCTATGTAATTAGTCAAATGAACAGAACCTCACACATATCGTACTTTTATCTTGTATGATTAGTTCTATTTCTGTTTAATTAGTGATAACATTTCGTTTTCATGAATTGTATATGGAATATGTTCTTCCTGTTATGTGTTAATTGCACTATTGTATGATGCCTAGATGAAATTGTTTATTTTTTGTATATAACCATCAGATATATGAGATATAGTTTATACATTTCTTTGACTAACTATTTAGTCAAAGAAATTATCTTTACATGTTATCATCTCTATTTAATGCGTGAATGATCTTTATTATCACATGTCAAACATATATCTTTTTAGATCGCATATCACACAGAATACCCAAGTTTATATTAGATTAAGTTAGCTAGAGATTTGCATGATAGAATAGGTCATTTAGTTATCATTATTCTTATTGCAATCACTTCAAAACCACCCATTCTCATTTTAAAACCCACATTGGGAAATTGGTCCCATCATCCCCAGTCGGAGCCACCACTTCAAACGGAAAAGGAGTTGTCTTTAAGGTCCGGACTGGGTGGTTATCCCCCATGTTGGAGCAGCAAAATTCTGATGCTTCAACTCAGAATTCTGTTGCTCCAACATGGGGGATAACCACCTGGCCGGACCTTAAAGATAGCTTCTTTTTCGTTTGAAGTGGTGGCTCCGACTGGGGATGATGGGACCAATTTCCCAACGTGGGTTTTTAAATGAGAATGGGTGGTTTTGAAGGGATTGAAATAAGAATAATGATAACTAAATGACCTATTATATCATGCAAATCTCTAGCTAACTTAATCTAATATAAACCAGGGTATTCTATGTGATATGCGATCTAAAAGATATATGTTTGACATGTGATAATAAAGATCATTCACGCATTAAACAGAGATGATAACATGTAAAGATAATTTCTTTGACTAAATAGTTAGTCAAAGAAATGTATAAACTATATCGCATATATCTGATGATTATATATGAAAATAAACACTTTTAGCTAGGCATCATACAGTAGTGCAATTAACACATAACAGAAAGAACATATTCCATATACAATTCATGAAAATGAAATGTTATCACTAATTAAACAGAAACAAAACTAATCATACAAGATAAAAGTACCATATGTGTGAGGTTCTGCTCATTTGACTAATGACATAGATCAGCTCCTTTCTTCAAATCAAATTATTCTCCAAGTATACAATAGTGCATCAACAAAGGAAAGTAGTCTGATATTCAAAAGAAATGACCATGTTCCATAATTTCATCAAGGCATTCACAAACTTACAGAAGTGCATTCTTTGCAAATGTTTTTGATAAAATTCTGGACCCTTCTCTAAATGCATGAGAAGGGTATAAATACTATCTAACTAAAGTTCAAAAATAGATTATACAAAATATTTGAGGAGGTTTCAAACAACCTTCCTCTTAACTAGCAACTAACTCTAAAAATAAAAGTGATTTGATGAGCAGAGGTTATAAAGATGACTTGTTGTCTGCTAGCTTCTCCTTTAGATCGCATATATCGGACATCGGTTTCACTTGAGGAGGTGCCCCAAACTGCGTTCTGACCTGTCCTGCGAAGATAGCATCTGTGAGAGGTGGCAACATCCTTTGAGTTGAGTGGAGTGAACAATTGAGCGTCATGATTTGGCTGTGAGGTTTGACAAGGAATTGCCAATATGCCTCCCAGTTTGTCTTTGATAACTTTGTGATTGCTTCCCTTTGGGTTTTCACCTTTGCCTTCCAGTTTTGATCCAAGTCATTCAAATCTGGCAGCACCTTTGGATTACCTTCTTTCATCAAGTTGGTAGTGTGCAAAGTGTAATTTACTGCTTTTACTATGTTCTTTGCCACTCTTGTTGCTCTTGCCACTGCTAATTCAGCCTGCTTGATCCGTGCATCCCAATCTGTGAATAAAATGTCCTTATGTGTCTCCTCAATCTTGGGCAGATTAGCTCTCCTTCCTTCTTCAGTTTCTTGCCATTCAATGAATTCAGAGATCTTTGTATTTAAATCATTAAATTCAATTCTCTGATCAATCGCCTTATCCGTTAACTGATCATTGGTGATCAGATAAGGAGCGACATGTGGCATTCTTTGGAAAAATAGATCTTGTTGTTTTGATAGAAGAGAATTTAGCTCTAGTGCCTCTTTGATGAATTCATCGACAGTAGGGAGATCTTCGTATTTTTCCATGGATTCTTGCAATTCTTGGATTTGCATGTTCTTCGCAGAGATGTCTATTTCATGGCTTATCTTTAATACCTCCATATTCTATTGCAATTAGGTTAGTTGTTCAACGGCTCGCTTGTTCACATTTGCCTTCTCAATCTCAAGCTATTGCTTGAGTTGTGATATCTTTTCTTCCCTTTCCCTTAACAAGATAGACAAAATGTTTGAGCATGCCTCTTGTGGAATCTTGCACGTCAAGGGCTCTGTGTCCCTAATTCTTGAAAATCTTACAAGGTATTATTATTTTCCAAAAGCTCCTTCCCCCTTACCTTAGCCCTACCAATCTGTGGCCACCTACATCAATCATATGTTTTCCTCACCCATTTGACAAGAGCACATGTTGGAAGGGCGTCTATCTAGTTTCACTTATGCCTCATACCATGTTTTCACCATGCTTGTTAGATGGGTTTTGGATACATCTAGTCACATTGGATTTTTTAATGGTGTTAGTTCGTAGATTTAGAATTTGGCCTCAATCACATGGGAAATTTATTCCCCAACACACACCTTGCTTCATCAAAGGTGTATGCATTGGAGCCATAACCAAAAACTAGGCTCAGTACAATATAGTGATCTATATGCTTGTCATTGTTGTTACCCATCATTGTTTACAGGTTTTCTTAGGTTCCCAACTAATTGTCACATATCCTTATCGTACATCACCAACTCATTAAATTACACAATCTAGTTATTTCCATGAATATTAGGAGTTTGAAAGGGATCAAAAGCTTATGCTTTCATGAATTGTGATATAGTATTGAAGTACAAACAACTACATGGCTTAAAGTGGGAAACATTTTTAGTTCCCATGCATGGGATTATCCAAAGAAACCTAAAAATACAAGGATCTCTCAAGAGTTCTAGGAGTTCAATGAATGTAATTTTATGTTGCACAAGTATAATCAAGAATTTAGTCACTTGCTAGTTCTAGATTCATTGATTTTTGTTAGCATTAGTATGGAGCCTTCTCTATTGTCGCTCAGAGGAAAGTTTCTTTCAATTACTATAGTTTTGAGAGAAAGCCTCAAAGAGGACAAGACCCACCCAAAATAAAAGTTTGAAGGTCATCTTCATAATTACTTGTGAAAATTCCAAAGCTAGAATCCTATTGCAACAAATGGTATTATTTATTCTAATCGATAAAATAATTATTCAGTTTATTGCTATGACAACATTGAAATAAACACATCGCAACCTTCGCAAATAAAACTACGAAAAATAAATAGCGCTGGAACTAAGAAAATACTAGCACACACACATAAAAATGACACCATTATTTTTGGACAAATGTCCCCAGAAAAACCCAACTTGGGAAAACCGGTGCAGCAGTGAGGGTTTTTATTATTATGTAGAAGTGAAAATCTAAGTACAATTTATGGATGCCAAGTTGGCAATCCAAACGACAAGTATCTGACAGAAATAATTAGAGAGAAAAATTCTCTCACCCCGCAAGCAATCCCAATACTGGCTTCTACAGAAAACCAGTCATCCAAACCCCAACATGAACCCTTTTGCATTGCCTCTACGTTGTCTGTCACATGTGTGGCTCGATTATGCCTCAACGAAAGCCATATAGGCTGTCTATCCTATTGGAAGTGACTCTCCGACCTTCTGGATGACTTTCCCGTCCTCTGGAAACTCAATCGACCTCCTCCTCAGTTAAATCAAACTACTCCTCTTAGGCAACTGCGCAGCCATCTGCGCTGCCTCTACGTGGATCACTTTTGTCACTTGCTAGTGTCTCTATAGATCTGGAAGGCTTCCTCCAGATCCTTTTCCCTGCCCCTCACTATCTCTGCTGCCTCACTGAAGCTCGAACTCTCTGGAAACTAACTGCTGCTACTCTAGAAAATCAAATTCTCCAAGTGACTCTATTGCATTCTCCATCACCACATCAATCCCTTCTTATATCTTCTTATTGGGACTCCCAACAACCAAGATTAAATCTTAATCAATGGTTTATATCATTTCCGGATCGATTCGTGTGAGTTTCTAGAGAATTCTCACCTTGAATTAATTAATTCTGATTAATTAGCCATATTCCCTAAGTTTAGACTTAAGAAATATTTAAAAATTGCTTAATAATCTAATTAAGTCATCTCTAGGTAGAATTTCCAGAAACAATTTATGGGTTTTGGAAATCTCATGTATTCTAGCCTCTCCACCAAATTTGTGGCTAGAACACATCTGATGCTACAAAAACAAACACTCCTTCTTAGCGAGGAATGTGTTCTAGTGTTGCAAACTTTGTCACAACACCCTGTCTATATATCACCTCCTGTCACGCTACTTATGTTTGGCTATTGCTGCCCACCAACCACTGCGCAACTTTGATACTGCATTTCTGTTGCTGCTGACACTGCTTTACTACTGCCAATACTGCATCTGTAATGCAACTACCTCTCATTTGTTGATGTTGCAACTGCAACTATTGCAATTGAAAAAGCATCCAAAATACTAAATCAACTATGTTCAGTGTGATGCATCTGTCTCCTGAGTCTTGACTGTTACTAGCCTCTGCACTGTCTTTGAAGAATTTGCGTTGCTACTAACTTTGCACTGAGCCACCTCCTCTGCTGTTAACATTGCACTGCGCTACTCAACATATGACTGCTACTAGTCTGCCACTGTCACTCTAGTACTGACTGCATCAACTGCCATTGGTCCATCCTACTACTGAAAACTGTGGGCCCCCGTAGCTAGGTAATGATCCATGAGGTGGACTCCTCAAGGACCCTGCTCATTTTTGTAGCTCTTTGGGGCTACAGCTCCAAGTCACCCCACCTCACTCCTGGAGGTATGGTTGCCATCATCGCAAAGTATTCCTCCAACCTAGAGGACAACCTATCTATCTCAACATGTCCTGCCACCTGGTCTTGCTGCTTCTGCTTGTCCTTCTTTCTGAGAGTACAGTGGATACTATATTGGCCAAACTCGCCACACCTGAAGCACTTGACCTTAGATAGGTCCTTCTTCTTCTTTCTCTGCTCCTCTTGCCCCTGACTAGGGCCCTTAGATGCGAGGGCCACATTCTTCTCCTCCTTCACCATCTTTTGTCCATTGCTACTACTCCCACTGATGGAGCTTGTCTTAACTCCTCCTGCTACCAATCAACCCACATTCTGTCCCATCCTGATAGCATGTCTCTGCCCAATATAATTTGGAGAAAAACTACCAATCCTTTGAGTCACTTTGAGTGTTAATCATACTAGCTCTGAAGGTTGAGGCACTGCGCCAACAACTGAAATTTGGTCTCAGGCCTCCTGAATCCTAGTGAGGAAAGGATCTATGCCTTCCCCTTTTTTCATCCTAATGCATCTCAGCTTATCCTCTAGGAACATCTTCCGCTGCTCGAAAGTGCCTTGGTATAGCATGGAGAGAGCATCCCACATTTCTTTGGTCGTTCCCTTGGCCGCAATATGTGACACTATATGGTCCTGAACTCCATCCAGGATCAATCGGTTCACCCACACCATCTCCTTCCTATATTCCTTGAGCTGGTCTGCATCTTGAGGAACTGCCACTACATTATCAATGTAGGCTTTCAAGCCATATTCATCTAGAAGGAAGGACATCCTAGCCTTCCAAATGACATAGTTGGAAGCTCCATCCAACCTATCCTGATCTCTAAGCCCTACAGTGGCCATCTCCAAAATTGTCGAAAACTCACTCTTTCCCTATAATTGGTTGTTTCTCTGCTATTTGCACTCCCTTTTGGAATGTGTGGCTTTGCTAGTTGCTATTGCCAATCTGCAACTGGAAATTCAAACTTCTGAGACTCGAAGTTCCCTGAGGAAAATTTTCCCTCTGTTATGTGTACTTTTCTCTTCCACCCAATGCAGATTATGCTTCTGTAGCTTGCAACAAAACCCTCTGTGTCCAACCAGGGATCTACTCAGCGAAAATCTGAGTTGTATTTGCTTCCTCTGACTACTGGAATTACAATCCCGGGAAAATCAAATTTTCTGCACCCCTGCAACTGAAAATCGAACTGTTGACCCAAAAATTCGGCCTGCCTGTTTGAGCACTGTATTGCCTCAAGAATTTCGGCCTACTACTCCCTCTGAGCAGCAAATTCTCTTCCTTCGCTTCTGAGCTTCCGGCTGATCACTTGCGCTCCAATACCAGGTGAAAATTACAAAACTGGAATCCTATTGCGGCAGCTGGTATTATTTCTTCTAACTGATAAATAAATTATTCAATTTATTGCTACAACAACATCAAAATAAACACAATGCAACTTTCACAAATAAAACTATGGAAAATAAATAGCGCTAGATTTGATAAAATACTAGCACACACACATAAAAATGACAACATTATTTTTGGACAAATATCATCGAAAAGACCCAACTTGGGAAAATCGGTGCAACAGTGAGGGTTTTTATTATTATGCAGCAGTGAAAATATGAGTACAATATATGGATGCCAAACTGACAATCCAATCTGAAAGAAATAATTAGAGAGAAAAAATCTCTTATCCCACGAGCAATCTCGGCACTTGCTTCTACAGAAAATTGGTCATCCAAACACTAACATGAGCCCTTTTGCACTCCTCTACGACATTCTCTCACACTGGCTCGATTCTACCTCTAAGAAAGCTGTCTAGCCTGTCTTTGCTGCTAGAAGTGACTCTCTAGCCCTCTAGATGACTTCCCCAACCTCTGGAAACTAAATCGGCCTCCTCAGTTAAATCAAACTGCTCCTCTTAGGAAACTGCACAGTCCTCTGCGCTGCCTCTGTGTGGATCACTTTTGTCACTTATTGTTGCCTTTCTGGATCTAGGAAACTTCCTCCAGATCATTGTCCTTGCCCATCACTATCTCTGCTACCTCACTAAAGCTCAAACACTTTGGCAACTGACTGTTGCTACTCTGGGAAATCAAATTCTCGAAGTGACTCTGTTGCACTCTCCATCACCACATTGGTCCCTTCTTATATCTTCCTGTTGAGACTCCAACAACTAAGATTAAATCTTAATTGATGACTCAAATCATTTCTAGATCGATCATGTGAGTTTCTAGAGAATTCTCTCGTTGACTTAATTAATTTTGATTAATTAACCATATTCCCTAAGTTTAGACTTAGGAAATATTTAAAAATTGGTTAATAATCTAATTAAGCCATCTATAAGCGGGATTTCAAGAAAAGATTTATGGGTTTTAGAGATCTCATGTATTCTAACCTCTCCACCAAATTTCGTGGCTAGCACGGATCTGATGCTATAGGTAAAACGGTTAATTTAACAAGAAGGATATAATTGAAACTGAATGGAAACCGAACACAAAGACACAAGTAAAAGCACAAGATTTTTACGTGGTAAAACCTTGACAGGGTGTCAAGGAAACATCCACGGGGCAAGGGATTGGATTCTTTATTAAATCAACAATGATTCTCCATAATTACAATAGTTTGGGCATTCATCAGTTTTATAAGAGCCTCCTCCGTTACATAACTGTTGTTTCGGTATAAAACTAACTTGGCAGTGACTAATACAATTTTACACATATTTACATAATTAGTTGTCAAATTCCAACAAACTCCACCTTGACAACAATTTTCGTAATCCCTTGCCCATGCCCATTCATCATCTCTTCTGCAAGCCAAGAGAAGCTAAACACCATCGCAACTTCTCTACTGTAACTAGCTTCGTAAATATGTCTACACAATTTTCACGTGTATGGACCTTCTTGAGAGCTACTTTTCCGCCATCAATCACATGTCTCAGAAAATGATGCCTTACATCAATGTGCTTGGTCTTGCTGTGATTAGTTGGATTTGGAGCCAAGTGAATAGCACTCTGACTGTCACAGAGTACATTCACTCTCTCCTATGTCCTTCCAATCTCATCAAGTAGACCCTTTAACCAGATTGCTTCTTTACTAGCATCTGAAGCAGCTATATATTCTGCTTCGGTAGTGGACAACGCAACTGTTTCTTAAAGCTTTGACATCCAACTAATTACTCCACCTGCAAGAGTAAAGACATAGCCTGTAGTAGATCTCATTTTGTCCAAATCACCTGCATAATCAACATCTACATATCCGCAAACTGATCCTTCACTACCATTAAAGATGATGCAATGGTCACTTGTGCCTCTTAGATATCGAAGCACCCATTTCACTGCTCGCCAATGTTCTTCACCTGGATTTGCCATGAACCTACTGACAACTCCAAGTGCATGTGAAATGTCAGGTCTTGTAGATAACATCGCATACATTAAGTTGCTTACAACATTTGTATATGGTACATGAGACATATACTGCTTTTCTTCATCAGTTCTAGGACTCAAAACCGAAGAAAGCTTAAAATGGGAAGCTAATGGAACATTAACAAGTTTCACATTGTTCATATAGAACTTTTCAAGTACTCTTTCCACATACTTCTGTTGTGATAACCAAAGCTTACCATTTTTCCTGTCTCTGTGTATCTCCATGCCCAAGATATGTTTTGCTGCTCCAAGATCCTTCATATCAAATGTCCTAGAGAGCTGAGCCTTTAACCTGTTGATCTCTTCCATTCTTTTTCTTGTGATAAGCATATCATCAACATACAAAACTAAGATAATGAATATGCCACTGAAACTCTTGAGGTATACACAATGATCATACTCACTTCTAATAAAGCTTTGGCTCACCATGAAGGAGTCAAACTTTTTGTACCATTGCATGGGAGACTGCCTTAGGCCATACAATGATTTCCTAAGCTTGCAAACTAATCTCCTACTGCGACCTTGTACAAAACCTTATAGCTGTTCCATATATATCTCTTCATCCAAATCACCATGTAGAAAAGTTATTTTAACATCTAACTGTTCTAACTCAAGGTTAAGTAATGCAGTTAGTGCCAACACAGTACGAATAGAAACAAGTTTTACAACTGGTGAAGAAATCTCATGAAAGTCAATACCTTCAACTTGAGAATACCCTTTTGCTACCAGTGTCGCCTTATACCTTTCAATACTTCCATCAATTTTCCGTTTCAATTTGAAGACCCATTTGCATCCAACAAAACTTCTCCCTTCAGGAAGTTCTACAAGATCTCAGGTATTGTTCTTGGCTAAGGAATCCATTTCTTCTTCCATAGTCGTTTTCCATTTTTCACTATCTGTATCATTTGCTGCTTCCTGATAACAAGAAGGTTCCCCATCTTCAGTAATCAAAGCAAAAGATGAAGCAAAATATTCATACCTATTGGGAGTTTTTCTTTCCCTTGTAGACCTTCTTAGAGTGATTGGTTGCTGAACTAGTTCTAAAACTTCAACAACTTCTTTTGTATCTTCAACACCTTTTCCTCCAGAAGTCTCTCCTTCATTTCGACATTCAAGAAAAGGTCTACCCTCCGACTGAATTTGTTGATTTGGCGATACCTGTTCTTGTTCAATTCTTTCAACATTTGATTTTAAAAGAGAAGATTCATCAAATGTTACATCTCTACTAATGACTATCTTCCGCGACATAGGATCCCACAACCTGTATCCTTTCACCGCATAGTCATACCCAACAAAGACATAACATTTCGATTTTGGATCTAATTTTGAACGCTGATTTTTAGGAATAAGAGCATAGGCATCACAACCAAATATCCTTAAATGTGAATAATCACAAGACTGACCTGACCAAACTTCTTCAGGAATTTTACAATTAATTGCTACTGAAGGTGATCTATTAACTAAATAACAAGCAGTGGATATTGCTTCTGCCCACAACTCCTTTTGCAGGTTAGCATTGTTGATCATGCTTCTGGCTCTTTCCATAAGAGTCTGATTCATACATTCAGCAACACCATTTTGCTGAGGAGTATAAACAACAGTTTTGTGTCTAACAATTCCTTCATCCTTACAATATTGTTCAAATTCTAGAGAAGTAAATTCACCACCATTGTTAGTTCTTAAACATTTAATTGATTTGCCTGTTCCTTTTCTACCATTGCTTTAAATTGTTTAAAGACATTGAATACATCAGCTTTCTTTTTCAGCATAAAGACCCAAACTTTATGGGAGAAATCATCAATAAACGTTAAAAAATATAAAGCACCTCCATATGATACAACAGGAGATGGTCCCCACAGATCAGAATGAATATAGTCCAAAATTTCTTTACTATTATGACTTCCAGTTTTAAACCTCTGTTTACACTGTTTTCCATACACACAATGTTTATAGAAATCCAACTTCAAGGATTTCAAATCAGGAAGTAATTTACGTTTCATCAGTACCTGAAGACCTTTCTCGCTCATGTGACCCAATCGCTGATGCCATAGGCGAGTACCTTCTTCTTCTTTCTCTGACACAATCACTGCTTCACTGACCTAAGTACTTCCTTTGAGTCTGTAAATATTTCCGACCTTTTCTGCTTTCATAACAACTAGGGCGCCTTTAGAGACTTTCAGCACTCCATTCTGACCTGTAAACTTATAACCATCCGAATCCAACACTCCCAAAGAAATCAAATTTTTCTTCAATTCAGGTACATGTCTAACACTAGTTAATGTTCTAACTGTGTTATCATACATTTTAATCCTGATATTTCCCATCCCAACAGTCTGACATGATACATTATTACCCATAAACACAGAACTACCATTTACATCTTCATATGAAGTAAACCAATTTCTGTGTGGACACATGTGATGAGAAGCACCAGAGTCTAATAGCCAACTTTCAAAATCCTGAGAGACATTACATATAGGTAAAGTTTCATCTATCATACATAATTCTTCAGTAGATAAAACTTCGTCTATCATACCTAAATCAACCTGATTTGCTTCCTTCTTCGGGTTATCAGACTCTTTTCATTTCCAACAGTCTTTCTTAAGGTGTCCAATTTTATTGTAGTGCCAACATTTTGCCTTACACTTCTTTCCCTTTGATTTTGATTTGGAAGATCCCCTTGTTTTTTCTCCTCTTTCCTTTGACCGTCCTCTGGCTATCATGGCTTCTGGTGCAGCTGTTTTAGTACTGGATTTCCTTTGTACTTCTTCAGACAAGAGAGCTCCCACAACTGATTCAAATTTCAAAGAATCAGCAGTGCTCAAACTGATTGAAGTTACAAAGTGGTCCCACGACTCAGGAAGAGAACACAACAAGGTTATAGCTTTGTCTTCTTCCTGAATTTTAACTTCCATATCTGATAATTGGCATATAAGTGTATTAAAAATATTTAAATGTTCTGCAACTTTTGTACCCTCCTTCATCCGTAGATTGTACAATTGTCTTTTCAAATAAATTCTATTGGTTAACAATTTTGTCATATATAGTTTTTCTAGTTTTTCCCATAAACCTGCCACTATACTCTCTTCAACAATGTTGAAGAGAACTTCATCCGCCAGGCATAACCTAATGGTGCTGAGAGCTCGGGCATCCAAGGCCTCTTAGTCTGAATTTGTCATGCTAGCAGGTTTATTATTTGCCTCGCCCAATGCTTTGTGCAACCCTTGTTGCACCAGCAAATCCCTAACTTTCAGTTTCCATAGAGAAAAGTTGTTCTTGCTGGTGAATTTCTCCACCTCGAACTTTGCATTCGTCATCTTGGCCATTTCTTTCCTCCTAGGGTTTCAGTCTTTCAACTAAAAAAATTGATTTGTCTTCTTCCAACAAGGGTTTTGCAAAAGTTTTCATTTTTTCCTACTTCAAACAAAAAATCAGAATTTTTTCTTTCCCAAATTTGTTTCTTTCAAATTGACTTAAAAAACTACAACAGTTTTTCTGGAAGAATTCCCTTTCCTCTATTCTTCAATGAAACCCTTTTCTGAAAATTTTCACAAATTCTTTTTTTTTTTTAACTTTCTTCACAGACTCTTAAAAAAATACTTCAAACCCTGAGATTGCCTCAAATACACAGAAATTTCTGTATTTAAAAAACTTCAGACAGCTCAACAGATCTTCAAAAAATTCTGAAAAAAAAAAATTAAATAAATACCTGAAATGATAAAAGGCTTTCTTCTGAGCTTGAGCTTCTCCTCCTGACTTCAAATTTGGGCTTTATGTGAATTCTTAGTGATCTGTACGCAGGGACAGGGGGTCAACGGCTGCAAGTGGCGGCATCTCTCTCCAGCAACAACACGATTTCACCTCTACAGGCTTCTCTACAACGTGGCTTCTCTCCCTCCAGCGTGCACGACTTCAATGTACAGGGTTTTCCAAAAGAACACAACAGTTTCTTTTCCTTCAGCGGCTGCTCCTTGTTGGACTGGTGGCTTAAACAAAAAATGACGGGAATGAATCCTTCTTTTTCTTCAGCGGCTACTCCTTGTTGGACTGGCAGCTTAAACAAAAATGAGGGGGTTTCTTTTTCTTCAGCGACTGCACAAAAAAAGACGGGTTTCTTTTCCTTCAGCGGCTGCCACACAGCGTCTCTCTTCGAGGGCTCCCAATTTTCTCAACTCAACTCAATGCTCTGATACCAATTGTAGGTAAAACGGTTAATTTAACAAGAAGGATATAATTGAAACTGAATGGAAACCGAACACAAAGACACAAGTAAAAACACAAGGTTTTTACGTGGTAAAACCTTGACAGGGTGTCAAGGAAACATCCACGGGGAAGGGATTGGATTCTTTATTGAATCAACAATGATTCTCCATAATTACAATAGTTCGGGTATTCATCAGTTTTATAAGAGCCTCCTCCGTTACATAACTGTTGTTTCGGTATAAAACTAACTTGGCGGTAACTAATACAATTTTACACATATTTACATAACTAGTTGTCAAATTCCAACAGATGCTACAAAAACTATCATTACTACTATGTGACAACATTCTTACTTTTTGTAAATTTCTTTCCCACCTTCATCAATATGGTTTTTGTATTCTCTAAACCCATTAAAATATGCTTTGCATTGGTCACTTCATGTTTGCATCAATTCAATTTCTAACGTATTACCAATGTCAAAAGTTTAGCGGTGTCATTTGTTATTTTGATATGTTGTGTAGCACCAAAAAGGAGGTTTCAATATGCAAATCTCCCCTTATCCCACTCTATCATCAACAATCTACATAAAGAGTGATTCTATATTATGTTTCACTTCACCCCTCTTTCTAACTCTTAATCATTGCATATTAAAAGAAAGAAGTAATAGTGCCTAATGCACCTTTATTAAGCACCCTTTAGATGTTTTGTTTGCAACAATATTTCCAACTTATTGGTCAAAGTTGTTTTGTACTCATTAGCTTCCTTGGAGTCGTTTTTCCTACCCTTAGGAACTACATCCATAGCGTGATCTAGGATGCTCTAATGGAAGTAAGCTTTGATTCGCCCCAAGAAAAATAAATGACAGGAAATATTCATTATTTACAAATAATTGGGAACGTTTGGATTGGAGCATGCAAATTTACTACATAATAATCAAATCTAAAATGCACCATACGTTAACCATTTCACATAACCATGCAACAAGTACAGGATAGTTGAGCGATAGGCCAGCTGGAATCACATGCACAAAATCGGTTGCAAAGGGCATATTTCCATTTTGATTGTGTAGATCAAAATTTTGTATCTAAACCCGCTCCTTACACTTTACCAATCTCACCCTACTAGTTCTTTCTTCAACCTTCTTCCGCACCATTTTCTGGTTATAATGAAAGTTAGAACTCGGCTATAAATGGTTCAATAGCTTCATATATAGTAGTCTAAATACAGTACTCACAATTTGATGCCTCTCATGAAGTGATAATATGAATGAGTGTGCAAGATATGCAAGAATAATTCTGCATATTCCTACTCTCACCATACCCTTTCCCACTGGAATCCTTCACAGAAATTTTATTCTGAATAGAGATATCAACTTCTTATGTTACTTCCAAGATGGATATAATTTAATAAAAATGAATCCAACGGTATCTCAGGATCCTAAGATTGAGATGTCGTAAACACTTTAGCCTTGCAGAAGCTCTCATGAGCAACTCTTTCAACTTCATATCATCAGAGCGAAGGTTTCATTTGGAACACTCCATGGCTATCTCCAAAACTTGTGTAAGCTGGAAATCTAAGAGGTCATCTTCCAAGAAGTCTCTTTATTTTCTTCGATGAATTAGCATTGCCCTTCAAAATGTTTCTCCACACTAAGCATTTCCTTGTAACATAAGCTTGATGATCAATGGATATACAATCTAGCCATAGACTGCAATAACGTTCAATTCTGTGCTGCAGAGACACGGCAAGATAAGTAGAAAAGGAAGGAAGCAATGGCTCTTCATAGAAGTTGTCTAGCTTTTTTAACCTATAAGGAAAGAGGCCGTTGTCATTGTGAACTACACGTTTTGAATCCTTCCATTAACCCCCAATACCACCAAGGGGAATCCAAATTTTAACCGAGTTACTCTGTCAGTGTGTACGTATTTCTGTTTGGAGCAAGAAAGATATTTGTAAATCTCAATGATGGTTTACAAATATATATGCATTTAAATATGATTGCGATAATGTCACATCCTTTCCCAGAATCGCCCATATGTGTTCGAGGGCTTTCTTGAAATAATCCATGGGTATTGTTGTAGGATGAATTGTAGATGGAGAATTAAAGAAGACACGTTGGGATATTGGTACCCCTGGTGTGTTATTAGCCATTTTCGTTCAACTATGCTTCTTTTCAATGCTTAATGCTTAATATATCTCCATATAGTTTTTGTCGGATGTTGTATCCATTCTCGGAGAAAAAATGCTCTTTCTGAAAAGGAAAGTCACAGGAAAAATTCATTTATCCAAGCTCCTTTCTCATATATGACTCAAGATAATCTTCCCCTTCCAACCCATCAACACAAGGAGGTGGTTTAATGTAAGCATTCATATGGCAGCTAAATCATGCTTAGCCCATGGGCTGGTCTTCAATATTTTTACCACTTTCTTATAGATGCTAACACAAGTTTTCTTTGGGAAATCTTGACTGTATATCCAGAGCCAATAACTGCGATCCAATCTAAGCTGTAATAAAATAATGGCAAAATCTTAAGTAACAAAAAAATCTTACATCCCCATAATTCAAAGAGATCAAGTAAAGAGGACTTACCAAATTCCAGTTAAGGTAACAATACCAAAATTTGAGAATCTCAACCTAAAACTATGATTCGTTCATATTTTCCATGTTAAGAAGGTGTGTGTATTCCAACTATGCCATCGACAGATCATAATAGCAAATCCATGAGAAAATTGTAAATATACTCAAAAGTATTTAACCAACTCACCCTTGCGTGTCATATCCTTATAGTTGTGTATTCCTATTGACTTAACCCAGGCTGCAAGATGAAGGCCTTTGAAAAAGGACAAATCTTGTTCTCCAATACAAAAGATTGCATACACAACGTGCTCTACACTGTGAGAGCATGGCATTAGTTTGACCATTTTCTTAGAATGTCTCTATTCTTACCAGTTGTGGTTGGTGCTGCTTTGGTGTCTCAATATAGCCTTTTTAGTCAAATTTTCTATCCACTCTAGAGAAAAAAGCCTCTCTTTTTCTAAAGAAGAGGAAAGTCACGGGTAATGAAATAATTGGTGGTCTTAAAAGTGGAATATCCACTGTTCCAAGCTCATTTTTCATAAATGACTCAAGATAATCTTCCCCTTCTAACTCACCAACACAAACAGGTGATGTCACATAAGCCCTTGACAGGGCAACTAACCCATGCTTATCCCATGGGTTGGTCCCCAGTAACTTTCCTCACTTTCTTATGGATGTTGGTACATGTTCTGCTTTGGAACTCTTGACTAAATATCCAGATTCATTAACAAATCCGAGCTATAATAAAACAATGTCAAAATCCCAAAGTGACAAAACAACTCTGAGCTCCCAATAATTCAAAGATATCAACTTGATGTAAGGAGAACTAATCAATTCTAGTAGAGGGAACAAACCCTTGGATTTCGCAATCTCAATCCTTTGGGCAAAACTTTGATTCGTTAATTTCGCATGTTGAGAAGGTGTGTGTATTGCAACTACGACATTGATAAATCATAGCAGCAATCCATGAAAAAAAGGCAAATATACTCGAATCATTTAATCAACTTACACCTGGCTATCATATCCTTTTAGTTGTGTGTTCCTATTGACTTAACCCACGTTGCAAAGTGAAGGCCTGTCGAAAAGGGTAAAGCTTGTTCTTCAATAATCTGTATACACAACATGCCTTAAGCCATAAGAGCTTGGCATTAATTTGTCTATTCTTTTTAGAATGTTTATATTCTTACCAATTATGATTGGTGGTAGTTTTAGACTCGGCACAAGGTGCAGCCATTAAATCAAACCAGATTTGCTTCGTCGTCATCTTATTTGTTGCTTTGCCTAACACTGGAAGAATACAGTCACAATCATGTTATTTTTCATTTACAACACTAAGTTGTCAAGCATGTAAACATATCAATTTTCACATAAAGTAGTTCCTAGCATAAGATTTTGCTTGTCAAATTCTAATCATGACTATCTTCGAATAGCTGCATCAAATTCTATTAGAGGCAACAACCCCAGATTCAGCAATCTCAATCTTTAGTGAGTAAAACTCTCTTCCATAAATATTTTGCATCCCATAACAAGCTAAATATTTACAAAATCGAAGCTCATGGATGGCAGGATTTCACATTAATTGTTCTACATGCATCAAATATTAAATCTCCATTACTGGTGTAAGCCTGAGCTTGAATTCTAATATTTCCTAGAGATGCAAACCTTCAATTAATGGAATGAGAAAAGGGAGACTATAGTATTTTAAGCACAATAATAAATGCAACCAACTATGACTCTGTGAAAGTTCCGAGTAGGTTCACCACTAGTTCACCAGGAGTTGGCTATCAGAGAAAAACGAAGAGACACAGCAAGAGCAAGCTCGTGACAGGAGCCCCTGCTAAAAATTGGTATCAGAGCCAGTAACGTCTGGTTCTTGAGGTTGGTACTCAGATCTATACTCTTTTAAGAAGAATGGAGTCTTTCAGAAAATCTGTTTCTTTCCGAGAGCTTGAAGAAAAGGATTCTCAAGCAGAAGAAAATCCTCTTAGAGATATGTTTGCAAGTAGTTCAAGTAGAACCTTAAACTCTGCTGAACTTACTTATGAGGAAACTCAGCCCTCAACCCGGTGGGAATTACCAGCTATAACCCCCTCCGAAGTCTATAGTGATTTAGCTCCTTTTCATTTAATTGCTGCTTCTAGGATAAGCATTAAAGAATCTGTCAGTCAAGTCCAGGAAAACTCTGATAGTATTCAGACAATACCATTGCTAAATCCCAAAGCTTTACAAGCAGAAGCAAAAAGATTAAAGACAAATTATTTGCATCTAGGATGTATTCGGGTTGGAATCAATCCTTTAATTCACAAAGGGTTAGATACTTTTGTGCTTGCTACTGTAAGAGATATGGAGCACAACAAGTATACAGATTCTATAATTGGTGGAATAGTAGCCCCTTTGTCTGATGGCCCTGTATATTTTGACTGTTTCCCAAACTTCTCTGTGTATGTATTTGATGAAACCATTGAAGATATCCTGCAGTTGCAGATCCAAACAATGGGATTCGATATGAAGAAAAGAGAAACAATATAGCCATCCAGACCAAAGCCTGTTTTAGACACACCAATACTTTGTGGCCAGCAATCCGTCATACTCCCAATAGAGACTCCAAATCCAGTATTGTAGTCAAAACAGATCCGAAAAACCAAAAGGTTGAACATATGTTAATGAAATGGGAAGATTTGCAGTTTCCTGAACATTGGGTTGTAAACCACTCCAGGCCCCATATACCCAGAAACATCACCTCTGCAAATATTATAGAAAATGCTTCTAATGCAGTCATATCTTTTCCCCGAAGATCAACTATTGATCGCTGCAGAATTGATGCTGCCTGCAAATCCTAAAAATACTACAGAGATCCTTCCACTGTTGATACCGCTTGTTCTTCATCATCTTCTTGTAGACATAATCAGCTTTATGAATTAGCCCAGCTTGTAAATTTTTCTTCTTTAGAAGTAAAATGTCCAGATTGCACAAATGTCATAAATCTGCTCACTTTAGTCGAACAAAATATTCATCTGCATCATAATCCTCGAACTGGCATTGCTCCTCCTTCTACTTCTATCAGCTCATGCCCGAATCCTAAGTGTTCTGATATTCCTTTTCCACATGAGCCAGAGTCGGATTCAGACCATGTTCTCATGATCCATACAGTAGAAGAAGAAGACCATAGGCTCACTGAGATGATTTGTTTAATGAGACCAGCAAAACCCAGATATGGGCTAGGGATACCTGAGCAATCAGAACTAATTCCAGAATGCAGATTCAAACAAATTCCTTCTGACTGTAAAAAGCCTGCAGTCATGGAAATGCATAAGTTCTTTGCACTTATGGATGGATGTTTAAAGTCAGAAATCAGTGCCAAATGGATGAAAGAGATGTTAAATTGGGATTTGTATACAAATCCTCAAGAAGACGAATTTGACCAAGGATATACTCCAGAGCAAAAAAGAAAATTAGCGATTGGAAACATTATATGGAAGTAAATAATGTTTGGATAGCTTTCTATTCATGGAAAGATAAAATTGCTCCTATAAATGTTTTCGTTGGTGCTACTTCTAGCAGTACAAATGATAAACATGGATGGACTGCAATTGATGGATCCACAATAGAAACTCCTATTACTTTTCCTCCTTATAAAGGAACTATTTTACGAGAAAAGAAAAATGCAGCTAAAGCCATCCCTCTAGTCCAAAAAGATGATAATGCCTTAGGAATTGATGGAAGAATTCAGAAGGCTAGTGAACAATTAAATTGGACTAATATTGCTATAAAAGGTCTAGAAATGCATGTGGCTAAGGCAGATGATGTAAAGAAGCAAGTAGATACTGTACAATCTTCTCTCAATAGTGTAAATACTTGTTTGAATAATTTACAGTTTGATTCCAGCATGACTCGTTCCTACACTAGAGAGTCATTAAATAAGATTGAAGAAGTAGGAGAAAACTTAGTTGGACATATTGATGTAACTAAGACACTCCTTACTGGCTTGAATGAAAAATTTGAAAAAATTCAGATTACAAAGGTTGAAAAGCCAGTTCCAAATTCTTTCTTGGTAAAAAGAAATATAAAGATTGAAAATTCTATGAGGAACATAAATAAATTCCCTCTGCTGTTCCCCAAAGAAACTACTTCAGGACTTGATGAGTCAGAACATATAAATATTGCTTCCTTATTTAAGGAACCAGAGACAGAAGAAAAGGAACAGAAAACTCAAGAAACACAGATACTCCCAATCTATGAGCCTCTAGAACATAGATTCTCCAGATATTTTGCTCCTGACATTGAAGGGAAAGGGAAAATGCCTGAAGCCCATACTTTCTTCCCTGATTCCCACAGAGAGTGGAACATAGACAACATGAGCATTGGCCAAATTCGCCAGATGATTGATTTAATGTATACTGAATATAAACTCATGTGTCTCAGAGGCAAGTCAGAGGTGGATGCTTGCAGAACCATCATCCAATGTTTTACAGGTACTCTTCTCAGATGGTGGGAAACTGAATCTTCTCCTAAACTTATTGAGACTATGGAAGCAGAAGTTCTCAAGGATGAAAAAGGAGATGTCATTCATAATCCTGATGGTACTGTAATAAGCAATATGATTGGTGCGCTAACATCAATGATTCTGGAACATTGGTGTGGCAGTGAGACAAAAATTGCCAATAAGCATGAGGTTATCCTAATGAACCTCAAATGCCATAAAATGTCTCAATTTGATGATTTTCACAGAGATTGGATGCAGCGGATCTATGAGGTAAAAGATTCCAAGAATTTGTTATGGAAGCAGGTATATCTTGCTGCTCTACCCTCTAGATTTGTTGATTACAACAGATTGCAAGAGATTTTTCAGTTACATTTTGAATCTTACACATGGGGTGAGATTTATTCTCATATTACAAAGACATTGGTGAGTCTTTGTACCAGTTCAAAGGTTAACAAATCTCTAGAAAAATTGTCCAGATTGCCAGATAGAAAGTCCATTTGCAGCAAATATGGACTTACAATAGATGACCCATTGGTCAAAAAGAGAAAGTCTAGAAAAAGAGCCAAAAGAGAGTTTAAAGAGACTTTCTACAAAAACAGAAGAAATTATCCACAAAATAAGAGAAAATATCTTGCAAAGGATAAAAACCAAAAGTATAAAAAGAAGGGTCATTACAGATATGTTCCAAAAACTCATTATTATTCTGACATTCATTTGCATACAAACAAGCAAGAAAAATGGAACAAAATTACTTGTTGGTTGTGTGGCCAGAATGGACATACAGCTTCCAGATGTCCCCAAGGGGAAGAATCAAAGCTTAATAAAGGGAAAAAGACAGTTGTTTATGCTCAAAAAGCTAAACAGGTTAAGAAAGAACATTCAGGACCAATATTTTGTCTGAGATGCAAATCAAAGACCCATGTTACAGAAAGGTGCCCAAACCTTTCTATCAGAGACTCAGCCCAGCAGCACCAATTAGAAGAATCATCTCTTGATTCTTTTAGCACTACATCAGAAGAAGAATTTCAAGTTAATATGGGCCAGTATTCTGATTCTGAATCATCTGAATGTTCTTGCTCTAATTCAGAAGAATGTGCCTGTCATATTTTTTATGAAGATGATTCTGAAATTTGTTACAGCTCCAGTGAAGAAGAAGAAAGAACAAAGCCTCCTAAAGAAAAAGTCCTAATGGCCTCTGCCGAAGAAGAAGCAGAAATGAAGATCCTATCTCATATAAGGACAATGGAGGAAGGAGATATGAAAAATCGCCTGATAGAAGCATTTACAGACCAACTTAAATCCAAAGCTTCAAAAGAATCAGGTAAGAAGCCTTTGTTTATTGATGCATCTTATGAAAGGAATACTAAATCCTTCCAAATGCATCACCAGAAACCAGGAAAAGTAAGATCCCTAACTTTGGGGGAAGTGAGTGGTGAAATCCACCATCTCAAAGCAGAGATTTCTGAAATCAAAGCTCAAATTGCAAGCAAGGGAAGCCTCTTTAGGTAATAATAAGTCTATGGAAGAAGCAGTGGTTAGACACCCGATTGAAGTTCAAGCAGCAGTTCGAGATGTAATAGTGAAAGCTCCGATTATAGCCTGTAGCATCCTTTCTTTCCTGTTCGAGTATTTTAGATCCTTTCGTGAAATACAGAAAGGCAAAGAAATTAAAGAAGAAAAAGAAGAAGACTCCTGGAACACCACGGCTTACAATCAGGAAATTCAAGTTGCTGAAGGAAGACAAGACCCAAATTTTGGCTTCAAAGATATGAGGTTGTTCACTATCACCTATCAGCAACATCATGTTAAGGTAAAAATCTGTATCCAAGGCCAAATCTTTTACATGACTGCATTATTAGATTCTGGTGCAGATATTAATATTCTTAACATCAGGAATGTTCCAGCTAAGTATTGGGTTTCTGCTGAAAGAGAAGTTGTAGGTCTAGGAAACAAGAAACTCAAATATGAGATTCCTAGAGCTTCACTATGTTTTGATACCCACTGTGTATATATGAAGTTTGCCATAGCAGACATCCCTGTTGATTGTATATTAGGGAATGTCTTTTTAGCTGCAGTAGAACCTCATGGCTCAGCCAGACTAAAAGGAAGTAGAGCTGGCTATTTCATTTCTGTGCCTACATCAAAAGGTAGAAGAAAAAGAATTGAACTTCCTTATGTTTCAAGCCCAAGAGTTTCTACAATGGTCCAAGCTATGCAAAAATTGGACAAAGCATAATCTCTACTATCAGATCTCAAAGATCTAAAAGGCACATTGAGAATTGAAGAATAGCTAAAACTACCGCAAATCAAGAGAAGGATCCAAGAGCTGAAAGAAAAATTAGAAGAAAAATGTTGTTCAGAAGAGCCAAATGCTTTCTGGCACAGAAAGCAACATACTATTAAACTGCCCTATAAAGAAGGATATACAGGAAAACCCTGTAAAAGCAGAGCAATCCCCATGTGCAAAGAATACAGGGAATTATGTCAAGAAGAAATCCAGCAGCTGCTCAACCGAGGGTTGATCAGAGAATCCAATAGCCCCTGGAATTGCTATGGATTCTATGTAAACAAAAGAGCTGAATAGATAAGAGGTATCCCTAGACTTGTGATAAACTACAAGCCTCTAAATTCAGTCTTGGCCAATGATACTTATGCCATTTCACATAAAGGAGATTTGATCAGAAGAATTGCAGGAGCCAAAATATTTTCAAAGTTTGATTTAAAAGCAGGATTTTGGCAAGTTGCCATTGATGAAGAAGATAAATTCAAGACTGCATTTAGTATTCCTGCAGGGCACTACGAGTGGAATGTCATGCCATTCGGTCTCAAAAATGCTCCCTCAAAATTCCAGAAGGTTATGGATGACATTTTCAAGCCATATTTTGATTGGCTAATTGTTTATATTGATGATGTTTTAATTTTTTCCAAAAATATTGATGACCACTTCAAACATGTAAATATTTTCATGAAGTTGGTTCAGAAAAATGGGCTTGTACTTAGCAAAAAGAAAATAGAAGTATTCCAGACTTCTATAAAGTTCTTAGGACACAAGATTTGTAATGGACAGATCTCTCTGCAACAACATGCTATTGAATTTGCAGACAAATTCCCAGATGTACTGAAGGACAGGACATAGCTACAAAGGTTTCTAGGATGCCTGAACTATGTAAGTAGCTTTTATCAAGATTGCACCAGTGACAGGAAAGTTCTCAATAAGTGGCTTGGCAAGAATCCCCCTGAGTGGTCAGATGTTCATATTAGAGCAGTGCAAGAAATCAAAGCAAAGGTAAAATCTTTGCCTATCCTGTATGTAGTAGATGATCAAGCTTTCAAGATAGTTGAATCTGACGCCAATAATATTGGGTGGGGAGGAATCCTGAAACAAAAAGTTGGCAAAGAAGAGCAAGTTGTACAATTTGCCTCAGGAGTATGGAATCCAGCAGAACAAAATTATTCTGTTATAGAAAGAGAAGTAAAAGCTGCATGGAATTGCATAAGTAAATTTGAGGTATATTTAATAAATAAGCCTTTTCTTCTCAGAACAGATGCATCAGCAATGAAGAAAGTCTTATCCAAAGACATCAAGAAAGCTGGAGAAGCAAAGTTTGCCAGATGGCAGGCACTCTTTGCAAATTTTGATTTTTCCGTGGAACACATCAAGGGAGAGGAAAACAGTCTTCCTGACTTCCTGAGCAGAGAGTACATTGATCAGAAAGAAGCACATGTTATGATGATTATTACTGAATGGGACCAGCACCAAAAACGAGAAGTCTTGAGGACCATTCCGGATGACCAAGACTGGGAAACGTACAAAAACAATTGGAGACCCACATGGCAATTAAGGAATACCAAAGTCCTTGATGCCAATCTACAGCCCCACACTGATCTCCAGCACTTTGTACCAGAAAGAAAAGTATACCCTAAGGGTAGAAAATGGATCCATGATATGATGTATGACAAGGCAAAAGCAGATGCTGGAACTGCGCGGCGGGCCCTAGAGCAAAATTTTCATGACATTGCCGGCATTTGGTACCATGGAGGTCGCAGCACAGGAATTTATGAAAGCTACTATTGCATCTATCGAACCAGAGATTTGTGGAATGAACCAGGACAATTTCCTGTCCAACCATGTGCCCGGTGGCCCAGAAATGATCCCAAGGTAATGTTTCCTGACACAGTTTATGATTTTGCAGACTACAAAAAGCTATGGTGGGACTTCCTGAATGTTGATGATAGAGAGGAGACCCATTACACAAAGCTGAAATTCAGTACGCTAGCAGCATCTCAGCGAAATCAACAATGTCAGTGGTTCCAGAATTGGTGGACTGATTACGGAGTTAGCAGAACAGCTATGGACCCAGTATATCATGAAAATTATGAAAGAAAATACTGTGACAGATGTTTTGAAAATAATATTGGGGAGTGTTTTCATAACATCTACAAAACAGTCAGAGAGATGACGGTCAAGGAGTGGGATCCATTCCATAGAATAAATTACTCACTCCAAGAGTATATGAGAGAACACCTGGAATGGTACATCTTAACCAAGGTCCAGCATCAAATCATTCTGGGAAAACCAATGATAGTCCGGAGAATCTACACCAAAGCATGTGATGATCTACTTTATAAAAGAGGCAGATTCCCTGATCTGACTGTATTTTGATTTTGTACCAGTCACAAGGGCTTAATTGTGACCAGTGTTCCCGTGGGCTTTACTGTTCAAAAGCCTCCACAGTGTAAATATTCTTATCTAATCTTTTCTCGTGGGCTTTTTAGTACAAAAGCATCCACTATGTAAAGAGTCATGATGTCTGTCAGATCTGTTTTAGGTACAAGAATCTACTTTACAGACAATATCTTAGCGTTACCCGAAAGCAATTATTTGGTGACCCGAATATTTGTGCGGACGTCGCTCTGATAAAGACTGAAAAGCAATGATTCCTTTAGCTTAAAGTCTTTTCTTCGGTCCGACCAACAGTAATGTTTGTCCCCCCCTCTCATCATATATAAGGAGGATAAGGCTCATTTGTTGGGCATCAGCATTTAGAGTCTTTGTGTGTGTGTTTGAGTCGAGTGTTCTCCTGCTCTGCATCTGCGGACGATCAGTCTGATCTGCTCGCAACACGAGAAAATCACTCAAAGTCCTTAGTTGGTTTGAGAAGCCTGCGCATCAGGGTGCTCGGCACTGGTGAGAACCTAAAGTGGCCAAACCATTAGGAGAGTCAAGTTTTTGGGTGTGAAGTTTGATTCAAAGACAGAGTCTATACCTCGCCAGGAAGCCTCCGGTAGTAACTTGTTCATTTCTGAACGGTGAAAAGTCCGGTAAATGCGAGATTAGTCTATCTCTGTAAAGAATCCATCTCTGTAAAGAATCCATCTCTGGATTCTTTACAGAGATAGACTAATCTCGCATTTACCGGACTTTTCACCGTTCAGAAATGAACAAGTTAATACCGGAGGCTTCCTGGCGAGGTATAGACTCTGTCTTTGAATCAAACTTCACACCCAAAGATGGATTCTTTACAGAGATAGACTAATCTCGCATTTACCGGACTTTTCACCGTTCATAAATGAACAAGTTAATACCGGAGGCTTCCTGGTGAGTTATAGACTCTGTCTTTGAATCAGACTTCACACCCAAAAACTTGACTCTCCTAATGGTTTGGCCACTTTAAGTTCTCAACAGTGCCGAGCACACTGATGCGCAGGCTTCTCAAACCAACTAAGGACTTTGAGTGATTTCTCGTGTTGCAAGCAGATCAGACTGATCGTCCGCAGATGCAGAGCAGGAGAACACTCGACTCAAACACACACACAAAGACTCTAAATGTCGATGCCCAACAAATGAGCCTTACCCTCCTTATATAGGATGAGAGGGGGGACAAACATTACTGTTGGTCGGACTGAAGAAAAAGAATTAAAGCTAAAGGAATCATTGCTTTTCAGTCTTTATCAGAGCGACGTCCGCACAAATATTCGGGTCACCGAATAATTTCTTTCGGGTAACACTAAGATATTGTTTGTAAAGTAGATTCTTGTACCTAAAACAAATCTGACAGACATTATGACTCATTACAAAGTGGATGCTTTTGTACTAAAAAGCCCACGAGAAAAGATTAGATAAGAATATTTACACTATGGAGGCTTTTGAACAGTAAAGCCCACGGGAACACTGGTCACAATTAAGCCCTTGTGACTGGTACAAAATCAAAATACAGTCAGATCAGGGAATCTGCCCCTTTTATAAAGTAGATCATCACATGCCTTGGTGTAGATTCTCCGAACTATCATTGGTTTTCCCAGAATGATTTGATGCTGGACCTTGGTTAAGATGTACCATTCCAGGTGCTCTCTCATATACTCTTGGAGCGAGTAATTTATTCTATGGAATGGGTCCCACTCCTTGACCGTCATTTCTCTAACTGTTTTGTAAATGCTATGGAAACACTCCCCAATATTATTTTCAAAACATCTGTCACAATATTTTCTTTCATAACTTTCATGATATACTGGGTCCATAGTTGTTCTGCTAACTCCGTAATCAGTCCACCAATTTTGGAACCACTGACATTGTTGATTTCGCTGAGATGCTGCTAGTGTACTAAATTTCAGCTTTGTGTAATGGGTCTCCTCTCTGTCATCAACATTCAGGAAGTCCCACCATAGCTTTTTATAATCTGCAAAATCATAAACTGTGTCAGGAAACATTACCTTGGGATCATTCCGGGCCACCGGGCACATGGTTGGACAGGAATTGTCCGGGTTCATTCCACAAATCTCTGGTTCGGTAGATGCAATAATAGCTTTCATAAATTCCTGTGCTGCGACCTCCATGGTACCAAATGCCAGCAATGTCATGAAAATTTTGCTCTAGGGCCCGCCGCGCAGTTCCAGCATCTGCTTTTGCCTTGTCATACATCATATCATGGATCCATTTTCTACCCTTAGGGTATACTTTTCTTTCTGGTACATAGTGCTGGAGATCAGTGTGGGGCTGTAGGTTGGCATCAAGGACCTTTGTATTCCTTAATTGCCATGTGGGTCTCCAATTGTTTTTGTACGTTTCCCAGTCTTGGTCATCCGGAATGGTCCTCAAGACTTCTTGTTTTTGGTGCTGGTCCCATTCAGTAATAATCATCATAACATGTGCTTCCTTCTGATCAATGTACTCTCTGCTGAGGAAGTCAGGAAGACTGTTTTCTTCTCCTTTGATGTGTTCTATAGAAAAATCAAAATTTGCAAAGAGTGCCTGCCATCTGGCAAACTTTGCTTCTCCAGCTTTCTTGATGTCTTTGGATAAGACTTTCTTCATTGCTGATGCATCTGTTCTGAGAAGAAAAGGCTTATTTATTAAATATACTTCAAATTTGCTTATGCAATTCCATGCAGCTTTTACTTCTCTTTCTATAACAGAATAATTCTGTTCTGCTGGATTCCATACTCCTGAGGCAAACTGTACAACTTGTTCTTCTTTGCCAACTTTTTGTTTCAGGATTCCTCCCCATCCAATATTACTGGCATCAGATTCAACTATCTTGAAAGCTTGATCATCTGCTACATACAGTATAGGCAAAGATTTTACCTTTGCTTTGATTTCTTGTACTGCTCTGGTATGGACATCTGACCATTCAGGGGGATTTTTGCCAAGCCGCTTATTGAGCACTTTCCTGTCACTGGCGCAATCTTGATAAAAGCTACTTACATAATTTAGGCATCCTAGAAACCTTTGCAGCTGTGTCTTGTCCTTCAGTACATCTGGGAATTTGTCTGCAAATTCAATAGCATGTTGTTGTAGAGAAATCTGTCCATTGCAGATCTTATGTCCTAAGAACTTTATAGAAGTTTGGAATACTTCTATTTTCTTTTTGCTAAGGACAAGCCCATTTTTCTGAACCAACTTCATGAAAATATTTACATGTTTGAAGTGGTCATCAATATTTTTGGAAAAAATTAAAACATCATCAATATAAACAATAAGCCAATCAAAATATGGCTTGAAAATATCATCCATAACCTTCTGGAATTTTGAAGGAGCATTTTTGAGACCGAATGGCATGACATTCCACTCGTAGTGCCCTGCAGGAATACTAAATGCAGTCTTGAATTTATCTTCTTCATCAATGGCAACTTGCCAAAATCCTGCTTTTAAATCAAACTTTGAAAATATCTTGGCTCCTGCAATTCTTCTGATCAAATCTCCTTTATGTGGAATGGGATAAGTGTCATCGGCCAAGACTGAATTTAGAGGCTTGTAGTTTATCACAAGTCTAGGGATACCTCTAATCTGTTCAGCTCTTTTGTTTACATAGAATCCATAGCAATTCCAGGGGCTATTGGATTCTCTGATCAATCCTCTGTTGAGCAGCTGCTGGATTTCTTCTTGACATAATTCTCTGTATTCTTTGCTCATGGGGATTGCTCTGCTTTTACAGGGTTTTCCTGTATATCCTTCTTTATAGGGCAGCTTAATAGTATGTTGCTTTCGGTGCCAAAAAGCATTTGGCTCTTCTGAACAACATTTTTCTTCTAATTTTTCTTTCAGCTCTTGGATCCTCCTTTTGATTTGAGGTAGTTTTAGCTGTTCTTCTATTCTCAATGTGCCTTTCAGATCTTTGAGATCTGACAGCAAAGATTCTGCTTTGTCTAATTTCTGCATAGCTTGGACCATTGTAGAAACTCTCGGGCTTGAAACATAAGGAAGTTCAATTCTTTTTCTCCTACCTTTGGATGTAGGCACAGAAATGAAATAACCAGCTCTACTTCCTTTCAGCCTGGCTGAGCCATGAGGTTCTACTGCAGCTAAAAAGACATTCCCTAATATGCAATCAACAGGGATGTCTGCTATGGCAAACTTCATATATACACAGTGGGTATCAAAACATAGTGAAGCCCTAGGAATCTCATATTTGAGTTTCTTGTTTCCTAGACCTACAACTTCTCTTTCAGCAGAAACCCAATACTTAGCTGGAACATTCCTGATGTTAAGGATATTCATGTCTGCACCAGAATCTATTAATGCAGTCATGTAAAAGATTTGGCCTTGGATACTGATTTTTACCTTAACATGATGTTGCTGATAGGAGATAGTGAACAACCTCATAACTTTGAAGCCGAAATTTGGGTCTTGTCTCTTCAGCGACTTGAATTTCCTGATTGTAAGCCGTGGTGTTCCAGGAGTCTTCTTCTTTTTCTTCTTTAATTTCTTTGCCTTTCTGTATTTCTGCAATTTGAGCTTTGATTTCAGAAATCTCTGCTTTGAGATGGTGGATTTCACCACTCACTTCCCCCAAAGTTAGGGATCTTACTTTTCCTGGTTTCTGGTGATGCATTTGGAAGGATTTAGTATTCCTTTCATAAGATGCATCAATAAACAAAGGCTTCTTACCTGATTCTTTTGAAGCTTTGGATTTAAGCTGGTCTGTAAATGCTTCTATCAGGCGATTTTTCATATCTCCTTCCTCCATTGTCCTTATATGAGATAGGATCTTCATTTCTGCTTCTTCTTCGGCAGACGCCATTAAGACTTTTTCTTTAGGAGGCTTTGCTCTTTCTTCTTCTTCACTGGAGCTGTAACAAATTTCAGAATCATCTTCATAAAAAATATGACACGCACATTCCTCTGAATTAGAGCAAGAACATTCAGATGATTCAGAATCATAATACTGGCCCATATTAACTTGAAATTCTTCTTCTGATGTAGTGCTAAAAGAATCAAGAGATGATTCTTCTAATTGGTGCTGCTGAGTTGAGTCTCTGATGGAAAGGTTTGGGCACCTTTCTGTAACATGGGTCTTTGATTTGCACCTCAGACAAAAGATTGGTCTTGAATGTTCTTTCTTAACCTGTTTAGCTTTGTGAGCATAAACAACTGTCTTTTTCCCTTTATTAAGCTTTGATTCTTCCCCTTGGGGACATCTGGAAGCTATATGTCCATTCTGGCCACACAACCAACAAGTAATTTTGTTCCATTTTTCTTGCTTGTTTGTATGCAAATGAATGTCAGAATAATAATGAGTTTTTGGAACATATCTGTAATGACTCTTCTTTTTATACTTTTGGTTTTTATCCTTCGCAAGATATTTTCTCTTATTTTGTGGATAGTTTCTTCTGTTTTTGTAGAAAGTCTCCTTAAACTCTCTTTTGGCTCTTTTTCTAGACTTTCTCTTTTTCACCAATGGGTCATCTATTGTAAGTCCATATTTGCTGCAAATGGACTTTCTATCTGGCAATCTGGACAATTTTTCTAGAGATTTGTTAACCTTTGAACTGGTACAAAGACTCACCAATGTCTTTGTAATATGAGAATAAATCTCACCCCATGTGTAAGATTCAAAAGGTAACTGAAAAATCTCTTGCATTCTGATGTAATCAACAAATCTAGAGGGTAGAGCAGCAAGATATACCTGCTTCCATAACAAATTCTTGGAATCTTTCACCTCATAGATCCGCTGCATCCAGTCTCTGTGAAAATCATCAAACTGCGACATCTTATGGCATTTGAGGTTCATTAGGATAACCTCATGTTTATTGGCTATTTCTGTCTCACTGCCACACCAATGTTCCAGAATCATTGATGTTAGCGCACCAATCATATTGCTTATGACAGTACCATCAGGATTATGAATGACATCTCCTTTCTCATCCTTGAGAACTTTTGCTTCCATAGTCTTAATAAGTTTAGGAGAAGATTCAGTTTCCCACCATCTGAGAAGAGTACCTGTAAAACATTGGATGATGGTTTTGCAAGCATCCACCTCTGACTTGCCTCTGAGACACATGAGTTTATATTCAGTATACATTAAATCAATCATCTGGCAAATTTGGCTAATGCTCATGTTGTCTATGTTCCACTCTCTGTGGGAATCAGGGAAGAAAGTATGGGCTTCAGGCATTTTCCCTTTCCCTTCAATGTCAGGAGCAGAATATCTGGAGAATCTATGTTCTAGAGGCTCATAGATTGGGAGTATCTGTGTTTCTTGAGTTTTCTGTTCCTTTTCTTCTGTCTCTGGTTCCTTAAATAAGGAAGCAATATTTATATGTTCTGACTCATCAAGTCCTGAAGTAGTTTCTTTGGGGAACAGAAGAGGGAATTTGTTTATGTTCCTCATAGAATTTTCAATCTTTATATTTCTTTTTACCAAGAAAGAATTTGGAACTGGCTTTTCAACCTTTGTGATCTGCATTTTTTCAAATTTTTCATTCAAGCCAGTAAGGAGTGTCTTAGTTACATCAATATGTCCAACTAAGTTTTCTCCTACTTCTTCAATCTTATTTAATGACTCTCTAGTGCAGGAACGAGTCATGCTGGAATCAAACTGTAAATTATTCAAACAAGTATTTACACTATTGAGAGAAGATTGTACAGTATCTACTTGCTTCTTTACATCATCTGCCTTAGCCACATTCATTTCTAGACCTTTTATAGCAATATTAGTCCAATTTAATTTTTCACTAGCCTTCTGAATTCTTCCATCAATTCCTAAGGCATTATCATCTTTTTGGACTAGAGGGATGGCTTTAGCTGCATTTGTCTTTTCTCCTAAAATAATTCCTTTATAAGGAGGAAAAGTAGTAGGAGTTTCTATTGTGGATCCATCAATTGCAGTCCATCCATGTTTATCATTTATACTGCTAGAAGTAGCACCAGTGAAAACATTTATAGGAGCAATTTTATCTTTCCATGAATAGAAAGATATCCAAACATTATTTACTTCCATATAATGTTTCCAATCTGTTGCTAATTTTCTTTTTTGCTCTGGAGTATATCCTTGGTCAGATTCATCTGCTTGAGGATTTGTATACAAATCCCAATTTAACATCTCTTTCATCCATTTGGCACTGATTTCTGACTTTAAGCATCCATCCATAAGTGCAAAGAACTTATGCATTTCCATGACTGCAGGCTTTTTACAGTCAGAGGGAATTTGTTTGAATCTGCATTCTGGAATCAGTTCTGATTGCTCAAGTTTCCCTAGCCCATATCTTGGTTTTGCTGGTCTCATTAAACAAATCATCTCAGTGAGCCTAGGGTCTTCTTCTTCTACTGTATGGATCATGAGAACATGGTCTGAATCCGGCTCTGGCTCATGTGGGAAAGGAATATCAGAACACTTAGGATTCGGGCATGAGCTGATAGAAGTAGAAGGAGGAGCAATGCCAGTTCGAGGATTATGATGCAGATGAATATTTTGTTCGGCTAAAGTGAGCAGATTTATGACATTTGTACAATCTGGACATTTTACTTCTAAAGAAGAAAAATTTACAAGCTGGGCTAATTCATAAAGCTGATTATGTCTACAAGAAGATGATGATGAACAGGCGGTATCAACAGTGGAAGGATCTCTGTAGTATTTTGAAGATTTACAAGCAGCATCAATTCTGCGGCGATCAATAGTTGATCTGCGGGGAAAAGATATGACTGCATTAGAAGCATTTTCTGTAATATTTGCAGAGGTGATGTTTCGGGGTACATGAGGCCTGGAATGGTTTACAACCCAATGTTCTGGAAACTGCAAATCTTCCCATTTGATTAACAGATGTTCAACCTTTTGGTTTTTAGGATCTGTTTTGACTACAATACTGGATTTGGAGTCTCTACTGGGAGTATGACGGATTGCTGGCCACAAAGTATTGGTGTGTCTAAAATAGGCTTTGGTCTGGATGGCTATATTGTTTCTCTTTTTCTTCATATCAAATCCCATTGTTTGGATCTGCAACTGCAGGATATCTTCAATGGTTTCATCAAATACATACACAGAGAAGTTTGGGAAACAGTCAAAATATACAGGGCCATCAGACAAAGGGGCTACTATTCCACCAATTATAGAATCTGTATACTTGTTGTGCGTCATATCTCTTACAGTAGCAAGCACAAAAGTATCTAGTCCTTTGTGAATTAAAGGATTGATTCCAACCCGAATACATCCTAGATGCAAATAATTTGTCTTCAATCTTTTTGCTTCTGATTGTAAAGCTTTGGGATTTAGCAATGGTATGGTCTGAATACTATCAGAGTTTTCCTGGACTTGACTGACAGATTATTTAATGCTTATCCTAGAAGCAGCAATTAAATGAAAAGGAGCTAAATCACTATAGACTTCGGAGGGAGTTATAGCTGGTAATTCCCACCGGGCTGAGGGCTGAGTTTCCTCATAAGTAAGTTCAGCAGAGTTTAAGGTTCTACCGGAACTACTTGCAAACATGTCTCTAAGAGGATTTTCTTCTGCTTTAGAATCCTTTTCTTCAAGCTCTTGGAAAGAAACAGATTTTCTGAAAGACTCCATTCTTCTTAAAAGAATATAGATTTGAGTACCAACCTCAAGAACTAGACGTTACTAGCTCTGATACCAATTTTTAGCAGGGGCTCCTGTCACGAGCTTGCTCTTGCTGTGTCTCATCGCTTTTTCTCTGATAGCCAACTCCTGGTGAACCAGTGGTGAACCTACTCAGAACTTTCACACTTTGACGGCCTCAACAACACAATAATAAATGCAACCAACTATGACTCCCTGACTATGAAACACTTCTTATTACTCGTATAATGAAGCACATGAGGCTCGTTGAAGCTGAAACTTAACCAACAATTATGATAGCCATCGTTGTTAGAACTAGCGATGGTGTCATAATAGCCCTAGATTGGTGGGAAATATGGCACATAATTGTGGTCGGAAATATGTTTTTGCTATATACTCTCATATTAACATCATTCAGACTTATGAGGTTTGTCGCTACCCAAAATAAGTAATTGCTCGTTCATTGATTTTTTTTACTCTGGCATATCACAATGGTGACTAGCATTTTTCTATGCTTGATTAATAAGCATCTTGGTAACTAGCGATTTTTTCTTCTAGAAAGTCATAATATTTCTGTGCGTATTCACTTGTAATAACATGTTTGAATCTTCTTAATGAGTGTATTGCCACAGGAAAAACATCATCCTGCCCAAACTATTTGTTCCTACATGCAATGTTTTCTTTATCAATTTTTTGCTATGCTATTCCCAAATTAATTGAGACTACTAGAGATAATTGGTTGATTAAACCAACGTTGCAAGACTGGGACTCATATAACACTTGTCTGGTTATTGAATCGGCGACTCATATAAGAATCGGGAATGACTCTTATAAATCGCATAAGACTCACAGGAAAAAAAAAACAACTTAAAATATGGTCAATTTTAAGCACAAAAAAAAAACCAATGACATTTCCAATTCTTATAAGTTATGAAACCACA
Organism: Pinus tabuliformis; assembly: GCA_031772625.1. Taxonomy (NCBI): domain Eukaryota; kingdom Viridiplantae; phylum Streptophyta; class Pinopsida; order Pinales; family Pinaceae; genus Pinus; species Pinus tabuliformis. Next base: position 632,027,855 of record CM062810.1, on the reverse strand, counting down.
ATATATGCAATAATTCATAACATCATCTCATAGCTATGATAGTACAACATAACATATTCGATTTTTGTAAGCAAAAAATTTAGATAGTGAATAGGAAAAGAAATCATGATTCTATAATCAAAATAAAAAATGGTAGTAAGTTCAAAATTCAAATACATATGTTATAAATGATAAGTCAGTTTTTCATAACAATCTCAAATGGAGTTTCCATTTGAGATGGAAAACTAGAGAGATTCTCAATCTCTTCATCAAGCCAACTCAAATTAGGGGACTCATCCACAACTCAATCAAATTCTAGAGTCTAAATCAATACGATCCAATGAAATTGGATCTAGATCCTTTGGCTGCAGTTGTTTTGTGAGCATTCAAAGGTTTTCGTAGATGAAAACCAACTTCTCCAACCTCTCATGCTCCAACTTGTTTCTCTTTTCGCTGTGGATGTGCTAAAATACCAACCAATTGCACTCACAACCAAAAGAACTACAAGGTTGACTCAGAACTTTGATGGCTAATTCTTATAATTGTGGTGCCTCAAAGCCACAATCTATCCACCAATGAGCTATAAAAAAATAACAACAAAGATTATCAGTTTGCAACTCCAAACAATTTAATTTCTAATTTCTAACAATTTGCACTTACAAGGCATTTTCTTGTCCTTGAGACATTGGCTTCAGCTGAATCCAAACATGCCAGATGCTTCCTTGTACATATCTCGTTGCATCTTGATTTTGTCTTAAATATCTTGATCTGTGAACATCTTCTCAATGCATATCATGACACCTCTCATCAACTCAGTATCTTTTTGAATGTTAAACCCCTCATTATAGAATAAGCTCAAATTGAGATATGCTCCCGCTGCATGCAATCGTGAATGTAGCCACCTCTCCCACTTGGAATCAATAATTTCCCATAGAGGGAGATATTTAGATTCATCTCCCATGTAGAAAGTCTTGATGGCCTCTTTGGCCCTATCCATGCCCTCATAAATATATCCCATTGCAGGTTTCTCTCTATCCATCAATTTCAAGACTTTCACAAGGAGCTCAGTGAAGCCAACAATCTCAGTGACCTTCTCCCACAAACTATTACCTAGGAGAGATGCTTCTATAACCAATGCTTTTGGCTACAAAACATTATTTTCAAAGCTTGGTACTCATATAAAAGGCTTTGGAGGGAAACAAAGTTTGTAGCAAACTGTGTTATAGTTGGGCAACTAAGCTCACCCTCTTTGAATTCCCTCATAAGGTTCAAAACCCAAGCATGGTTATAAATATACTTGGTAATTTGTTTGCACTCTTGCACAACATCTTGCACCCACTCCAACTTTCCAATGTCCTCCAATATCAAGTCTATGCAATGGGTAGCACATCAAGTCCAAAAAATGGTGGGATATTTGGCACAAAGCAACCTTCTAGCTGCCACATAATTTGTTGTGTTATCCGTGATTACTTAGACAACATTTTCAACCCCAACTTCCTCTGCAACCTTAACCAACAATGTAAAAATCAAATGTGCATCCTTTACTTGTGCATATGCTACATGGTTCCTCTAGTGAAAGCTACAACAAAATTTATTATTGTTCTGCCCCTTGATCGGTCCACCCATCAGACATAATTGTGCAACCTGTAAACTTCCATGAGATTTTAATGCTCTCCAATTGTTCCTTCACACACTCAAGCTCCTCATCTAGGTTTTCCCCCCTAAGTGCATTATAAGATGCAGCTTTGTATCCAGAGTCAACACCTACAATGTCATCCACCATGGGTTGATAAAAATAAGACTTTGCATAGTTGAATGAAAGACTATTACACTACCAAAACTTCCTCATTGCCATATCTGCCCCCTTCTTCTTCTTTTCATTAAAAGTCTCCAAGGTTGGTTGATCCTGGAGTTGAATGAGCAAGAAAGAAAGGAGAAGTTATACTCTTGTTTGCCACATCAGTTGAACAAGAGTTACTTGCACTTGATCTGATGGTGCTGTCTAAGATCTACCTATCCCAAAAACCTCAACCTTCATTCTTTCCCTCTTAGAATTTTGTTCTCTAATGGCATCCAAAGAAGCTGCCATTTCATTAATGACTTTTGGAGGGCAATGATCACAAGGTTCAACACCACTCCTAGGAATTCTAGCTAGGTGGTGTTTTAGCCTATTTATGCCCACATATATTGTGGCATTGCAATAATTGCACTTGACTTGGTGGTCATCACCAGGAATGACTTAAACACAATGTGCCCATGCCAAATCACGAGGTTTTCAACTACCCATCTGTGGCATGGAATCTGGAAGAGAAAAAAATATAAAATTATAATATTGAATTTAGCTCTAAATTTAAATTTTTTAATTGATAATGAAATTTTTGACCCTGTGTGTGGTTGAGTTTCTTAGCCGCATAGGGCTTGTGTGTGGTTGAGAAACTCAAGCACAAGGCCTAAAAAAAAATTGAAACTGAAACAAAAAAAAATTGAAAGTGAAACAAAAAAAATTGAAATGAAAAAAAAAAATTGAAACAAATAATCAAACTTCATGAAGCCTACTTGGTTGTGATGAAGTTGGGTCTGATGAAGCCTACTTGGTTGTGATGAACCTGGGTTTGATGAAGCCTCCTTTAGAATCCTTCAACCTCCTGCAAGAGCTCCTTCACTATGCAATGGAGTCACTTAGCTCCTTCAGTCAACACTCAATGAATGAGAAATGAGTCAAATGACAAGTGAATGAGAAATGAGAGGGAGGGAGGTGCTTATAAAGCATTTCCTTCCCTCCATTTTCCCTTTCCCTCCACCAGATCTAAAAAAAAACAAAGAATTTTTTATAAAAATCAAATTTCAGTCTACGCTGATCTGCTATGAGTCTTATACGAATCTTATGAGGGTCTTATGAGGGTCTTATGCGGGTCCATGGGTCTTGAAGAGTTTGGACGAGTCTTATGGGAGGATCTTGGCCTCTAGACTCATTTCAACATTTGAATCATGAAGGTTTGCGAGTCTTATAAGGGTCGTGCTTCATTGGATTAAACCAAGGTTGCTTTATAAGATGTAGGCTTGTGCATGGTGGGAGCATTTTGGAATGACATAGAATGTGAAATGTTAAGGCTTAGGTTATTTTGATGGTTAATTATTGCATTGAAAGGTTGGTGTTTGAGGGAGATGTGTGTCGTGTTCCTTTTTTTGGTTTCCCATACGGCATGGTCAGGATGGACTTCCAGGGTTGGAGGCAGCTAGGTCACAGGAGTTGGTTTGCTCTACCAATGGACCCAGGGGATTTTGGAGGGGTTCTAAGGAGTTTTTATGAGGTCCGATGTCATTCACTTGGTATATTGATATTCCATCATCCGCACAATTTTCCTTTCGTTCCGGTACATTCCAACAACTTTTAAAAAATAGAGTTATTAATGGACCTGAATCAATTAATTTTGCTTAAGGTGGCATTCTGGGAGGAATACTTGACAGAACACCTTAGTGTAAAGCTCGTTGGAACCGGAACGAGAAGATCTATTATATGGAATAGCTAGAAGTGAGTTTCAGTGGCCTGAGGAGGTGTGTCGGCCAATTTACCATTTTCCCACATAAAAAAAAAAAATATTTTAATTGAATTACAAAGAGGGAAATGTGCTCAATGATTAAAATAATAATAAAATAAGAGGTTTTAGAGGGATCCAACATATTTATAAAAAGAGGAGGAGGAGGCCATTGGGGGACATCTTGGATTTGATCTTTCTTCTTGTATGAGAGGTTTGAGAACCTGGTTTTCTACTTCCTTTGTATTCATAGGACGGAAACCCTCAGGTGATTTAGTGAGATTGGGTGAGTACCCATCTCCCTTGGTGAATTCATCCATAATTCATAGGAGAGCTTAGCAATGGCAATTTAGCTTTGTTTGGGTGGAGGGCCTGTGCAACATTGGAGCAGATCCTTGAGGTCAGTTCTATCTTAGCTATATAAGTTGTTTTAGCATATAAAAACCCAGTTTATATATATTAATAACAGATGAGATTGTTTTCCAGTTTATTGTGTACTTGTTTGGCGCATGTTGATTGCTTTATTTTACATGGAAATGTTTTGTTTAAATTTATGAGAATTTGGTCGTGAAAATTTCATTCAAGAGGCATTTCAAGAAAAATACCCGTAATTTCCCATTCAGAATATTATAGTGGTATCAAAGTTGGTGTCCCTGCCAGCGTGAGGGTTTTTTATTTGCAAGTCGATTTGGAGCTAAGTCAGTGGGATTATTTCATGGGAAACTAGTTTTGTTGATTTGTGATTTAATTAATATCTATCAGAGATCATCATTCTATTGGTACAAGTTGCTTCAGTCGTGACATCAATCTTCTGAAGACTGAAGTGATTTTATAGCATTTGACTGGACATTGTCGGAGTGGTCGAATTCATTTTACGTAGGGCCAAAATATTGGAAGAACATTTATCTTCCTTTAAAAAAAAATTGGGTTATTATTTGGGCCAATTCTTCTCTTTTCCCAAAAGTCAAGATGAATATAACTTGGACCGAGTGCATTCCGTTATGATTCAAAAGACAACTCTACAAACCCTAATTTTATGAAATTCCTGAGGTTGAGACAAGTTTATTAGAACGATAGTATAACCCTAGGGGTCAAGCTATGCTAATTTGTTAACTCTAGCGGAGGTATTTTGGGGTGAGTTTACTCTCCTATAGCAGAGGTCGAACCAAATATTTCTGGGTCGAGTTGCTTCATTTGCTGGAAGTTGCGTGTTTTGTATGAAGAAACAACTGCGTCAATTGGTCACACTCCCATGTATTGACCTGACATATGCGAATTAAATGTGGGACGAGATCGATGAAGAATGCATTGATCATATGTGCGATGGTGCGTGCATACAAAAGTTGTTGATCTGTGAATTAGAAGCGGATCGATATATCAAAGTGTATGTGCATATTAGCTACCCTTGTACACCAACATGTGGCCCAGGGCTGCCCCTTCTCATCCCCCTATTTCATTCACCTATTTGTCACATGCCACCACCTTTTAAAGGATGTACCTTGACTATGTTATCCCATTTAGAAGTAGAAACCACCTAATAGGATTATTGGTTAACCCCATTTGGAGTTTAGGAGACATTGGCACATCCCGAAGCCCATTATGGAAGGCAGACCATTATGAAGTCCACACCCGTGATCCTCATTTACTCGATTTCTCTAATGATTTGTTGTACTGGAAGGCTAGGGGATGCATTGGATCTTATGCAGGATTGTAGATGGTCTCCATCTTGGGTTTGGCCTCCCTATACTGGGTCCTAATCCTCCAGAGGGCTACATTGGCACATGTAGGGTGTGCGTTGAAACCCATGGACCTCATTAGGCCTCTTCGAGGGCCCTACGACATGAATAGATTATTATTTGACCTCTTGAGAGGCTTATGTTTCATTTATGAGCTATTTTGGTGGGCTTGTCACCAAAAGTTGAATTATTAGAAGTTAGAACATTATTTTATTTTTGGAGCTTATGTAGGCCAACAAGGCTAATTCGAACTCCTAATTTGTGTATAAATACAAGAGATATGAGTTCATTTGTTCATCATCACTTTGGATTGGATCTTCTTTCTCTCTTGAGAAATTCGCACTTTTTCTTGAGGATGAATTGGAGCTTTATAGATGAATTTTGATGTGTGGATATTGGTCTAGCTTCTCTTGGAGCTTCTCTCTTGTCAATCATGAATGGTTGGATATATTTTGTTACATGTAAGAACATGATTTTAATGTTATTCTTGTTTACTTTGTCATATACACTAGACTGGGATTTTCGATGTTCTAGGGCTAATCGCTGCATTTATTTATTGCTTAAAATTGTGGAATTTGTCTCTATTATAGAATCTCTCAATGTATGGGCCATGTAATATGAACGAAATCTCCTAAGGGTAATTCTTTCAAAGAATTCGACCTTGATAATCCTTTCCTTTGCACATCGAAGTATAAAAGCTACAAGATTGCTTCTCCTTGACCTAGAAGGCTAGCGAAGTGGTCTTGAGGCCTCCTTGATTGGGAATCAAGAAATTCTCCTCATATTCATCATAGAATCCATTTTCCGAAAGATTAAGGCACTGATCTACCAAGAGATGGTCACCAAAAATCACATTCCTTCACCTTCTTTCAGATCTAACCAAGTTGGGATACCTAGGGCATCAATTTCCTGACAAACTAGCTCTCCAAAAAGATCGATCTCCTAGGGTATATTGCACTGGTGTTTCCTCAAGTATCCTCTAATTTTGAAGCCATTATGACTGTGAAGTTGGGAGAAAAGCCAAGCCCTAGCTCCAGGATCAAAATTTGCCTTAGCATCCCCAAGGCTAGCACCTCATAGGATCAAATCAACACTTTCAAGTGAAAATCCTTTCTTTGATCCTTTCCCCGCCTTGTTTAGGGTAAGCACATCATTGGTTTCCATACTCATTCCTCCTATCCTAGACTGGGCCCACTTGGTCCCGCATGGTCCCATTCCTTAGAAAAGACAATTCTTCAAGAACCATCCAAGATACCAATCACAATAATGATTTAAGGGATTGGTAAGTTCCTTCATAAGTCATATATCATAAATCTAACCCTTAAATCCTCCCTCCCTTTTCCTATAGAGCCTTCCATCTAGTCTTCCAAGACAAGCAAGCCACATATTTGAGCCTCTCTTGTGAATAGGCTTCCAGGATCACCCCTCGCTCTATCATTGGTCCATCAATTTCGTGATCCTTACCATAACGAGTAGGGAGCTTTAGCTGAGGTGATAGTGGGCTATCGCTCCATTGTTGCCCTTAGCCTAGTAGTAACCCTTTAAGGATCCCATTGTAGGACACTTGCTAGTTTGAATGGTAACATTTTGGCGTCGTTTTTGGGGAGGAAGCAGGACTACCTACCTAGTGAATCGTTGAGGAATTGATTCATTGACGACATTTATAAACTATTCCTCTAGCGACTCCATTCATTGTCCAATCCCCTAGTTTACTTGAAGGCAACAACATTCATCCTTTAACTAGGGTTGTTGCAAAAAAGGGAGAGCAAATTCCATCGCCCATTGGAACTTCCCTTTTCCCTTAATTTGAGAAGGTCAATGATACATCCCCAAAGATGCCATCTAGTTCAAGCACTAACTCTGAAAAAGGATCAACCCAAAATGACCCTAGTGAAAGACACTTGGTTAGTGTCTTTGCCCCTTTGAAGTTGAGTAATGATCCCAAGCCATTACCTGCAAAATTTAACCAATGGTTGCGCAAATTGAAAGGGGATGCTACTTGGAATGCCCATGGTTTTATTGAAGAATTTTATTGGCAAATGTCCCCTAGAATGATATTTGATGAAGATAGGATCATGATGCCTTTTGCCTTATCACTTGAGGGACAAGCAAGAGATTGGTACCTTAGCCCCCCCAGGATGCATAAAAGAATTCGATGAATTTGAGGACCTATTCATGGAAAGTTGGTCATGCAATGCCCAAGGCACCTTCAACATCGAAAATTTTTACCAAATAACCAAGGGAAGTGAAGATGTGTGAGAGTTCATTCAAAAGTTTGATAGGGTAGTCAAATATATACCTGATCATTTGAAACCATCTCAAGCCAACATCCTTGACAAATTCATAGAGGCAGTGGGTGGTCACCTCACTTATATGTTGAGGGATAAGAAACCATCCAATTTGGCCGAGCTAAAGAAATGGCAATGGAAGTTGAAGAAAATATATGAATCTCAAAGGTTGATATCAACAGCCACCCTAGAGCTAAGGATGAAATCAAGAAGGAGAAGTCCAAAGATCAAAATGAGGAAACTCTCCTTTCCATTCTCAAAAGGATGGAAAAGTTCACTGAAGAATCCAATGCACATGACAGGGTTATCATGAACAAAATCACCACCTTAGAAAGGGCCCAAAAGTTGAGTTATATCCCTAAAGGAAAATCTTTTATCAAAAAGAAAAGTGAAGAAGATAGACCAAGCTCTTCTCAAATCCCAAACACATTTGCTCCAACTAACGTTATTGAGCCAGACTCTTCATTTGAGGATGAAGAAAGTGAGGGGGATGAAAGTGAAGAATAAACTTATGAGCAAACCAATCTTGTGGAATCTGAGGTCTTCAACATTTTGCTGAGAGGGTCATACACACATCCTCCCATTAGTGAGGTCACCCATAAGGAGGAAAAGGAAGAATCAATTCTTAACTCTGATAGCCCCTGGTGGGCAATTAACCACCCCACCTTAAAAGGGGGATATTCACTGCTATATCTTATACAACATGCTCCTACCGCTTTGAGCCCTGAGCAGTTAATCAAAGAAAATCATAAAAAGGCAAAAGATATATAATGAAGGGTGGAAAAATCAAGGTCGGGGCACCTCATGTACCACGATTTCTCCCTCCTACACATTATAAACCAAAGTGTGGGCTCCCTTCTTATTAGCTACCCTTGTACCCCAACATGTGACCCAGGGCTGCCACTTCTCACCCCCCCATTTCATTCACCTATTTGTCACATGCCACCACCTTTTAAAAGATGTGCCTTTACTATATTATCCTGTTTCGAAGTAGAAACCACCTAATAGGATTATTGGTTAACCCCATTTGGAGTTTAGGAGACATTGGCACACCCCGGAGCCCATTATGGAAGGGCGTACCATTATGAAGTCCCCACCTGTGGTCCATGATTGGTAAGCTCATTTACTCGATTTCTCTAATGACTTGTTGTACTAGAAGGCAAGGGGACACTTTGGATCTTATGCAGGATTGCAGATGGTCTCTATCTTGGGTTTGGTCTCCCTATACGGGGTCCTAATCCTCCAAAGGGCTACATTGGCACATGTAGGGTGTGCATTGAGACCCATGGACCTGATTAGGCCTCTTAGAGGGCCCTACGACATGCATAGATTATTATTTGACCTCTTGAGAGGCTTACTTTTCATTTATGAGGTAGTTTGGTGGGCTTGTCACCAAAAGTTGAATTATTATAACATTATTTTATTTTTGGGGCTTGTGTAGGAAAATGAGGCTAATTCGAACTCCTTATTTGTGTATAAATACAAGTGAGATGAGTTCATTCGCTCATCATCACTTTGGGTCGGATCTTTTCTCTCTCTTGATAATTTCACACTTTTTCTAGAGGATGACTTGGAGCTTTATGGATGAATTTTGATGTGTGGATATTGGTCTATCTTCTCTTGGAGCTTCTCTCTTGTAAAATGTGAATGGTTGGATATATTTTGTTACATGTAAGTACATTCTTTTAATGTTATTCTTGTTTACTTTGTCATATACATTGGACTGGGATTTTTGTTGTTCTAGGGCTAATTGCTTCATGCATTTATTGCTTAAAATTGTGGAATTTTTTCTCTATTATAACATCTCTCAATGTATGGGCTATGTAATATGAACGAAATCTCCTAGGGGTAATTCTATAAAAGAATTTGACCTTGATAAACCATTTCCTTTGCACATCGAAGTATAAAAGTTGCAAGATTGCTTCTCCTTGACCTAGAAGGCTAGCGAAGTGGTCTTGAGGCCTCCTTGACTGGGAATCAAGAAATCCTTCGTCGGTTGAGGAAGGGTGAAGATCAACGATCGAAGAGCCTCCAGACAGAAAGATGGAAGTTTTGAGAACCTGGGTAGCCAACAGGTGTCATGCCAATTGGCCACTACAACAAATTAGATAATGAAACCTATTTTTTATAGTTCTAGACTTCACAAGTTGTAAACCATGTGCATGGTAAGGGTTAAAATTTAGAACATTGAGAAGTATCATAATAATGTATACTCGGAACAATGGTGGGTTAACAAAACTCAAATAAATCTTAGCATATGTATAACCTGATAAGTGAAATGAATTAGCCATGTATTATGCACATATAACCTTCCTTCTTCCATGAATTTCTACATTAAGTAATATCAAGATGAATGGCAAGAAGTGGAAGGTAAGAGTAATTAATTTTTTTATGGTTGTGTGTGAATATATGTGACAAGTGGTATCAGAGCGCTCAGGTTGCTACATTGAGACCTGAACGGTTGATGTGAAATAACAAAGCTGATTTATGGTGCACAAAGAAAAGAAGTTTATCCAATATGAGATGGGGAGCAGGGATTACCCCACCAGGAGGATCATCTGGAAGATTAGAAGCAACACCTATACCAAAAGGTAACCTAGAGATGTGGGTTTTGTTGTCGCGCGGATTGACACGACAACGCTCAGACTGGGGGTTGTCACTCTGATCCCCGATCCCTCCGTTTAAGCCTGTCTCCCGCGGCTAAGGGGGGTAGTCCCTGTGAGATGATGAGGCCAACTGTCGACCAGTTGGTTGGGAGACACGAGATACGATTAAGATAAGCACTAAAAAGATTTAATTAATTTAGCAGACCAGTGCCTTGAGAGATTGTTATTAAAACGATTACTTGTTAAATGATATATAAACTGTAAACAGCAATCATTTGTTATCAAAAGATATCAGCTAAATCACAATGACCAAAACGATATCCAGCAACTGAAAATTTAAAAAAAAGATGAATGCTTTAAACCCCCACGAGTCATAAATCATTAACCAGATATCGTATTCGTATCTCAACTTGAAAATTTTAGATCTCAGCATGAAAGATGATAAATCCCGAAAATGACTGGATCTGACGAAGAAAATTTTCCAAAATTTTTTTATTTTTTTTTTAAATTTAAATTTTTTTATTTTTTTATTTTTTAAAACTAATTAATCAAAAGTTAATTCCTAAATTAAAAAAAACCTAAATCTAACTATAAAAGAAAACTAAGGGTAAAATTTTTTTATAAATAAAATCTTTTTTATATTTTATTTTTTTATTTTTTTATTTCAAAACCAAAAATAAAACAAAAAATTAAGATCTAATTAAAATCTAATTAAAGTTAAAAATAAAATCAAAATCTAACATAACCTAAAACTCTAGAAATAAAATCTAACTAATATCTAAATCTAAGGACTAAAAACTATTTTAAATAAAAACAAAACTATACGAATTTTTTAAATCTAAACTAACCAAATCAAATTAAAATCTAAACTAAAAAAAAAATCTAAGTTAAAAATGAAAACGGCAAATCGTATTTTTATTTTCATATGTATCAAAATAAATTTATAAAACAAACCTAAATCTAAACCACGCTATTTACATGAATCATAACGCATCAAAAACTTAAGGAAATCGAATCAAACATTTCAATCGTAAGTCCAATGCAAAAAAAAAATAATTTAAAACACGTTGAAATTCAATCGAAACGTCGACGTTTTATCTGCGATGAAGACCTGAGCAATGAAAACGGAAACGCAGATTGAGGTTACCTGAAGTATGCCGAATGAAATTTACTCAATCGAGATCAGGTTTACCGTAACAGCCTTTTTTTCTTTTTTGATCCTGTCAGCGGCCAGAACGAGGAATCGTAGCACTGCAAAGCTAGCTGTGTGAACACGATGGAGCTGACGGCGGTGAATGGAACGTGAACCAGTTTGAAAAAAGAAACCGACCTGAGAATCATGAGAATGAGACCCCCGTGCCTGGCTAACCTGCGGCCCCTTCAGGCGTTTCTGAGAGTTATGGAGCCGAGAATCGATTTACCAGATATGGACAGCGTGTATTGCTAATGGAGGAAACCGCGTGAGGGCTGAAAACTGGGCTGACAGAGCTGGCTGCGTTATTTTGACCAGATCCATGCAAGTTCAATAGGAGCATGCTGTTCAATGGAGTACGCAGGTCTCGAAGGGATCATCCAGCGCCCACGAGAAAAACTGGCCGGAATGATAGTTAGCTGGCCTTTGCACTGTGCTGCAGGCTCTCTCAATGTTCATGTCATTATTTTTGGCAACCTGAAAAGGACAAGTTCACTAAAAACCCTAATCAAATTAAAAAAACCCTAATGAGAACTGTAAAAATTTGAAACCCTAGATCCAAAAATAAATTTGAAACCCTAAAACAGCTGATTAATGTACAGAATGTTGGCCCCTTAACAGCCAGATTTAGCGATAAGCACGGAAATATTTTAAAGAAATAAAAATTTAAGGTTTTCACTGTGAAGGACTTCAGAAAATCTCTCATGCAAATAAACAAAATAAACTGAATGATAAACCCAGGATCAAATCCAACTGGGCTCAGCAAAAAATGCTTGTGGGAGTTGGCTGGTTCAGCCGAGAACTTCCCCTAACGCCCACCAAATCTTCTTCAATAAGGGTTTTTTCTGCACAGCTCAGAACAACCATCAGTAAAGAGGGCAAAAATGCTGCTAGATCTCAGAAAGTAATGGAGATACCTGCCATTACTTCAGAAACCCTAACAACACTCAAACCCTAGCAAGTGAACAAGATACCTGTGCTCACGATACTCTACAAAAAACTATTATTAACGGCTGAAAATAACATATGCAGAAAATTAAACAATCTCACAGCATTTTAAGAGAGTAACACCAGCAAGATATGGACCCCAAAGTCTTCTTTTATTAACCAGAAACAGATTTACAAGAGAGCTTCTTCAGTACTAGACTCACAGATCCCGTGATCTCAACTGACCCCTAGCACCCTACTTAAAAGAAATGACTCCAACGGCTAGTTCGAGTGATCCATGCTGAAATGATCTCGACCGTTGACGAGGATCAAGACATCTCTTGATCTCATCCGTCAATTTATTAAAAAATAATATTTTCCATGCATTCACTTAAAATATTATTATTTTATTAGTTAGGGTTTTTGCTCTATTTTTTAATTTTTTTATTATTTTTTCATTTTTTAAATTTTTATTTGTTTTATTATTTTATTATTTATTTTTTATTTTTTAATTCATTTTAAAATGGATCATCGAACTAAGCCTTCGGAAACATCACCTAGGACCTAGGACTTAGCACTCACGAGGGGATTTAAAACATTTTTCAACCCTCAAGACACATTACATCATGACTTTTACAATTTACATCCCAAGGGGATAAACCCACTTAATACAGACCCTCACAAATCACCCAGCTCTGCGACACACTTATAATCTAGCAGATCAAAACACTAAGATTCTCCTAAAATTCTAATGATAAAATCCATCCCGGCTTTGGGGTTAGGTTTGAAGGAAAACTCTGCCGATCCATGGATCGGTGAGACGAAAAACCTTCCGGGACGTAGATTACCACTAGAAAGTTAGGTCCACCTAGGCAATTCACATACACGACTCATGTCTGCTAAGATTATTTACAATTCATACATGCAGACTGGGTTTACAATCAAAATGATTAAGCTGCTGATGACTGCAGGATGGCACGGACACGCTGGTCAGGTGCTGCCCCTTTTTGCAAAGAAAAGGGGGGTGTACTGCATGGGTAGTTGACCAGTAGAGGTCAACATCTGGCTCTACTTGGGGACACGTTGCTGCTTGCAGGAATGTGAGAATCCAGAATCTGCATCCATACAACACAAAAATAAGTAGCGTCCATCCAAAATCATCATATACATTAAGCACAGGAAAGATAAAAGCTCTTCATTTATTAATTATCTAAAGTAGAAATAAAAATGCGGAAAAAACAAGGAGTAGGGTTAGAAATACGATACAAAGGATGCCCTACGGCATCAGATGTGTTCAATATAGTGCATACTGAGCATTTGCCTGCTTTCAGGCAAATCTGTCGGCTGCTTGTCGGATGTGCCATGTCCAATTTTGCATATGGTAGGACTCTTTCCTATCTGAAAATCAAGCTGCTCGCGGCCGTCTGATGCGTCAAATCTTCTTCTTATTTTCTTTCTCTTGCGCTTTTTCTTTCTGGCAGGTTGAATTACTGATGATCTGGTACTTTCTGTTTCAAAACTATCAGATGAAGTATGCGTGATATGTCTTTCTTTATCCCGCATCTGATCTTTATGTCTATCTGGATCACCTTCAATTAACCATCTTTCATTCGAACCAATGACCTTCTCATAATAAGATGGAGCTTGTTGCAGCAAATGAGAAGGTTTCTGATCTATTGATGTCCCCTGGTTTCTCTTATCCTCTGACCATTGTTGAAACTTTAGAACCCTTATTTTAATGGCATCCATCTGACTAGAGTATTCAACCTTTATATCACTGATTTGTCTGGCATGGTGTTCTTCCATATCTTTTATTGCTTTATCATTCTTTTCCTTTATGTTCTTCAAGCAATGTTGCATGGAATTTATTTCTTCTTTATGATTTGCTTGCATGGTGGCCAACTGATGATCCATAATTAATAACTTGTTTTGCATAGAATCAATTTCCCTATCATGATCAGCTTTCATGGTCGCCATATTTTCTTCTAAGCCTGACATTTTGCTTTGCATGAATCTAATTTCTGTTTCATGATTAGTCTTCATGGCCTCAATTTCTTTAGCATGCTGATTTTGCATAATCTCTATCTCCCTATTACGTTTTTCAAGGTGGGTGCACAAAGTTCTCACGTCATTGACATAATTAGTTTGATTAACCTCCATATTTTTTACCAGCATCATTAGTTCTTGCATAATTTGCTTTTGCTCTTCCTTTTCATTGTCATTTGTCCCTAATTTTTCACTATCATAAACTTGGTCTGCGATATTTCCGGTGGATGACACATTCTGATCTTGAAAACTTTCTTCAACAGCTGGATTTTTTATAAGATTACTTTCTTTCTTTTGCACAATTTTAGAGGTAGAAGGCAAGCTGTTTGGACTATCATATCTATCTTTAAAAGCATTGAGAATGTCTTGTAAAGAAGTGAAAAAATCATTAGGAAAATTATTAAACCAATTCAAGGCATCACCCTCTAAAGAATGGACAAATAGACGCATCTTGAAATCTTCATGATTATACTGAGGAAGTCTACAATATATGATCATTACACAAGTAAACATGTTTAAATGCTTTCTAACAGCGACCGAATCACCACCCGAGAACTTAAATAATTTAGAAATGGCCTCTTTCGGAAGATCATGGAGATTATCAGTAAAATGACATGGTTTAAATGAATAATCCATGATGAACAATAAGGGATCAAATGGATGATAGAAAGAGATTTTTGCTCAAGAAAATTAAGAGATGAAAGAAGTGGAGTCGCCACTTGAACAATGAATCTGATTCTAGGATCCAAAAAGTAACCACAAGCAGATATGAGGAAAGCTTCTTGTCTGGGAAGAATGAGAAAGTGGAGTCGCCACCCAAACAAGAAACAAACCGAAGAGATGCTACTGATATGGCGAAAAATAAGGCAATAAAAGATCCAAATGATAACCTCAAAGGTTGAATCTGCCAGCTCAAAATGAGAGATGAGAAAGATGAGAAAATGAATGTCGATGAAACCTCCAGGAACAGAAAAACTCTATCCCCGGCAACGGCGCCAAAAAATGTTGTCGCGCGGATTGACACGACAACGCTCAGACTGGGGGCTGTCACTCTGATCCCCGATCCCTCCGTTTAAGCCTGTCTCCCGCGGCTAAGGGGGGTAGTCCCTGTGAGATGATGAGGCCAACTGTCGACCAGTTGGTTGGGAGACACGAGATACGATTAAGATAAGCCCTAAAAAGATTTAATTAATTTAGCAGACCAGTGCCTTGAGAGATTGTTATTAAAATGATTACTTGTTAAATGATATATAAACTGTAAACAGCAATCATTTGTCATCAAAAGGTATCAGCTAAATCACAATGACCAAAACGATATCCAGCAACTGAAAATTTTAAAAAAAGATGAATGCTTTAAACCCCCACGAGTCATAAATCATTAACCAGATATCGTATTCGTATCTCGACTTGAAAATTTTAGATCTCAGCATGAAAGATGATAAATCCCGAAAATGACTGGATCTGACGAAGAAAATTTTCCAAATTTTTTTTTTTTTTTTTTTTTTTTTTTTTAAATTTAATTTTTTTAATTTTTTTATTTTTTAAAACTAATTAATCAAAAGTTAATTCCTAAATTAAAAAAAGACTAAATCTAACTATAAAAGAAAACTAAGGGTAAATTTTTTTTATAAATAAAATCTTTTTTATATTTTATTTTTTTATTTCAAAACCAAAAATAAAACAAAAAATTAAGATCTAATTAAAATCTAATTAAAGTTAAAAAATAAAATCAAAATCTAACATAACCTAAAACTCTAGAAATAAAATCTAACTAATATCTAAATCTAAGGACTAAAAGCTATTTTAAATAAAAACAAAACTACACGATTTTTTTAAATCTAAACTAACCAAATCAAATTAAAATCTAAACTAAAAAAAAAAAATCTAAGTTAAAAATGAAAACGGCAAATCGTATTTTTATTTTCATATGTATCAAAATAAATTTATAAAACAAACCTAAATCTAAACCACGCTATTTACATGAATCATAACGCATTGAAAACTTAAGGAAATTGAATCAAACATTTCAATCGTAAGTCCAATGCAAAAAAAATAAAATTAAAACACGTTGAAATTCAATTGAAACGTCGACGTTTTATCTACGATGAAGACCTGAGCAATGAAAACGGAAACGCAAATTGAGGTTACCTGAAGTATGCCGAATAAAATTTACTCAATCGAGATCAGGTTTACCGTAACAGCCTTTTTTTTTTTTTGATCCTGTCAGCGGCCAGAACGATGAATCGTAGCACTGCAAAGCTGGCTGTGTGAACACGATGGAGCTGACGGCGGTGAATGGAACGTGAACCAGTTTGAAAAAAGAAATCGACCCGAGAATCATGAGAATGAGACCCCCGTGCCTGGCTAACCCGCGGCCCCTTCAGGCGTTTCTGAGAGTTATGGAGCCGAGAATCGATTTACCAGATATGGACAGCGTGTATTGCTGATGGAGGAAACCGCGTGAGGGCTGAAAACTGGGTTGACAGAGCTGGCTGCGTTATTTTGACCAGATCCACGCAAGTTCAATAGGAGCATGCTGTTCAATGGAGTACGCAGGTCTCGAAGGGATCATCCAGCGCCCACGAGAAAAACCGGCCGGAATGATAGTTAGCTGGCCTTTGCACTGTGCTGCAAGCTCTCTCAATGTTCATGTGATTATTTTTGGCAACCTGAAAAGGACAAGTTCACTGAAAACCCTAATCAAATTAAAAAACCCTAATGAGAACTGTAAAAATTTGAAACCCTAGATCCAAAAATAAATTTGAAACCCTAAAACAGCTGATTAATGTACAGATTTTTGGCCCCTTAACAGCCAGATTTAGCGATAAGCACGGAAATATTTTAAAGAAATAAAAATTTAAGGTTTTCACTGTGAAGGACTTCAGAAAATCTCTCATGCAAATAAACAAAATAAACTGAATGATAAACCCAGGATCAAATCCAACTGGGCTCAGCAAAAAATGCTTGTGGGAGTTGGCTGGTTCAGCCGAGAACTTCCCCTAACGCCCACCAAATCTTTTTCAATAAGGGTTTTTTCTGCACAGCTCAGAACAACCATCAGTAAAGAGGGCAAAAATGCTGCTAGATCTCAGAAAGTAATGGAGATACCTGCCATTACTTCAGAAACCCTAACAGCACTAAAACCCTAGCAAGTGAACAAGACACCTGTGCTCACGATACTCTACAAAAAGCTATTATTAACGGCTGAAAATAACATATGCAGAAAATTGAGCAATCTCACAGCATTTTAAGAGAGTAACACTAGCAAGATATGGACCCCAAAGTCTTCTTTTATTAACCAGAAACAGATTTACAAGAGAGCTTCTTCAGTACTAGACTCACAGATCCCGTGATCTCAACTGACCCCTAGCACCCTACTTAAAAGAAATGACTCCAACGGCTAGTTCGAGTGATCCATGCTGAAATGATCTCGACCGTTGATGTGGATCAAGACATCTCTTGATCTCATCCGTCGATTTATTAAAAAATAATATTTTCCATGCATTCACTTAAAATATTATTATTTTATTAGTTAGGGTTTTTGCTCTATTTTTTAATTTTTTTATTATTTTTTCATTTTTTAAATTTTTATTTGTTTTATTATTTTATTATTTATTTTTTATTTTTTTATTTTTTAATTCATTTTAAAATGGATCATCGAACTAAGCCTTTGGAAACATCACCTAGGACTTAGGACTTAGGACTCACGAGGGGATTTAAAACATTTTTCAACCCTCAAGACACATTACATCATGACTTTTAAAATTTACATCTCAAGGGGATAAACCCACTTAATACAGACCCTCACAAATCACCCAGCTCTGCGACACACTTATAATCTAGCAGATCAAAACAATAAGATTCTCCTAAAATTCTAATGATAAAATCCATCCCGGCTTTGGGGTCAGGTTTGAAGGAAAACTCTGCCGATTCATGGATCGGTGAGACGAAAAACCTTCCGGGACGTAGATTACCACTAGAAAGTTAGGTCCACCTAGGCAATTCACATACACGACTCATGTCTGCTAAGATTATTTACAATTCATACATGCAGACTGGGTTTACAATCAAAATGATTAAGCTGCTGATGACTGCAGGATGGCATGGACACGCTGGTCAGGTGCTGCCCCTTTTTGCAAAGAAAAGGGGGGTGTACTGCATGGGTAGTTGACCAGTAGAGGTCAACAGGTTTAACTGGGCAGAGAAGGTACGAATACAAACGCGATGTTGTTAGAGCCTGTACAACAACTTCGAGTAGAAATGATGAATTTGAGGGCAGACAATGAAAGGTAGTGATTGGAGCAAGAGAAGACCTACAAGGCTAGCAAAGTGGTCTTGAGGCCTCCTTGACTGGGAATCAAGAAATCCTCCTCATATTCATCATAGCCACGTTGGTTACCTAGACATCAATTTCTTGATAGGCTATCCCTCCAAAAAGTTTGATCTCCTAGGGTCTCCTACACTGGTGTTTCCTCAAGATGCCCTCCAATTTTGAAGGCATTCTGACAATGGAGTTGGGAGAAAAGCCAAGCCCTAGCTTCGGGATCAAACTTTTCCTTAGCATCCCCAAGGCTAGCACCTCATAGGATCAAATCAACACTTTCAAGTGAAAATTCTTTCTTTGATCCTTTAGGTGGACATATATTTTATATTACACCCCAAAGAGGTGAATAGTCACGTTTCACTAGGGTTGTAACTTTTCAAAAAGGAAAAAGAAAAAAAGGATTATAAATATTTGAAAACTAAAAAGAAAACAAAATAAAGTAAAAATAAAAAGTTAAAAAAAAATTATAAAAAAGAGAGTTTAAGAAAAATAAAAAACATTTGTTGAGAATATACAAAATATATATATAAATAGATATATTATAAAAAAAATAAAAAATAAAAAATAATAAATAATAAATAAACAGTAATAATAATAATAATAATAATAATTAAATTAAATTAAATTAAATTACCAAGGTTATCAAGTCAAGAAAAACAGAGCCTAATTCGAAAATCATGAAGTAGTCAAGATGAGTCCCACACAACAATCACTATTTTGGACTAAATCTCCATGTTGTCTAGATGAAATTAGATATACATATATTCAAGAAAAGTGCAATTTACATTGTCTAAGGTGTGGAAGATTATTTATTACAGAAGAACATCAAGACAATGAGAAGATGCAAAGAAAACGATTAAAGGAAGAAATCGTAAAACTTCAACAAAATAACGAAGCATCAGAAAAGAAATATAAAGATCTTGAAGATCGATTTCATGAAAAATCAACAGAAAGCAATGAAGAAATTTGGCATCTAAGGGACTACAATGAGAAATTACTTTCACAAATAGAAAATTCC
Source organism: Pinus tabuliformis (assembly GCA_031772625.1). NCBI lineage: Eukaryota > Viridiplantae > Streptophyta > Pinopsida > Pinales > Pinaceae > Pinus > Pinus tabuliformis. The sequence continues at coordinate 632,008,203 of CM062810.1, read as the reverse complement.
AAGGTTAAGAAACAAAGACTAAAACAAGAAAATGAAAGTTTTGATAAGGAACTAAAGGAGAATCTATCAGAAAAAAGAAAAAAAAAATTGTGCCTAAAACCCTTAATCAGAAATTATTAGAGCAAATAAAAAACTTAAAAGATAAAGAGAAAGATATTAAAGACAAAGTCAACAATTCAAAAAATGGCGAACTTTCACATCTAAGGAATCATAACCAAGCCTTACTTACGCAAATAAAGAAGCTTAAAAGTGACAAGAAATCACTAAATGACAAGTTAGAACAACTTCAAGAAGTAGTATCGAAGTCTCCAGTCGTTTTAGTCCAAGTTGAACATAAAGAAACAAATACCGATCCAGTCAAAATCGTAACTCAAGCAGAGAATAAACTTACTGAAGTGAAGACACATGCAGAAGTTGCAGTTCAAATGATGGGCATTCCAACTGATGATTCAGTTGCCAACTCAACAACAATAGCGCCGGAAGGAAATCAGGAAAAAAACCACTAACATGATAAAGGAAAGTCCAACCAGAAGAACTATTTATCGACATCTGAATCACCGGAGAAGACTTTCTAATCAATCTACATACCAGTATCACTCAGAACATAAACAAAAAATTTATTTTCCCAAGAATACTAAAGTTTGCAGAGTCCAGTCCTATAATAACTATTCATCACAAATTTCCAGAGATCAAAATATTCCACAGAATATTAATCCATGTTGTCTGATCCGTTCTCAGTACGACAATTTTGTCTATCATTCAGAGCATCATATCATCTTGTATCAACGAAGATGAAAGCTCAGAGATGAAAAGATATTCTCAGTAAGCTTTGAGGACAAAGGTTCTTGAAGAGAGAGAAAATGTTATGCATATAATTCATATAAAAATAATAAATATAAATATAATAATAATAATTAATAATTAATTAACTAATGGTTATTTAGTTAGTAATGAAGAGGCGTGTCTTAGAGACATGACCATTCATGAAAGGGCACCTGCCTAGCATATATAAGGAGGCCCTCATTCTCATTTGTAATCATCTCATATCTCATATCTGCATATACAGCTTTTGGTCATTACAGTGTTGAGAAGTAACAATGTGAACATATGGATTTCAAGTGGTTTGACATTGTCATATTGGAGCATTTTATACATTTGTAATATCATTGAAGCAATCTTAAAAATATTTGCATCTTCATTCTAGGATTAGAAGTGCACATTTAAAATTTACCTCCAAGCATAAGCTTGGTTGTAAGAGAGATAGGACCACCTTCTTCATTGTTAGTTTTTGTAGCATCGGATGTGTTCTAGCCATGAAATTTGGTGGAGAGGCTAGAATACATGAAATCTCCAAAACACAAATCATTTCTGGAAATTCCGCCTAGAAATGACTGAAATTAGATTATTAACCAATTTTTAAATGTTTCCTAAGCCTAAACTTAGGGAATATGGTTAATTAATTATTATTAATTAAGTCAAGGCGAGAATCATCTAGAAACTCACACGTATCAATCCAGAGATGACCCTATCCATTGTTTAAGTTTTAATCTTGGCCGTTGGTGTTCCAACAAAGGATTATAAGAGGAGATAGATGTGGTGATGGAGAATACATCTCATAGCACCAGAAGTTCAATTTCTTGGCAAATTGATTTCCTGAGTAGCAGCAGTCAGTTGCCGAAGAGAGTTAGAGATTGAAACAAAATGTGAGGGGTAGAGACAATGAGGCTGGAGGAGGCATTCTAGATCCAACGAGTGCATTTGCGGAGAGGCGGAAGAGCCAAAGAGAAGCTGACGCAGGGGCAGCGCAACAACTTCTAGAGGCAAGTTCGGTTTGCTCGGAGGGATTGACGCCTTCAGTTCCAAAGGCCGAGAAGGAGTCCCAGAGTGTCGGAGAAGCATCTTTCCAATCAGCAAAGGGCAAAATGACTTCATAAGAGACTAGTCAGAGGCTTGACATCAAGCAGGATGTGCAGAGGCTAGCACAGAGGGTTAGAGGGCCGAGTTTCTGAAGGCAAGTTGTGTCGGGGATTGCTTGTGGGGTGAGGAAATTCCTCACTATATTTTTGTCAGTATTTTTCTCTATAGGATTTCCAGATTTCGGCATCTAGTTGTACTCAAAATTTCTCACTGCTGCATAATAATAAAACCCTCAATTGTTGCACCAATTTTCCCAAGTTGGGTTTTTCCAGGGACCTTTGTCAAAAAATAATTGTGTTAATTTTATGTGTGTGCTAGCATTTCTCAACTTCCAGCATTTTAATTTTACGCAGAATTTTAATTGTGAAGGTTGCAGCGTATTTATTTCGATATTTGTCATAGCAGATAAATTGTTAATTAATTAACAATTAGGAGAAATATAGGGTTCTAGTTTGGAATTTTCACATTCACCAATTTGAGAAGTCTAGAACCTCATTCGCAGTTAACACAAGTGATGTTGTACTTCTGTTGTGGGCAATCCCTTGTAGGAACGGAGGCACTTGGGTGGTTGGAACTCCAGGGGAGGTATCGTTAATGATGCCTTAGCCTCCTTCCCGTGGAATTCTCTCTACAACTTGCGTTTGTGACTAGCTTCGAAATAATTGAGAGGAAGGATTCACCTAGATTAGGCATTTAACTAAAATTGACCAAGATCTTGTATCTCACATTAGACTAGGTCCTGCACTTCAACTAGGATAAACTTTGCATCTTGCAACAACTGTTCATTCGGTAACTTGACATATTGATCTTTATCGTGCAAGTAATTAATCTTAAGGCACTGGTCAATCTTAAAAATCTAATTTCAGTTGTATCTCCTGAACTTGGGGGTTTCCAACGGGTTTCTCATGATTCCACCTATAGGGATTACCCCCCTTAGCTTACATTTAGGAGATAGCTTAAATAGAATGGGCAAGGATCAAAGTGACAACCCCTTCCCTAAGTGTTGTCGCATTGGGTGTACAGTTAGAGCGACAACAATACTAATAAAGTTCGAGATTTGAGTGATATAAATATGTTTACTTAATTGATTTCATTGTTGTTATATTTCTATTGTGCAAAGTTGTTTTGGTTGAACACTTCTAGTGTGTTTGTTTGCTTGGCTAGCCATAGACCAGACCTAGGGTGTGAGGAAAATTCAACACATGTAACATTATTTGGACATGATGCCTTGTCATCTTCCACTTGAGCCTTAAAATCTCTATGAACAATAGTTGACCTTTCATAAATTGATAGCTATGTTGAAGGAAGTGGTTGATGATAATTCACCAAACTTTGATGGCTTTTTGTGTGAATTTTAGAAGGTTTCCTAAGATTTGTTTGGTTGAACCTATGACAAGTATATAAGGATGTTGGACAAGCACAATCCTTAGGATGGTGCATCAAGAAAGGGCTTCATCACAATGTTGCACGCGTCCTATTAAATCTTAGTTAAGGCTTTGGCACTACCCCTGAAGCACATTTCTCTAAGATCATTAGACTTGAACATACAAGTTTTATTTAATAGGGTCAATATATTATTGATAATGATATTGCACTATAGGAAGGGATTGGAAGGGTGAGAATGTTAGGATTGGATGCCATGGTCATAAAAAAATATTTTGCGAAGTCTTATGACATAGTGGAAGACCTCTTCATCGTTACCATGTTAAAGGCCCTTGGGTTTAACCTTTTCCACTGGAATTAAGATTGTACCGAGAAGTGTGAGGGTGAATTAGAATGGCCAAATTAACAATTTAAAACAGTTAAAACTAAATAAACATCAATTACACAAGCACCACAAGAAAACACCAGACGTAAGCGAAAACCATTAAGGGAGAAAACCACAAAACTTGTTTATATGAATATTTTTGTAGGCACTATTACCCACCAAAAAGAGGGTGACCCCATGAGAGAAATTTTTCTCCTAGATCTCTCTTCAGTTGGTAACCAGCAGCCCCTGATAGCCACTAATGTAGTTGATACATTGTTCCATTTGATCTCTGCTCCTTGCATGAGTCATATGTCCCCTCGCCCATTTGTCGAGAGCTTATGTTTGAAGGTGGGCAATACAACCCATAAGGTATGTTTTTCATTGTGCAATTTGGTGTGTATGCTTGTTTCTCCTTCGACATCTTGGGCAAGGATTATTGGGTAACTTGGAAGAAGGAAGAGTTTTGACCATAGTTTTTTTTCGTCACCTTAAATGGGGGGTTAATCATCAATTCTAGTCCTGTGGTATCTCCCCTATTGACCTATGGTTTCAGGAAGACCACTACTTGGGAAACCTTGATTTTGGTTGCGTGGTCTTGTTTTCCTGTTCCACATTTTCACTCCCCTCCACACATTACAAGCCCTATTTCATCGTTTCCCTTCTCTAGGTCCACATGACCATTGGGTCCATAAGGCAATGGAAAACCCCGTCCCCTTGTCCACATGTATGGGTCAGGCCTGGAAATGTTGCCCTGAAGGTTGATGCAACTAAAAGAATATTAAAAGCATATCATTGCCACAAGCAAGAAACAAAAGAAAATGAAGATTATAAAATGCAAAAGATGGCCAACACATTTAATAGAGCACGTGGGCAAAAGCCAAGTATGAGCTCTACAACTAATTATGGCCATAACCCTAGTTCCTAGGGCCCTATGAGTGCCCCCACATCATTAAGGAACCCATGCACGTCCCAAACCCTAATGGGTGATGACTGCCCCACCTTAAGAAGGTAATAACTGCTTACACCATACGCAACGTGCTCTCATTTCCTAGAGCCTTGAGTTGTAATACAAAAAAAATCAAGAAAAGGCAAAAGGAAAATAAAGAGGGGTGGAAAAACAAAGGTCCAAGTAACTCATGTATCCACGATTTCTTTGTCCTACATCTATACACCTTATATGTGGACATCCCTCATCATTTCCATCCTTGAACCCATGGCATTTGGCCTTGAGAATCTCATGTCCCTATAATTTCCTGTTTAGAAAATTCTCATGATTTTTCAACTCAAATTTATGGCATAAACTTCCTTCATTAAACCCAATTAAAATTTCACATTTATACCATAAATATTAGTAGCACAAGAAGTAAAATTTGCAGTAAACCTAGAAATAACATGAGAAATAGAAATATGCAACTTTATTTATTGACTGGGAAATATTACATCCAACTCTCCATAAGAAATAGTTGCAGGAATGACCACTAGAAAATCTGCTACAATGTTGGATCGACCTCCAAAATAAAACTAGAATCAATAATCACACTTGTGAATTCTGGATGAATTCACCAAGGGGAGAGATGGGTACTCGCCTACTCTCACTGAATCACCCAAGGGTTTCCGTCCTGGGACTACTGTTGAAGCTGGGAACTCTCGGTTTTCCAAACCTCTCCAACAAGAAAATATCACAACTCCAATATATCCCAAATGAATTCCTCCTCCTTTTAAAGACCCCATATATAGATCTCTAAGTGTCTAGAAGCATCTTATTTTATTATTTTATTATTATTCTAGAAGCTCCTCCCTTGACTTTATCTTGGGTGACTTTTTAATTTTATTTTATTTCAATGGAGTCACTTTTAGCCATTTTCCTCCCATTAATTATTTTTCTCTTATTTTAGTTAAATGACAATTAAAGTCATTTTAAATTTGGGAAAATGGTAAATAGCCCACAATACTCTCTCTAGCCACTGGAAGTCACTTCTCAGCATCCCATCCTGTAGATATTGTCGCTATGGTTCTAACGAGCTATTACATTGAGGCGTTCCATCAAATGATCCTCTCAGAATGCCACCTCAAGTGTAATTAATTAAATCAAAACTAGTAATAACCTCGTTTTTTGAAAGTTCTTGGAATGCAACAAGACAAAAGGAAAGTTGTGTGGATGATAGAATATGCCAAGCAAATGCCATCAGATCCTATAAAAAATCCCGAAAACCCCTCCAGGATCCCGTGATGACGAAATCCTGCACTTGTGGCCTAGCCATCACATACCCTAGAAACCCATCCTGGTCATACTACAGAGGAAAATAAAAATGGGGACATGACAAATCCTCTCTTCCTAAGATTGCTTGCCCTCAAGCAATCTGTCTCTGTCCACTGCAAAGGCATCTGCAAAATGATACCAGGATCCCATATGAGCCACTATGCTACACCTTGCCTCCACGTTAACCAAACATGAATGGGTCCCTCAATACCTGGATCCCAAACAAGCCACTGACTCAATCTGCCATCAATGGATCCACCTAGATCCCAAAGCCACCATAGCCAATCATCCTCGTCCATACCCCATGGCTTTGGTTGTGCTCTATCTTTGGCCATAGATGATGCTCCATCAATAGAATACCAACTTAACACCTCTCTAAAATCCAACCTCTAGCATAAGCCGAGGTCAACCCCACTTTGCTGATGCTGGGTTTGTGCTACTGGAAAGCTGATGAACTGGCGGTCCACATCCCACTGCCAACTGAAACATGCAGTGTCCCTCAAACTTAAGGGTCCTTGTTGTACTATGCCCCTAACTAAGAATGATGCCCCATCAATAAGATACAAACTCATGATCTCTTGCTAATCCATCTTATGGGAAGGATCGGATGCATGGGTACCTATATATGGAACAAGTTCACTATGTTGCCCCATGCCCAACTCATGCAGTTCTGCTTGGTTAATAAAAAGGAACCATTTAGAAAACCCGACTCTTTCCCTATAATGGACATAAGTGGGCAGATTGTGCAACAAGCCCTGTCTATGTACTCCTAGAGAGGGTTCCTGCCTCAAAATGCTACAGCTTTGTTGGTTGCCCTTGCATCTATTTGCACCTCATCAATTGGTATACCCAAAGATGGATGCACCACCATCTCCCTCGTTTGACAGTGAACTCCACGCTCCTTAGTCTACCAAGCTCATGCAAAATTATCCTGTCAGACTCTAGCACCTCCTGATGATAAGTGTTTGAAAGTACTAAAATCCTATGTTGATTTCTGGTAGCATCGAATGTGCTCTAAGTCTCAAATTTTGCAGGGAGATTTAGACACATGTATTCCACAATACCCAGAAATCGTTTTGGGAAATTCCCACCGGAGATGGTTTTATTAAAATAATTAATGGGTATTAATCTAAACTATGGGTGAAACTTCTAGAATACCTAGCCATTGGGTGATCCTAGAGGGGTTTTCGGGAGTTTTTATGGGATCCTAGCCATTGATTAGAAACTAATCTAGGCTATTGATTACTCAATAGGAGGATTATAAGAAGGACTTCGATGGGCATTTGGAAAATACACCAGAGGCAGATACTCAGTTACCCGAGTAAGATCGATTTTCTCATTGGTCGAAGTTCGGCAAGAGAAAATCGAATCATAGGGAGAGTTTCAGGTGAGAAGAAGAGAGAGGGTATCAGCATCAGTCGGGAGTGCAGGAGCAGAAGACGCAGAGGAGGGACAACGCAGAGGCAGTGTGAGGCTGAGATTGCACATTCCTCACACAAGAGCTGATGCAATGAGATGCAGAGGGGGCAGCAGGTCCTCTCCTGGATCAGAAACTCACCGAGAAGTGTCTGTAAAATTTCTCATAGAGAATCTCTTCTATTCTGTTGGTTTTATCTTGTGAATAACTTATTTCTGAGTTAATAAGTAGAAGAAATAATATTAATCACTGCAGTTGGATTTCTATTTAGAATTTTTCACATGGTATCAGAGCAAGGTTAAGCAGGAGTGCAGACCAGAAGAACCAATGTTGAAGAAAAGGAGGGAGTTCAAAATTACTGCATGGGCAGAAAATCAAATGCCTAGAAGAATTACGCAGTCCAGCCTAGGAGGGAAAAATTCTCATGAGAAAATGTCTCTCTGAGAGAGTCGATAGAGAGGAAGATTTCCAGATTGAAGTTTTCCAGGGACAAAGGTAGCAGCGCAGAGCAGTCTTTAGGAGAAGACACAGTTTTTCCTGCAATAGTTGCTAGGACAAGATAGCGTCATAGATTGTTAGAAAAATAGCACAAATATGGAAACTCATGATGTCTCTGAATTATCTTCCAGATTAGAAGAAGAATTTGCATGCTTAGCAAGTTTAGCGTCAACAGAGGTTTGGTACATTGATAGCAGGGCTTCTGCGCATATGACTAGAGTACGAGAATATTTCTCAAGCTATCAAGAAGAACAAATGGACTTCTATATTACTATGGGAAACAGAACGAAGTGTACTCCAGTAGGGAGAGGCACAATAGCATTTCAGATGGAAGCAGGAACCAGCATCTGAGCCACAAATGTTCTGCATGTGCCCAGGTTAGGAATGAATCTGATTTCAGTGTCCCAATTACAGGACAAGGGATATGATGTATACTTTATTGGAAAAAAAGTATACATCAAACATCCAAGCTGGAAGAAGAAGAGACAAGTTGGAGCTCGAAGCAACAGACTGTATAGGTTGCAGCTCAAGTCTCCAATGGCACTGATAAACAACAATCATAATGGTGAAAATGAACTGAATAAAATTATGGCACAGGCGAATGGGACACTTACACCATGGAGCTCTAAGGATGCTTAGAGAGACTGTTACAGGAGTTCCACTGCTTAGTACTGAGCATGATGATTTATGCAGAGGATGCGTAGTAGGGAAGTACGCTAAAGCAACTTTTTCGAGAAGCAACAATAGAGCAGAATGTGTATTGGGATTGATACACTAAGATATTTGTGGTCCAATGTCCACAAGAGCTCTTAGTGGTGGCGCATACTTCATAACCTTTATTGATGATCACTCTAGGAAAACCTGGATCTATTTCTTAAAGACCAAGGATGAGGTCTTTGATCAATTAAGAGATTTTAAGGGTCTCGTTGAAAACATGACAGGGAAAAAGATAAAGGTATTGCATTCAGATAATGGTGGAAAATATACGTACAAAGACTTCACAGATTTATGCGCAAACGAGGCAAAAAAAGAGAATGGATAGCTCCTTATAATCCACAACAGAATGGAGTAGCAGAGCAGAAAAATAGAACTATTGTTGGGGCAGAAAAAGTTATGTTGTATGATCAAGACTTGCCTAGATTCTTATGGGCAGAGGCTTGCAACACAACAGTGTATATCCAGAATAGAACTCCTCACAGAGCGTTGGGGAAGAGAATGCCCGAAGGTGTCTTCACAAGGAAGAAGCTGGAAGTAAGTCATCTTAGGGTATTTGGAAGCGTGGGATATTGTTACATTTCAGACGAAAAGCATAGTAAACTAGATCAGACTGCAGAAAAGGGGTATCTCATAGGATATAGTGAGACCTCAAAGGCATATAAAATCTTCATTCCTAGCAGCAAGAAGATTGTAGTGAGATGGGATGCTAAGTTCATGGAGGATAGAGCTTTTAGGAAATCTCGAGAGATGTCGGCAGAAGGTCAGTAAGTAGATGTTCCATTAGTTCAGCAGCAACAAGGGTAGCAAGGAGGATAGGCAGGAGGACAAACACCTAGATCAAGTACAGTGACCAGTACAGTGATCAAGTATTTCCTCAGAAGAAGGAAATCCAGATAATTCTCAGCAGATGGAACGACAGGATTAGGAGGAGTTGATTGAGCCTCCCATCACTAGTGGTAGAACCAACAGGGAAGTACGACAGACGCTGAGGGATGAAGAGGAGTTTGTTGGAGCTCCTAGAACCGAGAAAAGGCAGCGTAGACAGCCTAACAGATACTAGGCCTTGGTAGCACAGGTTGAAGAACCCCCTAGATGTTAGGAAGTTGTTCAACACCAAGTTTGGGTGGATGCCATGGTAGAAGAGTATAGTTCTATTCTGGAAGCAGTATATAGACCAGAGGATAGATTAGTTGTAGGATCAAGGTGGATCTACAAGATCAAGTATGCTGCAAACGACAGTATAGAGAAGTACAAGGCTAGGTTCGTGGCAAAGGGGTACCCATAGAAAGAATGAATAGACTATGAAGAGACCTTCACCCCAGTCGCCCAATATACCTCTATCAGATCCATTATATCCCTAGCAGCTCAAATGGGATGGGAGATTCACCAGATGGATGTCAAGACAACATTCTTGAATGGGGTGATAGAAGAAGATGTGTATATAGAACAACCCGAAGGTTTTCGATCTCATGAAAAGATAACTCATGTATGCATATTAAAGAAAGCCTTGTATGGGCTCAAGCAGACACCCAGAGCATGGTATGGACGGATTGATTGTTACTTGCAGCAGTTAGGATTTGTCAAGAGTAATTCTGATCCCAATCTCTACTATTTAATGGTAGAGAATGAGCCACTTATTCTGGTGTTATATGTGGATGACTTGTTTTTAACAGGGTCATCTAGGCTCATACAATCCTGCAAGAAGAATCTTGAAGCAGAATTCAACATGAAGGATATGGGGTTGATGCATTATTTTCTAGGGTTGGAAGTTTGGCAGAAGAATGGGGAGATCTTCCTTGGGCAAGGAAGATATGCTACAAAGATTATGAAGAGATTCGGAATGCAGGATTGTCGACCCATGGCTACTCCCATGATCACCAAATCGAAGAAAATAGACGCGTCAGGAGACAAGGAGGTGGACCCCACCTTGTACAAACAGCTCATTGGGTCGCTCATGTATCTGGTCAACACTAGGCCAGACATTTGCTTCGCTATCAACACCCTTAGTTAGTTCATGGTGGAACTGAAAAGGGTGCATTGGGCAACAGCTAGGCATATTATTAGGTATGTGCGTAGAACAGTCAAATATAGGTTGAAATACTCCCGAGGGGATGGCGTCAAATTGAATGGATTCACAAATGAAAATTGGGCAAGTAGTTCAGTAGACCGGAAAAGTACCTCTGGGTACTGCTTCAGTGTTGGATCAAGAATGATCTCTTGGTGCAGCATGAAGCAGAAGTCAGTAGCTTTGAGCTCAGCAGAAGCTGAATATATGGCAGACAACATAGCTACATGCAAAGTTATATGGCTTAGAAAACTGGTTGTGAGTTTGTTCAAAAAAAGGATGGAAGCGACCAGGGTTTACTACAATAATCAAAGTTGTATCAAAGTCTCTGAGAATCCAATATTTCATGATCGGTCGAAACACAATGATATCAGATGTCACTTTATCAGAGACTGTGTTCAGCGTGGGGTAGTACAACAACAGTATGTCCCCACAGGAGATCAGGTAGCAGACGTACTCACAAAGGGCTCTAGAAAGAGCTAGGTTCATTCAATTCATAGATCAGATGACTATGGTAGATAATCCGTTTCAATAGCAGAATCGGGTGATTTCTTAGTTACAGTGGCAGGAAATGAGAGTGAGTTGCAGTGTTGGCAGTGGCAGGGTCAGCAGCAGTACAGATGCAGCATTTGCGCAGTAGTTGGTGAGCAGTGATGTTAGACATCAACAATGCAAAAGCAGATGTTAAATAACAGGGTGATGCTCCAACAAGTTGCATTACTAGAGCACATTCCTCACTAAGAGGGTGTGTTGATTTATGGTAGCAATGGATGTGCTCTAAGTCTCAAATTTTCCAGGGAGGCTTAGACACATGTATTCCACAATACCCAAAAATTGTTTTAGGGAATTCCACCCAGAGATAATTTTATTAAAATAATTAATTATTTTTAATGGGACCCTAAGTCTAAACTTAGGAAATTAATATAATTAATGGGTATTAATCTAAACTGTGGGTGAAACTTCCAGAAGAATGTGGAGATCCAGTCAATATGATCCTAACCACTGATTATAATCTAATCTGGGTTGTTGATTACTCAACTGGAGGATTATAAGAAGGACTTCGATGGGCATTTGGAAAATACACGAGAGGTAGATACTCAGTTACCCGAGCAAGATCGATTTTCTCACTGGTCGAAGTTCGGCAAGAGAAAATCGAACCAGAGGGAGAGTTGCAGGTGAGAAGAGAGACGGTATCAACATCAGTCGGGAGTGCAAGAGCAGAAGACGCAGAGCAGAGGGAGGACAATGCAAAGGTTGTGACGTAGAGAAGGGACAGCGCAGAGGCTGTGTGATGCTAGCACTGCACAGTCCTCATGCAGGAGCTGACGCAGTGAGACATAGAGGGTGCAGCAGGTCCTCTCCTAGATCAAAAACTCGCCGAGAAGTGTTTGTAAAATTTCTCACAGAGAATCCTCTTCTATTTTGTTGGTTGTATCTTGTACCTGAGATTTTTGCTGAAGAATAATAAAGAAACACTCATTTGGTGTACTAGTTTTCCCACATTGGGTTTTTCCGAGAACAATTGTGTCATCATGGTTATACTTGTGCTAGTATTTTTCTTTGCATTCACTTTCCGCTGTATTTTAATTGTGAAGGTTGCAGTAGAATTTATTTCGATATTTGTTGTAGAAACACTATAAATAACTTATTTCTGAGTTAATAAGAAGTAGAAGAAATAATATTAATCACTGCAGTTAGATTTGTATTTAGAATTTTTCACACCCTATTGGTTTTCTATGCATCTGTCTGCTCATCATCAATGGTTGGTCCAACATATCGCTGCTCATCCTCTTCTATCATGGGCTCAACATGAACCTCTAATCGACTCTCCATAAATGACACATCATGCACGCTATGCATATCATCCTCCTCAACTGACTCATGCTCCTCTATGTGCTCTCCATGTTGAATCATTAGTCGCTCATCTGCTCCCCAATCTCCTTCCGTCACGAGGACAATCTGTTGCTCATCATACTCCTCTACTACACATGGATGCATATCGTGGCTACTGTCATCAACTCTACATGACTACTCATGCTCCTCAAAGGTAACCTCGTAAGAACCCATAGACTCAACTATAAAGGAAGAATCCTCATCCGGAAAGTCAGAAGGAACCTCCTCCTAATCTACCTTTGCCATATCCTCTGTGTCACTCAAGAATGAGTGCTTAGGTCCCCAAGGTTGCTTGCAGATGAAGCAAAGCCCCTTTCTCTTTAGCTCATTCTTACTGCATGGTTGGTTACCAAAACTCCTCCTTTGTCAATTGTCTTCTGAACAATCTTATGTTCTGCTCAGCCAACCTTTCAGCTAGTTCATAAGCAGTAGGTGAGACCAACTGTGCCTTCCTCCATATGGCCAAAAACCTAGACTGTAACTCCCTATAGATGGCTTCAAGGCCTCCCATAACTGAAGATAAAATGGACTGCATGTTTGTTTTGACCGTGTCAGGATGATGTTTCCTAATGCTGAAGAAGCATTGGAACATTTGGAGAATTAGGTCATCACACTCCAAATCAAACATGATATCATATGTTCTAACCATGGTCGTGACTTCTCGAATCTCTAGCTTCTTCCCAAAGGTGGGGCCCTTGTTGTTATCCAAGTTCTGAAAGGTCTCCACTATCAACCTAAAGACTCTCCTCATAATGTCATCATTGTAAGGGGGTATAGGTGCAGTCAGCATCATGATACTACTGAGACAGGAGGCAACTGGCAGGTTTAACCCTTCACAAGGGTGCTGCAAATGCTTGTGTTGTACTATAGCAAGCATGGCTGGTTTTAGAGCTCGAATCAAGCAATTCCCATCTGACTAATCCACCTTGGAAAGGAGTGAAGCAAGTTCTTCCAACTTGAGAAAGACTTTTACTGTAACCCCCATGAAACTCAAATTTGTCCCAAGTGCATAGATTTTGGGTCCCATATCATGTTCTTTCTATGGCTGCTCTTGCTGTAACATAGAACGTATCTGTTAATTGTTATTGCCAGTTGATTAAGGGATTTGATGAAGGTCTTATCCATATTTTAGTTCAATGATGACAAGGACATCAAGCTGGCATACCTTATCCACTCAACAGGACAACAATAAACTTTTGATTACATGGCCAATTGACTCAATTCATAAAACTCTCACATCAAGACATACTCATCTCTCACAAGTCAAAAATTACATAGAGGTACAAATATAATATGAACACCTCATGTAGACTCAACATACTCTCTCACTAACTCAGCACATATTAAAAACTTTCTTTGATAAATTTTAACAAAAAGTTAGCAAGCAGTACTTTTGTCAAACACTTTGCAGATAAAGTGGAAAAAATTGTAAGCTAAATAAATATGAGAGGCAAATTTTTGAGAGAATTACAATGCTCATATGAGCTTGACGAATTTGGCACAACTCCAACAATATAGTAGTCTAACTCGGCCTTAAGAAATTATAACATGTAATATCCCCAAATTTATAAACTATTTTGGTAAATTTTGGACTTGGCAATAATTTTGGCATAGCATCAGATTTTGGGTTCTTAACTTAAGAGAAAGGGGAATATTTGATTTTTGGTGGGTTTTGGGGGCCACCCACAAGGCATACGCACTCCCCTTAGGCAACACACAATTTTGGAGAGAGGAAAAAAGGAATGAGGGAAACGCACCAGTGGAGATTGGGGCCCACATGGGAGGAAGAGAGCAGCAAGTATAAATAAGAGGTGAAGACCAACATTTGGGACTTTCTGTCAATTGAACTGCTAAACAATTCTTGCTTGAGCTGTTTAGCCAAGTCAAGAGAAGTGTTGTTGCATTGGAGATTTTTGGGTGGGAATCTCACCTCTTCCTTCGGTGGACTTTGAGTGCCACCCTAGGGGAGTTTCTCATTTCACACATTGAGCCATTTTGGAGCTAAAAGTGGTAGGCTCAACCTATCTAGTTGCAGGGGGATGTAGTTGGAGAAATTCAAGCTCTTGGGGAGATAACTTTGGTAGGAGTGAAGTTCTAGGTATTTGAGAAGTGTCTGGCCTCATCTTTAGCAAGAGATTTGGGGTGATTGCAGGGAAGGACGCTCATCCAATTACACAGGTCGAACTTGTGCTTCTAGGGCCTACACAGGGATTTCACTGGTAGTCTACGCAAAGGTAGAGAAGCCAACAAATTTGTGGATTTGCAAGCTGGAGAAATAATGGCTCAAGAGGAGGAAAATTACTGGAGGCATTAGGTGAGCTGAGGAGTAATTTTGGAGGAGTTCCTACAACATATTTCTGGAAATGCATACAAGTGGAGAGATAGGGCATACGCACCAACTTTATGGGCTTTCCAAGTGGTTGGTCTGGGTCAGATTCCCTTTTGGCTTTTGTTGAGCTAATTGTGGAGAGACATGAGCTGCAATTTCAGGAGGTTTTGAGAATAGGAGAAGAAAATATCACCATTTTCTTCCAATAGCAGGAGCAGGAATTACTGGGTCTGCACAGAGCTTAGTTGGACTGATATTCCAACACTTGGGTAGTGATTTCTCAACCTAGCCTTTTCCTTGCTTGTTGTAGAAAGCTCAGGTTCCTCTTTCTCTCACTATATTGTACTTATTCAACTTAGAATTTTAATATAAAAACCTAGTTTTAGTGCCAATATATGTGTATCTGATATTTATGTGTGTTTGCAATTTGTGGGTGTTATTCATGAGCATGTTTGTATGTTATTCACTATTTATTTTCTGTTAGAAATATTTCAATGGTATCAAAGCATGTTCTTTACCAGTGTGGGAGGAAGCATTTGGTAATTCCACCCAGGTACTAGGGCGTGGTTTTTAAGAGGGGTTGAGGCAAAGGAAGAGGTAGAGGGCATGGTAGAGAAGGAGGGCTTGAACCCTTTTCAGGCATTGAGTTGGACAACGCTAGAGAATGCATGGAGGGCCAAGGGGGTGATGAGTAACTGAAACAAGGGGGATAAAACCAGGTTATGAATTAGTTGTTGAGGGTGAACTAGCAGATGTTGAGGCAAGGTCAGCTGATGATGGACATGATGCAACAAATGATGGGCTTGAAGGTGCATAACAACTAGAGGCATGAAAACAATGGAGATGGGGGTTCAAGAGAAGGAGGTGGGAGCCACCACACGCATGAGTGTGCATTTCAACAACCACACACTCCAATACGTGGCCAAAATAGCCGTCCCACTATGTCGCAGTTCATTGATGAGCTAGAGAGGGAGAGAGAGAATCAAATGTTGTTTCATATTTTGTTATGAAACCAGCTCACAAAAAGATAGAAAAGAGAGATCAACGCCTTAGAATTCAGCCTCTTCGAGGGGGCAACCTCCTTTACATTACACAAATGAACAATTATTGGATGATACAAATGAAAATACCTCCTTTCTATATATAGGAGTCTAAGGGGTCATAACATAATCAGAGTCGACATAACAATAATAATATAAGGGCACAATAATAACAATAGTGGGCTTCTATGGGGCACAATAGTAACAATATGGGCACTACATGGGTACATCAATATAATAAGTGGGTTGTACTAATAACAATAAGGGGTTACACTAATAGTATAAGGGCCTAACATCCCCTCTCCTTCAAAAAGCGTTGTCCTCAACGCATGAGTAGTTCTTGATGCTTCTGTATAAAATTCTTGTCCTCCCATATGGAATCTTCAGTGGGTAAGTTCTTCCACTTGATGAGATACTCTGAAATTGATCGATTTCGTCGCTGTCGGTTCCTTGTTTCTATGACTGCTCCAGGTTCCAATATGATTTTTCCTTCCTCTTCAATTTCTGGCAATATTGTTTGAATTGGGATCTTTTGCAACTTTTGAATAAGTGGCCATACTTCTTCGTCCTTCTTCCATTCATCCCTTGCTTCGTTTATCCAATTTGGTTGGATAATAGAAATAGCACAAAACAATGCTTCCACATCCTCATCCTTGAAGAGTCTTCCCATTCGGTAAGGTCGCCATTTTTTAAGTGCATGTAGTATTGCCAACATTTCCTTCTCATAAATAGCTTGCTTGAGATGTAGCAGTAAAAATACCCAATCACCTACATCAAAACATTTTTCACTACGATGTTGATCTACCTATTGTTTCGTTTGATTTTGCACCGAAGTGGCGTTATCCTTTAAAATTTGGAGAACTTGTTGTTGATGCTCGATGTGATCTTTCACTGCTTGAACCTTTTTCTTCTTGATATGTCCTTCTATCTCTAGAGTTTGAGGAGTGGTAATTTCTTCCAATCCTTTACAAGATATGGTCAGATTCATTTCTTGATGCTCGATGTGATCTTTCACTTCTTGAACATTTTTCTTCTTGATATGTCCTTCTATCTTGATAGTTTGAGGAGGGGTAATTTCGACCAATGAATTACAAGATATGGTTGGATTCATTTCTTCTTTCTCGATGTGATCTTTCACTTCTTGCACCTTTTTCTTCTTGATATGTCCTTCTATCTTGAGAGTTTGAGGAGTGGTAATTCTTGCCAATGCTTTACAAGATATGGTCTGATTCATTTCTTCTTTCTCTGGGGTGGGGTTTTGGCATATATCTTCTTCTTTTGATGTTTCTTGATCCTTTTCTTCCTTCTCTTCATATTCTATGTAAAATAATTTCTTCTCAGCACACTTATGACCTTTAGTGCATTTGCTATCACAATTGTAACAAAGCCCTTTTTCTCTTTTTTCTTCCAATTGTTGTGGTGTAACCCTTGTAGGTTGTGGAAGGCTAGGAGAAACAACACTTCCATATTTATAGTTGTGAGGGGTATGCTTCCTGGTTTCCATAATTTTTCTTTCCACTATGTCACAAAGCCCTTTTACTCTTTCCAATTGTTGTGGTGTTGCTCTTTGTATCCTCATAATGTGCTATCATTTGCTCCGTGAAAATTTACCACGTAACAAGTTGTTTACGAGAACAAAGCCCTTCATACCATAAAAATTGATCTGGTTTTAAATATGAAGATGCAATACATACCTTTTATAATAGTGGTACACCATGTAGATCAAAATATTGCTCCATCTGAAGTATCCAATTTACCGGATCCTTGCCATCAAACTTCTTCATCTTACTTTTTCTTGATTTTAGGAGCTCGATCTTGAAACGACTGTAACTCTGTACTTTCGGATCTTTGAGTTCTAAAATTGCGACCTGTAGTAGCCCTCTGTGTCGTCTTTCCAATGCCACCAGTCTGATCCAAATTGGATTCTCCAAGAAAGAGTTATGCACAATCTCCCAAGATGACCTAATTATAGACCTTTCCAGAAGAGCGAACTTGTATGAAGTGCCACGTTCACTGTTTAGAGATTTGGCTCTGAAAAATATCTACAAGAAACTACAGTCCGTCCCCTTTCTGCACCTTCTTACGAAATTTCAATCCGATGCTCAGAGAGAAAGTTATGATGCTTTTCCCCAGGTCACCTGTTTGGAATGTAATTCAGGAGTCTGCAAAAAGACCAACTTCCTCAGATCATATCTCCGCAAATATAGCGCAAAAAGCTCTGAAATTTGGACTCTAGGTTCAGTGCGATTTCTTCTCAAATGGGTTTTTTTTAGCTTCTGAAACGTTGCAAAAAAAAAAAGTTATAGCGAAAATGCCACGATGACCTATTTGGAGCAGCGAAACCCTAGAATCCAAAGCTCTGATACCAAATGTTATGAATCTAGCTCAAGAAAAGATAGAAAAGATAGGTCAACGCCTTAGAATTCAGCCTCTTCGAGGGGGCAACCTCCTTTACATTACATAAATGAACAATTCTTGGATGATACAAATGAAAAGACCTCCTTTCTATATATAGGAGTCTAAGGGGTCATAACATAATCAGAGCCGACATAACAATAATAATGTAAGGGCACAATAATAGCAATAGTGGGCTTCTATGTGGCACAATAGTAACAATATGAGCATTACATGGGTACATCAATATAATAAGTGGGTTGACCGTTGTACTAATAACAATAGGGGTTACACTAGTAGTATAAGGGCCTAACATATGTGGTGCACTCTGTAGAGACGGGAATTGATGAGTATGAGGGGTTAAACCCTAGGATTCAAAGAGGAGAGTCCTTTGGGGAGTTTATCCACCTCAAGGAGAGGTGTAAGACTAGAGCTGGTACATCTTACAGAGGAGAGTAGTCGAGCCAAGAGGTGCAAAATACAATCGAAAAAGGGCACACTTCCCAACTATGATGGGTCAGCCAAGAGCTCAACCAAGGCATGGGTTCAGAAGCTGGACACTTACTTCCATCCGAACCCCATGTGTGAGACAAACGCCATCAGGTTTTCCACATTGCATTTGGAGGGGATGCGCAGGAGTGGTGGTACCATGGCTTAATCACACTTGTGCATATCCACATCACCTCTTACACAGAGTTTTCCATGTTGTTGATCGAGAGGTTTGATAGGAAGGACCTCGAGTTACATTTCAGAGAGTTAGCGCACCTAAGATAGACTAGCAGCATGGAGACATATATATCAGAGTTTCAGAGGGTGGCAGTGATGGTCATAAACATTTCGGAGGCCCGATTGATTATGTTGTTCGTAGAGGGGCTAGATGACCCCCTATGTGGATGGGTGAGGGCTTATAAGCTTGCAACTTTGATATGATTGACACACTGCCCAAGACTAGAGCCCCCTTTCCCGCTAGACCCATTACTCCCCAAGGGAGCAGAGACACTGGAAAGACACACCGAGAGGTTTGGCGTGGTCAACTCGATGATGAGACTAGAAGGGACCTTCGAAGGAGGAAGTTATGTTTTACATGCCAGATGTCATGGGCATAGGGGCACAAGTGCACTAAGGGCAAGGCCATTACATTGAGGTGTACTCAAATAGCGAGCCCGAGGATTAGATTAAGCATGGGATGGATGGAGGAGATGGAGGACCCTAGTCCACGGGAGGTGGACCACCACTAGCACCACTGCCTCAAGGATGAGGCCCACTACTGCCTACTGGAGGGGTCATTGCTTCACTTCGGGGAGTTTCGAAGAACTTGACACTATGGATATGGGGCACAGTGCATGGGCAAGGTGTTTCGGTGTTAGTGGATAGTGGGGCTACCCATAACTTTATTGATGCCCAGATGGTGGAGCGGAAAGGCATACACACAAAGACACTTGAGGGGTTTTTGGTGTTGGTGCCAGGGGATAGGGCAATGTCGTGCACGAGATATGTTCCCAGCCAACCTTGATGATGGGGAACTATTTTGTGACTAATCATTTCTTTGTGGTGGAAGTTCTAGACACCAATGTGGTGATGGGTGTCCAGTGGTTGTATTCATTGGGGTGGGTCACCACCAACTGGGGGAAGTTGGAGATGGATTTCACTGGGCCAGATGGGAAACTGGTCGTGTTGAGGGGCATGCATTCTTATCCACCGCAGGCAGTATCGACCCCTCAGATGGAGGTCGACTTGTGGCGTGGGGATATAGAGTGGGCAGTAGAGCTTTGGATATCGAAGACGATAGCACAGTCACGACAGCCACACCCAAATATCTTAGCGCTCTTAGAGAAACATTGGCCCAGTTTTGGGAAGATCCCTCCAGGTAGGCCACCATATTGTGGATTCGAATGCACTATTGAGCTAGGGGAGGGAGTACATGCAATGATCACCACTCCCTACAAGCATCCCAAGGCCTATAGGGGCGAGATCGAGAGGGCCATCTAGGAGTTGTTGGCATTGGGGCACATCAAGCCTAACACTATCCCTTTTGCTTTGTCAGTAATATTGGTGAAGAAGAAGGATGGGACCTGTATGTGCATTGA
Source organism: Pinus tabuliformis (assembly GCA_031772625.1). Taxonomy (NCBI): domain Eukaryota; kingdom Viridiplantae; phylum Streptophyta; class Pinopsida; order Pinales; family Pinaceae; genus Pinus; species Pinus tabuliformis. The sequence goes on along the minus strand of CM062810.1, from coordinate 631,987,836 downwards.
CTACAGGGCCCTAAAAAAGAAGACTATGAAGAACCGGTACCCCATACCCCGCATTGATGAGCTAATGGTCGAGCTTAAGGGAGCCAAGTACTTCTCTAAGATTGACTTGCGTTTGGTGTACCACTAGATTCGGGTGAGGGAGCAGGACAACCCGAAGACTGCATTTAGATGCCATTATGGGCACATCAAGCTCTTGGTGATGCCATTCAGGCTTACCAATGCACTGACGACATTTTAGTCTTTCATGAACCACGTGTTCCGCAAGCACCTGTGTATATTTGTTTTGGTGTTTTTCAACAACATACTCATTTACAATAGGACGTGGGAGGGACACCTCCAACACTTGGAACAAGTCTTGAGCATATTGGAGGAGCAACAGTTTTATGCCAAGATGTCCAAGTATAAATTTGGGCTGACCGAGATGCTTTATCTATGGCACATGATAGGCGATGACAGGGTCAGAGTCCACCAAGAGAATATCTGTGTGATTCTTGATTGGCCTACACCCAAGAACGTGATGGAGCTAAGATGATTCTTGGGCATATGCACCTATTACAGACGATTCATGAGGGTATTTTCTCAACTTGTGACACCGCTTACAAACCTCATGAAGAAGGGGGAATTTAGTTGGTCAGACACAGCCTTTGAGCGCCTCAAGGTGGTCATGGGTACTTGCCCAGTCTTGGAATTACCGGATTTCTCCCAGACCTTTGTACTAGACTGTGACGCATCAGGTGAGGGCATTGGGGCAGTGCTGATGCAGGGAGGTCATCCCATAGCTTATGAGAGCTAGAAGCTCCATGACTATGAGTGGTTGTCTATTATGACAAGGAGATGCTAGCCATAATGCATGCACTAGCTAAGTTCAAGCAATACTTGGTGGGCAACAAGTTCAAGGTGAAGACTGACCACAACAGTCTTCGATTCTTCCTAGAGCAAAAGGAACTTCAGGAGAGACAACAAAAGTGGGTCAGCAAGATCCAAGCTTACAATTTTGAGATAGAATAACTCAAGGGCAAGAAGAACATAGTGGCAGATGCCCTATCAAGGAGGCTCGCGACTCTATCTCTGATGGATATCACACAAGATTGGAAAGCGTGGCTCTTGGTGGAGTATTCCAAGGACGAGTAGGCCTGCGAGATACTGGAAGGCTCCTTTGGTGATGACAAGTTTCGAGTGACGGAAGACGTGATATATTATAAGGACAGGATTTACTTGGTACCGGGGTCACAACTTAGGGAGAGGATTATGGAGGCATCCCACAACTCACCTATGGCAAGACACCCCAGATTCCTCAAGACATACAGGGCCATCAGGGAGCGTTTCTCTTAGAGGGGTCTCAAGGGGGATGTGTTGAGGCATGTGCAGGAGTGCGTGGTTTGTCAGAGGAACAAGGGAGAGCCAACTCACCCAGCAGGTCTACTACAACCTCTCCCTATTCCAGAGAGGAAATGGGAGAGTGTGTCCATGGACTTCATCACTGACCTTCCAGTTACACAGGGGTGTGATTGTATCTATCTATGTAGTGGGGGATAGGTTGACCAATTTCACCCATTTCTTCACTATTACATCTATGTCTTCAGCCTCACAGATTGCAGAGTTGTTCTTTCGGGAGGTGTTCACAAGTTGCATGGTCTTCCAAAGACCATTGTTAGTGACCAGGACAACAGGTTAATGGGGGCTTTTTGGCAGGAGTTTTTCAGGTTGGTGGGTACAAAGCTCACCCCCAACACCAGTTACTACCCCCAAGCAGATGGGTAGACAGAGATTGTAAACAAATGGTTTGAGGCACATCTGCGCAACTACGTGATAGGCCAACAGTGGACGTGGGTGAAGTGGTTGCACTTGGGAGAGTACTACTACAATACCACCTACCACATGTTGATCAATATGTCTCCTTTTCATGCCCTCTATTGGTTATGATGCACTTTTTTTTTCTGACATGATTTTTGGATACATCGGGGCCCCAGGGGCCAGGGATTGGATCCTACAAAGCCAAGAGATCCTCAAGGCTCTCAAGGATAATCTGTAGATGGCACAAAATCAACTAAAATTGTATGTTGACTGACGCAGGGTTGAGAGACAGTTTGAGGTGGGTGACATGGTCTATCTATGCCTCCAACTGTACAAATAGTCATCACTCAAGCAGAAAGGGGCAAAAAATCTCAAACTGTGGTTCTATGGGCCATACAGAGTGACTAGGCAAGTTGGGGAGGTGGCTTACGAGTTGGAGCTTCCTCCACAGAGCAAGGTGCATAATATTTTCCATTTGTCATTCCTAAAAAGGGAAATGGGACAGCAGGTTACAACCACGGCAAAGTTGTCACGATTGGATGATGAGGGCTATCTAGAGCTAGTGCTAGAGACCATTATGGAGGTACGGGAAAGGAAGCTCATGAACAGGACAATCAGGGAGTTGTTGGTCAAGTGGAAGGATCTTCCTAAGGAGGATGCAACATGGGAAGGGAAGCATGTACTTCAACACCCAACACTGAAATTGCTTGAGGACAAGCAAATTTTGATAGGGGGCTGTAATATCTCCAAATTTATAAACTATAAAGAAGGCATCACAATTTTGGTAAATTTTGGACTTGGCAATAATTTTGGCATTAGCATCAAAGTTTGGAATCTTAAATTAGGAGAAAGGGGAATAATTGATTTTTGATGGGTTGTGGGGGCCACCCACACAAGGCATATGCACTCCCTTAGGCGGCACGTAATTGTGCAGAGAGGAAAAAAGGAAAGAGGGAAACACACTAGTGGAGTTTGGGGCCCACATGGGAGGAGGAGAGTAGCAAGTATAAATAAGAGGTTAAGACCAACATTTGGGACTTTTTGTCAATTGAACTTTTGAACAATAGTTACTTGAGTTGTTTAGCCAAGTCAAGAGAAGTGCTACTGCACCAGAGATTTCCAAGCAGGAATCTCACCTCTTCCTTCAATGGACTTCGAGTGCCACACTAGGGGAGTTTCTCATTTCACCCGTTGAGCCATTCTGGAGCTGAACCAAGTGGTATGCTCAGCCTGTCTAGATGCATGGGGACGCAGTTGGAGAAATTCGAGCTCTTGGGGAGACAACTGTGGTGGGAGTGAAGTTCGGGGTATTTGAGAAGTGTTTGGCCTCATCTTTAGCAGGAGATTTGGGGTGATTGCAGGGCAGGAATCTCAGCCAATTACACAAGTTGAATTTGTGCTTCTGGGGCCTATGTAGGTGTCTCATCGGTAGTCTGCACAGAGGTAGAGAGGCCAACAAATTTGTGGAGCTGTGCACTAAAGAAATAAGGGCTTAGGAGGAAAATTGTTGGAGGCATTGGGTGAGCTGAGGAGCAATTTTGGAGGAGTTTCTACAATAGATTTATGGCAGTGCGTACAGGTGGAGAGAAAGGGCACATGCACCAATTTGATGGGTTTTTCGGGTGGTTGGTCTGGGGCGGATTCCCTTCTGGGTTTTACTGAGCTAATTGTGGAGAGGAACCAACTGCAATTTCAAGAGGTTTTAAGCATAGGAGAAGCAAATATCACCATTTTCTTCTTGAAGCAGGAGCAAGAATTATTAGGTCTACGCAGAGCTTAGTTGGGTTGATATTCCAACACTTGGGCAATGATTTCTCAACCTGGGTTTTGCTTGCTTGCTCAAGTTCTTCTTTCCCTCATTATATTGTACTTAGTCAGCTCATAATTTTAATATAAAGACCCAATTTTGGTTCCAATATATGGCTATCTAATATTTATGTGTGTTTGCAATTTGTGGGTGTTGTTCATGCGCATGTTTCTCTGTTATTCACTATTTATTTCCTATTAGGAATATTACATAACATCTGTCTCAAGAAGTAACTCAAACCCAACAGACAAATTCAGGGTTAAGCAAATGAATTTGGCTCTGACAAATAAACTCAACCCTAATAGATAAATCTCGCTCCGACAAATAAACTATACCCCGACAAATATATTGTGCTCCAACAAATAAACTCGGCTCCAATAGATGAATCCGGCTTCGGTAAATAAAATAGGCTCCAACAAATAAACTCGGCCCCAATAGATTAATTTGGCTTCAACAAATAAACTGAGCCCAATAAATAAATTCAGCGCTAATAGACAAATCTGGATCCGACAAATAATTACGATAAATGGAACAATAATATGGCCTCAACGAATAAAATTTCTTCATAAAATATCCAGAACTAAATTGGACAGTTGATGAATCACAATTTTTTTATTGAAAAATGCTACAATAGGAAACCGAGCCAAATTTATTAATAACGCTAAGGAAATAAATTGACCTGCTGCAAAATAATTCGATCCAACAAGATATAATTCAGCCCGACAAGAGAAATTTGGCACAACAAGATAAATTCAGCTCAACAAAATGGCCCAAATAATTAGTTCGCACTACCTAGAAATTATGTTGTTGTCACTGAAGATGAACTGCATTTTTGCCCTCAATACTACTCCAAAAATTTTGGAAAATTAATCTGAGGCCCCTCACACCAAACCCATAAAAAATGGTTTGGCTTAACTCCAAGCCAAGATCAAGCCCACCAAGTGGTGTGAATTACCCAATTTGCCTGCAAAATGCACTGATGAAGGAATGTTGATTTCTAGACCGAAAACTACCCTTAAAATTTTGAAATTTTAACCACAAACTCCTCTCATAAAACCCAGAAAAATATTGGGTATATTTCAGCTACTCCAAAAAGCCCCAATTTACTGCGAGTTTCCCAGTCTGTCGAGCTCTGCACACTGCTCCAAATAAGATAAATTCATACCACAACTCAAATTCATTGCAAAATCACCGGCTCAAATGAGAGAAATCTCCTACAAAACCTCCAGCAAATAGATTAAGAAATTTAACCCACAAAATTGGCTCCTTTATTCTTAGAAACAATACGACAATATGGAAAACTTTGATTTTAACCCACAGTTGGCCAAAATCATGCTCTGATACCACTATAATGTCTTGTTTAGAAAATTCTTGGGATTTTTCAACTCAAATTTATGGAATAAACTTCCTTCATTAAACCCAATTAAAATTTCACATTTATACCATAATTATTAGCAGCACAAGAAGTAAAATTTGCGGTAAAACTATAAATAATACAAGAAATAGAACTAATGCAGCTTTATTTATTTACTGGGAAAGATTACATCCAACTCTCCATGAGAAATAGTTGTAGGAATGGTTACTAGAAAATCTGCTACAATGCTCAGTCAGCCTCCAAAATAAAACTGGAATCAATAATTACCCATGTGAATTCTGGATGAATTCAAACAAGGGAGAGATGGGTATTCACTCGCTCTCACTGAATCACCCGAGGGTCTCCATGTTGGGGCTACTGCTGAATCTGGGAACTCCCGGTTCTTCAAACCTCTCCAACAAGAAAATGTCACAACTCAAGATATCCCAAATGAATTCCTCCTTTTAAAGACTACATAGATAGATCTTGAAGCCTCTAGAAACATCTTATTTTATTATTTTATTATTATTCTAGAAGCTCCTCCTTTGACTTTATCTTGAGTGAATTTTTAATTTGATTTTACTTCATTTAAGTTTTTGGCCTTTTTCCTCCAATTAATTATTTTTCAATTTTTCTAACTAAATGACTAATTAAAGTTATTTTAAATATGGGAAAATGGTAAATCACCCACCATACTCTCTCTGGCCATTGGAAGTCACTTCTGAGCAACCCATCCTATAAATCTTCTCGTAATGGTTCCAACGAGCTATTACACTGAGGCATTTCATCAAATGATCCTCCCAAAATGCCACCTCAAGCGTAATTAATTAAGTCAGACCAGTAATAACTCCATTTTTTGAAAGTTGTCAGAATGCAACAGAACAAAAGGCAAGTTGTGTGGATGATGGAATATGCCAAGTGAATGCCATCAAATCCCAGAAAAACTCCTCCAGCCCCCCCTAATGATGTAATCTTGCTCCTGTGGCCTAGTCATCACATACTCTAGAAACTCATCTTGCCTGAACTATAGATGAAAATAAAAATGGGGACATGACAGTGCCCATCCATTCATCATCATTCACATGGCACCTACCAAATGAAGGATGTAGCAGGGAATTGCCTTTCTCCTTAGTGGTTGGGAACACATAATAGGGTTGTTTATTAGTCACTACTACCTAGGAAGGTAACACTATTGCAAGCTTGAAGCCCCAAATTTAGTATAATATTCCAAATGGAAAAATATCGTAGATAACATAAGCAATGAACTAGCTATAGCTACTAAATTCAGAAATGCACAACCATACACATTTGAACACGAAAATATGGGCAAAAACTCTAGAGTCATGGTATTAATTCTAATAAATATGAGTAAAATAAATTATATCAGAGGAACTTGGGCTTGCTACTACAAGTTATGGCAAGAACCCAGGTTGGAATTATGATGCCCAAGTGCTGGAATGACTCCACCAAAAACCTTTGCGCTAACCCAGAAAATTACTACCACTGTTGTTGTAGGTGAACTGAGATTTCGACCCTCAAATCTACTCCAAAAGTTCTGCAAAATTAAATGCAAGCTCTCCACACCATTTCCAACAAAACCCAAAAATATCTCAGGACCCAAGTGGTGGAAATGATCCTGAGATAAATTGCGCCCTCCTCCAACAATTTTTGCTGCTAGCTATTGAATAGAATTGAGAATTTTCCCTCCGAAGTGCTCAGAAAAATCTGTAAAATTAATCCTAGCCTCCTCGCACCAAACCCACGAAAACCCATTGATCCCCAATGACCCCCAACAAGTGCAAATCCCCCAATCTAGCCAGAAAACGCCCCATAGTTTGATATTATTGAATTATGCCCAAACCTACCCCAACAAATTTCTCCCAACTCCAGCTAATCCTCCCCTTACCAACTATCTCCAGCGCTTATCTCTCCACAATTATTCTCCCTTCTTCCCTTGCGCAGGCTAAGCTAGAAACCCCTATGCACTTCCAAATGAAGAGATTTTCTTCCCATAGATTTGTTGCTCTCTATCCCTACAAAATCACTAAAAAATTCTCAGCTCCAACTAAGAAAATCCTCCTACAAATAACCCAAACTCCAACTCGTTGTATGCTGGACCACAATGAGTAACTCAAATTGCCTCTACGCCTAGGAAATACATAGAGATGGGAGTACTACTATCAATGAAGCTCTATGAAAGCCCAACAATGGACTCTCCGAGTTCCCAACTAGGAAGGTACTTGAAGTCCTTCGAAGATAGGGTGGAATCCCACCTCAAATTCTAGTGCTAAACAACACTCTACCCTTGAGCTAAACAACTCCAAGAGAAGATGAAGTGTTAAGTGATAGTCAAAAGATGATTATCAAGTGATTCCATCCTCCTTTTATAATTTCTCTCCATGCTCCTAGACTCCCTTTTTGATTATTATTTTATTGGCGGGGTTCGGGGACCATTTTCCACTAAGTGGCTTTTGCCTACATTTTAATAAAATAATAATTTTCCACCAATCTCTAATAAAATAATACTTGCCACCTTTCTCCAAAATAATATTTGCCCCTTGTACTTAACATTACTAAAATTGGGTAAAATTCCCATGCTCGCAAAATTGGGGATATTACAAGCCTCCCCGCCAAAAATTGCTTGTCCTCATGCAATGCTCGAACAAGCGCTCCCTCTCCTTGCTGGCCCAAATTCTCACTGCAAGTAGTACTAGGGTCCCAAATGTGCCACTGAGTCACCTTGAATCTGTGCACCATCATATCATAAATGAATCCTTCGATACTAGGGTCCCATGCTAATCTCAAAAGGATGCCACCACTGCGCCACTCTGATTATAAATGACTGCCCATCGTGTGCATATTGTATCCTCCTCTCCTGGAACCTAATGGTGAAATACCAGTAAAGTCAAAATACATCCTTCCTATGCAGGGTTGCGAGGGAGTGCCCCCCTTTGAATATGCTCCCGAATCTCGCTCCTGAAATTCGCTCCTTGTTTTTAACGGAGCGATTTAGGGAGCGTTTTCTCCACAACCTTTCCCTTTTGCTCCAGGAGCGAAAAATCAGAGGAGGGAGCGGTCGGGGAGTGATCGCTCAAAACTACTCGCTCCTTTAATTTTTCGCTCCCGCCGGTGAAAAAGCCGTGCGGCAGATAGGCGGTGGACAGGGAGGGAAGGGGAGGGAAGGGGAGGGGAAAACGTTAAAAGGCTCTCCTCCCCTCCCATTATTCATCATTTGCCTTTGTGAGAGAGCAAGAGAGAGCTTGGAGCATGAGTTGAGGAGGGAGATTGAGGGAGCTTGCAAGGGAGATTGGAGCTTGGGATTGAAGACCAAAGAGGTAGGATCTACACTTTAATCTAGCATTTGTGCTTTTTATATGTTCAGTAATAAATGAAAATGTTCTCTTCTCTCTTTCCCATTCCCATTCCTCCATTTTATTGTAGGCAAAAAACTTCAAATATCATGGTTATATGGCTTGGCATTCTCTTGTTATTGGTTCCTTTTTTTGTTATTATGACGTTGGAGAATAGAAAGAGGGTTGATCATGATGAAGAGGATGAAGAAATGGGTTTTATTGGATTTGATGAAAACCCTGGAGAGGAGTACCTTGGTGAGGAGGAAGAAGAGAGTGGAGATGTGGGCACAAAAACCAAACCAAACCAAATCCCATTATGGAAATATGTTTCTAGGCCTGGAGGAGGGCAAGGGGGTGGAACCACTAAATTTACATGCCTCCACTGCAAAAACACTTACACAAGTCCATACACCCGTGCCAAAAGGCATCTCTGTGGGAAAAGGCCATGGGATGGAGATAAACAAATAGGAACCAAAGCTTGTGTAAGTGTGTCAGCAACACAAAGAGCCAAATAGATAAGGGGAGAGGAGGAAGCCCAATACAGATCTAAAAGATCAAAGGGTGTCTTTGAACATAGCCCACAATCACATGCACAAAAAACTCCATCAACATCCTCCCATGGTAGTGGATATGGAGGAACAGGAACAAACATCTCTTTAAGGCATAGAACCATATCAAATTTCCTTGACGGAGGGTGTAGGACTGATGTGGATTCAAAAATTTATTAGTTTCTATAGGCATGTGTGATACCATTCAATGTTCTTCGCTCACCTTATCGGTATGAAATGGTTTCTACCATTAACAATGCCCCCAAAGGATACAAGAGCCCTAGGTATGACAAGGCTAGAACTATGGGACTTGATCATGAAATAGAAAAAATAGCACACTCTTCGAGTAAAATGACAAATTCTTGGAATGAGCATGGGGTGTCCATTGTATCTAATGGATGGAAAAATGTAAAAGGCAAGCCATTGATAAGTGTTCTTGATGTGTCTGTTAACGGTGCAATCTTCCTTTCAACATATGATTACTCATTAAAGTTCAAGACTGCCATCAACATTGCAGAACCATTACTTGAAACGATTGAACGTATTGGGCCATAAAATGTCATCCAAGTCATCATTGATAATGCTGCTAATTATAAGGAAGTGGGAGCAATTATTGAGGATAGATAATCCAACATATTTTGGTCTAGGTGTTTGGTTCACACAATGAACCTTTTGATGCATGATATTATTAAGAACAAAAACCATCAATACAAATTGATTGTTGATTTGTACAAGAGAGGCAAAAAAATGACAATATTTATTACAAATCATAGCAATACACATGGGCTTTTCCACGGTCACTTAAGATTGGAGTCCTTGAAGATTGCGAAGACTAGATTTGCTAGCTATTACCTCACCTTTAGGCACCTCTTAAAGGTAAGAGAGTCATTGGCTAGCGTGTTATCAAGTCAACACTGGCAGGTATTAAAGGACAGGGCTCCAACCGCAGTTGACAAGCAAGGTTTTGAACAGGTGGAGGAGACTGCTCTTGATGGTCTATTTGTGGCACGTGTGAGGGAAGTTTTGCAATTCACCAAGCCAATTTATAGCATGATTCATTTTGCGGATATAGATAAACCAGTGATTGAGGAGGTGTATGTGCAAATGGATAACATGTTGGGGCAAATAAAAGATATTGTTCGGGAAAATGATCCCAACTTGTATACAATGATTCACAATTTTGTGTGTGCATAGTGGAATTAAATTAATGTTCCACTACATGCCTTGGCATATATCCTTATGCCAAAATACTACTCTCCATCTTGGTTGGGCCAACTTGCACCTGGGGGTGGGATTAGGATCAAACTCCATACAGATTCAGAGGTATATAAAGGATATAGGGAATCATTAGACAAGTTGGTCCTTAACAAGGAGGAGTGTGCTAATCCGCGTCTTGAATTAGGTAGATACTTTAGTAGCACTATTGCTAATTGTAAGGAAGTGGGAGCAATTATTGAGGATATATACCCCTACATATTTTGGTTTGGGTGTTTGGTTCACACAATGAACCTTTTGATGCATGATATTATTAAGAACAAAAACCATCAATACAAATGGATTGGTGATTTGTACAAGAGAGGTCAAAAAATGATAAAATTTATTACAAATCATAGCAATACCCATGGGTATTTCTGCAATCACTCAAGATTGGAGTTGTTGAAGATTGTGAAGACTAGATTTGCTAACTATTAACTCACCTTTAGGTGCCTTTTGAAAGTAAGAGAGTCATTGGCTAGCATGTTATCAAGTCAACACTGGCAGGTATTAAAGGACATGGCTCCAACTGCAGTTGACAAGCAAGGTTTTGAACAGGTGGAGGAGATGGCTCTTGATGGTCTGTTTTGGGCATGTGTGAGGGAAGTTTTGCAATTCAACAAGCCCATTTATAGCATGATTCGTTTTGCAGATATAGATAAACCAGTGATTGGGGAGGTGTATGAGTAGATGGATAGCATGTTGGGGCAAATAAAAGATATTGTTCAGGAAAATGATCCCAACTTGTATACAATGATTCACAATTGTGTGTGTTCATGGTGGAATAAACTTATGTTCCACTACATGCCTTGGTGTATATCCTTATGCCAAAATACTACATTCTATCTTGGTTGGGCCAACGTGCACCTAGGGGTGGGGTTAGGATCAAACCCCATACAGATCCAGAGGTATCTAAAGGATATATGAAAGCATTAGACAAGTTGGTCCTTGACAAGGAGGAGTGTGCTAATCTACGTCTTGAATTAGTCAGATACTTCAATTGCACTAGTTCCTTTGGTTATTTTCATGCAATGGAAGATAGAGACAAATTTTATGCTCTCACATGGTGGGAAGCATATGGCGGCATGGGACTTTTGCCAAAATTGGCAAAAACGTTCTCTCACAGGTTGTAAATACTTCTTCTACAGAGAGGTGTTGGAGTACCTATAGCTTCATCCATAATGTGAGAAGAAACACTCAATGAAAACTAGGCAGAAAGCTTGGTTTATGTACACTAAAACTTGAGGTTGTTGAGTCATTATTGTGATCGGGCTTATGAGGATACATCATATAAAATTTGGGACAACAACCCAGAGGATGATAATTTGGAGGATGGAACTATACATCTAGAAGAATTGGAAGAAGAAATTGTGTGAGATGATGATGAAGCAACAACAGCCATGCCACCCCCACCATCTAGTAGTAGTGCTCGAGTTCCAACAATTGTTCGTTTGCTACTGCGCCTCCATCTACATCCTCACGTGGAGGGCATGTGCCTTCTGGTTCTAGTCGTGTGACTATGTGGGAGGAGACTCCTAGAATACCACCATGACCTGCTCAGAAATTAGACATTTCTCGTGGCAAGAGGAAGCAGTAGATGATAAATTTACTTGTCTTTTCTTGTTTCTAGTAGTTTTTATGACTATTGACTCTTTATTATGATATTTTTTGTAAATAGTATGTGACAATTAAAGTTTGAAGTTTGAAGTTCGCAATTTTAACTCATTGGTAATGAATTATGAATATGATGATTCGTGAAAGTTGAAAGTTGTTTCATTTCATGTTATAATTTTTATATAATTTTGGTGATCAATGATGATAAATGTTATGTATTGAATTTTGATTCTTGAAATCTTGAAACTTTAAGATTGATGAATCATGAGGCTCGATATGTTGTATGTTACTAACTTGTGGACATGGTGGATGAAGATTATAAATTCTAGTCCCTGCATGCAATCAATATGTAGGCCCCATATATCATAAACTAATCTGATGCATGCTAAACTACCATGTTCCTACCACTGCATAGTACCAATGACCCTTGGAAACCACATGTGCCAAATAGCTACCCCCTGAATGCAGCCAATAGATGGGTATCCGATACTTGCAATTGACTCAATGTATGCGGATCTGTCTTGCCCCTAAGTCTATCATCTTCCCTCTCGATAATGTGCTAATACAGTGTTTAGAGCCCGAACACCCACTGGAAAATTGCCTTATTCATACACGATATCCCCTGCTCATGCAAGATCCCAACATGCCCTGCAGAAAGAGTACCACATGTCTCCCTCGTGACCATCTCCCCAGGTGTAGGCTCAGTGATGAATGGTACGCCACCCTCGCAGAAGATCACCTCATCCCCCAGTCTATGGTTGTCAACTCGCACACTGACCCTGCTCCTCTATTGGAGGATATCTATCGTGCCCCTAAGGCACTGAATCTCATAGTGTCATCTTAGGCAAATCCCCTAAGTCCTGCTATCCACACTGTCGGTTTGGATCGGACACAACAAGGCTCCCCTCAACTGCACATGGTGCCAACGAGTGGACGATGCGTGGGGTTCGATGGGTATGATCAAGAACCTATGTGGATGCTCCTAGCCCGTCTCGTTACTGATCTGCTCTCCCATTGGGTATGTCCACCCGAATGGTATGCCTGACATCCTCGTCAAGGAATCTCTCTGCTAGTACCACTCCCTCAGTCCACAATGCAACCCTGCACACTACTGCATATAACCATGTATACTCGTGTCCCCTGGCATACAACTGCACCCACTCACACATCTCTCTGTACCGTTGGACCATGCTACATGCTCCTATATCATCATGGATCCGCTGGTATCCCACCTGTATCGATGTGTCTGTCACTCTATAAGGAAATACACTATGATGTGAACCACTCCTCCTACACCACGATGCAACCCTACGCACTACTACACACCACTGCACACCTCCTTGCTCCTCCGCATACTACTACATACCCCTATACACCCCTGGATATCAAGGTCTAAGACTGAGTCCATAGGCATCATCCTGCATCCTGTCAGGGTCACCATCTCCACTACCACACCTCCATAACATCAGATGAGTGATCCTCCCCTCTTGATCCTCTCAACGAGATCTGACAGGAAAACCTCCCTAAATGCCAATGGTGGTGTCACTAAGGCATTGCTGCTCCATGACCTCTGCGTCGGTGTTGTAGGAACCGTCCCCATCCAAGGATCCAAAGGAAGATTCGCATCCCGTACATATCCACCACCGATCCTTTGGCAGAACCGTGGATCGGAAAATCAGATCTGTGGTTCCTCCTTTTTTTGGCGATTCCCGCAAAATTGGATTCGTGGGGACCCGATCCATGGATCCGGAAAGGATCTGGTGCCGATCTGTGGAGGTTTGGGCGTGTATCCATCACAGATCATGAGCAGACCTAAGAGAAGGTGGACGATTCCGCGGGGATTTTTTTGTTTTTGGAAATTTCGAACTATTCTGTGAGGAACCACACTTTCCGAATTCCCCCAAGGTGCCCCTTAATGCTCCCTAGACGCTTCCTAGATGCTCCCTAATGGTAATGTTATATTCTTAAAGTAAAAGTGACCATGAAATGACTCAGATGTTTGAGAGTGGTTCCAACCTCATCAGACTTCATATGGAGAAAATAGAATTTCATATCCCATTCAAAATTCAGCAGATTTAATAGTTTTCAGGATCAATGGGATTGTGGCATTTCATTGGATTATATCATGTATGAGGGCATGTGATTGGCATTTATTCAAGAGCAACAAGCCCTATATGTACCCCAGTGTTGGTGTTATTGATTGTTGAACTCCTTTGTCATGGCCTTAGCAATTATGTACCCTTCACTCAAGTCAAAATCATTGATCAGGCATGTTAAGCTTTCTCTACCATATTATAAGGCTTGGATTAAGCTGCTTGATCAAAAATAGGCAAAGGCTAGACAAGAGAAGAGGAATCTAGATTGTAGATGGTTGATGCTAGAATAATTAATCATTGATGTACAATGGATGCCATATCTATGTTGATTTATGTAAAAATATGCATGTTTTCATGTCTTCTACAACTATTTTCGTATTTTGGATGTTTTTTAAATCTAAATGCAAATATATATATATATATATAGTAGACGCTCACTTCCTAGATTTTTGGAAAATGACGCTTCCGCGTGCCCGCTTCCAAAAATCGTCCCCATTTCGTCCCTGCTTTGTGCAACATTTCTCTGCACCCCACATATCCACAGAAAATCCTCATCCCCATACAATGTTCTGTCTGGTGGCCTGCCGATGCCACCTCCTCCGATCAGCCCCAGCTGGAGTATGTAGATCCTCCTACGACCCCACGTACGACCAGCCTGCCATGACAACTCACGGTGTCTATCCACTATCCTGTCAATCCATCCTGTCACTAGTGCTACCCGAGCATTTGATGGAGACTTGAAAGCGTGGGCGTGATCAGCCTCCGAATCCACCACCCCGCTAACACCATCACTAACTAAGTCCATGATGTGACAGGGAATCCCACCCGGATCCCAACAACAATCTGGCCCTCTAGCCCCTCTGGTAATCCAAGGCCTCTGTTGAACTGTGGCCATGGATGTATCCAACCTCCTAGCCTGCTCCATTGGGTACCAACTCAGTACCTCTCGCCATCCAATCCCAAAGGAGGGATCGAATGTACAAGCTCCTGTGTACGGGACAAGCCCTCCATGCTGATGTTGTGCCATACTCAGCTCAAGTCGCTTGCTCCCACTCACCTAGTCATCCCCTGTGATCTGTCTAGGCAATTCTTCCTCCCTCTGTCCAATGCATAGAGGTGGGAAAATAATGTTGAAAGCCCCACTAGCGTGCCTTTGAAGTATACTGGGCTGAAATTGCAACGTGTGCCCTCCGCATTGCCCCTCGTCAATGTCTAGTTTAAAGGACGATTTCGCATCCTCCTCCATCACAGCCTCAACATGAGCCTTCAACTACTCCTCCATCAACAACCCATCATACAAAACATCCTCACTGGTTAGCTGTAGGTGACTAACATCAAACAACTTTGTCATAGATCTGGATGTCTCTGTACCTATCGACTCCTCATCACAACACCTCATCAACCTGTTGTGCGCTGCTATCACTTGAAAACTCAAACATGGCCCCATACACCTCATCAATGGATACCCCAACAGTGGATGATACCTCCTCAATGGTGGACACCTTTATGTCTCCTAGCACCTTGTCAATGGATGGCCCTATAGGTGTATGCTCTACTCTCTGCCTTGAGGTGTTAGTCGGAGCTATCAAACAAATATCCAACAAGGGTGACTCCTGCGTCATGGTAGATGTATCTACATGCCCCTAACAACCCTGCGTGCCCTCAGTCTCATGCTCAACCTCCTTCTCAAGCTAATGATATCCAAATCCAGGTCTCCACCAACAAAAGCGCCTCCTGGTCTCACCCTCTAATTGTCCCTGTCCTGCCTGCTCCTTTTGAGGAGATCTGGTCCCTTGAGTCTGTCGACTTTCCCCACATGGTGTAGATGGTTGCACCCCCACAGCCTGCGCACCCATAGTGTCTCTGTAATAAGGATGAGGATGAATCTGGTCTGACAACTTCCTCAACTGGGCCAATCTCTCATCGTTCTAACGGATTCCACCCCAAAATTCCTGCATGCTAAATAATCCTTGAGCCATGGGTTGTCTATGCTTTAACCCGTCACTGTGCATACATGCCCAAATCTTCCATGATCTAGTTGGCTACTCCATAGTTGGCCAAGATCATGGCTCTGATACTATTGTAATATTCCAAATGGAAAAATACCGTAGATAACAGAAGTAATGACCTAGCTACAACTACTAAATTTAGAAATGCACAACCATACACATTTGAACACAAAAATATAGACAAAAACTTTGAGTCATGGTATTAATTTTAATAAATATGAGTACAATAAATGAAATCAGAGTAACCTAGGCTTGCTACTGCAAGCTATGGCAAGAACCCAGGTTGGAATTGTGATGCCCAACTGTTGGAATGACTCCACCAAAAACCTTTACGCTAAACTAGAAAATTACTACCAACGCTATTGTAGCTGAACTGAGATTTCATCCCTCAAATCTACTCCAAAAATTATGCAAAATTAAATGCAAGCTCTCCACACCAGTTCCAACAAAAAAACCCAAAAATATCTCACGGACCTAAGTGGCGAAAATGGTCTCGGGATAAATTGCGCCCTCCAACAATTTATGATGCTAGCTGCTGAATGGAACTAGCAATTTTGCCCTTGGAAAATTCTATAAAATTAATACTAGATTCTATAAAATTAATCCTAGCCTCCTCTCACCAAACCCACAAAAACCCAGAAAGGGTTTGAGTTGAATCCATCGACCCCCGGTGACCCCCAATAAGTGCAAATAGCCCAATCTAGCAGGAAAATGCCCCACAGTTTGATATCATTGAATTATGCCCAAATATACCCTGGTAAATTTCTCCCAACTCTAGCTAATCCTCCCCTTAACTCCTATCTCCAGCCCTTATCCTCATAATTCTTCTCCCTTCTTCCCTTGCACGGGCTAAGCCAGAAACCCCTACACACTTCCAAACAAAGAGAATTTCGTCCCACAAATTTGTTGCTCTCTATCCCTGCAAAATCACCACAAAATTCTCGGCTCCAACTAGGAAAATCCTCCTGCAAATAACCCAAACTCCAACTCGTTGTATGCTAGACCACAATGAATAACTTGAATTGCCTCTACGCCCAGGAAATATGCAGAGCTAGGAATATTGTTGTCAATGAAGCTCTATGAAAGCCCAACAATGGACTCTCTAAATTCCCAACTAGGGAGGCACTCGAAGTCCTCTGAAGATAGGGTGGAATCCCGCCTGGAATTCCTGTGCTAAACAAAACTCTACCCTTGTGCTAAACAACTCCAAGAGAAGATGAATTGTTAAGTGTAATAGTCAAAAGATGATTAGCAAATGAGTCCATCCTCCTTTTAGAATTTCTCCCCATGCTCCTAGACTCCCTTTTTAATTATTATTTTATTGGTGGGGGCCATTTTCCAGTAAGTGGCTTTTGCCTCCATTTTAATAAAATAATAGTTTGCAACGAATCTCTAATAAAATCATATTTGCCACCTTTCTCCAAAATAATTTTTTCCCTTTTACTTAATATTACCAAAACTGGGCAAAATTCCCATGCTCACAAAATTGAGGATATTACATTTAAAAGGGAAGCCCATTATGAAGTCTCAATGATGTCCTTAATAAACAAGCTTGGTTCACTTAGATGCACTAATGAATTATTTTACCTAATGGTGAGGATGTGCATTGGATCTTATATGTAATTGGCCGGTGGTTTCATCATGAGTTGGGCAACTTAATTGGGGCCCAAGTCCCCTATAGGATCATATTGACATCTTTGAGTAAAGCGTTGAGGTCCATGGGACTTTGATCGTGTGCAGAGCATCATTTCACACCGTGCGCACCTTTAGTACTCAAAGTAGTCTGCTCATTGCCCCACTTTTTTCACAAGATGATGCACTTGGATTAGCGTGCCCCAGCCGGCTTAGCAGTGATCACATGGTTTGGCAGCTGACCCGAGGCCCAAAGGAGGTTTGTCTCATTTCTTGAGACATGGGAGGGAAAACACCATTGTCAGAGCCATCAGTATTGGAGCATTACAAGCTATTTTTTGTGCCCCAAACTTATTTTGGGTCCGCACATGATGAATTGCATGGAGCGTTAGGGGTTATCCCCTAGTTCGTTATTTATGGAGCCCTCTCACACATTTTGGTACAAAGAGGACACAACATGGCCCCCCAACGTCCCTACATAAGCATGATGTCAACAATTCAGCTAGCATTTGGATTGCTAATTCATAACTTGTGAAAGTTACTTGGTCGGCTTGTGACCAAGGCTTGTATTTTGCACATTTTTATAGTGTTAGGGGCCCTTGGGCTAATAATTCAACCTACTAGGTCTCATATAAATAGAACTTGAGTTCATTTGTATTGGATCATTATCACACTTGGGAATTTCGACCTTCTTGGCAAATTCGCACTTCTTCTTTGGAGAGATTTTGGAGTATCTTGGATGCACTTTGATGTTTGGAGTTCTTTTGTTTCTAAAATCTTTCTTTGAAATTGTCCAATGTAGGTTGGTTCTTGCATATACTATTCATGATATAACATGCAATGAATGTTTCTAGTGATGATATGTTATTTTTCTTCATGAAACTCCATATTCTAATAGTAGGTAATTGTTGAAGGTTGGTAGCTAGGGCATCTACTTTTAACCTCCTTGAAGACAAAATTAGCAAGTCTAAAGCATCTAGGACTGTGAAAATTCCTACACTAAAGGAACCCCTACTGTAGTGAATCTGAATCTACTTCACCTACTTGATTTTTTAACATACATTATCAAGTTATTCTTCTGAATATTGAAGCAAATTACTTCTGCAGCCTACACTAATTAAATATTTCATCTCATGAAACATAAAACTGAGCAAAGAACAAGATACATAAGGACACAGTTATTTTTGGACACAATGGTCCCTGGAAAAACCCAATGCGGGAAAACCGGTGCAACAACTTTGAGGGTTTATTATTATGCAAGAGAAATATCTGAATACAAATCTAGGATGCTCATCTAGCAATTCCTTACAGAGAAAATACTGGCGGAAAATCTGAGTGAGTATTACCTCACTTCACTCAGCAAATTCCAGCTGATCTAGCAACAAAACTGGCTAACCCTGGCTATTTCTGCATTGGCCCTGCGTCAGCCTTTCAGGATTTGCGTCAACCCTATGTCAACTCTTATGCCCTCTGCGTCAACTATCCCGGCTGTTCCGGTAGTTCCGACTGCGTGATAGGCAACTTTCTCCTCTACGCTAGCCCTTTTGGCTTTGCATCAAGACTGTGTGGGCCCAGTCTGGCCTAGCGTCAGCTCTCTCGGTTACTGTGATGCCTCCATAAGCTTCTCTCTTCCTCTCCGTCAGTATTCAAAGGAAAGTCCTTCTCCCAGATTCTCACTACCCCTCTGTTGCAGAATGATCACTTAGTTCGAATTTCTCAACTTCTTAGCCCCATAAATCGAAACTTCAATCTCACAAAGGACACTTAGAAACCCTTTTTCTTTTAGGATTCCTTGATCTTGGGAAATTCTTTTCAAGTAGCACTCCTCAAACCCGAGGTCTAGGTATCCTATTAGCCCTTCTAAGAAAGCCATCATCTTGCTTCTATAGCAGGTAAGCCCATTATCTGAGCCTCTCTTTTAGGAATCACCCCATATCCTATCATTGATCAATCCACTCTTGTGATTCTTCTACCGAGAATCCTGCCATCGGTGAAAGTCCATAAAGAGCAGGGATCTTTAGCTGAGGCGACAATGGGTTATCGCTCCATTGTTGACACTTGGCCTAGTAGTTGATCTATAGGATCCCTTACTAGGACCCTTGCTAGTTTGAGCGGTAACAAGGACCACGCAACCAAAATCAGGATTTCCCATGTAGTGACATTCCTAAAGCTAGTAGCCAATAAAGGAGATCCCATAGGACTAGGATACAATGTTAACCACCAAATTGGACAAGGGGACAAAAGTACAAATCAAGTCCATTCTTTCTACCGAATCCCCCCACTAACCCATGTCCATGAGTGTCCATGATAAGTAAGCAAAGATACTTACCTACATAATGAAAAGTCATACCGTTGAGGTTGAGAGTCCCACCTTCAAACACACGATCATAACAGATGGGCAAGGAATCATAATGGTTGGCTCAAGTGGTGGAGATGGTGGCACATCGACCTATCTGGTGGCCATAAGGGGTTGTTGTCTGCCAGCTGAGGACCATCTAGGAGAAAAATTTCTCCTATGGGTGTCACCCACAAGTGGTGGGTAACAAGTACCAAAACATTAGGGTGGGTCCAAGGCTTCCGGGTGAGAGCCACCAAAGGAGATTTGAGCACTTAAGCAAAGATCTTCAAGCACTGAAAAAGAAGGCCCAAGTGCTTCGAAGTGCCATTTTGGAGCATATTAGTGAACTAGATTGCCTCCAATCATTATGTGTTGAGTCAGCAATCAGGATATCTAGCATTGAGGAACGATTGAAATCCTTAAGGAACAACAAGGAGAGCATATGTTGGGACTTCAGCATAGTTAACTTCAGAGGCACGATGATGGGGCTTACAACATTATTAGCCCACCTCTATGCATTAGACCGAGGGAGGCATAGTTGCTTAGACAGATCATATAGCATGACCAAGTCAGCGGGATAGAGCGACATGAGCTGAGTATGGCACAACATCAGTATGGAGGGCTTGTTCCATCTACAGGAATTTGTGCATTCAATCCCTCCTTCAGGATTAGATGGCAGGAGATCTTGAGTTGGTACCTAGTGGATTGGGCTAAACTTGGGGAGATATTCATCGTCCGAGGAATAGCCCGATAAGAGCTTTCGGACATCGAAGATGTCGGAAGCTCAAGATGGCATTGGGATCCAGGTGGGGCTCTCCATCATTTACCAAGCGAGTAGGGCGACTATGGCATTGACAAGATGATTGAGCCAGTGACCAAGCACTCACATTATTTCACACTCCCATTAGAGTATTAGTCAGTGCTAGTGGCAAGTTGGGCTGACAGAGGAGTGTGTTGAGTTCAGGAGATGAATTGGCACATCATTCATGTGTGGGCTGCAGGGTGGTCAACCTACCCTATCAGGAGTTATTCAGATGCATTAGTATGTCGCCATGCAGGGTGTTATATGGAGACGATGCCCTTGCATTCATGTATGTGGTATAGTAGCCACCGAGGATCAGCATAACAGTGATATCCCGCTTAACATGCGAGGAGTTAGGTTGCTCAAGTCTACCAAGATAGATGAGGAGATATGACTCACATCATGGTAGGTTCACTAGTAGAGTGGCGGATACATTGGCACATGCAGGATACCAAACGATACAGGTTAGTACGACAGTAGGTAGTGGTATCCAGTGGTGCACAAAGATATGTCGCAGAGTTTAGTGTTATGCAAAGGAGTGCAGGGATACGTGGTTGTGTGTTGCACAGTAGTGTATGATGTTGCACAGTGGGATTTTGGAGTATTTCCTCCAGATAGATCTCCTAGCAGGGACATCAAGCATACCATTGGGTTTGGCTTGCCCAAGATCGTTGAGGGCACGGAGGAGCATCTCTTGATCATGCCCCTTGGGACTCACACACCTATTTATCCTCCATATTACCAGTCACAAAGAATTTAGTTGTTGTCCCTTGATGCTCCCAACATGAGCAGTAGGATGCAAGAGGCTCACCTAAGATAGTTGGATGGGACACAATGCATCAGGAGAGAGGCTTCCCAGCCATGGAATATGGTTAGGGCACGCATTCGCAAATGTAGACTTGGGGATGGCCCAATCTACTGCAAATGTAGCATATGCCTCGTCCTTGAGCTTACATTTAGGGAGATGTATGACACACTTTGGGTCAGACATTCCAAGGCATTATGTGAGCAGTAGATACAACAGATGGGCTCCAGGTAGTATCAGGGAATGACAATAAGAGACAGGATGACAAATATCATTGTGGGGTATGGCAAGCGCAGGGCAGTTTAGCCAGCACCAGATTGATTCATGATATATGGTGTCTATATCACACAGGGATCAGAGATGAGGCATGGATGGATTCCAATAGTTGTCAGAACTATGTTGCAGTAGATCTGGCTATGGGATCCGGGGATTCAATTGGTTGATAGATCACTCTATTTTGTGATGAGTAGAATCATGGAAGAAAGTGATCTAGTTCATTCTTGGGTTAACACATGGGAAGTTGTTGAGGCATTCACCATGTGGCAAGGTAGGTTTTCCCTGTTGCTGCTGAGGATCGGGATTAGCTTTGGATGGGTAGGCCTTGACATCATAGAGATGCTTGGGTAGGATATGTTTGGCCTTTACAGATATTTCACCATCATGTTACAAGAGAGGAGGATACGATATGAGAACAATGGGTAGATAGTTATAATCAGAGTGGCGCAACGTCAACATGGTGGTATCCTATTGAGATTAGCATTGGACCCCGACATTACAAGGCTAGGTAGTTCAGCTACCCTTAGGGATGAGTTGTTTTTCGCAAGAGGAAATTAGGCAGATCTTCCATTGGGTTTCAGTTTTACGAAGAGTGTTTCGCTCTCTAGTGATCCACTGATGGCACAGGGCACTTCACCAATATGGCAGGATGATCAGCAAGAGGAGATCATGGAGAGTTCAAGCAGGTGAGGATTCATCTCCACAAGGGTTGGATTGTATCTTCAAGAGTCTACTCTTGAAGTGCATGAGATTCGTTTCTCAGCAGGGCAGCTTCTTGAGGAGTTGACCGGGGTTCCACATGATTAGGGTGCTCTACTTACTGACGATATGCTGAGTATTGTTGGTGACTATGTCTTGTTGGACCGTGAGTAGAGCAAGGGGTGCTTCACATTGAGTAGGATGACTCAGGATCTTGGTATCGAGGGATTCCTTTATGACAGGATAGTGCCCGGATTCGGGGTGACTTAGTGACACATTTGGGACCCCTGTATTGTTTGCAGTGACAATTTGGGTAAGCTTCGAGAGAGCACTTGTTCGAGCATTGCTTGAGAACAAGCAATTATTGGTAGGAAGGACTTTAATATCCCTGATTTTGCGACTGCAAAAGTTACTGAATTTGCCCAATTTTAATGATACTAATAAAAGAGGGAAATATTATTTTATTAGAAAATGATAGCGAAATATTATTTTATTAGGAAATGGAGGCAAATATTATTTTATTAAAAATGGCCACAAAAAGTCACTTAGTGGAGAATGGCCCCACCAGTAAAATAATATTAGAAAAGGGGAATCTAGAAGCTTAAAGAGAATGGAAATTATAAAAGTTCAGTGGACTCATTTGCTAATCATTCTATTCTATCTGATCACTTTTCATTATTGAGGAGAAACTCAAGCGAGTTTCATAACAAGGATTTCAAGTGAAATCCTCACCTTAGTTTCGGTGGATCTTATTGCCACCTTAGCTAGTCTCTTCTTATTCAGTGGACATTATTGCCACCCTAGTTGGATTATTTTTCCAGTGTTATTTCTGAAGATCTAACTGAGTTTGATTCCAAAGGAACCTTGTATTGTGGAGCGAATTTGTCATTGCTGGTGGGCAAACTTCCTCATTGCAAGAGGTTGAAGTTTCAGCTATCCAGTGATACCAAGATGTTTTTGAAGGCCAAATTGCATGAGCATCTTCGGAAATTACTGTGCCAAGGAAGAAGCCGATTTTTCCTTCACCAAAGAGGTAGAGTATTCCTGTAATTTATTGGCTCAAATTTTCCAGTCCAAGAAGGTCACCCTCTATTCCATTGGTGCCGTCATTTTCTATGGTCTGAGTTTTGCTTACCAAGGGTCGAGTTTTCCGCTGTCAGAGAGCCCTGCACATTGACTGAAGTTCTGTCGCTCTTGGAGGATTAGTTTGGTGCTAGAGGACGGGGTCTTTATTATCAAATGGAGGATCAATTTATGTGGGTCGAGTTCAGAAGATTTTAGTGGGCCATGGACTTCTCCCCAAACAGATTTACACCCTTGTACGTGGGCTGAGCATTCCTTATAATCTTCCTTCACATTCAGTGAGTCTTGGGGGACGAGTTCCTGAGTATTTGGGTTGTAGCTGACCGCTGTATGAACTATGGCATTTACTGAGCCTATATGTATCAGATTTGAGACTCACTGCTGTAGCTACTTGTCAAGAAAACACTGTACATTCACTATGGAAAAAGGAAGATGAGTACGCAAATATTTGGAGCCTATGCTTTTGAAGAGTGCCTTGCTGGAATATCTTATTTGTATGGATGATATATCAGAGCCTCCTTGCTGAAGATAATCCCAGGTTCCTCTATCTCTGTGTATTGTAAATTCTGTTTGTGAGTTAATGAGATATCTGATCATATTTAATAAATATCTGTGGTGAGATGTCTATTTGGGTTTCATTTAAGACATATGCAGCTGGTTGAACATTCCTTTAGCATATATATTCAGTACTGTGTTTGTCTTTGGAAATAAGCCTCAAATAGTCACCTACAACACTTCTAGGAAGTTGATATATCTAGCTGATATGAGTAACTAGTGGCTGCCTGTGGAATTTCTGAATACAAGATGGAATTAACATTGCTGGTTTGAAATTTGGTTACATGCTTTTATCACTGTATGTTGATGCACAAGACATATAAATGGAAATTACACCTAACAGCAGTGCACACAATGTGTTTGACAAAATTCCTCACTGGACAAATTTGTTAAAACTCAGAAAACTCAGAAGACATTTTGAGAAACTTACAAGAAGGAATATTACATGCCATAATATTAAGCTAAATATGGGTGTATATTTGTTGGTTAGTCCCATGATTGCAATCTAAATGGTTGGTGTTGATGTTGTATTTGGGTCCAATGGTTACAATCATTGGGAACAGTGGCCCTTAATTTTCAAGATTTTTTCAAAAGATTTTTCTTGGAAGAAAATGAAATTGAGCTTTAGAGGTATCCAAGGGAAACCTAGTAAAGTGATAAGCTCTAATAGCATGACAAAATTTCTTAAGAAGGGACACCAAGGTGTAATTGCACAATTGTGTTCATTACATGTTCAAATATATATATATCCTCTAGTCCAGTAGATCTCCAACAAGTTATCAACAATCATTCTAAGGTATTTGGAGAGATGCCTAAGGGTCTTCCACCTTCCCGAGATCATGACTATGCTATTAATTTGCAACCTAGAAGTGTATCACCTAACATTAGGCCTTACAAGTATCCACATGCATAGAAGAGTGAGATTGAGCATATGGTTCAAGAAATATTAGAGGCAAGCATCATTCAACCTAGCTAGAGCACTTTCTCTTCACCAATGGTGATGGTTATCAAAAAGGATGATTCATGGAATATGTGTCTGATCTAGATTGGATCATTATATGCTTTTAGAGTGGAAAAAGTGGATCTTACTCATAAATGCAACGGGCATTGCATTTCCTTCCTCTTCCTCCTACAATAATATATCAACTATAGTGCTTTGGGACGCAAAGGAATAAATGGTAACGTCTCTAGAGTAATTAGGGTTGACTAAGACAGGTTCTAAGGCTATAAAGTCTTTGATGACAGCATTGAAGGACATTTTGCTTTGATCAACCCACGCAAAGATTGCATTTTTCTTGAGGAGATCATTCGAAGGCTCGATGATTTTGTCAAAATGAGGAATAAATTTCCTTATGAAATTTATCTTCATTCTTATTGCATTTCCTTCCTCTTCCTCCTACAATAATATACCAACTATAGTGCTTTGGGACACAAAGGAATAAATGGTAAAGTCTCTAGAGTAATCAGGGTTGACTAAGACAGGTTCTAAGGCTATACAGTCTTTGATGATAGCATTGAAGGACATTTTGCTTTGATCAACCCATGCAAAGATTGCATTTTTCTTGAGATCATTTGAAGGCTCAATGATTTTGTCAAAATGAGGAATAAATTTCCTTATAAAATTTATCTTCCCGAAGAATGATCACAAGGCCTTTTTATCCTTGGGAGGGAGGATAGATCTTATGGATTGCATTCATGTAGGGTCCACCCACAACAATGCCATCCCTTGACACAACATGCCCCAACAATTTTTCCTTCTCTACTTTGAAAATGGGCTTTTGATTATTTACAAAGATTCCATACTTCCTACATTTGTCAAATATCCTTCTCAAATGATGGATATGTGCATTTCTTCCCTTGGAAAATATAGTCATATCATCTTCATAAATATACATCAACTTTCCAAGCAGGTCCTAAAGGAAAAATCCATAGCTCTTTCGAAGGTAGATTCGACATTTTGGAGACCAAATGGCATTCTTTGGTATTTCCCTAAGGTGTGGTGAAAGTTCAATTGGTCCTCATCTTTGACCATGACTTGGTTGTATCCTATGAATCCATCTAGCATGGACAATACCCCAGCCCCAATAACCCTTTGTAAGAGATTCTCCATGTTAGGAAGACGATAATTGTTTTTCAAACAAGTCTAGTTCAAACCATGGAAATCAACACACAAGCAGCCATCCCCTATTCTTTTTCCTAGTGACTTCAAGGTTGGCTAACTAGGATGAGTGTATGATAGTAGAAATAATCCCAACATCAAACATTTTCTACAGCTACTTTTGGACAAAATAGTGCAATTCTTAGGGTGGATATGTCTCACCGTTTGTCTAATTGATTGAGCATCACCTTTAAAAGGGATAGTATGCTAGATGACATCCTTACTATAGGCTTTTAGGTCTTGGTATGACCAAGAAAACACATCTTTGCACTTTTGGAAAAGTTGCTCAAGATGTTTCCTTTCCTTGGGCATGGTACTCTTTCCTACCTTTCATTTATGGGGATCAGAGCTTATGAAATTTCAATTACATCATCATCTTGCTCCATAGCTTGCTTTTTCTTGGAAGTGTCATCTCTATTGAAGAGGTTTTCTAAAGGAATGATTCCATGAGGAAGGGAGCCCTCAAGGAGATCTTCGAGATTCAACTCTTCAAAGTTGACCTGCTCCTTTGAACACTCATACACACTATACCATAAAGTAGAGGATTTGAGCATCATCATTGAAAACTTACCAGTACTCGATCTTATCGAGAATTGAGGGTCTAAAAAGGATTTCCAAAGTACATTTCCCATGCTTAAACATTCATGATGGTCATAAGGTAGCAGCCACAATAGCTAAGGAATCAACCCAATTGTTCTTATCTTTTGATA
Source organism: Pinus tabuliformis (assembly GCA_031772625.1). Classification (NCBI taxonomy): domain Eukaryota; kingdom Viridiplantae; phylum Streptophyta; class Pinopsida; order Pinales; family Pinaceae; genus Pinus; species Pinus tabuliformis. The sequence goes on along the minus strand of CM062810.1, from coordinate 631,960,949 downwards.
CAACTTCTATGGAGAAGGCCTCAAAATGATTAATTGTATCCCATGCTGCTTTCTCATATCTTCTCAACAATTCACTTTTGGTGGTAAAAATACCCTTCACCCGAGAAACAATTAAATCAAAATCCCCAACAACCTTTAAAAACTTAATTCCTTTGTCCAAGGCAATACACAATCCTAAACATAGGGATTCATACTCTACAATGTTATTAGTGCATCCAAACTCAAGCCTAAAAGAGAAGAAAAATTTGCATAGCTTAGATGGTGTAAGGAGGATCACTCTTGCTCCAAACCCAATTTTAGCACAAGTTCCATCAAAATAAAAGGTCCATACCTTAACACGTTCAACTTCTTATGGGATTGAATTGGCTAAGAGTGAAATATAATTGAACTCTTCATCTCTACAGATGTCGCCCATATAGCACAACACCTCAATTTGAGGCCACATGGCTGGATCCCTATAGAGAATGGTGAAAGAACCTTTACCCATAGGATTTCTAGCATAATATAAGTCCATTTGGATAGGTTCCAATGAAACTTGTAGACCAATCCCTAAATAGGAGCATCCCCCATGATTCTGGGATGTCAATAACTACCACATCCATAGTGATGGGTACATCATGATCCCAAATACGAACACTTTAGATTCTCAATAACTCTACAGACTTTAATTTCCCTTGAATCAATCCAACACACATTTATGTATGGTTGAGACACTTTTAGCCTAATCTTTTCATGACCTATAAGGACATTACATTAGTGGAGGCACCAAAATCCAATGTACAATTATGAACGAGAAGCCTATTGACAATTAGGATTATGAAGAAAGAGGGGTATCCATCATCTTGGTTGTGGGTATGCAATATTGTGGGGGGATCAGGCTTATGTTCCTATAGGATTACTTGGCGGGACATTCCTAGGAGGAAAAGTTAATTACTTCAATTGTATTGTACATTCCCTCATTGGTATGCAATATTTGAGGAGTTACTCTTTTGACTATTTGGTTGGAATTTACAACAAAAATTTCACCTAGAATTGAATATTGATGCTTTCCCATGGTAAGCCATTATAAAGGGTTGGCTTCAAGGTTATCAACACACTCTTTTACAAGCACTAAGCTAGTAGGAGACTTGTTTTGTAGGAAGAAAGAAAGAGGTCTATCAAAATCTCCAACATACATTGAGAGGACAAGATCTACGAATGGTTTTAGGTTTTCCAAGATAGCCCCTAATAATTCATCAAACCTTTAATTGAAGGTTCTAACATCTTCAATATCTTCCTTTCTATGGTAAAGGAAAAAGGTGGATAGATTAGATGGGTTCTCCCAAATCCCCCATATCTAATGTCATGTACCCATTTTTATTTTCCTTTATAGTACAACCAGGGTGGATTTCTAGGGCATCGATGGTCAGGTCATGGGAGCATGTTTGTGTCATCAGGGGTTATAGGGGAGTTTCGAGGAGTTTTTATGGGATTTGATGGCATTTGCTTGGCATATTCCATCATCCGCACAGTTTGCGTTTCATTTTGTTGCATTCCGACAACTTTCAAAAAATAGCATTATTATGGGGATTATTGTCCACAATTTTGTCAGCAATCCGAGAAAGCAGTGTACAAGGAAGTGGAGAAAATTTTTCAGAGATCAAATTCATCTACCAACATGAAGTTATTATTGTAAACCCATTTCTGGAAGGTCATTGTAAATGATGTTAGTATGACCATTTAATTATGTAATAACACCTAGGTAAGCCATTGATTTATCAAAGGATTTCATCCTAGGAATTTTTTTAACCTCCCCAAATTATGTGTGTTTGTAAACACCCCAAATCGGCAGAGTTTTTCTTCCAGCTATAACCCTAAAGCTAGGGTGGAATTCGTTGACAATGTCTTAGGTGAGTCCTAGTTTTTATCGAGTCCATTGTAAAAGTGTGTTCAGGAATAATTCTAGTGCATGGTGCCTCGCAATCAGAAACCATGGCTAAATAATTTAATTATAAGCACACTTGGTTTCATACTATATCATGTTGTGTCGTAGAATTTGGTAAATTATTGAGGGTAGGTGTTTTCCCCCTTTCAAGGGTTGAATTGTAAATATTTTGATGTAAAAATATTTTAGTGCGTAGTCCCTCTTAGTCATTAATTAATTTTTTTGGCAAAATTAAATAAAAAATCCTAAGCCAGAAAATTAATTAATTTTGAGTCAAAAAATAATTATAGATAAATTAATTTCTCTCCAAGTTGAAAATACTCAAATATCCGTGGGTCAAAAAGAAGTCAAATTTTGGAGGTCCTCCACCAAGGGAAAATGGATATTTTAAGAAATTTTAGCCTTGGACCTTTTTTTTTTTTTTTTTGTAAGTCAGCATTTGTATTAAAAGGAAAATATGGTACAAAACTTCTGCAACTGCAGATAACAGGCCGCTAAACAGCAAGCCAAGCTTCAGGAGACTAAAAAGAATAGACGGCCCACCACGCAGGGCGTCATAGAACCACAAGACTGAAAGGGCAGCCGGAAAGGAAAAATATCCACCTCGGCTCCCAAGAGAAGAAAAGACAAGAGCAGAGCTGAACTAACAGAAACCAGAAGAAGAAGGAAACACGGTCAAAACCAAAGATTTTACACAACGAGGGTGGAATCATTTGGTCGACCTTTTTTCCCTTTCTTTTTACCTACTTTGACCCAACCACTTGGACTCTGTTGGTCTGGCATGATCTGTAGACTGCGTTGGGCTGAGGGCAAAAGCTCCTTGTCTGAATCCGAAGGAGAAGACTCATGAGTTCGTTTCTGAGATATAGGAGGGACTGTGGCTTCTTCATGACAAACCGAGGTTGAAAGCTGTGCTGGCATTTCGTCCCTGACTTCCTCATCTTCCTCCTCGTCCTCTTCATCTGAGCTGGAAAAGACATCCATTGGGGGAGGATCATGAGGTTTCCAGCTTTTGGATTTTGGCTTAGAATTGGCCTTCTTTTTTTGGGTGGGCATTGAAGGACACGAACTTTGAAGGTGCCCTGTGAGATGACAATTTCGGCATCGAAAGGCTGTATTCTCGAAATCCAGGGATTGAGTCCAGTGGAAGTCAATTTGAGCCTTGGACCTTGGTCATTAAGTCAAAGACAATTTTTTTGAGGAAATTAATCCAAAATATTAATTTTTGGATCAATAAAAATTGTTTTTAAGAGAAATTCGAATTTTTCCTAAAAATAAAAATTTGGCAGTGGAGATTAAAAGATGATCAAGTTATTTTCGACGGTCGAGATTATTTTGACAAGGATAAAGCCAACTAGTTGTTATTTTCCACTTGGAGGGGTTTTCTCTATATAAGGAAGCTTCTATTTCCCATCTTTAGATGTGGTGACTTTGTAATGTTGGTATTGAGATATTGCTCTATTGGGAACACTTTTCCTCATAATAAAAAGGATTTGGGGTTCAGTTCATGGTGTTCTTCTATCTGTTGATCTGTGGTATCTATTCGGTGTGTTGATCTTCTATATTGTGCTAAAATTATTTAACTGTTATTTCATTTGTCAGTGATAACATTATATTGGTACGAGCTATCTTAGGTGATCTGGTTCACCATACGATCTAACAATTTATCATAAGATTTGATAGAGATTTACAAGTATGCTAGCCCTTGGGCTCCAAGTTCACAGACTGTGGGGAAGAGCCAACCTTGTTTGGGCTCTAAGCTTTCATTGTGGTAAATTATTTTGCAAAAGGGTTTTGGCTGGTCTATCTTTCGAAATCATTCATCCATAAAATTTATTTAAATATTTTTTTTCAAAATTTTATTTGATCTTGGGCTAAAAAGATTTAACATGCTAATGAGAGCTAAAAAAATTATCTTGTAAATATTTGTAAAACTATTTTCTAACCCTCGTTTTATTTTGTAGCACTTTGGGTTTTTGGGGTTTTGGAATTTTTTTATACATTTGGGGTTTTGGAATTCTTTCATTCATTTTTGCAGGTGGATCCTCAAGCCCAAAGGAAATCGAAGAATTTTGTGGAGGATAAAACCCTAGAGCTAGGGTTTTAAGGGTTTCACCCTTCCAAGTGAGACGGCCAACTCTCTCAAGCAATTGTTGGGTTTTTGAGGTTGATCTAGGCCTAGGAAGGCAAGATCTACCCTCTAGACCTCATCCAAGCTCAACATCTAGCCAAGAAAGGAAGATGCTCGCTCTTAAGGAAGTGAATTTCGGCAATTTATGGTAAATTTTTTGTGATTGCGGGGTTCTAAAATTTTTTTAAGGCATCCCCTCTTCCAGCCTATCTGTAGCCTTTTCTCCCTCTGCGTCAACCTTTTTCTCCTTGTTTGGGTGAGCTGTACGCCATTTTGAACTTGTTCCCTAGGGCTGCAGGCCCTTAGGGCCTTGATCCCTTGTCATCAGCCCTTCTAAGGCTCTCGGTTGGCCCTTTTAGGGCCTTAGCCCCTAGCCGCAACCCCTTGTGGGGCTTTTCTCCTAGCTGCAGGCCATTTTTGGCTTTACCGTGGCCTCCAATAGGCCTCTAGCCCTATCAACCCCCATCTTTGGCCTCTTTTCCCCGAGTCGTGGCCTCTTCTAGTCTCTCTTGGCCTATCATTTCCCTCCTTGGCCTTTTTAGCCTCATCGTTGGCCTTCTTCTAGCCCTAGTTTCCCCTTCTTTGCCCTTATTCAGCCATTATTCAGTCATTGAGTTAGTTTGCATTAGCATTTTATCTCTAAAATTTGGTTTTGCAGTGATTTTGGAGCTAACTTGGTTCATTGGAAGCCAAATTAGTCATTTACAAGGCCATTAGGCCTCGTGGTTTGCCCTTTAATCCTCAGTGTCATCACTGTTTTCATCTTGAATTCCGAAGCATTTTATGAAAGTAGTGTATTCAGGGCATAACTACATATAAATCAAGCCTAAATTCACTAATCTTTCATCTAAGATAAATAAACATTGGTATAATGCTTCATTGATTGCATATAAGTTAACTTTTTAGGGCTGTTGGGTAAATTTAAGATCTGATATGTTTGCTATAGCCATCTAAAAACACCTACAGCAGTGGTAAAATAGCATAACAGCAGCATAATAATTAAATTGTAGCATATTTCATCATTGGTAAATCATTTGCACTCATTGGGCTTGCATTTCTTGGCATATCTTGTCATTTCTTGAAGGTTGTCATAAAAAGCAGATGTCTGATATATGTTGCATAAGGTCTGATATAAACATAGCAATGGTGTCAAAAGTTGTTGACAGTCACCTCCTTTCATTTGGCATTTGTTTTTTGCATCCTTGTGCATCTTGAATAAGTGTTTGTTAGTAAAATTTGGCATTTTCCTTACTTTTGTAATCATCATCCTTTTGGCTGCCAGCTCATTGCATCCATTGCACTTTGCATCTCATTGCATTCTTGCACTCATGAATATCACTATTTGCATTCTCATTGACAAACTTAAGTGTTCTAAAAAGGCTAATCGAATCGGTAATTGTTGGATAAGATTGGTTTATTGCTCTAGAAAATAACATTGTTGATTAATGCTCTCTTTTTCTCTCATTATTGTGACATTTGTCTTTGAGGAAGTTTTTTACTTGTCATTGCTATCACATTGCTAAAGAAGTGGGTAATTGATAATTGGTTATATTGCCTCTTGTGGATTGCATCTAAGTTTATAATCTTGCTAATCAAATCACTCTTAAAGCACTTAAATTGGCAATCATAATCATGATAAGAGTAATCTTTAAGTAATCTAAAAATTTGCTACTTGTGTTCATCTAATTGGCATTGTTGAAAGAAGCATTGGATTTATGGTTACGAGCAATTGTCTATTTGAGATCTTAGCAACATTTTGGCGTCATTTATTTGTTTCATTGAGCACTTTCTTGTGGTGAAGATTGTCATTTTACATTGTTAAGTACTTCATTGTTTTAAATTGAACATCATTGTAATTTATCTCGAAGTACTTAAGATCCCTTGAAATCTTCACCTAAAGATAACCACTCATATTTTGCACTTGCATTCTAGGATGCCTTGCACTAATCAATTTACCTTCAATAATAAGCTTGGTTAATAGAAAGATAGGACCACCTTTCTCACCTAGCGTGCGAAGCTTAGACCCTCTTTTGTGATTAACATGGTGACCTTGCATTCATCAGAGCCATAGTCTCTGCAGCACTGGAGGCATCGGGTGGTTAGAACTCCAAGAGAAGTATCATTAATATAGCCTTTGCTATCTTCACCTGGGTTTATCTCTCACAACCTGCATGCACTAGAGACTAGCTTCAAAATAGTTGAGAGGAAGGATTCACTTAGAATATGCATCTAATTTAAAATAAACCAAGATCTTGCATTCCACTTAGAATAGGCATCTAATTTAAAATAAACAAAGATTTTGCATTCCACTTAGTTTCAAGTGTTGCATTTCATATAGGATAGTGAAGCATCCTAAAGCAACAACTGTTCATCCGGTGACTTGGTAGATAATTCACATAAAGAAAGTATTTTGACTCCATTTAAGGCACTAGTCTTCCAAAGTGATATAATCTAATCAATAAACTTGCTAAACTAACCAGGTTGCTAGGCCATTCAGTTGTGTCTCCCGGACTCGTTGGTTGTCCACGGTTTTTCATCTTCATATCTCGTAGGGACTATCCCCCATAGCCTGTTGTTGGGAGACAGCTAGAACCGAGAGGACAGGGATCAAAGTGTCGGCCCCCGCCTTGATCGTTGTCGCATCTTGCTTGTACAACTTGAGCGACAACAGGACCTAACTTAATTAATTATGCTCGAGGTGGGCATTTCGGGAAGATTATTTGATGGGACACCTCAGTGTAATAGCGCATTGGAACTAGAATGAGAATATCTATAGGATGGGATGCTAAGAAGTGACTTCCAATGGCCAGAGAGAATATGGTGGGCAATTTACCATTTTCCTTAATTAAAAATTACTTTAATTAGCCATTTAATTAAAGATAAATAATTAATTAGAGGAAAAGACCCAAAAGTGACTTAAGTGAAATAAAATAAGATAAAAGCGTCACTTAAGATAAAGTCAATGGAGGACCTTCTAGAATAATAATAAAATAATAAAATAAGACGCTTCTAGAGGCTTGGAGATCTATCCATCAGATCTATAAAAGAGAAGGAGGAGGTCATTTGGAGACATCTTGGTTTGGAGCTTTGTCTTTCATATAAATCAGAGAATTCATTTCTCTGCTATAGTAGCCCTAGGACAAAAACCCTCGAGTGATTCAATGAGAGTAGGTGAGAACCCAGCTCTCTCCCTTGGTGAATCCACTCAGGATTCACAGGTTGCAGCCTATTGATTGGTTAGTTCAGTTTTGGAGGCCCATTGCAGTGTTGGAGCAGATTTCTTTTGGTGGCCAGTCTCTCAACCATTACCAATTTTATATGTACTCTTTTATTTAATAAAATAAGGCTAAGCTCTTTTGCATATTTGTCGTGTTTATTCTTCATTTGCAGAATATATTTCCAGTTTGCTATTGATTATGTAGTTCAAAATTGTGTTCATGGTTTATTTAAATTGACAGCTAAATTTTCTACAAAAATTATATTTCGAATGTTACAGTGGTACCAGCGCTGGTATTCCTGCCATATTGAAAGTTTGTTGCAAATCAATTTCGATGAAAGATCGTGATCAAGGGTTTAAGCCAAAATCACTGAAAATGCCATCATTTATAAAGTATTCGACAATTTTAATTATTGGGCAAAAGAGCTTGAGCCAAAGTGGGCATTATTGGTCGAAATGTTAATGGGGTCATAAAATGTTTGAAAGGTGTTCAATTTGAAATGTTTATTTTAAGGGCCAACCCTTCTTATGTGAATGCCAAGTTTAAAATTTCCAAAGGCGAAGTTCATAAAATTTTGGTGGCCGTCGAAGGTTTTCAAGTGGGTCATGGAGTAAATTGTTAGAGGTCATATTAAAATCAAATTCATAAAAGCGGCCAAATCAAGCCAAATATCCATTAAATGTGAGCATAAAGGTAGACTTTATAATTCATAACAACAGATGGATTAATATTCAGTAGGGGCTTCTGGTCACAAACTTGCTACAGTGTTGTTGCTACAGTTGCTGTTACTACAGTGCCGCGCACTCCGCGGGCTATGCTGCTGTCACTTTTTCTGCTAACTTGGCTTTGCTGTGTCTCTTCGATTGTCTCTGATTACTGACTCCTGGTGAACCAGTGGTGAACCTACTCAGAACTTTCACGCTCTCACGGCCCCAACAACGGCTTCCTCGCCTAACAACGGCCTTGGCTTCCCTTCGTTCTTTTGGCAAACTTCCTGCAAACTTTGGATGTAAGCTTCAGAGATAACTACTACCACAGCAGACATTATATATGCGCAAAGTATTCAGATGCAGAATGGTATACTCATTTTATTTCAGAATGGATAAAGCTTTTTACAGAGAGATTCTTTACAGAGATTGACTATCTTCGCATTTATCGGACTGTATGTTGTTCGCAAGGAACAAGCAATACCGAAGGCTACCTAGCGATAGATAGGCTCTGCCTCAGAATACGACTCAACTCATATACAGACTGGACGACTCTCTAAATGATTCGGCCACTTTAGGTTCTCACCAGTGCCGAGCACACTGATGCGCAGGCTCCCAAATCACCTAAGGACTTGAGTTCTTCTCGTGTTGCAAGCAGATCAGACAGATTGTCTGCAGATGCAGAGCAGGAGAGGCACTCGACTAGACTCAAACACACAAAGACTCAGACTCACTCCAAATGCGAATGCCTTAGCAATGAGCCTTACCCTCCTTATATAGGAAGAGAGGGGGGACAAGCATTACTGTGGATCATCTGTGATCTGACCTAAAGGTAGACAGAATCATTACCTTTTGGTGATGCCAGGGCAACATCCGCACAAAGATTCCAATCCGGGTGGATGGAATTATTGCTTTCGGGTAATGCCAGGGCATCATCCGTCCAGCAGATCCTTGTCCAAAAAAGTAAATCTTACGGAAAAGATTCTTCTCAGTACAAAGCTCATGAGAAGATTATGAAATCGACAAAACAAAGTGGATGCTTTTCTGAAAGCCCACGGGAAAGATTATTTACACAGTGGAAGCTTTATTACAGCAAAGCCCACGAAAAATCTGGTCACAATTAAGCCCTTGTGACTAGTACTCGTATTTACAATATGGATACTTTTAATGGAAAGCCCATGAGAACCATCAAAATACTGTTAATCCAGGGAATCTATCTCTTTTATACAACATTTTGTCCCAGGCTTTTGTATAGATCCTGCGGACAATCATTGGTTTTCCTAATACAATCTGGTATTGGTCTTTGGTTAATACAAGCCATTCCATGTGTTCTCTCATATATTCTTCCAGGGAATTATTATAGGGAGATGACTTGTAGGTTGTCCACTCACCCTCTTTAACAGTTCTATAAATGGGATGAATGCATTCTGCAAGGTTTTGCTGATTACATAATTTACAATGGGTTTTGTAATATTTTTCATGCCATACTGGGTCCATTGTGGTTCTGCTTATACCATAATCAGTCCACCAGTGTCTGAACCATTTACACTGTTGATATCCTTGATAATGACCAATGGTGCTGAATTTTAACTTGGTGTAGTGGGTTCCTACCTTATCATCAACGTTCGGGAAGTCCCACCAGAGCTGCTTGCAGTCTGCAAAGTCGTACACTGTATCGGGAAAAATGATCTTGGGATCATTTCTTGGCCATCTAGCAGCAGGTTGAGTTCTGACGTGTCCTGGCTCGTTCCAAAGATCTCTTGTCCTATAGATGCAAACGTATCTTTCATATATTCCTGTGTTGGATCCACCATGATACCAAATAATGGCAATGTCATGAAAATTTTGCTCCAATGCCCGTTGTGCAATGTCAGCATCTCGCCTTGCTTTGTCATATATCATATCATGAATCCACTTGCCTCCTTTAGGGTACACTTTTCTTTCTGGGACAAAGTGTTGGATATCAGTATGAAGCTGCAAGTTGGCATCCAAGACCTTTGGGTTTCTCAGCTGCCAAGTGGGTCTCCAGTTTCTCTTATAGGTCTCCCAATCTTGGTTGTCCGGGATCGTCCTTAAGACTTCTTGTTTCTAGTGTTGGTCCCATTCAGTGATGATCATCATGACATGATTTCTTGGTTCAATGTATTCTCTGCTTAAAAAATTAGGGAGATTGTTGTCTTTTCCTTTAATGTGCTCTACCTGAAAATCAAAGTTTGCAAAAAGAGCTTGCCATTTGGCAAACTTGGCTTCTTCGGCCTTTTTGATGTCTTTTGTTAAGACCTTCTGCAAAGCAGATGCATCAGTTCTTAATAAAAAAGGTTTATTAATAAGATAAACTTCAAACTTACTGATGCAATTCCATGCTGCCTTGACCTCTTTCTCTATTGTGGAGTAATTTAATTCGGCTGGATTCCATACTCCAGAAGCAAACTAAACAACTTGTTCATCTTTTCCAATTTTTTGCTTCAAAACTCCACCCCAACCAATATTACTTGCATCTGATTCAACAATTTTATATGCAAGATTATCAGCAACATACAGAATAGGCAATGATTTTACCTTTGCTTTGATGTTCTGGACTGCTCTTGTATGGACTTCTGTCCATTCTGGAGGATTCTTCTTTAGCCGTTTGTTCAATATCCTTCTGTCGCTGGCACAGTCCTGGTAAAAATTGCTGACATAGTTGAGGCAACCTAAGAATCTTTGCAATTGGTTCTTATCTGTTATGACATCTGGAAACTTGTCTGCAAACTCTAAAGCATGTTTCTGTAGAGATATCTGCCTGTTGCAGATTGTATGACCCAAAAATTTGATAGTGGTCTGAAAGATCTCTATCTTCTTTTTGCTAAGCACTAGACCATTGTGCTTAACTAAATTCTTAAATATATTTACATGCTTAAAATGATCATGAATGGTTTTGGAGAAAATTAGTACATCATCAATATATACAATTAGCCAGTCAAAGTATGGCTTGAAAATACTATCCATTACCTTTTGAAATTTTGATGGCGCGTTCTTGAGCCCAAAAGGCATGACATTCCATTCAATGTCCTGCTGGTATGCTGAAGGCATTTTTGAACTTATCTTTTTCAGCAACGGCCACTTGCCAAAAACCTGCTTTTAGGTCAAACTTGGAAAAAATCTTGGCGCCAGCTATCCTCCTGATCAAATCTCTTTTGTGTGGAATTGGATAGGTGTCATCAGCTAGGACTGAATTTAGAGGCTTGTAATTAATAACCAATCTCGGAATGCCTCTAATTTGTTCAGCTCTCTTATTTACATAGAACCCATAACAGTTCCAAGGACTGTCGGATTCTCTGATCAATCCTCTGCTGAGGAGCTACTGAATTTCTCTCTCGCAGAGATTTCTGTATTCTTGGCTCATCGGAATAGCTCTGCTCTTACAAGGTTTACCAGCAAATCCTTCCTTGTAAGGGAGTTCGACTGTGTGCTACTTCCTGTGCCAAAAGGCATTCGGTTCTTCTGAGCAGCATTCTTCTTCTAATTGTTTCTTCAATTCTCCAATTTTGTTTTTGACCTGGAGTGATTTAAGTTGTTCTTCTACTCTCAGAGTTGATTTCAGATCTTTTAGATCTGTCAGTCTAGCTTCGGCTTTATCTAGATCTTGTACAGTGTGTACCATTGTAGAAATTCTAGGATTGGAGATATATGGAAGTTCAATTTTCTTTCTTGTCCCTTTTGAAGTGGGGACAGATATAAAATATCCAGCTTTGCCTCCTTTGAGTCTGAGTGACCCATGAGGTTCTACTGCTGCAAGAAAGACATTACCAAGTATGCAGTCTACTGGAATGTCAGCTACTGCAAATTTCAAATAAACACAGTGGCTATCAAAACAAACAAATGCCTTGGGTACTTCATATCGGAGCTTTTTATTGCCCAATCCTACCACTTCTCTTTCTGCAGTCACCCAATATTTTGTTGGGATATTTTTCATATTCAGGATGTTAATATCTGCTCCTGAATCAATAAGAGCAATCATTTCAAACATTTGCCCCTTTATGCAGATATTTATTAGGACATGATGCTGTTGGTATGAAATGATTAATAACCGCATATCTCTGAATCCAAAATTTGGATCCTTCATACCTTCAGCAATTTGAACCTCTTGATTACTGTTGTATGAAGCAGTATTCCATGGCTGATCATCACCTTCTTCTTTTGCCATCTGTTTTCCTTTTTGTATTTCTGCAACTTGAGCTTTTATTGCAGAAATTTATGTCTTGAGATTATGTATCTCTCGACTGACTTCTCCTAGAGTAAGTTATCTTACTCTATCATGCTTCTGCTGATGCCTTTGGAATGATTTTGTATTTCGTTCATATGAAGCATCAACAAATAGAGACTTCTTACCTGAACTGTTTGAAGCTTTTGCTTTGAGCTAATCCATGAAGGCTTCAGTCAGGCGATTTTTCATTTCTCCATCCTCCATAGCTCGAATCTAGGATAGAATCTTTAATTCTTCTTCTTCTGTAGCGGCCATGAGGACTTTCTCTTTCTGGGGCTTAGGCTTTTCCGCTTCTTCATTACTAGACTCACTGAAATATTCAGAATCAGAATTATATTGTATTTGACAAGCACAGTCTTTAGAGTCAGAACATGAACAATCTGAAGAACCAAAATCTGAATATTTTTCCATATAAGCATTGAGTTCTTCTGCAAAGGAAGAATTGAAAGAATCATAGGAAGATTCTTCTATCTGATGTTGCTTAGCTATGTCTCTGATTGTGACATTTGGGCAGCGCTTTGTAGTATGTGCATGAGAGCCACATTTCATGCACACTATTGGTCTTCTTCCTTCTTGCTTTACTTGCTTGTTTCTTTGGGCAAAGGCTTGGGATTTCTTGCCTTTGTTTAGCTTTGACTCTTCGCCTTCTGGACATCTGGAGGAAGTGTGTCCAGTTTTTCCACATAACCAGCAAGTAATTTTATTCCATTTTTCCTGCTTAGTGGTGTGCAGGTGAATATCAGAGGGATTATAGTAGTGTGTTCTGGGGACATACTTATAATACCCTCTCTTTGTTCTGGAGGTTTGGCCTTGCCTTGGCTTTGAATATCTCTTTTTAGTCTTTGGATAATTTCTTCGGTTTTTATAGAAAGTTTCTTTAAACTCTCTTTTGGCTCTTTTCTTAGCCTTCTTTAGTTTTACCAGAGGATCATCCAATGTTAATCCATACTTGCTGCATATGGATTTTCTGTCAGGCAATCTAGAAAGTTTTTCCAGAGACTTATTTACCTTTGAGCTAGTACAAAGACTGACCAATGTCTTTGTAATGAGAGCATAAATCTCTCCCCATGTATATGACTCAAAAGGTAATTGAAAGACTTCTTGCATTCTTATATAATCAACAAATTTAGATGGCAGAGCTGCAAGATATACCTGTTTCCATAACAGGTTCTTTGAGTCTTTGACTTCATATATCCTCTGCATCCAGTCCCTGTGGAAGTCATCATATTGAGACATTTTATGGCACTTTAAATTCATCAAAATAACTTCATTTTTATCAGCAATTTCTGTTTCACTTCCACACCAATGTTCCAGAATCATTGATGTTAGTGCTCCTATCATGTTACTGATAACTGAGCCATCAAGATTATGTATCACATCTCCTTTCTCATCTTTAAGCACTTCTGCTTCCATTGTGTCTATGAGCTTTGGAGATGATTCTGTCTCCCACCACCTGAGGAGTGTTCCTGTAAAACACTGAATAATAGTCCTGCAAGCATCTATTTCAGATTTTCCCCTGAGACACATGAGCTTATATTCTGTATACATCATGTCAATCATTTGGCGTATTTGGCCAACACTCATGTTATCTATATTCCACTCTCTGTGGGAATCTGCAAAGAATGTGTGTGCTTCAAGAAGTTTTCCTTTTCCTTCTATGTCAGGTGTTGGATATCTGGTGAACCTATGTTCAAGAGGTTCATATATAGGAAAGATTTGTGTATCCTGGTCTTTGTGTTCTTTCCTTTCATCTGATTCTTCATCCTTGAACAAGGATGCTATTGTGATTTTATTTGTAGCCTCAGTATCAGAAGATGACCTGGCTACCTCCTTAGGAAATAATGCAGGAAACCTGTCCACAGATTTCACAGGATCCTGGATTCTTATGCTTCTTTTTACAAGAAAGGAGTTTGGAACTGGTTTCTCAGTTTTAGACAGATTCAACTTTTCAACTTTGTCTGTTAAACCAGTTATAAGCTGTTTAGTTGTATCCAAATGATCAACTAACTTTTCTTCGACTCCTTCTATTTTATTCAAAGAATCTCTTGCATAAGAATGAATCATACTAGATTCAAACTGTACATTGTTCAAACATTTATTTACATCATTAATTGATACTTGGACAGTATCAATTTGTTCCTTTACTTCTATTGATTTTGCAACATTCATCTCTAAGCCTTTTACTGCAGTATTTGTCCAGTTCAGCTGTTCACTGGCTTTCTGTATCCGACCATCAATGCCTAAAGCATTGTCATCTTTCTGGACCAAAGGGATAGCTTTGGCTGCATTTTGATTTTCTCCTATGACAATTCCTTTGTAAGGAGGAAAGGTCGTAGGGGTTTCAACTTTAGACCCGTCTAATGCAGTCCAAGCATGCTTGCTTGCTGAGGTACTGATTGAACCAGTGAAGACATTTAATGGGGCAATATTATCTTTCCATGAATAGAAAGATATCCAGGTGTTATTCATCTCCATATAGTGTTTCCAATCTTCAGCAAACTGTTTTTTCTCTATGGGTGTATATTTCTGGTCAAACTCATCTGCTTGAGGATTAGTGTACAGATCCCAATTTAACATGGCTTTCATCCATTGGGCACTAATCTCGGATTTCAAGCATCCATCCATAAGAGAGAAAAACTTATGTATTTCCATTACTACAGGCTTTTTACAGTCAGAAGGAACAGGGCGAAATCTGCAATCTGGAATCAGGCCATGGGCCTGCTCAAGGTATCCCAACCCATATCTGGGCTTGGCTGGTCTCATTGAACACATCATTTCAGTCATTCTTGGATGTTCTCCTTCTATGGTAACAATTTCATGCATCATGAGCACATGATCAGCATCCGGTTCATGTGGGAAAGGGATGTCTGAGCATTTTGGATTTGGGCATGAATTTACAGATGTGGAAGGTGGAGCTATACCAGTCCTGGGATTATGGTTTGTATGGATTTCAGATTCTACTAGAGTAAGCAGATTTACATGTTCTTGGCAATCTGGACATTTTACTTCTAAAGAACAATAATTTACAAGCTGGGCTAATTCATACAAAGAATTATGTCTACAAGAAGATGAAGTAGAACAAGTTGTATCTATTGTGGAAGGATCTCTGTAATACTTGGATTGTTTACAGGCTAACTCTATACCTCGTCTGTTAATGGTAGATCTTCTGGGGAATGATATAACTGCAGAAGTCATATTTTCTGAAATATCAGCGGAGGTAATATTCTTCGGAATGAGAGGCTTAGGATTATTTACAACCCAGTGTTCTAGAAACGTCAAGTCTTCCCATCGGATGGTCTGATGCTCAATTTTTTGGTTCTTTGCATCAGTGAGGACAACTATACTTGACTTTGAGTCTCGGCTGGGTGTATGGCGGATGGCTGGCCAAAGGGTATTGGTGTGACGAAAACAGCCTTTGGTCTGGATGGCAATATTATTTCTCTTCTTTTTCATATCGAAACCTGTAGTTTGGATTTGGAGTTGGAGGATTTGGTCTATGGTTTCATCAAAAGTATATACAGAGAAATTTGGGTAACAGTCAAAGTAGACTGGGCCATCTGAAAGAGGAGCAACAATCCCGCCTATTAAGGACTCTGTATACTTATTGTGCGTCATATCTCTGATTCACCTGCACACCACTAAGTAGGAAAAATTGAATAAAATTACTTGCTGGTTATGTGGAAAAACTGGACACACTTCCTCCAGATGTCTAGAAGGTGAAGAGTCAAAGCTAAACAAAGGCAAGAAATCCCAAGCCTTGCCCAAAGAAACAAGCAAGTAAAGCAAGAAGGAAGAAGACCAATAGTGTGCATGAAATGTGGCTCTCATGCACATACTATAGAGCGCTGCCCAAATGTCACAATCAGAGACATAGCTCAGCAACATCAGATAGAAGAATCTTCCTATGATTCTTCCAGTTCTTCCTCTGCAAAAGAACTTAATGCTTATATGGAAAAATATTCAGATTTTGGTTCTTCAGATTGTTCATGTTCTGACTCTGAAGACTATGCTTGTCAAATACAATATAATTCTGATTCTGAATATTTCAGTGAGTCTAGTAATGAAGAAGGGGAAAAGCCTAAGCCCCAGAAAGATAAAGTCCTCATGGCCACTACAGAAGAAGAAGAACTAAAGATTCTATCCCAGATTCGAGCTATGGAGGATGGAGAAATGAAAAATCGCCTAACTGAAGCCTTCATGGATCATCTCAAAGCAAAAGCTTCAAACAGTTCAGGTAAGAAGTCTCTATTTGTTGATGCTTCATATGAACGAAATACAAAATCATTCCAAAGGCATCAGCAGAAGCCTGATAGAGTAAGATCACTTACTCTAGGAGAAGTCAGTCGAGAGATACATAATCTCAAGACAGAAATTTCTGCAATAAAAGCTCAAGTTGCAGAAATACAAAAAGAAAAACAGATGGCAAAAGAAGAAGGTGATGATCAGCCATGGAATACTGCTTCATACAATAGTAATCAAGAGGTTCAAATTGCTGAAGGTATGAAGGATCCAAATTTTGGATTCAGAGATATGCGGTTATTAACCATTTCATACCAACAGCATCATGTCCTGATAAATATCTGCATAAAGGGGCAAATGTTTGAAATGATTGCTCTTATTGATTCAGGAGCAGATATTAACATCCTAAATATGAAAAATATCCCAGCAAAATATTGGGTGACTGCAGAAAGAGAAGTGGTAGGATTGGGCAATAAAAAGCTCCGATATGAAGTACCCAAGGCATCTGTTTGTTTTGATAGCCATTGTGTTTATTTGAAATTTGCAGTAGCTGACATTCCAGTAGACTGCATACTTGGTAATGTCTTTCTTGTAGCAGTGGAACCTCATGGGTCACTCAGACTCAAAGGAGGCAAAGCTGGATATTTCATATCTGTCCCCACTTCAAAAGGGACAAAAAAGAAAATTGAACTTCCATATATCTCCAATCTTAGAATTTCTACAATGGTACACACTGTACAAGATCTGGATAAAGCCGAAGCTAGACTGACAGATCTAAAAGATCTGAAATCAACTCTGAGAATAGAAGAACATCTTAAATCACTCCAGGTCAAAAACATAATTGGAGAATTGAAGAAACAATTAGAAGAAGAATGCTGCTCAGAAGAACTGAATGCCTTTTGGCACAGGAAGCACCACACAGTCGAACTCCCTTACAAGGAAGGATTTGCTGATAAACCTTGTAAGAGCAGACCTATTCCGATGAGCCAAGAATACAGAAATCTCCGCGAGAGAGAAATTCAGCAGCTCCTCAGCAGAGGATTGATCAGAGAATCCGACAGTCCTTGGAACTGTTATGGGTTCTATGTAAATAAGAGAGTTGAACAAATCAAAGGCATTCCGAGATTGGTTATTAATTACAAGCCTCTAAATTCAGTCCTAGCTGATGACACCTATCCAATTCCACACAAAGGAGATTTGATCAGGAGGATAGCTGGCGCCAAGATTTTTTCCAAATTTGACCTAAAAGCAGGTTTTTGGCAAGTGGCCATTGCTGAAAAAGATAAGTTCAAAACTGCCTTCAGCATACCAACAGGACATTATGAATGGAATTTCATGCCTTTTGGGCTCAAGAACGCGCCATCAAAATTTCAAAAGGTAATGGATAGTATTTTCAAGCCATATTTTGACTGGCTAATTGTATATATTGATGATGTGTTAATTTTCTCCAAAACCATTCATGATCATTTTAAGCATGTAAATATAGATATCATTTTTGGGATTCAACTGCGTTAAGTAAGTCATTCAAACATATGACCATTTCCATGTAAATATATTTAAGAATTTAGTTAAGCACAATGGTCTAGTGCTTAGCAAAAAGAAGATAGAGGTCTTTCAGACCACTATCAAATTTTTGGGTCATACAATCTGCAACGGGCAGATATCTCTGCAGAAACATGCTTTAGAGTTTGCAGACAAGTTTCCAGATGTCATAACAGATAAGAACCAACTGCAAAGATTCTTAGGCTGCCTCAACTATGTCGGCAATTTTTACCAGGACTGTGCCAGTGACAGAAGGATATTGAACAAAAGGCTAAAGAAGAATCCTCCAGAATGGACCGAAGTCCATACAAGAGCAGTCCAGAACATCAAAGCAAAGGTAAAATCATTGCCTATTCTGTATGTTGCTGATAATCTTGCATATAAAATTGTTGAATCGGATGCAAATAATATTGGTTGGGGTGGAGTTTTGAAGCAAAAAATTGGAAAAGATGAACAAGTTGTTCAGTTTGCTTCTGGAGTATGGAATCCAGCCAAATTAAATTACTCCACAATAGAGAAAGAGGTCAAGGCAGCATGGAACTGCATCAGTAAGTTTGAAGTTTATCTTATTAATAAACCTTTTTTATTAAGAACTGATGCATTTGCTTTGTAGAAGGTCTTAACAAAAGACATCAAAAAGGCCGGAGAAACCAAGTTTGCCAGATGGCAAGCTCTTTTTGCAAACTTTGATTTTTAGGTAGAGCACATTAAAGGAAAAGACAACAATCTCCCTGATTTTTTAAGCAGAGAATACATTGAACCAAGAGATCATGTCATGATAATCATCACTGAATGGGACTAGCACCAGAAACAAGAAGTCTTAAGGACTATCCCAGACGACCAAGATTGGGAGACCTATAAGAGAAACTGGAGACCCACTTAGTAGCTGAGAAACACAAAGGTCCTGGATGCCAACTTGCAGCCTCATACTGATATCCAACACTTTGTCCCAGAAAGAAAAGTGTACCTTAAAGGAGGCAAGTGGATTCATGATATGATATATGACAAAGCAAGGCGAGATGCTGACATTGCACAACGGGCATTGGAGCAAAATTTTCATGACATTGCCACTATTTGGTACCATAGTGGATCCAGCACAGGAATATATGAAAGATACGTTTGCATCTATAGGACAAGAGATCTTTGGAACGAGCTAGGACACGTCAGAACTCAACCTGCTGTTAGATGGCCAAGAAATGATCCCAGGATCATTTTTCCCGATACAGTGTACGACTTTCCAGACTACAAGCAACTCTGGTGGGACTTCTTGAACGTTGATGATAAGGTAGGAACCCACTACACCAAATTAAAATTCAACACCATTGGTCATTATCAAGGATATCAACAGTGTAAATGGTTCAGAGACTAGTGGACGGATTATGGTATAAGTAGAACCACAATGGACCCAGTATGGCATAAAAAATATTACAAAACCCATTGTAAATTATGTAATCAGCAAAACCTTGCAGAATGCATTCATCCCATTTATAGAACTGTTAAAGAAATGACAGAGGGTGAGTGGACAACCTACAAGTCATCTCCCTATAATAATTCCCTGGAATAATATATGAGAGAACACATGGAATGGCTTGTATTAACCAAAGTCCAATACCAGATTGTATTAGGAAAACCAATGATTGTCCGCAGGATCTATACAAAAGCCTGGGACGAAATGTTGTATAAAAGAGATAGATTCCCTGGATTAATAGTATTTTGACGGTTCTCATGGGCTTTCCATTAAAACTATCCATATTGTAAATACGAGTACCAGTCACAAGGGCTTAATTGTGACTAGATTTTTCGTGGGCTTTGCTGTAATAAAGCTTCCACTGTGTAAATAATCTTTCCCGTGGGCTTTCAGAAAAGCATCCACTTTGTTTTGTCGATTTCATAACCTTCTCATGAGCTTTGTACTGAGAAGAATCTTTTCCGTAAGATTTACTTTTCTGGACAAGGATCTGCTAGACGGATGACTCCTTGGCATTACCCGAAAGCAATAATTCCATCCACCCGGATCGGAATCTTTGTGCGGATGTTGCCCTGGCAGCACCAAAAGGTCATGATTTTGTCCACCTTTAGGTCAAATCACGGATGATCCACAGTAATGCTTACCCCCCTCTCTTCTTATATGAGGAGGGTAAGGCTCATTGCTAAGGCATTCGCATTTGGAGTGAGTTCCAGTCTTTGTGTGTTTGAGTCTAGTTGAGTGCCTCTCCTGCTCTGCATCTGCGGACAGTCTGTCTAATCTGCTTGCAACACGAGAAGAACTCAAGTCTTTAGGTGATTTGGGAGCCTGCGCATCAGTGTGCTCGACACTGGTGAGAACCTAAAGTGGCTGAATCATTTAGAGAGTCGTCCAGTCTGTATATGAGTTGAGTCATATTCTGAGGCAGAGCCTATCTATCGCCAGGTAGCCTTCGGTATTGCTTGTTCCTTGCGAACAGCATACAGTTTGATAAATGCGAAGATAGTCAATCTCTGTAAAGAATCTCTCTGTAAAAAGCTTTATCCATTCTGAAATAAAATGAGTATACCATTCTGCATCTAAATACTTTGCGCATATATAATGTCTGTTGTGGTAGTAGTTATCTCTGAAGCTTACATCTGAAGTTCGCAGGAAGTTCGCCAAAGGAACGAAGGGATGCCAAGGCCGTTGTTAGGCGAGGAAGCCGTTGTTGGGGCCGTGAGAGCGTGAAAGTTCTGAGTAGGTTCACCACTGGTTCACCAGGAGTCAGTAATCAGAGATAATCGAAGAGACACAACAAGGCCAAGTCAGCAGAAAAAGTGACAGCAACATAGCGCGCGGCACTGTAGCAACAACACTGTAGCAAGCTTGTGACCAGAAGCCCCTGCTGAAAATTAGACGGATTCGTGCATGGACAATTTTTGATGGCCTGTTCACAGTGAAATTCTTCAGATGTGGAGGATCGAATCAGAAATCTCACAAGAGGGTTGAAGACAAGTTTCTGAAGGTTGGGTCAGGGATTTGAAGCTGCAGTCGTCCGACAAGGAATTTGACACTCAATTCCTAAGGACCACATCTTCCAGGAGGTCGATTATCAGTTTAATGAAACGTTCGAGTTGACGTGGGCAGAGGTCGTTGAATTTTAAGTAATCAAAACTCCACAAGACATAAATCGCATTCACTGCTCAGACGAGTGACTTGTCTTCCCTCAGACCAGTTGCGGAGGATCGAAATTGGAGACGAAGCTTGTTGATTTCTCACTGCACATCGTATTCATAAATTTAATATGGAAATATCGTCCATCAGAAGAATTACCCAGCAATGCCATTGTAGCATATTAGTAAGCCAAATGTGCATCCAAACCAAGGTGATATTTCTAATCCTTGTTCACGTCGGAATTTGTTAAGAGTATTGTATGATAGATTGCAGAAGTTGGCAGCGAATGACATGAAGGAACATGAATGAGAAAGTTATGATATGCAAGAACAGAGAATTGCCAGAGGTGACCTTAGAGACAAAGGTGATGTCCATAATAAATCATGAGGACCAAATATTAGGGATGGAGAATTAAATTTATAAAGGGACCGCTTTGAAAATCAAATTTCAAAGTCGTCGTTTCAAAATCGTCGCTACTGCGATTGGCACCTGGGCGAGCCTACAAATCCATCAAAATCCACACGACTGTCACGCGGGAGTTAGGCCAAGGAGCCATACGGGATTGGTGCGTTGGGCAATTGTGATCAAGGAGCTTGTCTTAGAATTATTGATGCTCAGAAATTCAGCGACAAAGCAACATTGTCTAAGGAAGAGCTCACAGTTTTGAGGCCAAATCAATAGTTGTTGAATTACCTGTAAATTCAAGGAAACTAAATCGTTTATGAAAGAGGTCGATTTTATTCTTCAGTGGGAGCCGCATTTTGAGGACCGAATTTGTTATATGCTGAGCATATCCTGTAGCATTCATTGGGTAGCAAACAGGTTAAATTGCAAGACAAGGTCATAATTTTGGAGTTGTTTGGAAATTTGGAGAAGACTGCAGACTTCCTACGCAAAGCATTTTTAACAGGTTCTCGAACGATTCAGACATTTCATCTCTTACCCCTCTCCATTTATTGTTAATTATGGGTTGATTTCTATCTGTTTGACAGAAACTCTGAATAATAACTATTTGAAGTCTGGAAAATTATGATTCGGATTATCCATAGTACTATATACATCTGTTTGAGGTCATCAATGACAGTCTCAATTGTTGTAAGATCTGAGATGAAGAATTGTGGCAAATTTTAGCTTTAGTACATCTAAAACATTGTTGGCTGAATTTACTATTGTATTGAAGTCATAAGTCTTGATTGGCTGCTCATATTATTCCTGTGAAGAGGATTGTCATGCTAACCCTATGGTTGAAGAAAACAGTGTTAAGCCTTACCTTGTTTGATCTTTCTATACTAATAGTGTGATTACAAAGATCAGAAGATAGAATAAAAGACCTGATCTGTTGCTCTGTTGTTATTACAGAGATTGTGGTACCGGCCTTAGTCTTGTTGATGTTTTGTGTTGGGTTAGTCTGATGAGTCAGGGTTTGGTTAGAAACTTAATTAATTGCTGCTAGGATTTGAAGCATATTTGTATTGTTTAAGAGGGAGAGAAGTTGAAGTGTTACTGTTGTGAAAGTATTTGTAGAAATATGAAGTTTCATCACTGCTAGGGTACTAAGATTTGTCAATGCTAAGTCATACTATTGCGATACTGTCAATTAAAAGTCTTGTATGAGTTAGCTTGATGTACTTGTCATTCTTCTGATAAAACATGGACCAAACTTTCATAAATTCCCTTTATAAACTAGCAACAACAATCAACAGATCCTTTTCCAAGGAAATATTTACTATGCTACAGCAAGAGCAGCCACATGAAGAACATGAGTTGGGACCCAAAACTTATTGCACTTGGAACAGATTTGAGATGCATGGGGTTACAACAAAAGCCCTTCTCAAACTAGAAGAACTTGCTTCACTCCTCTCCAAGGTGCATCAGTCAGATGGGAAGAGCTTGATTTGGGCCTTAAAACCAGCCATGCTTTCTCTCATACCAATGTTTTAAAACTCCAACTCCGACTCGGTATCGACTCGGCTGGCTTGATTTCAATGACTTGGTTGTCGTAAAAAATACATTAAATATTTTTTTTTTATAAAAACACATAATTTTAAAGATTTTCATTCATGTTTCCAAACACATAGCATTAGAATATAGATAGAAGACAACATATGATCAAAGTAGGCTCATGAATATATCCATTATATCAAAATGTCACCCAGTGCACTGTCCAATACATACACGATGATGATATAGAGATCAAAACAAAAACACATAACCAAGGAGGCTATAAATGGCCTCTACAACAAAATTTTGTGACCAGTACTATTGGCTACTACTAGAGTTGCCAACATCATCTGGCTCAGTGTTACTTGGGAATGAGAGCAAAAGTGGGGAGCGAGAGCGAAAACGGGAGCGGGAGCGACATTTTCAGAAGCTCACGGTTTGGGAGCGAATCCCGGAGGAGTTCGACAACCAATGTCACTAACATCAAGGTACATAGAGGGATTGGTGCTCTTGATTAAATATGAGTTCCATACCCTTATACATGACAAAATTCAATGGAAACATTGCAATCCCCCAATCCTGAAATCCTGAAAAACTAATAAGTCTGTTGGATTTTGAATGAAATCTAAAATTCTACTTTCTCCATATGAAATCCAATGAGGTCGGAACCACTCTCAAACATCCTGAGTCATTTCATGGCAATGTTAAAAATTTAAGTAAAAGGATGAAAATGAAGATTAAGGAGAATGTCACTTGTACTTTAAGAATTTAACATTACCATGAAATTTGAATAACATATCAATACTAGGAGAGGGGAATGGACCCGAAAGACCAAAAAACCAATTAATAAAACCATTTGGAGTCCCCCACACTCTGAAAAAAATAAATAAATAAATAAAATTTGCATTTTTGGGGTTCACTGGCCGCATGAAGTGACCCGACCGAGTTGATACGAATTCGGCCGAGTTAAGATTGACCCGGCCGAGTCATGCCATGACTCGGCCGGGTCAGTCTTAATTCGGCCGACCATGACTTGGCCGGGTCAGTCTTAACTCGGCCGACCGAACCGGTTTGACGGCCGAATCGCAAATTTTTTTACCGGCTCGGACCAACTCGGCTGAGTCGGTTCCGAGCCGGCCGGCTTTTAAAACACTATCTCATACAACACAAATTTTTGGATCAGAGTCAAACTTCTAATTGCCTCTTGTCTCAGTAGTATCATGATGTTGATTGCACCTATACCTCCTTACAGTGATGACATAATGAGGAGAGTCTTCAGATTGATAATGGAGACCTTTCAGGATTTGGATAACAGTGAGGGCCCTACCTTTAGGAAGAAGCTAGAGATTCTAGAAGTCATGGCCTTGGTTAGATGTTATGACCTCATGTTTGAGCTGGAGTGAGACGATTTGATCCTGCAAATGTTCCAATGCTTTTTCAACATTAGGAAACATCATCCTGATATAGTTATAATACACATGTAGTCCATTTTGTTCTCATGTATGGGAAGCCATGATGTCATCTGCAGAAGATTGCAGGCCAGGTTGTTGGCCATTTGGAGGGAGGAATAGTTGGTTTCACCTATTGCTTATAAACTAGCCGAAAGGTTAGTTGAGTAGAAGATTGAGTTGTTCATCCTGATATAGTTATAATACACATGTAGTCCATTTTGTTCTCATGTATGGGAAGCCATGATGTCATCTGCAGAAGATTGCAGGCCAGGTTGTTGGCCATTTGGAGGGAGGAATAGTTGGTTTCACCTATTGCTTATAAACTAGCCGAAAGGTTAGTTGAGTAGAAGATTGAGTTGTTCATGAGATGGTTGATCCAAAAGGAGTTGCAATGGATTTGCGGTGACCAACCATGTAGCAGGAATCCACTGCGGTGACCAACCATGTAGCAGGAATCCACTGCGGTGACCAACCATGTAGCAGGAATCCACTGCGGTGACCAACCATGTAGCAGGAATGAGATGAGAAGGAAGGGTCTTTGGTTCATCTGCAAGGAACCTTGGGGACCCGACCACTCATGCTTGAGTGATGTGGAAGAGATGACAGGGGTAGAGCAGGAGGAGATTCTTTCTGACTTCCAGGATAAGGATTCTTCTTTAGATGATTCCATGAGTTCATATGAGGATGCCTCTTAGGAGCTTGAGTAGTCGTGGAGTTGTTGATAGCAAACTAGATATATATCCCATTGTGTATGGTGAGCAGTCAATGTGAGACATTCAGGGAGATGAGCCATCAGTGATGATTCAGCGTGGCAACATATGGTGGAGCATGAATCAGCTGAGGAGGATGATATGCACAGTATGTATGATGAGTTTTTTGTGCAGAGCCAGTTGGGGGTTCATGTTGACCCCATGATAGAGGAGGATGAGCAACCTTCTTTTGGACCAACCACTGATGAGGGGCAGATAGATGCATAGACAACCAGTAGGGTTGTATGACTTGTAGACACTTATCAACTGGGGATGCTGGAGTTTGACAGGATAGTTTGGTAGGAGGTTGGTAAACTAGAGGATGATGGAGTTTTAGGTCAGATGAGGGAGTATCTTTTGGATATGGTGGTGCATCCATCTTCGGGATAACTCATTGATGAGGTGCAGATAGATGTAGTGGCAGCAACCAGAGCTATAGTGTTTTCAGACAACAACCCTCTCTAGCAGCACAAAGACAGGGTTTGCAGCACGACTTGTCCACTTTTGCCTATTATAGAGGGGCAAAATTTCTTAGACATGTCTTGTTGATTGATTGGGCAGAGCAACATGAGTTGAGCGTGGACCAACATCAACATAGTAGACTTATTCCTTACACGGGTGTCCATGTTTTGGTTTGATGGGAGATCATGAGTTGTATCCTATTGATGGAGTATCATTCTTAGTTTGGGGCATAGTACAACAGGAGCCCTTAGATGAGAGGGTTACTACATGTTTCAGTGGGAAATGGGATGTGGACCGATAGTTCATCAGTATTCTAGTAGCACTATCCCAACATCAACAGAGTGGGGTTGACCTCGACCTATGCCAGAGGTTGGATTGGAGAGAGGTGATGAGTTGGTATTCGACTAATGGAGTAGCAGCTATAGTTGGAGACAAAGCACAACAAGAACCATGGGATATAGGAGTTGTTGATTAGCCATGGTGGAATTGCAATCCAGGAGGATCAGTTGACGGCAGGACGAGTCAGAGTTGGGCTTGGGATCCAATAATGTTTGGATTGCTTGGAGGCATGATGTGGACCAGTGGTTCGTATGGGATCTTGGTATCAGTTTGCAAATGCCGCTACAATCGACAGGTGCAGATTGCTTAAGGGAAAGCAATCTTGGGGAGGGAGGATTTGTCATGTACCCATTTTTATTTTCCTCTATAGTACAACCAAGGTGGATTTCTAGGGGACAAATGGCCAGGCCATGGGAGCAGGTTTATGTCATCAGGGATTCCGGGGGGAGTTTCGAGGAGTTTTTATGGGATCCGATGGCATTCGCTTGGCATATTCCATCATCCGCACAACTTGCCTTTCATTCCATCATCTACATCATCATCCCCTCGATTTTTGTTCAACAATATACTCATTTTTGGGCCCATTCCACTTTTTAGAGTACCCCATCAAGTGCGCCTTTCCATGTTTTTTAAAGTCATCTTGTTTAGTACATTTTAGTTTACACATGATTTCATCAAGATGTTTTTTTCACTTGGGGTATTGGTTGTCAAAGTTGTAGGTCCCCTGCAGTTTCTCAACATTAGAAGCCACTCATTTGTATGCATTAGAAGAAACTCACTCATTTGTACCTTTGTGGTGGGTGAAGCAGTCTCAACATCAAGGTTCCCAAGGTCGAGAAAATGAAATGTATATGGTGTTGTGTGTCGTCAACACCAAGTGGTGGGAGATTTTTCATTATGGCGGCATGATGATGAGTGAGAGAAGGTTCCCAAGATAATGTTGGCGTCCTAGGAGCCAATGTATCTTTCTCTATGTTAGGATGGTGTTCAGGGATTTGCTGAACCGGGTGGTGTCATATGCTAATTTGTCCAAATGTGTGAAACATAAGACATGTATCCGAACTATGAAAGTTGTTGGTACAAATGTTGCACAGGTGCTTTGCACGTAATGAAAGATATGTGCGAATGTAATAAATGGTGTGCAGATCAGCATTTCTCGTTATTCGTGATGATAACGCATGGTTGATGTCATGAGGTGGGGCATTTAAGGGTTTCGACCACCTCTGTATCTTCGTATCGGTGATGGGAGGAGGGTTTGTAACCCTGATGTCAGTTAGAAGCAAGGTTGCTCTTGCAGCTCACGGGAGGTATTGACAGTTCCACATGTGACAAACTTGGGAACAAATGCGACAATGATTGCGCACGTGTCTAGATCGGTTTGAGCCGGTAGGTTGGGGAATGCGGACCAACAAGAGAAAAAATCTTTGATTTTGCTCAATTCTCGGCATTGATTAATCAAGTGACCTGGTCTGTCGCATAGGACGCAAGAATGGGAAGGTTTTGGCAATATTGTCTTAGGCAGATTTACCATCCTTCTTGATATTGACTGTGGGTGAGAGGTAGAGGGACAATGGCCACAAGGATGAACAGGGTGCACAACTTCTTCCTCGAAGACACAATAAATGGTTTTTGACCCATCATTCGCCATTGTTGTGGTAGGTAATGGTGTCACACTATTGCCTTGAGCTAGGGCTCCCAATGCATCTTGATAATGAGGTATTTCGGGAAAGTGATGTGTGTAATTTTGTACTCTGTGCATATAGCGTATGCATGGTTAGTATTGGTTAGTATGTGACGGTAGGTGATGGTGTCACAGTATTGGCTTGAGCTAGGGCTCCCAATGCTTCTCGATAACAAGATACTTCAGGAAAGTGATGTGTGTAATGTTTGTACTCTGTGCATATAGCGCATGCTTTATTATGTGTTGATGTGGCCTCTTCTCTTGAAGGTGGAGATGGGGCCACTGGCATTTTTGGGGCATGAAGAAGTTTTTTTGGGCGCAAGTTCATAGGGTGCCCTGATACTTCACATAATGCACAAGGTGGTGGTACCCTGGATGAGGAAGTGGCTGAGGCTTCCATGTTTTTTCATTTCTGCTTGTCCCTCTTGTTGGCACCTATTGGTGTCAACGCAGGTGTAGCTTGTTTTGGGGTGGCCTCTTGAGGAGTTGCTATAGGAATGATGTCTGTCGAGGTAATACTTGAGTTTGCTAACATGGCCTGTGGGGCCAAATACTAGACATGTATCGCGCAAGCCATATTTGACAACGTTAGTGTTGCCATGACTTGCTGCAAGACAAAACCAGGTGGGGGATATAGGAAAGGTGTTTGAGTGATAACATAGGGTAGGAATGTTGAGTCAGTAACCACACCACTAGGGGTGTCTGGAACTGGTCCCTGGGGCTAAGGTGTGTTTGATGCAATTATCACACACCGGGGCTGCAAGGGCTGCCTCAATTAAAGGAGGATCACCAGGGTATGTACCAAGGAGTGTTGATGGATTGAACATCCCTGCACCTGATTCAGTAAAAGTTGTGATCAACTTTGTGTGGGATCCTATGAAAGGTAACACACCATCGGGGGTCGTGGACGTCCTTTTCTCGTAGTATGTGAGTTATTTTATCGTAATGATTTTCCCATCATGGGGGAACATCATGATATGAAATACTAAAGATGCTACTGCAATCATCGCATACATGTAGCTACTACACAGTAGGTTATTGTAACACAGTTGGGCATCAAGGACCTCAATATCTATGAGAATAGTCTTGCCAACAAGCTCTACTAGAACGTCGAGGGGCACCCATCGTATGCTCTGAGTGTAATGGGTGATGGTTTGAGCTCAGGGATCCTAGTTTCTGCCAAACTGATTTGGACATGATACAGGTGGATGCCCCCTCATCAACAATGCAACAATGGATGTTGATATTCCGAATGGTGACCGAAATTTGGAAGGCAACTATCGATGGAAGCTGAGGAGTGGCGTTATCCAAATCTAAAGCCATTAAATGCAAATCGACTAGGTTGATTGCGCCTAACGAGGAAAGAAGGGATTTATGCTGGGTTGGGCTAGTTTGTAAAACTTCTAGTGTCGACATAGTTGATGGGGATTGAGCTAGATCATCTACAATGTTATAACTATCAGCAACCTTTGAATTATGTCCGGTTTGATGTAATCGCCCTTTAACAATACGTGGGATGGTTTCAAAGGGGGTCGAGGCAACATCAAAGGTGTCGTACCTATAACAGTGGTTAATATGAAAGGGTTAGTTTCTGGAGGGGTTCCATACTCTCAATTTCGTGTTTGCATGAGAACATCCTCTCCTGCCATGTAAATGTCGCGATTGGTGGGATCTTAGGAACTTCCTCTTGGAGGATTCTGATACTGCTACTAGGAGGGTTCATGCTGAGTATTCACTACTCCCTGGTGGGGGAAGGGATTCTGCATTATTGTAGGTTGTTGGTTTTGCCCCCCCTGCCCCCTGGTATCTTTCATCCTCTTCAACTCAGGGAGTTGAGGGCAATGATGGGTGTAATTCCCATATTCCCCACAAATAGCACAAGCATGGTTAGTCCTTAGACTAGGGTTCTTGTTTTGCTTTTGTGGGTTATTATTGGTCTAACCTTGGTTTTGGTTTCGGTTAGGGGGATTGCCCCCAATCGATGCTCATAAGGGTTGTTGTTGGTTGTTGCCCCCCTATCCAGGTTCCCCTTTTTGCTTGTTCTTTCCTTTCTTTTTGTTAGCATTTGGTCGGTTGGCCGTATTCAATTGTTCAAAAGATTGTTGTTGTTGCGGGAAAGAGGGTTGCACGAAATTAACCCCAACTTTAGGTTGTGCTAGGGGGTTATTCTGTTGGGGTGTTGTAAAAGGGAAGTAAGGATTCCCTTGTCCTGGGTTGGCGTAAGTGCTTTGGTAAGTGGAAACCGCCTCTACGGCCCGTGGAGGGAATTGACCACCCTGTGTGAGAGGGTTTTGACCACCCTGCATGGAAGTGTATTGCGTACTTTGCATGGTAGAGTATTGGTTGTCATGCATAGTAGGATTTTGCAAGGGTGCAGGTTGATTGGGGATACTATCCAGTGTTGGGTGGTGGTTGTACTACATGTGTGGTACTATATGGCTGGCAAGTGGTTGGGCCACTATACACATTTCCAGGTTGGTGAAAAGTGTTTCTAGGTTGATTTTGAGCTATGGTTTCGATCAACCCATATGTATCACTTAATGCTCCTGGTAGCTCTGGTCTGAAGGACTGTAGGCGAGGGGCATCAGGTAGAACATGATAGAGGTATCCAGACTGAGTATAAATGAGCTCAAATTGTTGAGCTTTATTGATAGCCTCTTCTTCCATTTATGGGAATGCGGAAGCCATATCTTTTGAGATCTCTGATGTAAGGGATCTCAAAAATAAGTCAAGGAGGTCCTCTTCTATGTGCACCTTGCACAAGCTACAATGTTTCCGCCATTCATGGACATGGTCCGAGAAATGTATGGCAAACTTTTGCTGAAAATGGGTGAGTCGCTCCAATCTCGAATCATGACATATTGGGAGCTAGAAAAATGTGATAAATGACCTAGCTAGAGAGTCAAAGGTCACATGGGAGAGTGAGAGTGCATTGAAAAAGTTGTAGGCGAACAAAGTCATCTATGATGTTGTTGGATGAGCACTATTGTCACACAGATTGTCACGACAACGCTCAGACCGGGGGCTGTCATTTTGATCCCCGATCTCTCCGTTTAAGCCTATCTCCCGC
Source organism: Pinus tabuliformis (assembly GCA_031772625.1). Taxonomy (NCBI): domain Eukaryota; kingdom Viridiplantae; phylum Streptophyta; class Pinopsida; order Pinales; family Pinaceae; genus Pinus; species Pinus tabuliformis. Next base: position 631,930,128 of record CM062810.1, on the reverse strand, counting down.
GGCTAAGGGGGGTAGACCCTATAGGGAAGGACGACCAACTGTGAACCAGTTGGGTTGGGAGACACGAAAGGAAACCAGCACTAAATAGATTTTATTAGATTAACAAACCAGTGCCTTATGAAGTTAATGTTTAAATGATTACTCACTAAATGTTGCAGAGGTGTAAACCATGTAGAGCAATCATTTATCATCAAATAACTCGAACGATGCAAGATATCCAGTAAATTCACAATGCTTTAACGATGATCTAGCAATTTAAAACTTCGAAAGATAAAGCTTGATACACAACCACGTAATTTTAAATGCTAACCAGATATTACATTCATGATCATTCGAGCATGCCAAATCACATAAAAGATGATAAACATTAATCCCACATCAAAATTTTAGCCTCAGCAGAAAAAAATAAAACGTGATAAGTCCCCGAGCTAAGACTGCATCTGGCAAAAGTTTCCAAATTTTTTTTATTTTTTTTTTTTAGACAAAAATTTAAAACAAAAATTAAAACTAAATGAAACTAAAAAAATCTAAATCTACACTAAAATTTTAGTTCTAAAAAATTAACCAAAACCCTAACTAAAGGGACTTTTTATATTTTTAAATTATTTTTATGATTTTAAAATTTAAATTTTTTTATGTTTTTATTTTTTTTAGCTTTAAAATGAAAATGAAACTTTACATCTAAAAATGAATTAAACCAAAAAAAGAATTTTTATTTTATTTTATATTTTTTTATTATTTTTTATTAATAAAATCTTAAAAGTTGAAACGATTTAAAAAAAAAATAAAACTAAAACTTAATAGATAAAATTTAAACTATTTAACTAAAAAATTAATTCCTAAATTAAAATCTAATGTTAACGTCTATTCTAAATCTAAAAAAAACAAAAAGAATGAAATTTAAATAAACACAAACGATTTTAATGAATTACGAATAACACTAAAAAAAAATAGAAATCTACGCTAAACCCTAAACTTACCATACGCTTCAATACCTGACGTCAAAAAAAACTCGCCTCGGCCACTCGGAGATCCCTGACTGAAAACGAAAACGCGGGCGGAGGCTTACCTGGTTCCGCGCGGAATGATTTTAAGGCGAATCAACCAGCATCCCACGCAGATTTCAACTGAGTTTTCAGTGATGCAGAACCACGAAATCTTCAGCAACGGCAGTCACAGGCAGGTTTGCAGGTGATTCAACGGGTAGAGGCAGCAGAATGTTGGCCACGTACTTCGATTTAAATTAAAATTGATATATGAAGAGATCGCCCCAGAATAACTCAGCGTATGCGCTACAGCCTCAGACAAGAATCGCTGAAGAGTGAATCGCTGCACGTCGATAATCCAGCCACCACATGCCTTGAATCCCAATTTCTTCTTCTATCTCGTCTTGTATATGCGTTCTGAGACCAAAAACGACTGTACAACCTCCCAAGATGTATAAAAATGACTAGTAAAATAAAACAAAATCGTGATCTCTTATGGCTTTTGCAGGTGACGGCGGGAGAACAACGATAAATGATCCGGTTGCAAATGAAAAATGCGTGAAGCAGATAAGGAGCGGACAGATGCAGGCAGAAGGGGGACGTGGGTAGCTTAGGAAGTTGCTAGATGAGGTAAAGGGAACTGCAAATCCGAAGATGGCTGCGTGAAGAGAAATGGCCAGCGTAAGGAGGGCCGAGGTGATCCGTGAAGCTGAGGCAAATTTGATGAGAGATTAGGAGAATGCGTGTGGCTGAGGAAAAATACGCAGGTATAAAAAAGCTGATTGAGGACAGGGATGGAAACTTGGATGGAAAAACGCTTCGTGACTGCGGATCTGAAAACAACTGATATCTGAAACCCTTGGATAGCTGAGACAGAGATCCTGCAAGAAAATAAATTTTCCACCAGATTTTATCTCAGACCTGCAACCTGCAATGAAAAAATCACCCAAAAAATGATATATGCATAAAACAAAATTAAAACCCTAGATCAGCTAGAAAAAATTTACAGTATTTACAAACTGAAAGCTCTTAGGAAGCCAGATTTATCAATAATAGCAGTAATATTATCAGAATTTAATTTAAATGTAAAATGCTTCAGAAAACCCTGCATGCATTCATAAAAAAAATATTTTGAATGATAAGCCCGGGATCAAGAACTGGCTGAGCTCTTTCAGAAAACACAACCTAGGAGTTGGCTGGTTCAGCCGAGAACTTCCCCTAACGCTCGGTAATCTGAAAAAAGGATTTCCTGCACAGCTTAAAATCAACCATCAACATAGAAGGAAAAAACAATAGTGAAACCCCGATCAAATGGAGATACCTGCCAAATTATTTCAGAATCTAAACCATCATTCAAACCTCAAAGATCAGACAAGATACCTGTGCCTAGATCAATCTTCATTAAGCTATCATTAATGGCTGAAAATAAAATTATGCAGAAAAAATAGAACAATCTTACAGCATTTTCAGAAGAGTAACACCAGCAAGATTTTTAACCCCAAAGTCTTCTTTATTGCACAAAAAATGAACTACAAGAGAGCTTCTTCAGCACAAGACTCACAGATCTTATCTGATCTCAAATGACCCCTAGCACCCTATTTAAAGGAAATGATCCCAACGGCTAGTTCGATTGATCCATGTCGAAATGATCTCGACCGTCGATGAGGATCAAGATATCTCTTAATCTCATCCGTCGAATTTGTTAATTCATTAAAAAATGAAATTTTGCATGTATTTACTCAAAATATTATTATTTTATTATTTTTTAGGGTTTTTGCTTTATTTTATAATTTTTTTATTATTTATTATTTTTTATTATTATTTTTATTTTATTTTTCAGTTATTTATTTATTTATTTTTAATTTTTTAATTTTTAATTCATTTTTAAATGGATCCTCGAACTTAGCCTTTGGAAAAATCACCTAGGACCTAGGACTTAGGATTCATGAGGGGATTTAAAACATTTTCCAACCCTCAAGACACTTTACATCATGACTTTTACAATTTTACATCTCAAGGGGGAAAACCCATTTGACATAGACCCTCATAAATCACCCAGTTCTACGACACAACTATAATCTAGCAGATTAACACACTAGGATTCTCCTAAGATTCTAATGACAAAATCCATCCCGGCTTTGGGGTTAGGCTGAAGGAAAACTCTGCCGATCATGGATCGGTGAGACGAAAAACCTTCCGGAACGTAGATTATCACTTAGAAAATTAGGTCCACCTAGGCAATTTACATACATGACTCATATCTGCTAAGATTATTTACAATTTATACATGCAGACTGGGTTTACAACATAGATTGATCAAGCTGTCGATGACTGCAGAATGGCATGGACATGTCGATCAAGCGCTACCCTTTTTGCAAAGAAAAGGGGGGGTACTGCTATGGGTAGTTGACCGGTAGTGGTCAACAAGCACCAAAGATGAAAGGTCATTACATCGTTTCCTGAATCTTCACCTTGTTTGCCTTCGAATTTTGGTATATCCGAGGGTAACTTGGTTGGCATAGGGGGCCAATTCTGACCATGTGCAATGGGGTCATTTTTCAACTTGCTTAGATTTGGGAGATTTAAGGAAGCTAGAAACAATACTTTGGTGTTGTTTGCCATCGAAAAATGATTTTGAACTGCGATGTGCAAGGGAGTTCCCTGTGGGGAAGTGTGAGATGGGCTACCCAGTTGGGTAGTGCATGGACTCCCCAGAGGGGTGGTGTGTGGGCTCCCCTGAGGGGTGGCGTGTGGACTCCCCTGAGGGGTAGTGAAAGGAGTACTTTGAGGGGGAATGGTCCCAATCAATGTGGCACCAATAAAAGATGAACCAATAACAGTCATTGTGTGATGTCGTCTGCGTCGAAATGGTGAGAGACCTGTCACAGCTCTTGATAAAGAGGGGAGGTTTTGGAAGCGCCTAGAGCGATGAGGTACCCTGAGGTCCTATATGGTGTCAAATGGAGTGTGGGTCACTTTTGTGGTGGGGAAGGATATGTATCAAAGCAAGTAAATCACATACATAAAACAAAGCGAAAAATAAATGGTTACTTTCCCTTTAAGTTATGCTATGTGATCAATCAAACAAAAAAGTTCTTTGTTTGTTTTGCATATGATAAAAATTCCTAACAAGACCTATTCATCCTTTCCACTCTCAAAGTAATTGGGCCTTGCGGAGATATATTTTTTGACGGGTATTGGGGCTACATCCCGAAAGAACTAGCGATGATTCTAGTAGCCAAAAGAATCAACCAAGGTAATGATGAGGCTTTAGTGCTTATCGCACCTCCACCTATAGGGAAATATGCCCTAAAATTGGTCGAGTCTTTAGCTTCTTGGTAATCAGTGACCAGTATCAAGCACTATACAGGTCGGTTAGCCCCATATAGTACTGCACACACTGGGACCTAAGCTGAACTCCCCTTTGAATCGAGTTTCTAACGTGCCCAGGTATAGTCTTTTCCATGGGGCAATGAAGGATTTAAAGCACCCTAAAAGTCAACCGCTATGTTTCAAAATGTAACATGACCATGGCAGCTTATGGGATGCCTACCTCCAATTGTCCTAACCTAAACTATAAATTCTTTTATGGCCCCTGTGGGGAATTTAATGTGTTCAAGGTTAATGTTGCTTTTAGAGAGCCTTACTTCACTTATGGTGTGAAAAAGTAAGCTAAAATAAACTAAGTACAAAAGCTCTTGAAACTTCCCTTTATACAAAGATTATAGTAGCTTAGTGTGTGGAGTGCAATGTGTGTGCAAGTGACAAAGTGAGCATACAAAGGTGTGTAAAGATGAGGATATGTGATGATCCTTTACAGAATATTTACACTAAGTTGTGATTGTTCCTTGCATGAAAAGAAATAATGTGGATAGTGGGCCACTTACTTCCTCCCTATTACACTATGTGTGCCTAAAAGGGAGATGGAAAAACCAAGTGCTTTAAGAAAGCTTTCATATGCAAGCCCAGGATTGTCTGAAAGATGCAAGGGAAGCAGGGGCTACTCCCTTTCTTTAATAACACTTGGTCCTAGTCCCAATACTAATGAAGTAAAAATGTTTTGGTTAGTCAAAAATATGTGTGGACTATGGGCCACTTACTTTTCTCCTAATTAAGTTATGTGACTTGTGAGCAAAATAACAAAACAAAGTGAAAAAGATGTGTGGATTATGGCCACTTACTCTTCCCCTTAATTAAGCTATGTGTGAAATGAATTTTTTTAAAGTAAAGACTAAGTAACTACCCTACTAATAGTGATTAGTAAAGCAATTAAACAATCTAAACTAACTGTAAAAAATCTACAGAGGTGAAGGCAAGGTTGTCTATCACCTAGGAAAGAAAAATTACATCGAATTTTGAGCTCTCTGTACCCCGCACGGTTATCCTCTGCACAGGCATGCAAATCGCACGTCTATCTACGATAAAAGTTGCACAAGCGGAAAAGTTAAGAAACGGTCTTTCTAGGCCGAAAATAGGTCAAAGGGGGCTTGCGAAAATCCCCAAGAACTAGCAAAGGCACAATGGAGTGGAAATGTAGAGAGAAAGGTCCTGCAAAAACAACCATTAGATTAAAGAAAGGCAACATGTGGATTCACCATCTTGTTATGGTGTATTTGTTGCTATGGAGTACCAAAGACACCTTCCTTGGAAAAGGGTTCCCTTTATTGACTGTTGAATGTAGAAGAGATACAATAGATGAATAAAAGACATTTGGAGAGAATTGTTTGAGCAATGGTGCTAACAAATCCTCAACAAGGAAGTTCTTTTCTTAATCTCCTTGCAAGCTTCCTCTCTCTCTCAAAGAAGTATTGAAGGCACTCTCAATGATGGAATCCTCTTCTCAATGAAATGCTTGATTGCTAGGGAGTAATTTTGGCAGCATAACAATGTTTTACTTCTTGTTTCTTAGCTCTCCATGAACTTGTACTTATAGAGTTTCTTGGACACTCCTCTCCTTGGCTCATCAATGTGGTGGTTCACCTCATAAATGAGAGGAGGCCTACCATTTCCTTGCCTTTAAGGCTTCTTGGGGCTCAAGGCTCGAATTTGTTAGCCCATCATGTCAAGATTTGAAGTGTTGCTCAAGCAAGTTCGTGGCTTGAGGTGCTAACTAGATTTTTCGCAACTGCCAAACTATCGAAGAAATAGTCACGTGACTATTAATTTCCAGTAATGGTGCACCCATATGGTTCAATTTTTTAACTTGAACCTTGGGAAAACTTTTAATTTTTTGTCTTCATGATGCTTCTAGCTGAAAATGTACCCTCTGTATGTGTTGATCATTGATTTTGAGTGTCTTCTAATGCATATAAATGAATGGTACTGAATATTGTGGGCTCCTCTAACAAGGAAATGATCCAGGAGGAAGACACCTCAATGAACCTGTTGCACTCAAATTGTCAAAGTTCCAGGGAAGCGGAAGTACCAACTTTTTCAACAATGATCAGATCACATATCAGCAGTCCATGTGTCATGGTCATCCCATTCTGCAAGTTATGTATTGTAAATTATCTTAGTCAAACCTTGAGTTTATGTAACAACCTAGGTAAGCCTATAATTTGATGACGAATTCCATCCTAGGAGGTTTTTTAACCTCGCTGATTATCTGTGTTTTTAGACACTGCTAATCAGAGTAATTTTTTCCCTTTAGCTTAAACCCAAAGCTAGGGTGAAATTTATTGTCGAATTATCAGGTGATTCCTAGTGTTTTTAATCGAGTCTGATGTAAAAGTGGTTTGGGAATAATTTAAGCTAATTGGCTTAATTATTTTATTACAAATCACTTAGTTTACTAGATCATATTGTGTCGTAGATGGGTTATGTGTCTTGAGGGGTCTAAGACAAATGTGTATTCCCTCTTTGAGTCTTGTCAATGAAAAATCTTATGTATTAAAGGGTTGGGAAAATAATTAAATCCCCTCACGTGTAAATTAATTAATTTTTCTATCAAAAATCCTAATCCGAAAAATTAATTAACTAGAGTCAAATTAAATTGTCGTAGGAAAATAAATTCTCCAAATAGAAAAATTCATGGTTCTTAAAAGAATCAATTTTAAAGGTCCTCCAATAAGGGAATATTGTATATTTCAAGAAAATTTGGAATCTTGGTGGTTAACTCAAAGTCAAATTTTTGGGGAAATTAGCTCAAAATAGCTCAAAATAATTAATTTTGAGCTAATTAAAATAGAATGAAATGATAAATTCGAAAATTCCTCAAAAATAAAAATCAAAGTCCAAGATTAAAAGATCTTGAAGTGTTTATCAACGACCAAGATTATTTTGACAATGATCAAAGAAGCTAGCCGTTATTTTTCCATTTGGAGGATTTATCTATAAATTAGAGTTAGTTGAGTCTTTAGTCATCTTGATCTCTAGCTAGAATTGTTGCTGAAACATTTTGTAAATTATTAACCCGCTAGAAACTATTTTTTCTACTATAATAAAAGACTTTGGGGTGCAACTCGAGGTGTTCTTGTCGCTAATTTGTGGTATGTATTGACTATGGGCTTCCTATGTGGTGTTTTATATTGTTATTTTGAGATAATACACAGTGTGTGCAGGTACTCAATCCTTGGTCTCTAACAAGCTCACAGATTGTGGGCAAGTGTTACTATGCTTGGATTTCTAGTTTTTATATGATGGATTGAATCTTCGCTTGGGCTATAGTGAGCATTAATTTTTCTGAAGTGTTTCAGCCATTCCTTCAAGGAAAAATATCATAAAAAATATTTTCTCAAAACCTATTTTAAAAAGACTGTATATAAATTAAATTGTAAATTATTTTTCTAACTTTGGTTGGGATTTTTAGATTCATTTTGTATATATTTGAGGTTTGGGTGTTGTAAATTTTATTTTTGCACGTTAGATCAAGGAGTCAAGTGGAAGAAGAGATAGATCTAGGCCCTTGAGGGTAAAATTTAGTCTCTTGGAATTTTTTGCAGGGTTTCCACAGAAAATTTTCAGAAAATCAAAGAGCAGAAGCGTAAAAAATTTTGGAGCAAGGGTTTTAAGCTTTTCAGGGCTTCTAGCCCCAGTTTTTCCTTCCTAAGCCTCAGCGTCAGCCTCCCTCTAGCATCTTGGTTTCTAGCCCTCCCTCGGCCTACTTCCCTCTCCGTCCTCCCTCGGCCTTCCTCCTCGGCCCTCTTCTCCCTCTCTCCCTAGGGTTGCGGCTCCCTTTCCTTGGCCTTTAGGCCATAGGCCTTTTCCTAGGCCCCTAAACCCTTCATACCCTTAACACTGGCCTCATTAGGCATAGCATTGCCTCTTTGAGGCCTTATTCTTCACCCTTGGGCCCCGATCTACCATTCTAGCCCTTTTATCCCCACAAATTCGTCTCCCCTAGCCTTGTTCTCCATTTCTTTAGCCTCTTTTGCCCTAAATTGACCTGAAACCCTAATTTCAAGTTTTAAGGCTAAATACTTGGCGGTTTTGCAGGCTTAAGGTGTCAAAAATTCATATTTTTAAAGCGGTAACTAGATCCCAAAGTTTCAATGAATTTCAACCATGGGATCTTCAAGGCCTTGGGCCTAGGGTTTGACCTCTAGACCCTTGTTTTGCTTCAGCTTTATTACAGCAGTCAAATCACTAGTATTTAGGCTCTAAAATCAAATTTTAACTAGTCAAAATCAATTAAAATTGTAAAATCTAAATTTTCACAACTTTTGGCCACTTGGGCATCTCTAATTTGATCTAGATCTGACATTTTAGTTTGCTGGAATTTATTGCATAACTGTGAAATTCAAGTGTTCAATATTTCTGAAGCATATACTTGATAAGGATCAAAAAAATTGAATTATCAATTTCCCGCAAAAATTTACTATTTTTAGACATTTTGGGAAACATATTCAGTATTTTTAGTTTGTTGATCTATGACTAATTTACTGCTGTAATAAATTTATCAGTTTTGAAATTCCTGAATCACACATCCTAAAAGCCCTAAAATTGAAAATTTTGAGTTCTAATGCATTTTTACTATTTTTGGGCATATTGAACATATACTTTTGGCATATTTAGCTTGTTGATTTGTGGTTGTTTACTGTTGTAAACTAACAAATCAAATCTAAAATTTAACTGAATACATCATTATAAAGTGGGCCAACTAAGTTAATTTACATTTGCTGGTCATTGATAATTTTTGTGTTTTATATCTAAGGCAAATTTCATGATTTGAAGTGGTTTTCTCACTGCTGTTATAACATTGATGATTGTATGAATTTTCTGAATTTTTACCGCTGATATAAATTGTCATAGATCTGAAATTGGTTTTTCTCAACTCTGCACTCAAAATCAAACATTGATTTTGTTGATTGGCATAATATTGTGTTAATAATCATTGGTGGATAAATTTGGTAACTTGAAATTTACACTTGTATCTCTTAGCGCTCATCTTGTTTAAGATTGTATCACAATATTGTTAAGTACTCTTGCATTAAGACAAATTTCACATAAGTACTTAAGTAACTTAAGCAATCTTAACTCAAGATAATCTCACCCAAAATCTCATGCATAAAGCATACTAGATTTAAATTGCATTAAGAATTAACCTCCTAGCATAAGCTAGTTTGATAGAAACATAGGGCAACCCTTCTCACTTAGCTTGAGGAGCCTCGACAACTCTTTGATAGAAACATAGGGCAACTCTTGAGGGGCAAGGCGGTGACCTTGCAGTTGTCAAAACCACAGTCTCTGCAGCGCCGGAGGCATCAGGTGATAGGAGCACAACAGAAGGTATCATTAATCAATCCCTAGCCCGCTTTTTGTTCGCCTCCTTCCCACAACCTATCTTGGAGCCCAGTTTCAAAATAGTTAAAGGAAGATTACATCTAGATTAGGCATTTAATCAAAAATAGCCAAGATCTTTTCATCACACATAGGTCGTAGGTTTGCATATCATTCAGGTTAGCCAATCATCTTAAGCAGCGAGTGTCCATCTGGTCATTTGGTACCGTTTTACTATAAGCAAGAATTTGTAACTCCATTAAGGCACTGGTCTCATACTTTAAAATGTAATCTAATCAATAATCTCATTCCATAGGGACTACCCCCCCATAGCCTACTCTTGGGAGATAGCTAGAACGGAGTGGGCAGGGATCAGAGTGACAACTCCCATCCTGAGCGTTGTCGCGGTGCTTGTACAATCCGGGCGACAACAGGACCCTAACCAAACCTCTACGCAACTCTGGGACTATAGCTCCATATTGCCCCACCCCAATCTTGAAGGTATAGTTGCAAACATGGCGAAGTTTTCCTCCAGCCTGGAGGACAATTTTTTTATCTCTGCGGATGTTGCCACCTGGTCCTGCTTCTCCTGCTTGTCCTTCTTCCTTTGAGGACACTTAGTACTGTAGTGGCCAAATTCGCCACACTTGAAGCACTTGACCTTAGATAGGTCATTTTTCTTCTTCTTCTCCCCTTATCCCTGACTCCCACCCTTTGAGTCAAGGGCCACATTCTCCTCCTCCTTCTCACCCTTCAATCCCTTATTGTTGCTTCCGTTGGAGCTCTTTACTAGAGCTCGCCTCATCTCCTCCTGTTGCAGGTCTGACCACATCCTATCCCACCCTGGTAATGTGTCTCATCCCAAGATACTTTGGACAAAGACTTGCCATTCCTCTGAGACACTGTTTAGGGCCAAACACACAAGCTCTGTAGGTTGAGGCGCCTCCCCAACTGCTGAAATTTGATCCCAGATTTCCTAAATTATGGTGAGTAAGGGATTTATGCCTTCACCCTTCTGCATCCTGATGTTCCTCAGCTTCTCTTGCAAGAACATCTTCCACTGATTAGAAGAATGTTGATATAGTTGAGCGAGAGCATACCACATCAGCTTGGTCATATTCTTAGCCGATATATGCAAGACTATATGGTCCCAAACTCCATTTAAGATCATCCACTTCACCTTTGCCATATATTTCCTATATTCCTTCAATCGATCTGCATCGTTCACCGCCACCACATTATCTGCATAGTTATTCAAGCCGAATTCGTCTAGCAGGAAGGACATCCTAGCCTTCCAGATGACATAGTTGGAGGCTCCCTCCAACCTATCCTGATCTCTAATCCATCTCTGGATGTGGTAGGAAAATCTCCCTCTTTCACTTGCTCGGTTGCTAGCTCTGTTATTCGCACCCCCTTCTAGAATGAGAAAAACTGCCCACTGCTACTGCCTGTTGCAACTGGAATATTGGATTTTTTAAGCTAGCAACCCTTTGAGAGAAATTCCCTTTGTGTGTGCACTTTCTCTTGCACCTGACACTAATTCTGCTCTAGCAAATTGCTCCAAAACCCTCTGTGCCCAGACAAGAAATTTGCTTAGCGAAAATACAGAATTGTTGTTGCTCCCTCTGCTTGTTGGAATCGCTTTTCTGGACCATTCGAACTTCCCTGCAGCGTCAACTAGAAAATCGAACCCTTGCCCCGTAATTTGCACTGCCTGGTTAGGCACTGTGCAGCCCCTGAAAATTTCGACTTCCTGCTCCTTTTGAACAATGAAATTTTCTCTTTTTTGCTTCTGAGCTTCTCGTCTATCAGATATGCTCTGATACCATGTGAAAATTCCTTGACATGCAACAACTGGAAACATTTCTTCTAACTAATAAATTAATTATGCAGTTTCTTTTGTTAACGACAAAATAACGAAATATTCACATTGCAATTTCTTCACAAAATAAAATACGGAAGCAAAAATAGGAACTGAGAAATGCTAGCGCACAAAAAATTATGACACCGTTATTTTTGGACAATTATCCCTGGAAAAACCCAACTTGGAAAAACTGGTGCAGCAGCTGAGGGTTTTTATTATTGAGCAGCAATGAGAAATTCTGAGTATAATAAATATCACCAATCTGGCAAATCTATCCAAGAGAAATAGTGGAAAAAAATTATCTAAGGGATATTACTGTCTCTCCGAGCAATCCCGACACTTGACAGCCTTTGAAAAGCTGGCCATCCAATCAGCTCTGTGCAGGCTTAGACCCTCTCAAGCTCTGCTTGAATCAACTGCCAATCTAGCCGCCCTGCCTACTATTGGCTAAGAAAATGCTTCTCCAACCTTTTGGAAAACTTTCCCGACCTTTGGAACTGAAAACATCTTCCTCATCAGCTGGATCGAACTGCTTTTCTGAAACTCTGCACTGCCTCTGCGCACCCCCAGGAGGAAATTTCGACCTCCTCTTAATGAATCTCCTAAACTGGAAAACTTCCTCTGGACTCACTGTCTCTACCCCCCTTTGTCTTTGCTTCCCTTCTCTGGTTCGAACTCTTCCGGCAATAGCTACTGCTCTTTGGAAAATCGAACTACCCAAGGAAATCGATCTCAAGTGTGTTCCTCCATCTACCCATCAACTTCTTCTTATCTCACTATGGGACTTCAACGGCCAAGATTAAATCTTAATCAATGGCTAAGATTATTTCCTAGTCGATCAGTGTGAGTTTTTAAAGAATTCTCACATTTGTCAATTAATACTGATTAATTAACTAGTTTTCCTAAATTTAGAGTTACGAAATATTTAAAAATTGGCTAATGATCTAATTGAGACATTTCTCGGTGGAATTTCCATAAATGATTTCTAAGTTTTGGAGAACTTATGTGTTTTAGCCTAGCCACTAGATGCAAAAATAATGGCCCGGTGTTGGCTGAAGGATGAGAACATGTTAGCATATGATGGGTGGTGACAAAAGCACAAAGCCCTAGGTCCAAGCCCTAGGGTCAAATGAGATTCTTGGAGGGTCGGGGTCTCATGGTGCTAGAGTAGCCGAAATTCAACAACATCGATCACACAACAATTGCTAGCTATCATCTTTTCGATCATTCTACTGGGAATCACTCTCTGCGATTTCTAGACAAAGGTGGTGGTTGACATGGGTGTGAAAATAAACAGATAGAGAGCGATAAGGAGGATTTGTTTGAAGCCGCTTTAGTTATCTCTGCAAGTGTGCACTGGGTTGAGTTATCTATGTCTATTGTGAGACAAAGCATGAATGTTCATTCTTCTGTGTTCCTCATTGTAGCAACTAAGCGTGTTAGTGCCAAGATACGGAAAAAATATCCCCTTGTAGCAGAACAATAAGGCATATCAAATAAGGTGGACATGTCATCACACTAGTTTGCTCATCTTTGCAATAATATGTTCCCTAAATATTGTAACCCCAAGTTTATCAGTTGCTAGAATCCTTGCATTCCTTTACCTGAGTTAATTGTTGTGCACATGTTTGAGAAATTGTCATTGTTACATTCATCTATGTAAAGGATAGAATAATTGTCTGTGAAAATGGTGCAGGCCTAGAGCTTATATATATATATATATGATCCTATTCACACTTAGACCCTAAAGTCCGCTACAGAACCACCGCAGCCGAGATCTTCCATTATATAGCCACTGCAAAGAGATATCAAATAAGGTGGACATGTCATCACACTAGTTTGCTCATCTCTGCAATAATAGGTTCCCTAAATATTGTAACCCCAAGTTTATCAATTGCTAGAATTCTTGCATTCCTTTATCTGAGTTATATTGTTGTGCACATGTTTGAGAAATTGTCATTGTTACATTCATCTATGTAGAGGATTGAATATTTGTCTGTGCAAATGATGCAGGCCTAGAGCTTATATATATCTGATCCTATTCAAACTCAGACCCTAAAGTCCGCTATAGAACCACCGCAACCGAGATCTTCCATTATATAGCCACTGCAACCAAGATATTCCATTATATAACCCCTAGATCCAATATATAAGTCTAAAGGAGGAGGGGCTTACCTTGTATCAAAACCACCGGCTCAAGCCCTTTATTTTAACAATCGTCGAGACCGAGCGTGCGCCCCTTTATAAGCTCTTGGCACTTTGACTTTCCTCTCGCTTCTTGTAATATGACCAAGTTCGTGACCAAAATGATTAATCTCAGGGAGAAATGGATCCACACTTAACACATCACCTTGGTGCTCTCCTCATTGGCTAGCTGCCACGTCTGCTCGGGCTTACATCACCCCGACTTGTCCCAAAAGTGTGCACAAAGGGGATCCTCCGAGAGACAAACTCCAGGAAACGAGAATTATTTCCATTAGTTGTCGTTCCTAGCTCCCATTAGTTGTCATGTATGCACATTGTTGAATTTCTAAGTCTAACTGTTTCCTTCATGTACTTTCTGATTTATTTCTTCCTACTTGTTCTGTTAATTAACAAGTTATTTACCATGTAAATACTGAAAATAAACACAAGTACATGCCCAACACATACAGATCATCAACTGAAGGAAAAAACAAGAACACAAGTGACGTCATTATTTTTGGACTAATGTCCTCGGAAAAACCGAATGCGGGAAAACTAGTGCAACTATCTGAGGGTTTTATTATTAAGCAGTTTCAGAATACAATCTGGCTGCTAAAGATGGCTCACCCAATAAAGAATGCCCTCGGCAGTAGTACCTCTCAGTCAAAGACAGATATCAGCTCCAATCTGCCCCACGAAATCTCCCAGTGTCAACCTCTAGGGTCTGCGTCAGCCTCTCTGGCCCAGCGTCAGCCTCTAGGGCCTCTGCGTCTTCCACACTGGCTCTTTCTGGCACTGTGTAACTCCTAGCTGCCTCTGCGTGCCCTCTAACTGGCTCTGCGTCAACCCTCTCGGATTCTGCGCTGATGCTCCCGGTACCCTCTCTACCTCTCTGCTTCTGTATTCACTGCCCCTCAGTTGCAACTCAGATCACTCCTTTGATTTCTTCAGCAAGCCCTGCCCTAGAAAATCGAATTCTTGATCAACTCGTTGTGTTCTCCAAGTGACCCTCAAGCCTCCTCTTATACTTTTCTCGTTGACAATTCAACGACCGAGATTAAGTCCCTAATCAACGGCTAAGATTAGATCTGGCTTGATCCATGACTTTTGGACTATTCTAACTCAGTTTTATATTAATTCACATTGATATTTTATTTTCCTCAAGTTTAGACTTAGGGACTCCATTAAAAATATTAATTATTTTAATATCTTCCAAACTAGTTAGATTCTGCCCAAACCATTTCTGGGTATTGGAGATCTCATGTGCTTTAGCCTCTCCACCAATTTTCGTGGCTAGAGCACATCCGATGCTACCCCAAATCAACACTCCCTCTTAATAAGGATTGTGCTCTAGTAATACTCCTCACTGAGCATCACCCTGATCATCCAGCTTCAGTCCCTGTGCTGATGTTAGGCCTACTGCCCAACATCCTCTGCACTGTTGCATCATGTACTGCTACCCATGGCCCTGCCACTGCCATTGTTGCATTTGTACGACAGCTCCCTCTGCATCTGTGCTGCTGCCCATGACTCTGCCATTGCCATTGTTGCATCTGCACTGCAACCCCTCTCATCATGATGCATTGTGCTGCCTATAGCACTACCACTGCTAACCGCTGAACTACAACTCAGTTATTGAGAAGTAAGTAATTGATCTCCCAAGTCTGACATCTCCGTCAATTCTTCTACTCCTCTTCGGAGCTCCCAT
Source organism: Pinus tabuliformis (assembly GCA_031772625.1). Classification (NCBI taxonomy): domain Eukaryota; kingdom Viridiplantae; phylum Streptophyta; class Pinopsida; order Pinales; family Pinaceae; genus Pinus; species Pinus tabuliformis. The sequence continues at coordinate 631,914,668 of CM062810.1, read as the reverse complement.
AGCAAGGTATAATCCAAGAGGTTGGGTACCTCGAGGATCCTGCCCCTCATCGCCTGTAGTCTATCTGACTACAACTCAATGTCTCGCCACATCCTCTCATGAGGTGCATGAGCACTCATGGCACAGTGATCATTTGTCTCCACTTCTTTCTCTGCCTTTGCTGGCGCAGCCTTGGTCTCAGAAGCCTTTCCCTTGCTCTTCTTCCTCGGACATTGATTCGCATAATGACTCATTTCCCCACAGTGGAAGCATTTGACATTGGAGAGAAGCATTTGACATTGGAGAGGTCCTTCTTCTTTTGTTTCTCCTGCTTTCCCTCAGATGATAGGGCAGCATCCTCCTCTTCCTCCTTGATTCTGACCCCCTTGCCGCTGCTTCCTGCCTTGGTTAGCCTTCTAATCTCTTCTTGATGAAGAGCCGCCCACAATTCCTCCCAATCTAGAAGGGTTGATCTGCCCAGTATGCTCTGGACAAATACCTCCCAGTCCTCTGAGACTGCATTCAATGCGGTCCTCACCATTAATTCCTAATCCAGCGTGGCCCCTATGGAAGTCAGCTGATCCCGGATCTCCTTCAATCGACCGAGGAAGATGTCGATTTGTTCTCCTTTTTGCATCTGATATGACCGCAGCTGATTTTCTAGTAGCATCTTCTTCTGCACGGAAGTATGCTGATACAATTTTGTTAGGGCCTCCCACATCGCATTTGCCATGTCTTTTTCGGCAATATGTTGTTCTACATGGTCCTTGACCCTGTCAAGGATGATGCTCTTGGCCCTCACCATTGCCTTCTCGTACTTATCGTTCTTAGCTGGGCAACTGGGATTGCTATCGTTTTCAAGGCGAAGTACTTGAGACGATTCTTGCCTAGAACGGACAATATCCTGGCCCTTCCAAACTACGAAGTTTGAGGCTCCATCCAATCTATCCTGATCTCTTACCCCATTCACTGCCATCTCTCTGTTCTTCTTTGTCGACTTCTCATAGTCTTTCTACTTCCCGTCTAGAAGTTCTCGGTTCGACTCCTCTGAGTCTCTCTAGTTCCCGTCTGGAAGTTCTCTTCTAGACTCCCTCTGAGTCCCGATTTACCTCCTGGAAATCCTTTTTCCAACTGTCAAGTTGCCCCTCTCCAATCGTCTATGCAACTGCAACACTGATCCGGATTCCTTGGCTAGAAATCCGCCTTGGCAGCAACTCCCTCTACCTTGGTTTTGCCCTGTTAGGTATTGTTCTGAGCACAGTACTCCACCAGCTTCGCTCTCGCAAACTGCCCACAACTTCCTATGCCCCAGCGACTGAAGGACTAAGCCTCTAGGCTCTGTGCAATCCCGACACTGGCAAAAATAGCTCCCTCAGCCACTACGTCAACCCACATGGTCTCTACGTGGCTCTACGTGAGCCTCTTTCTGCCCTCCTTAGCCTCTGCGTTGGCCTCTCTCTGGCCCAGACTGATGACGCAATCCCTCTGTGTCAACCCTTCCTCCATCACTTTCTACAAGGATCAGCTCTGTCACTCGGGACAGTTGACTCTACTATAAATGCTCTGCTCAACTAATGCCTTCATCTTTCCTGTGATCTACAACCACCCTCTGATACCATGTTGAATTTCAATTGTGACTGGGGACCATCTGGTAAAGAATTCTGAACCTAAAATAACATTGGCAGGAATGCTATCTAACTCACAGAATGTACAATTGGTGCTATGGCTTTTAATCTGAACAGGGAAATCTTTAACTTGGTGTTTGAGACTGAATAGATTGCAATTAATGGAGCTTCCTCCTTCTAAAGATTTCTCCCAATAGAATGGAGGAATTGCAAGATGTTTGGTTAAATTTAATTGAGCACCAGAATCTAACAGACAATCTAAAGAGTAAGGTTTAAAATCTAGAGGAAAAAATGTAAGAGATATAAACAATTTTGGCTGCCCTGTAAGGGCTAAGCTTTTCATAGGACTATGGTAAGGATTAGGGGATTCAACAATTTCTTCTAAAGAGTCTCCTAGGAGCCTATGGATTTCTTAATCTGAAGAGTTGTTGACTTCTTCCATTAATGTCCTTTGAGCTTTTCTAAGCTCAGAGATTTCTGAAACAAGAACTTTGAGATGTTTCTGCTTATCTGTGATTTGTAGCTGTAATGAAGAGACTATTTCTCTTTTTACCTGTTGTCTGACTCTGTGTTTTGTTGGACGCTAAGCATGTAGTTATATAATGGAGACTACATTCTCAGCATGTAGTCTCCATGCTGAGCATGGAGACTACACCATAACCTTATCCAAATAACTGTACTCATACGAGAGAACAAAAAACTCTGAGATGGTTTTGTTAGATAGCTTGTTGACATAGATTACTACATCCTTTGAGCTGTAGGAGATACATCCTACAGCTCAATATTTTTCGTCACTTGATAAGAGCGGGAGATGTAACTAAAGTTCCATCAACAAGTATGGCACAGGAACTACCAGAATACACATTCCAAACAAGGGGTGGCGAACTTGCAGAAGAAACAAGAGATGCAAGTTTTACAGCTAGAGACTTTGTCAGACAAGTCTCTAAAAAAGGCCTTGTCTTATCTCCAGACAGATTAAAACAGTTTTGTGTTCAGGTAAAACCCGAACCAGGCCTTATCACATGAGGAGAAAGTTCCAACAGACCATCCAGTATACCAACCGGACATGCTTCCATCTCTAGGGCAATCCAAGCTTTGCCTAAAAATCCTATGTTTTTTCCAAACTGGATGTCCCAAGAAGAGACAGTAAATGCCATTACCTTATTAGCATCATGGGCAGTTCAGAAACACATAGATGATGACAGTCTCTCCAATAGACAAATATCACAACTCATAGCTAATAACTTTGGTCGTTTGGCTAACACATGGTGGCACTATGCTACACCGGCAGCAAGAGAAGCTATTCTTGGAGGACCAAACCCCATAGCACAACTCCTTTCAGCTCTCAGAGTAGAGTTTGTTGGATTAACTGTAGATGAAGACCCATATCATTTCAAACATGTACATGCTCGACTACCTTGATAGTTCTTATAGATTTTCCTATTCAAATTAAAAGCCATAGCACCAATTGTACATTTTGTGAGTTAGATAGCATTCCTGCTAATGTTATTTTAGGTTCAGAATCTTTTGCCAAATGGTCCCCAGTCACAATTGACTACCCAGCCAAGACCATTATACTCACTACAGAAAATAACCCTGTATAGCTTGAACTTCTTGATTCAACAAGAAAAGAAGTTCCAAAAGCAAAAGAAGAGCCTCAAGAAACGTTGAAGCAACAACAGAAAAGAAAAAGAATTGTTTTTTTCAATATTGCACATACAAATGATTATTTGCATGAAATCTATAACAAATTGATTGATCATTGTTCTTCAGATATTCCTAATGCATTTTGGCATCGAGAAGAATATGTGGTTGATTTACCATATGCAAATAACATCAAGATAAAGCCGCATAAATCTTCAGCAGCTTTAATGAGTCCATCAGAATTGGACCATTGCAAAGAAGAGATTAAAGATCTCTTACAAAAGAGTCTGATCCCAGATCTCCATGGGCTTGTAGAGCCATCTCTGTCAACAAACATTCACAGATCAAGCGAGGCAGACCAAGAATGGTTATAAACTATAAACCATTGAATTCAGTGTTGAAGACGATAGTGTATCCTCTTCCAAACCAATCAACATTTCTCCAGAAAATCAAAGGTTGTACGATCTTCAGCAAGTTCAACTTGAAGTCAGGCTTCTATCAAGTCGACATCAAACCAGAAGATAGGTTCAAAACAACTTTCAATGTCCCACATGGCCAATATCAGTGGAAGGTAATGCCCTTTGGTTTGAAAAATGCTCCATCAGAATTTCAGAAAAGAATGGAAGACGTATTTAGAGGATTAGACTTTTTAATTATCTATATTGATGATTTATTAGTCTGTAAGTATTCAAGAACATTAGAAACATCTCCAGATATTTTATGAGCATTGTTATAAACATGGCCTAGCACTGTCTAAAACTAAGATGGAGATTGGTAAGACAACCATAGAATTTCTGGGTTTAAAGGTTGATGTAGCATGTATCTCCCTCTAGGATCATATTCTGCAAAGTCTGCGGAAATTCCCAGACCAAATTACTGACAAACCTCAGTTGCAGAGATTTCTTGGCAGTTCTAAATTATATACGTCCATTTTATTCAGGACAGGGACAAGATCTGGTGATCCTCCAGCAGAGATTAAAGAAAGAACCGCCTTAGTGGACTGAAGCTATGACTACAGCGGTCAAGAAAATTAAACAGAAGGTAATATTGCTACCCTCACTTAAGTTATCATCTGATAGTGGAACTTTTGTCCTCGAAACTAATGCTTCAAATACAACATGGGGAGGAGTTTTACTTGAAAAGGATATTTCAGGGGAAGAATGAGTCTTGTCTTACACTTCAGGATCATTCCATGGAGCAGAATTGAAATATCCAAGCAGCCATAAAGAAGTATTATGCATTTCAGGCTATACCTCAAACCAATACACTTTATTGTTCGTACTGACCTTAAGCAAATGTCAGGCATGATACGACCAGGAAAATATCTAACAAATACAAATGCTCACCTAATCAGATGGGCAATATGGTTAGATAACTTTGATTTTGATATTGAATTCAAACCAGGATTTCTAAACTGCTTAGCAGATCTCCTTACAAGAGAAGCAGTGGACCTTTTTCCTTCATAATGGAAAACATGGTGGGTCCAAAGTGCGTGGGTCCTTCTGACTCCACTTTGTTTTGTCGGTGAACTGGCTTTTTTTCGCCCGACATAGATTTAGGGGTATGACTGGCAGTCACCAGTTATAAGTCATTGGTTTACCGATTGTCATATTATATAATCAGGCAAAGGCCCTCATTGTAAATCACTCTGAAGTTATGCAAGTATCTGACGCATCGTAAGATTTCTTCTCTTCTCTCTCTTGCTGAATGCAAGATTGTCTCGAGAACAATACTTGTTCAGACCAGGATTAAAGTATATGTTCAACTTTGTATCGAGTCTATAATAGCTGTTGTAATGGTAGGTGTCCTAAAATATAGCTCATAGTTATATTTCACAGATCTAACTCAACTATTACAGCAACTATTACAGACTCGACACAAATATGAACAGATACTTTAATCCTGGTCTGAACAAGTATTGTTCTACTGGCAATCTTACATTTAGCAAAAGAGAGAAGAGAAGAAATCTTAGGTTGCGTTAGATACTTGCACAATTTCATAGTGATTTACAATGAGGCCTTTGCCTACTTATATATTATGATAACCGGTAAACCAGTGACTTATAACTGGTGACTGTCATTCATACCCCTAAATCTATGTTGGGCGAAAAAAAAAGCCAGCTCACCGTCAAAACAAAGTGGAGTCAGAAAGGACCCACGCACTTTGGACCCACCATGTTTTCCGTTATGAAGGAAAAAGGCCCACTGCTTCTCTTGTAAGGAGATCTACTAAGCAATTTATATATCCTGGTTTGAATTCAATAGCAAAATCAAAGTTATCTAGCCATATTGCCCATCTGATTAGGCGAGCATTTGTTTCTGTCAAATCTTTTCCTAGTCGTATCATATATGACATTTTCTTAAGGTCAGTACGAACAATAAAGTGTATTGGTTTGAGGTATAGCCTGAAATGCATAATACTTCTTTTTACAGCGAACACTTCTTTATGGCTGCTTGGATATTTCAATTTTGCTCCATGGAATGACCCTAAAGTGTAAGAACAGACTCTTTCTTCCACCGAAATATCATTTTCAAGTAAAACTCCTCCCCATGCTGTATTTGAAGCATTAGTTTCGAGGACAAAAGTTCCACTATCAGATGGTAACTTAAGTGAGGGTAGTTCTTGACCGCTGTAGTCATAGCTTCAGTCCATTGAGGCGGTTCTTTCTTTAGTCTCTGCTGGAGGATCATCAAATCTTGTGCCTGTCCTTTATAGAACGGACGTATATAATTCAGATTGCCAAGAAATCTCTGCAACTGAGTTTTGTCAGTAATCTGGTCTGAAATTTCTGTAGACTTTGTAGAATATGATCCTGGAGGGAGATACATCCTACATCAACCTTTAAACCCAGAAATTTTATGGTTGTCTTACCAATCTCCAGCATGTAGTTGTATAATAGACAAATAGCATAGCTCATAGCTAATAACTTTGGTGGTTTGGCTAACACATGGTGGCACTATGCTACACTAGTAGCCAGAGAAGCTATTCTTGGAGGACCAGACCCCATAGAACAACTCCTTTCAGCTCTCAGTGTAGAGTTTGTTGGATTAACTGTAGATGAAGATCCAGATTATTTCAGACAGTTATTCCTATCCGGTGAATTAAGAGATATAAGTCAGCTACATGCATATACATGCCAGATGCAAAAGTACCTAATTAAAGGAAATTCTTATGGTGATCCCACTTATATCAAAAGATATATCTAGAGAATGCCAGGACACCTACCATCAGCTATGAATCTCTATTTTAAAGAAAAAAATATTCAGTTGACAGGAAGGGCATTAAAAATGAAGGGAGGCCATATCAGCAAAGTCATTCAAGAACATTGCCTTGCAAAACGAGTCAACAAAGACTTCAAAGAGCATGAAAAACTCTTTACTAGTAAGCTTTGTAGCACAGTTGGCCAGATGCCCAACTGGGGGAAGGGAGCCTACAATAGGAATCCCAAGTGTCACTGCACTCCTACAAACACTAAAAAGAAATACTGGCAAAACCAGTATGAGGGTGAGTATCAAATTGATACTTACAAGAAATCACAAAAGCCTTGGAAGAAGAACTTCCAGAAAAAAGAGAATCTCATTCACTAAAAGGAAAACACCCATATTCTCATCCAGGTGTTACATATGTGACAGAGAAAGACATTGGACAAGCAATTGTCCACAAAAACACAAAAAGCCAAAGATTGCAGCTTTCTTTGAATCCCATGACCCAGCTATGTGCAACATACTCATCTGTGAACAACCAAATCTCTTTCTTAGATGATTCAGAAGAAGAAGATATCTCTGATTGTTAGGATATCCCGATACATAGGAAATAGTTAGGTATAACTTGGTCTAGTGTAGAGTTAGGTAAAGTGTGTTTATTTACTATGTACTTTTGTACCTTACAATCCGACAGTCACAATATGTTCTAGACATGAAGTGATCCAACGGTTCATTCTCTCCTCAGTATTACCGACACTTGATCCGTTGCTTAACACCCGATTGGTCAATGATCTCTATTTAAAGAGCATGGAGGATCATTTGTAAGGTGACCGTTCATGAGAGAAGCTTATGTAAATTTTCTTTCTTTTATTAATAATTGCCTAAAGTGGCAGCATTGGCTCAAGCCGTGGACTGTTTCCCTCTTTTGAAGGTTTTAACCACGTCAAGAACACTGGTGTATTGATATGTGATCTGTTTGTGAGCGGTGTCCTTTGGTGTTCTATATGAGGAACTTACCTTGTAAATTCCTACATGGTATCAGAGCTATTTGATGGCCGCATCCGTTGGTGATCCAAATCCGAAGCCGGTACAACTACATCCAACTATCATTTCCTACATCTACTATTTCTGATTGCTTTCAGGCCGAGAGGACTACTCTATTGTGTTAGGAGCATTTGTTCCAGTGAGGAACCCCTTTCGTTTCACGCAAAAAGGTTTCCAGTAGCCCTAGCTACGTCATTTTTAAGATCTTGAGGTATACTGTTTTTATTTGCAATTTTAGTTATTCATCTCTTTGTTTATTTCGGTTTATTAAGCTTTATATTTTTTATTACTAGATCCATACCTTTCATTTCTGCGTCTGCTCTTTGCCCCGCGACTCTATGCGATATGGGCAAATCAGAAACAGAAAGGAAGATTTTTCTCATGCATATGCTTTTTTTCCGCCACGCCTTAGTGTGATCTCGGAAAATCAGAAACATTGAGTAAAAGATTTAGTTTCCGGCGAAAGCTAACTTCAAGCCATAAGGTTTGGTTTTTTTGTGTGTCCGTGTTGGGTTGTGTGTTTTTTGTTTTGTAGGCAAAAAGAGTTTTTTTAAGTAAGCACGCACTCCAAAGCTTCAATGACTAAAAAAAACCCCTTCCTCTTTTCTAAAATTTACTAACTTTTTAAACTAGCTCACTTGGTCCAAAGTTACTTTATGAGAATAGAGGTCTTTCTTTTTGTTGAGTTACTTTTCCAAAAAGCACATGTGATTTATGTTTTAAAATTAATTTATGTAAAAGTGTTCTCACCCCTTATAAAAAGTGAGTCACTTATAATTCTAAAATCTCTTTATCTTTTATTTAAGCTACAATTTAGTGGGTTGCTCATAAAGTACCATTGTAAAAGTGACTTTCAATTATTTATAAAAGTGGGTCACATAATTTTTTTTTTTTAAACTGAGCTAATTAGATTAAGTTTGGAAAGGGGGGATTTTTTTTTTAAATATAACATTATCATTCACTTCCGCACATTCACGTATTTCGTCGACATCTTCAACAACTTTTCTTCAAAAAGTCATAACTTTTTCATCTGGAAGTCGTTTTCAAAGCCGTTTTTTTTTAATCGGCCTAATTTTTTGAGATCTTTCCATTGGAACACTAAGTTTCAACATCTACAGCTTCAGTTTCTGTTAAAATGGAAAGTTCGTGCCAAGTTATTCTTGACAGCACCAACTACTTCCAATGGGTGTCTACGTGGAGGATTTATTTAGAAGTAAAGGTCTTTATAGAATAGTCTCAGGCCAAGAGTCTAAACCTAAAGATGAAGATAAGGCAGTCAAATGGGAAAATAAGCAAGATCAAGCACGTGGGTTGATAGGGATTTCTATTTCTTCAGACCTTAGATTATATATCATAGAACTTGATACCCCTAATGAAGCAATGAAACAGCTCAATAAAGTTTTTGGAATTAAAAATGAAATAGAGCCCATCAACTCGAAAATGAATTGCTTACATTGGACCCTAGTAATTTTTCTTCCATTGAAGATTTTTTGTCCAAGTTCAAGACCCTTAGACTTCTCTTGGAAGGTGTTAAGGTTAAAAAAGAAGATGGTAGCCTTATCTATTCCATTCTTACTAAGTTAGGACCAGCTTACTCTGTGTTTGTTTCCACCTTCCATTCTACTAGAGAAGCCTTTATTTCTTAAGGGAAAGCCTTCAAGTCCCCCTCTTTTGATGTCTTTTGTGATTCTTTAATAAGAGAACAAGAAAAACTCTTACATCTTGGTCTTTCTTAATCTTGGAAACTCTTCTAAGAAAGCCTTAGCCGCCCAGCAGCAACCAAGTTCAAAGAATCCTAAGAAGCAACATCCTAAAAAGAATGGTCCTAAACCAACCAAGGGTCCTAAGCACTTTCAGTCTCAAAATGAAAAATCAATTCAATAAAAAGATAAGGGAAATAAAAACAAAGGGAAATACACTAATAAATATTCCAACTTTTGTAATTGAGATGGCCACTTAAAATCCAAATGCTTTAAGAAGATGGAAGCCTTGGAAGCAACAATGAAGAAGCATAACATCCATTTTGAGCACTTTTCAACTTCAACTTCATCTTCAGGAATAACACTTTTTGCATGTGGTTGTCAAGCATCTCGGTTGATTATGCACTAAATGTATTTTCTTCTTCTCATTCTCATGAGTGGCTCATTGATTCTGGAGCTTCTTATCACATGGCCAAAAACAAAGCCATGTTTTCTTCTTTAAATGATTGTAACACCAAAAATATATATGTTGGTGATGATAGATCTCTTAGTGTTGTAGGGACTGGAACTATTCATCTAGACAATGGTCAATTTAATGATGTATTATGTGTTCCAACCTTATCCTCCAACTTCCTATCTGTATATCAGATAACTCATTCAGGTGAAGGTAAAACCGTTGAATTTTCACCTCATGATGTTGTAATTAAGGACCTAAGAGATCCAAGATAGATTTTAGCTACTGGCATTGGTGATAATTCTACAAGCTTGTATAAGTTTAACAACTTTGGGTGATCAACTCTTCCCTCGGTATTTGTTGCTCATAATGATGAAGTGAGCAAACTTTGGCATGAGCGATTTGGTCACTTAATCTATTGCTCCCTTCAAAATCTATGTAAAGAAAATATGGTGACAAGTCTTCCTATGGTATCTTGCAGAGATGGTGTCTGTTCTGAATGTGTACTCGGAAAACATCATCAGGATAGTTTTGAAAATCGTGCCTCTTGGCACACCTTAGCCCCTTTATAGCTTTTGCATAGTGATTTATGTAGTCCACTTCTAGTTGTTTCATTCTCTCGATACAAGTATTTTTTAACTTTCATTGATGATTTCTCCAGACGCACTTGGGTATACTTCTTAAAACTCAAAAGTGAAGTATTTAACATGTTCTTGGCCTTTAAGGCCTTTGTTGAGAAACAATCTGGACATCAAATTCTTAAGCTAAGATCTGATAATGGCAGAGAATATGTTAACAACAAATTCATCAACTTTTGCACTGAGCATGGAATTCAAATGCAACATATTGTTCCATATACTCCACAACAAAATGGTGTAGCTGAAAGGAATAATCGCGCTTTAAAGGAAATGGCTAATTGTATGCTTCAATCTAAATGACTTAGTCTTAATTTTTGGGCAGAAGTAATTAACTGTGCAATTTACATAGTAAATCACACTCCTACTAAGGTTTTAAAGAATATCACCCTAGAAGAAGTATGGAGCTCAATTAAACCAGATGTAAGTCACTTTTGTGTTTTTGGAAGTGGAGCATGGGCCCATATTCCCGATGAGAAACATAAAGCCTTAGAACCTAAGAGTGAAAAATGTATTTTCGTTGGATATTTTGAAGATGTCAAAGGATATAGATTTCTTTCATCTAAATCCAAAAATGAGATGTAAAGTTTGTTGAAAATATATTGGCCTACGAGCCTAGTTCGACGGATGTGCCACCTCTCTCTATCCCTTCTACTTCTGAAAATATTTCTTCTTGAGATGATGACAGCAAGGATGACAATCCTCCCCCACCTTCTCAGGATCCTCCTTCAGCTCCTCAACTTCCAAAATGGTTCTATGCTACTCGGGATGCAGCAGGTTCTCTTGCAGGTGATCCTACAGATCAATAACATACACGTTGTCAATTCGATAGAGCCTCTTCTTTACTGGCTCAAGCTTCAGTGAATTATGATCCTGACACCTTTGCAGAAGCTTCAGGCCATCCAGATTTGGACGCAGCTATGAATGAAGAATATCGTTCATTATTGGCAAATGATACATGGGATTTTGTTCCTCTTCCAAAGGGAAGAAAACTTGTTAGATGTAAATGGGTTTACATAACCAAGTTTGGACCAGATGGAAAAGTTGATCAACAAAAAGCTAAGGGCTTTTCACAAGTTGAAGGCATTGACTATACTGAAAGTTTCTCCCCTATTGCCAAAATGAACTCTATCCGCCTTGTTCTTTCTCTTGTTGCCTCTTTCAAATGGGAAGTCCATAAGATGGATGTTAAATCTGCCTTCTTGTATGAAGAAATCGATATGGAACAACCTCCCGACTTTATACAAACAGAGTCCAGCTTTATATGTCGGCTTAAGAAATCCCTTTATGGTCTCAAGCAAGCCCCTCGATCTTGATATGCCAAAATGAATAGCTTTCTTTTAGACATTGACTATTCTAGGTGTCATTCTGACAATACTGTCTACACCAAGAAAGTGGGTAAGTCTCTTATCATTCTTGTTCTTTATGTTGATGATCTTATCCTTACTAGTAGTGATCCCAACCTTATAAACCATGTGAAGTCCATCTTTAAAAAGCAGTTTGAAATGACAAACTTAGGACACTTGCATTATTTTCTTGGTCTTCAAGTCTTGCAATCCAAGGAAGGTATTTCCCTTTCCCAGTCCAAGTATGCCTGTGATCTTCTACGCTACTTTCACATGGAAGACTCTAACCCAGCCCCTTCTCCCTTTCAGTCTGGAGCCAAACTTTTAGTCACTTGTATTTCCCCTGAAGTTGATGCTACCTTTTAGCGTCAGCTTGTAGGAAAACCTTTGTATCTGACCCATACCCATCCTGACCTTTTCTTTACTGTTGACCTTATTGCCCAGTTTATGCAAAACCCACATAAGAGTCATTGGAAAACAGCTAAAAGAATATTTCGTTATGTTCGAGGTACAGTTCAGTTTGGGATTTATTACAGTGCAGAAGCATCTCCTCTATTAGTTGGTTTCACTAATTCTGATTGGGCTGGTGACCTTGATGATCGGAAGTCTACTGTAGGTTATGACTTCACTCTTGGTTTTGGACCTATTACATGGGCTTGCAAGAAACAAAGTGCCATTTCTCTTTCTTCAGCAAAAGCAGAGTATCGTGGTGCCATAGAAGTTAGTAAGGAAGCCCTGTGGCTTCGTCAGATCCTATCAGATTTTGGCTTTCAGCAGCAACATCCGACTACACTTTGGTGTGATAATCATAGTGCCATTCAACTATGCAAAGATCCAGTCCAACATCAACGCAGCAAACACATTGAACTACACATGCACTTCATCAGAAAGCTCATTCATGACCATGTTCTTGAAGTGCAATATTGTTCAACTGATGATCAAGTTGCAAACATCTTTACAAAGGCTCTTGCAGAGGCGAAGTTTACTAAACTTCGATTTATGGTTGGAGTTCAGGAAGTTGTCACTAAGGGGGGATAGGCTCTAATGCCTCCTTCCTTCTCCTATTGTGTCATATTTGTACATCCTTCAATCCTATCCCAATTTGTTCTTAAGGAGAGATGTTAGGATATTCCGACACAGGAAATAGTTAAGTATAACTTGGTCTAGTGTACAGTTAGGTGAAGTGTGTTTCTTTACTATGTACTTTTGTAACTTACAATTTGACAGTCACAATATGTTCTAGACATGAAATGTCCGACGGTTCATTCTTTCCTCAGTATTATCGACACTTGATCTGTGGCTTAACACTCGATTGGTCCATGATCTCCATTTGTAAGGTGACTATTCATGAGAGGATCTTATGTAAATTTTCTTTCTTTTATTAGTAAATTGCTTGAAGTGGCCGCGTTGGCTCAAGCCGTAGATTGTTTCTCTCATTGAGGGTTTTAACCACGTCAAGAATACTGGTGTGTTGATTTGTGATTTGTTTGTGAGCGGTGTCCTTTGGTGTTCTATCTAAGGAACTTACCCTGTAAATTCCTACACTGATGAAGATTTCGAAAGCTTACAGAATTACACATTCTGTATGTTTTCCCATACCCCAGTGAAACTAGTAGAACTGAAAAAATAGTTGTCAGAAACAGAGCCTTACCAGATGTCTCTTAGACACTATTTACAACTTGAGATAACAGAGATAGAACAGAGCATGGTCCTACTAAACTGGAGAACACAGAAGCCATCCTTTTCACAAGAAAAGATGACTGAGTTAAAAATAACAAAAACCATTAGATATTCAGTCTCTGGAAATTGGCATCCATAAGAACTACATGCTCAACATCCAGCAAAGCACAAAGTTAGACAAAGGTAAAAAGAGAAACAGTGTCTTCACTACAGCTACAAATCACAGATAAGCAGGAACAACACAAAGTTCTTGTTTCAGAAATCACAAGAAACAATTGTTTTAGCAGTGTCCAACCTGCAACCCGATGATAACAAAATTTGGGAAACAACCCAATAAAGAAGTTTTCAACATCCTCATGTTTCATAAACTCCCTCGGGAAGAAACATCTAAAACTGTCAAGGTAGCCACAGGAGAAGAAAGCTATATTCCAGGAAGAAATCTTTCTTACATACCTTTCAGACAGTATGATGATGATGGACAGAAGAAAGAGAATTCCTTCCCTACTCTACAGTCCTAGCAGCTGCCAGCTCAGGAACATCTACTAGCCAAGCAAACTATACCAACCTCCAATTGGATTTAGAGGCTAAAAACATAGATGACCTTCATAGAGATGTTCTACGTATCAAAGACATCGTTACTGCAGAACAAGAAGACTGTGAGAAAATTCTAGCAAGACAAGAATTGCTAGATCATCAGATAGCAGACCTAACCCAAGCTCAAAATCATATTAATGGAAGGTTAGATGCTATAGAATAAGTTTTGTCTATCACAACTCCAATCACGCAGTAGACTTCTGACCATCAGGGTCACCAGCCCAATTGGAATTAGTGAAACCAACCAATAGAGGAGATGCTTCTACACTGTAATAAATCCCAAACTGAACTGTACCTGGAACATAACGAAGTATTCTTTTAGCTGCTTTCCAATGACTTTCATGTGGGTTTTGCATAAACGAGCAATAAGGCCAACAGTAAAGGAAAGGTCAGGATGGGTATGAATCAGATACAAAATTTTTCCTACAAGCTGACGGTATAAGGTAACATCAACTTCAGGGGAAGTACAAGTGACTAAAAGTTTGGCTCCAAACTGAAAGGGAGAAGGGGCTGGCTTAAAGTCTTTGATGTGAAAGTGGCATAGAAGATCACAGACATACTTGCACTAGGAAAGGGAAATACCTTCCTTGGATTGCAAGACTTGAAGACCAAGAAAATAATGCAAGTGTCCTAATTTTGTCATTTCAAACTGCTTTTTAAGGTTGGACTTCACGTGGTTTACAAGGTTGGGATCACTATCAGTAAGGAAAAGATCATCAACATAAAGAATAAGAATGCTAAGAGACTTAGCCACTTTCTTGGTGTAGACAGTATTGTCAAAATGACACCTAGAAAAGCCAGTATCTAAAAGAAAGCTATCCACTTTGGCATACCAAGCCCAAGGGGCTTGTTTGAGACCATTAAGGGATTTCTTAAGCGGACATACAAGGCTGGAGTCTGTTTGTATAAAGCCAGGAGGTTGTTCAATATAGATTTCTTCATGCAAGTCCCCATGCAAGAAGGAAGATTTAACATCCATTTGATGGACTTCCCATTTGAAAGAGGCAACAAGGGAAAGAACAAGGCGGATAGAGTTCCTTTTGGCAACAGGGGAGAAGGTTTCAGTATAGTCAATGCCCTTAGCAACAAGATATCTGGTCCAAACTTGGTTCTGTAAACCCATTTACATCTAACAAGTTTTCTTCCCTTTGGAAGAGGAACAAGATCCCATGTATCATTTGCCAATAATGAACGATATTCTTCATTCATAGCTGCGTCCCAATTTGGATGGCCTGAAGCTTCTGCAAAGGTGTCAGGATCATAATTCGCTGAAGCTTGAACCAGTAAAGAAGAGGCTATATCGAACTGAGAACGTGTACGTTACTGATCTATAAGATCACCTGCAAGAGAACCTGCTGCATCCCGAGTAGCACAAACCCATTTTGGAAGCTAAGTAGTTGAAGGAGGATCCTGAGAAGGTGGGGGAGGATTGTCATCCTCACTGTCATCATTTGAAGAAGAAATATTTTCAGAAGTAGAAGAGATAGAGAGAGGTGGCACATCCGCCGAACTAGGCTTGTAGGCCGATATATTTTCAACAAACTTTACATCTCTTCTAATGGTAACATTTTTGGATTTAGGTGAAAGAAGTCTATATCCTTTGATATCTTCAGAATATCCAACAAAAATACAATTTTCACCTTTGGTTCTAAGGCTTTATGTTTCTCATTAGGAATATGGGCCCATGCTTCACTTCCAAAAACACGAAAGTGACTTATATCTGGTTTAATTGAGCTCCATGCTTCTTCTGGAGTGATATTCTTTAAAACCTTAGTAGGAGTGTGATTTACTATGTAATTTGCACAGTTAATTGGTTTTGCCCAAAAATTAAGACCAAGTCATTTAGATTGAAGCGTATAATTAGCCATTTCCTTTAAGGTGCAATTCTTCCTTTCAGCTACACCATTTTGTTGTGGAGTATATGGAAGAGTATGTTGCATTTGAATTCCATGTTCAGTGCAAAAGTTGATGAATTTGTTGTTACCATATTCTCCACCATAATCAGATCTTAGCTTAAGAATTGATGTCCAGATTGTTTCTCAACAAAAGCCTTAAAGGCCAAGAACATGTTAAATACTTCACTTTTGAGTTTTAAGAAGTATACCCAAGTACGTCTGGAGAAATACTTGTTTCCAGAGAATGAAACAATTGGAAGTGGACCACATAAATCACTATCTACAAGCTGTAAAGGGGCTGAGGCATGCCAAGAGGCACATTTTTCAACACTATCCTGATGATGTTTTTCGAGAACACATCCGGAACAAACACCATCTTTGCAAGATACCATAGGAAGACTTGTCACCATATTTTATTTACATAGATTTTGAAGGGAGCGATAGTTTAAGTGACCAAATCACTCATGCCAAAGTTTGTTCACTTCATCAGTATGAGCAACAAATACCGAGGGAAAAGTTGATCACCCAAAGTTGTTAAACTTATACAACCTTGTAGAATCATCAGCAATGCCAGTAGCTAAAATCTGTCTAGGATCTCATAGGTCCTTAATTACAACATCATGAGGTGAAAATTCAACGATTTTACCTTCACTTGAAAGAGTTATCTGATATTCAGATAGAAGGTTGCAGGATAAGGTTGGAACACATAATACATCATTAAATTGACCATTGTCTAGATGAATAGTTCTAGTCCCTACAACACTAAAAGATCTATCATCACCAACATATATATTCTTGGTGTTACAATCATTTAAAGAAGAAAACATGGCTTTGTTTTTGGCCATGTGATAAGAAGCTCCAGAATCAAGTCCCTACAACACTAAGAGATCTATCATCACCAACAGATATATTTTTGGTGTTACAATCATTTAAAGAAGAAAACATGGCTTTGTTTTTGGCCATGTGATAAGAAGCTCCAGAATCAATGAGCCACTCATGAGAATGAGAAAAAGAAAATACATTTAGTGCATAACCAGACTGAGATGCTTGATAACCACATGCAGAAAGTGTTATTCTTGAAGATGAAGTTGAAGTTGAAGAGTGCTCCAAATGGATGTTATGCTTCTTCATTGTTGCTTCCAAGACTTCCATCTTCTTAGAGCATTTGGATTCTAAGTGGCCATCTCGATTACAAAAGTTGCAATGTCTATCAGTCTTTTTCCCATTGTTTTTTTTGTCTTATCATTTTGTTGAATTGATTTTTCATTTTGAGACTGAAAGTGCTTAGGACCCTTGGTTGGTCTAGGACCATTATTTTTAGGACGCTGCTTCTTAGGATTCTTTGAACTTGGTTGCTGCTGGGCGGCTAAAGCTTTCTTAGAAGAGTTTCCAAGATTAAAAAGACCAAGATGTAAGAGTTTTTCTTGTTTTCTTATTAAAGAATCACAAAAGGCATCAAAAGAGGGGGACTTATAGGCTTGTCCTTGAGAAATAAAGACTTCTCTAGTAGAATGAAAGGTGCAAACAAACACAGAGTAGGCTGGTCCTAACTTAGCAAGAATGGAATAGATAAGGCTACCATCTTCTTTCTTAACCTTAACACCTTCCAAGAGAAGTCTAAGTGTCTTGGACTTGGACAAAAAATCTTCAATGGAAGAAAAATTATTGGGGTCCAACGTAAGCAATTCATTTTCGAATCGATGGGCTCTAATTTCATTTTTAATTCCAAAAACTTTATTGAGCTATTTCATTGTTTCATCAGGGGTATCAAGTTTTGCGATATGGAATCCAAGGTCTGGAGAAATAGACATCCCTATCAACCCACGTGCTTGATCTTGCTTATTTTCTGATTTGAATGCCTTATCTTCATCTTTAGATTCAAACTCTTGGCCTGAGGCTATTCTATAAAGACCTTTACTTCTAAGTAAATTCTCCATGTAGGACACCCATTGGAAGTAGTTGGTGCTATCAAGAATAACTTGGCACGAACTTTCCATTTTAATAGAAACTGAAGTTGTAGATGCTGAAACTAAGTGTTCCAATGGAAAGATCTCGAAAAATTAAGTTGATTAAAAAAAACAGCTCTGAAAATAGCTTCCGGATGAAGAAGTTATTGCTTTTTGAAGAAAAGTTGTTGAAGATGCCGACGAAGTACAAGAATGTGCGGAAGTGAATGATAATATTATATTTAAAAAAAAAAAAACCCTCTTTTCAAACTTAATCTAATTAGCTCACTTTTTAAAAAAAATATGTGACCCACTTTTATAAATAAGTGAAAGTCACTTTTACAATGGTACTTTATGAGCTACCCACTAAATTGTAATTTAAATAAAAGATAAAGAGACTTTAGAATTAGAAGTGACTCACTTTTTATAATGGGTGAGAACACTTTTACATAAGGTAACTTTAAAACATAAGTTACATGTGTTTTTTGAAAAAGTAACTCAACAAAAAGAAAGACTTGAACCCAAGACCTCTATTCGCATGAAGTAACTTTGGACCAAGTGAGCTAGTTTAAAAAGCTAGTAATTTTTGGAAAAGAGGGAGGGGTATTTTTTAAGTCACAGAAGCTTTAGAGTGCGTGCCTACTTGAAAAAACCCTTTTTGCCTACAAAAAAAAAGAACACACAACCCAACACGGACATGCAAAAAAACCAAACCTTATGGCTTGAAGTTAGCTTTTGCCGGAAACTCAATCTTTTACTCAATGTTTTTTATTTTCCAAGATCAAACTAAGGCACGACAGAAAAGAGCATACGCATGAGAAAAATACTTCCTTTATGTTTCTGATTTGCCCAGATCCCAGAGAGTCGTGGGGCAGAGAGCATACACAAAAATGAAAGGTATAGATCCGGTAATAAAAAACAGAGAGCTAAATAAACCGAAATAAACAGAGAGATGAATAACTAAAACTGCAAATAGAGACTGTATACCTCCAGATCTTAAAAAAGATGTAGCTAGGGCTATCAGAAACCTTTTCACGTGAAACGAAAGGGGTTCCTCACTGGAACAGATGCTCCTAACACAATAGAGCAGTCCTCTCAGTGCGAAAGAAGTTCAGTCTGATGCAGTTGTACCGGCTTCGGATTTGGATCACCAATGGATGCGGCCATCAAATAACTCTGATACCATGTAGGAATTTATAAGGTAAGTTCCTCAGATAGCACACCAAAGGACACCGCTCACAAATAGATCACAGATCAATATATTAGTATTCTTGATGTGGTTAAAACCCTCAAAGAGGGAAACAGTCCACGGCCTGAGCCAACACTGCCACTTTAGACAATTTATTAATAATAAGAAAATTTACATAAGCTTTTCTCATGAATGGTCACCTTACAAATGACCCTCCATGCTCTTTAAATAGAGATCATTGACCAATCGGGTGTTAAGCCACGGATCAAGTGTCGGTAATACCGAGGAGAGAATGAACCGTCGGATCACTTCATGTCTAGAACATATCGTGACTGTCGGATTGTAATTTACAAAAGTACATAGTAAAGAAACACACTTTACCTAACTCTACACTAGACCATGTTATACTTAACTATTTCGTATGTGTCGAAATATCCTAACAATCCGAGATATCTTCTTCTTCTAAATCATCTGAGAAAGAGATTTGGTCTTCCTCTTGTTCACAAATGAGTATGTCCCACATTGTTGGATCACGGGATTCAAAGAAAGCTGCAATCTTTGATTTTGTGGACAATTGCTTGCCCAATGTCCTTCTCTGTCACATATGTAACACCTAGATGAGAATCTGGGTGTTTTCCTTTTAGTGAATGAGATTCTCATTTCCTGGAAGTTCTTCTTCCAAGGCTTTTGTGGTTTCTTGTAAGTATCAGTTTGATACTCACCCTCATACTAGTTTTGCCAGTATTTCTTTTTAGTGTTTGTAAGAATGCAGTGACACTTGGGATTCCTATTGTAGTCTTTCTTCCCCCAGTTGGGCATTTGGCCAACTATGCCACAAAGCTTACTAGTAAAGAATTTTTCATGCTCTTTGAAGTCTTTGTTGACTCGCTTTGCATGGCAATGTTATTGAATGACTTTGTTGATATCGCCTTCTACCATTTTTAATGTCATTCCTGCCAGCTGAATATTTTTTTCTTTAAAATAGAAATTCATAGCTGATGGTAGGTGTCCTGGCATACTCTGGATATATCTTTTGATATAAGGGGGATCACCATAAGAATTTCTTTTAATTAGGTACTCTTGCATCTGGCATGTATATGCATGTAAGCTAACTTAAATCTCCTAATTCACTGGATAGGAATAACTGTCTGAAATGATCTGGATCTTCATCTACAGTTAATCCAACAAACTGCTCTGAGAGTTGAAAGGAGTTGTGCTATGGGGCCTAGTCCTCCAAGAATAGCTTCTCTAGCTGTTGGTGTAGCATAGTGCCACCATGTGTTAGCCAAACCACCAAAGTTATTAGCTATGAGTTGTGCTATTTGTCTATTATATAACTACATGCTGGAGATTTGTAAGACAACCATAGAATTTCTGGGTTTAAAGGTTGATGCAGGATGTATCTCCCTCTAGGATCATATTCTGCAAAGTCTGCAGAAATTCCAAGACCAAATTACTGACAAAACTCAGTTGCAGAGATTTCTTGGTAGTCTGAATTATATATGTTCGTTCTATTTAGGACAGGCACAAGATTTGGTGATCCTACAGCAGAGATTAAAGCAAAAACCGCCTCAGTGGACTGAAGCTATGACTATGCGGTCAAGAAAATTAAACAGAAGGTAACATCGCTACCCTCACTTAAGTTACCATCTGATAGTGGAACTTTTGTCCTCGAAATTGATGCTTCAAATACAGCATGGGGAGCAGTTTTACTTGAAAATGATATTTTGGGGGAAGAAAGAGTCTGCTCTTACACTTCAGGATCATTCCATGGAGAAAAATTGAAATATCCAAGCAACCATAAAGAAGTACTAGCTGTAAAAAGAAGTATTATGCATTTCAGGCTATACCTCAAACCAGTATACTTTATTGTTCGTACTGACCTTAAGCAAATGCCAGGCATGATACAACCAGGAAAAGAGTTGACAATATGGTTAGATAACTTTGATTTTGATATTGAATTCAAACTAGGATATCTAAACTGCTTAGCAGATCTCCTTACAAGAGAAGTAGTGGACCTTTTTTCTTCATAATGGAAAACATGGTGGGTCCAAAGTGTATGGGGTCTTTTATGACTCCACTTTGTTTTTTCGATGAGCTGGCTTTTTTTTCGCCCGACATAGATTTAGAGGTATGACTGGCAGTCACCAGTTATAAGTCACTAGTTCACTGATTGTCATATTATATAAGTAGGCAAAGGCCTCATTGTAAATCACTCTGAAGTTGTGCAAGTATCTGACGCAACCTAAGATTTCGTCTCTTCTCTCTTTTGTTGAATGCAAGATTATCTATAGAACAATACTTGTTCAGACCAGGGTTAAAGTGTCTGTTCAAATCTATATCGAGTCTATAATAGCTGCTGTAATAGCTGAGTTAGATCTGTGAATAGCTGAGTTAGATCTGTAAAATAATACTGAGTTATATTTCAAGACACCTACCATTACAGCAACTATTACAGACTCGATACATATCTGAACAGATACTTTAATCCTGGCCTGAACAGGTATTGTTCTACAGACAATCTTGCCTCCAGCAAAAGAGAGAAGAGAAGAAATCTTAGGTTGCATCAGATACTTGCACAACTTCAGAGTGATTTACAATGAGGTCTTTGCCTACTTATATAATATGACAACCGGTAAACTAGTGACTGCCAGTCATACCCCTAAATCTATGCCGGGCAAAAAAAAGCCAGCTCACTGACAAAACAAAGTGGAGGGAGAAAGGACCCACGCACTTTGAACCCACCATGTTTTCCATTATGAAGGAAAAAGGTCCATTGCTTCTCTTGTAAGGAGATCAGCTAAGCAATTTAGATATCCTGGTTTGAATTCAATATCAAAATCAAAGTTATCTAACCATATTGCCCATTTGATTAGGCGAGCATTTGTCTCTGTCAGATCTTTTCCTGGTCATATCATGCCTGGCATTTGCTTAAAGTCAATACAAACAATAAAGTGTATTGGTTTGAGGTATAGCCTGAAATGCATAATAATTCTTTTTACAATCAGTACTTTTTTATGGTTGCTTGGATATTTCAATTCCACTCCATGGAATGATCCTGAAGTGTAAGAGAAAATTATTTCTTCCCCCGAAATATCCTTTTCAAGTAAAACCCCTCCTTCACCCCGAAATATCATTTTCAAGTAAAACCATGTTGTATTTGAAGCATCAGTTTTTATGACAAAAGTTCCACTATCAGATGGTAACTTAAGTGAGGGTACCGATGTTACCTTCTGTTTAATTTTCTTGACCGCTGTGGTCATAGCTTCAATCCATTGAGGTCGTTCTTTCTTTAATCTCTGTTGGAGGATCACCAGATCTTGTGCCTATCCTGAATAGAACGGACGTATATTCAGACTGCCAAGAACGCTCTGCAACTAAGTTTTGTCAGGTTTGGGAATTTCTACAGACTTTGTAGAATATGATACTGGAGGGAGATACATCCTGCATTAACCTTTAAACCCAGAAATTCTATGGTTTTCTTACTAATCTCCATCTTAGTTTTAGATAGTGCTAGGCCATGTTTATAACAATGTCCATAAAATATTTGGAGATGTTTCTAATGTTCTTGAATATTTCTAGAATAGACTAATAAATCATCAATATAGATAATTAAAAAGTCTAATCCTCTGAATACATCTTCCATTCGTTTCTGAAATTTTGATGGAGCATTTTTCAAAGCAAAGGGCATACCTTCGACTGGTATTGTCCATTTGGGACACTGAAAGCTGTTTTGAACCTATCTTCTGGTTTGATGCCGACTTGATAGAAGCCTGACTTCAAGTCGAACTTTCTAAAGATCATACAATCTTTGATATTCTAGAGAAGTGTTGATTGGAAGAGGATATGCTATCGTCTTCAGCACTAAATTCAATGGTTTATAGTTTATAACCATTCTTGGTATGCCTCGCTTGATCTCTGAATGTTTGTTGACATAGAAGGCTCTGCAAGCCCATGGAGATCTGGCTGGTTCGATCAGACCCTTTTGTAAGAGATCTTTAATCTCTTCTTTGCAATAGTCCAATTCTGATGGACTCATTAAAGCTGCTGAAGCTTTCTGTGGCTTTATCTTGATGTTATCTGCATATGGTAAATCAACCACATATTCTTCTCGATGCCAAAATGCATTAGGAATATCTGAAGAACAATGATCAATCAATTTGTTAGAGATTTCATGCAAATAATCATTTGTATGTGCAAGATTGAAAGAAACAATTCTTTCTCTTTTTTGTTGTTGCTTCAATGTTTGTTGAGGCTCTTCTTTTGCTTTTTGAACTTATTTTCTTGCTGAATCAAGAAGTTCAAGTTGTACAGGCTTATTTTCTATAGTGAGTATAATGGTCTTGGTTGGGTAGTCAATTGTGACTGGGGACCATCTGGTAAAGAATTCTAAACCTAAAATAACATTAACAGGAATGTTATCTAACTCAGTGTTGATAATATCGCCGAAATATCGGCGATATTCGCAAATATCGCGATATTTTCGGCGAGCCGAAATATCGCCCCCAAAAAATCGCGATATTTTCCTGTTTTGAATTTCTCGCGCGATTTCCGATATTTCGGCGATATTTTAGAAAATATCGCGAGACGATTGAAAATATCGCCGGTTAGGTTGAAATCGCCTGTATAAATTGATTTTTTGGTTTTTGGTTTCACGTCATTTTGTTTTTGTGAGAGCTGGAGACGGACGCGGTCGATGCGAAGGAGGGTTTGGCTGCCAAGAACAGGTATGAATCCAACATACGTAACTCCAACGGACCAACACCATTAAATCCGATTTTGCAAAATCATCAAAAGGATCAACCACACGTTTTCTTTGGTAAAAGGACTGATAGTAACCAAGCAACACAAACCAAGAGATGCACGATGTCTGCATGAAGAAATGAAGAAGTTACAAGTCTCCATATCTGGCCTTCTTTGATCAGGCTGTTAACCTGAATGCATAAAATTACAGTTATAATTATATGATAGAAATTTGTTGAGAAACAGTAGCAATATCAATTTCTGATTTATGGCTAGTATTTTTAACTTGCAACATCCCTAACACAGTCACCCACAGAACCCTCACTTGCTGTGGCTTCCTCTCAAAGTGATCTCCTTTCTCTAGGCTATAGGTCTGGGCTTGAATCCCTTTCCATACCCTTGTACAACTGCGGCTTCTCTGCACTCCTTACAGCAGAGACTAGGCTCCATGTACAAGTGTTTTTAGGCCTGCGTTATACGGTTTAACCACTAACCTTAGCTCCCCATACAGTGACTCTTCCCTTAGATACAAGCTGACCAACATATGTCCTGTAATATCATAATGATCGGATGAGAAAATGAAGAATTGGCGGTATTAAATACCACAGTAAATCTCAATTAGCAGGAGAGAAAAGAGTACATCTAAAGTATCTTACTTGCATTATCAAACAGATAAAGCATCGGACACACTGACACTATAGTTTCTGTTTTATTACTGAGGTAATGGTCGTTGGAAAATGATTGTCATTTTAATACACCTTGATAGAACAAAATGTAAAATAGAAGTATCTATGAATTATCATGGGTAAATGAGCTTAAGGGAATGACAAGTGAGAGAAAAACTTTGAAATTTTGTTCCTAGTAAGGAGTAATAAAAAGAACAACTTATTTCTATGGCTGGAGACCCATTGTTCAAATCAGTTGGAGGAAAAGAGACTAGCACATAAATATGAAGAAAACACTGATATATATGATGATGAGCTAAGGTAGTTTTATTTGTTATGCTACATGTAACTCATGATGATGAGATACTTTTATTATTATATGTGATGTTATTTTGTATTGGTTCTCCACATTTGAGTCCTTGAATGGACAATTATCAGGGATTAGCACGATTTGGTATCGCCTTTGATATATCATTTCTATTTGACATCATATATATCAGTGTTTTCTTCATATTTATGTGCCAATGTGTTTATTTCATGTTGTTATTGCTTTATATGTTTAAAAATCTGAAAAAAAATGAATATATCATGCATTTTTTATGCTTTCCGATATTTGCCGATATTTTGCCGATATTTTCGCCGATATTGCCGATAAGATATTTTCTGGACCCTCGCCGATATTTTCCCGATACCGATATTATCAACACTGATCTAACTCACGGAATGTACAATTGGTGCTATGGCTTTTAATCTGAACAGGAAAATCTTTAACTTAGTGTTTGAGACTGAACAGATTTCCATTAATGGAGCTTCCTCCCTCTAAAGATTTTTCCCAATAGAATGGAGGAATTGCAAGATGTCTGGTTAAACTTAACTGAGCATCGGAATCTAACAGACAATCTAAAGAGTAAGGTTTAAAATCTGGAGGAAAAACTTTAAGAGATATAAACAATTTTGGCCGACCTGTAAGGGCTAAACTTTTCATATGAATATGGTAAGGGATCAAGGGATTCATCAGTTTCTTCTAAAGAGTCTCCTAGGAGTCTATGGATTTCTTCATCTGAAGAGTTGTTGACTTCTTCCATTAATGTCCTTTGAGCTTTTTTAAGCTCAGAGATTTCTGAAACAAGAACTTTGAGCTATTCCTGCTTATCTGTGATTTGTAGTTGTAGTGAAGAGACTGTTTCTCTTTTTACCTGATGTCTGACCCTGTGCTTTGCTGGATGTTGAGCATGTAGTTCTTCTAGATGCCAATTTCCAGAGATTGAATATCTAATGGTTTTCTGCTATTTTTGACTTAGTCATCTTTTCTTGTTAAAAGGATGACTTTTGTGTTGTTCTCCGGTTTAGTAGGGCCATGCTCTGTTCCTAACAACTGTTTTTTTAGTTCTACTAGTTTGACTGGGGTATGGGAAAACATACATAATGTGTAATCATGTAAACTTTCAGAATATTCATCAGAGATATCTTCTTTTTCTTAATCATCTAAGAAAGAGATTTGGTCTTCCTCTTGTTCACAGATGAGTATGTTCCACATTGCTGGGTCATGGGATTCAAAAAAAGCTGCAATATTTGGCTTTCTGTGTTTTTGTGGACAGTTGCTTGCCCAATGTCCTTCTCTGATATTCTTTGTTGACTATTGAAAACGCCTTAGCTGAAACCACTGCTCTCTTCCTCTTTTCTCCTTTGCTAAAATCGTTTGTCTGCAAGAGAAATGACTTGCTCAATTGTGTGATGAGGGAATGAGGTGAGGGTATTTTTATAACTTGAGAGAGGCATCTAGAAGAATCTACAAGATATTTTATTCGCCCAATCAAAAATTAGAAGTGAAAAACATATGTAACACCAGTGACAGAGGACATTGGGCAAGCCCAATGTCCTTCTCGTAGAGATGGCAGTAGGTCCCTAGAGATGGGACCTGCTGCCATCTCTAGGGCAATCCAATCTTTGCCTGAAAATCCTATGTTGTTTCAAAACTACATGTGTCAAGAAGAGACAACAAATGCCATTACCTTATTAGCATCATGGATAGTTCAGAAACACATAGATGACGACAGTCTCTCCAATAGACAAATAGCACAGCTCATAGCTAATAACTTTGGTAGTTTGGCTAACACATGGTGGCACTATGCTACACCAGCAGCCAGAGAAGATATTC
Source organism: Pinus tabuliformis (assembly GCA_031772625.1). Classification (NCBI taxonomy): domain Eukaryota; kingdom Viridiplantae; phylum Streptophyta; class Pinopsida; order Pinales; family Pinaceae; genus Pinus; species Pinus tabuliformis. The sequence continues at coordinate 631,888,168 of CM062810.1, read as the reverse complement.
TTGGAACACCACACCCCATAGCACAACTCCTTTCCACTCTTAGAGTAGAGTTTGTTGGTTTAACTGTAGATGAAGATTCAGATCATTTTAGAAAGTTATTGATATCCAGTGAATTAGGAGATTTAAGTCAGCTACATGCATATACATGCTAGATGCAAGAGTACCTAATTAAAGGAAATTCTTATGGTGATCCCACTTATATCAAAAGATATATCCAGAGTATGCCAGGACACCTACCATCAGCTATGAATCTCTATTTTAAAGAAAAAAATATTCAGCTCACAGGAATGACATTAAAAATGGCGGAAGGCCATATCAGCGAAGTCATTCAAGAACATTGCCTTGCAAAGCGAGTCAACAAAGACTTCAAAGAGCATGAAAAATATTTACTAGTAAGCTTTGTAGCACAGTTGGCCAGATGCCCAACTGGGGGAAGAGAGCCTACAATAGGAATCCCAAGTGTCATTGCACTCCTGCAAACACTAAAAAGAAATACTGGCAAAACCAGTTCAAGGGTGAGTATCAAACTGATACTTACAAGAAATCACAAAAGCCTATGTGTGGTTATTGATTCTAGACATAGCCAGTTTGCAGATGCCATAATAGGTGGCTTTCCAAGTCCGCTTCATGCAGGACCTGCTTTTGGAACTGCGTATCCAAAATAATCAGTTTCCTTACAGGATCCTTATATCTATGACTTACTGTAAGCCTACATACATCCAATAGGCTTTGACATGCTTACAAGATCGAACATTATAAGGTAATGGAAATTGTTGTCTCTTCTTGGGACATGCAGTTTGGAAACAACATAGGATTTTCAGGCAAAGCTTGGATTGCCCTAGAGATGGCACCAGCCACGTCTGCTCGGGCTTACGTCACCCCGACTTGTCCCAAAAGTGCGCATAAAGGGGATCCTCCGAGAGATAGACTTTGGGAAACGAGAATTATTCCCATTAATTGTCATTCTTGGCTCCCATTAGTTGTCATGTGTGCAAGTTCTTTTACCTTCGGGACAAGTCAGCAATACTCCGTGGGCCCCCTATCAGTACTTACATCAATGAAAGAATTTCACATCACCCTAGCCTTTCACATGTCATTGGCTTTACACATCATCTCGACTTTGAGTCAGCGCAACTCTTCCAAACGATGCACAACGACCTTTCCTCCAAGAGACAAACTCAAGGAAACTGGAATATTTCCATCAATTGTCGCCCTCAAGTTTTGTCTAAGTGGTTCCTAGCTCCAGTCCTTTCAAGGGTGCACATTACGCTTTCCACTTACGTTCTTATTGTCCAATACTATGGGTCCACCTCATCCGGAAGCTTCCTAGGCCATCGGCTCCTCTACATCATCCCATTCCTTGTCATCCCAGTGCTTCCCTTGGGTGTAACTCTTTTAACCTTCTGGGGAAAAGGACTCCTGGGACACATCACCCTAACATTGTCTCTTGACGAAATACTTGTTGATGGAACTTTCGTTACAGCTCCCACTCTTATCAAGTGACGAACTTTTGTTGAAATGAAAAACAACTATGTGTTTAGCTCCTCCACCTGGATATTTTGACCTCGACTCCTTGGTGCTTACAGGCCCTTGTATTTCCTCCACTGCGTACTCAAATCTCCAATCCTCGAGGCTTCAACATAAGATTATTCAGGGGTTATTACATGGACATGAATTCCTCTTTCTCACTTGTAGGAATTAAATAAAGCCTGGCCACAACACGGTACCTTGCAATGTTAGTAATATACAAGTGTGCATTCAAATATATATATATATATATATAAGATTGCAGAAGGACTGTTTTGAGGCACAAATCATTTCCACTCGCTCCACACACACTCTGCTTATTTTACTAAACTCAAACAATGAATAAATATGACATCAAGTTTTTTTCCAGATCCATGAATAGTGGATCGGATGGCCCAATTTTGGTTTCAAACACGACCTCTCGAACTTCTTCAATCCTCTCTTAACAAATTCCTAATAATAAATAGATTACATGGCATACAAATAATTCTCCTAATCTAACTAAATCCACACTTTGAGGAACCAACTCCTCTAGTAAAAAGGGATTGACCTTCTTGGTCAATTGAGTTTTACGATGCCCCTGCATTAGAAATGTATGATTTCCATGTGTTTGAGAAGATGCCCCTTAGGGAATTTTAAAGGCACTAGCATGCTTAATAATTAAATTTAAAAAGGAATAGTACAGTCCCCCAAAATACCTTGAAATTTAACATAAGGGGACATTTTGGCTTGATGGGATTAGCAGTGAAGGATGGAGTTTATCAAGTAATCAACATTCCTCCTGAATCAATACAACAGTATGTAGGTTGGTTCCTTGACAATAATGCTTTAAGGGAAAAAAATAGTAATGCAGAACAACAAATCCTTTCAGGGAGTCCACGTTGCTCTCCAAACCAAGCAACCGAGGAATCTACCAAAAGAAAAGGAAGTAGGAAATTGGTTGTTCGTACTAAGTCAAATTTGAAGTTTACTAAAACAGGGGATGTCCTTTCTAAATTGGAGAAGTTGGACTCATGTTTGTCTGAGGTAACCAGGTTTGATTGGAAGATTTTAAGCCAGGCTTTGAAGCCATTAATGTTTGCCTTGATCCATTGCAGGTTTATGGAACACCCTTGTAAAGAGGTAAGATTTGCAGTTGCTTCTTGCCTCAGTGAGATCATAAGGATAATTGCTCTTGTTCCCCCCTACAATGATGACATTTTAAGATGAATTTTGTAGTTGATGTGAAAAGCTTCCAAGGATTGCATGATATCAAGGACCCTACCTTTGGTAATGTTACCACAAAATCTAGCAGGCCTTGAAGAGGGAAACCCTACAAGACAAATAGCTAGACTAAGTGTTAACAATGGGACAATGGCCCACTGTCACCACAGCCAAGGTCCCCTGCTCTTTACATATTTTCACTGATGGGAGGAGTCCCAGTAGGATATGATCACCTATGAATGATATTCTAAGGTTAAGGTGTAAGGTGATAGGCTAGAATCTCCCAAGAAAGGCTCAAATTTATGGTACAAGGCTTCAAGAAGCAATACGCTTTCTACAAGAGACCTAGTAATAAAATGCACAAGACCTAGGGTTTTATTGTTTTGCTTGATTTTAGGTACTCCTGAGATCAAGGCAATAAGGAGAAAAGACTTCTTTTCATATACTTCAACAAGTACTAGGCTCATACAACCTTCAAGGAAGTCCCCAAGTTGAGGAAGAATAACTAGGGTTTCCCTCTTAGGGCACACCTAGGGCAAGAGATTTTATGGAGAAAACTTAAGTGGATGCCCACCAAATTTGGACCTCTGGTAGTCAAGACCCTTAACTTGATGTTTAGGCTCTCAAGTTCCCACAAAACCTATCCCAAGGAAATTCACTCTAAGCCCTAGTTAGACGTCCTAGCCTTAAGAGGACTGAAATTTCAAGAGGAAAATTTATGGATGAAAAGTGAGAGTGATCACCAAGGACTTGGATTAGTGCCTTGTCCTTTGGGCATATGGAGTCAAGGAGGCTCAAGATAAGCTAAATCATTTCTAAGGAGGCTAAAAATTGATGCCCTAGGTATCAACTTCTAGCATTTACCCACTTCTAAGGAAAATGGAATTTGATGGAGAGTTATAAGACTTCCTCCACTAGGAACATTCATTACATGTTATAGAATGAATAATATATGCAATTCTCAACTAGATAGTCTTTCAAAATTTAATTTTTAATAACTAGGGCACAAATAAGCATAATCTAGAAGCAACAATTCCATACATTAGACAGTTTCAAGATAAAATTCATCAACAATAAGCACTTACAAGACAACATGTAGTGTATCCATCCATTGCCTGCTAGGTTATGTAGCATCAGAGGTGTTCTAGTGTCGAAACTTTGTGGAGAGGCTAAAATACATGAGATCTCCATAACCCAGAAATCGTTTATGAAAATTCCACCTAGAAGTGTCTCTCAATTAGATTATTAGCCTATTTTTTAATATTTCCTAAATCTAAACTAAGGAAATCTGGTTAATTAATCAGTAATAATTCAGATATGGTGTGAATAATCTAGAAACTCACATGGATCGACAGGGAATTAATCTAATCTGGGTTGTTGGAGGTCCAACAAAAGATTATAAGAAGTCGATGGGTAGATGGAGAATACACTTGTGAGAACCACAGAGAATTCAATTGCCTTGGAGAGTTTGATTTTCTAGAAAGCCAACAATGTGGGAAGAGTTCGAGCTTCAGTAGGGATGCAGAGACAGAGAGGGGTAGAGACAGTGATCCGGAGGAAGTTTTCTAGATCCGGAGAGGCAACAGCAAGAGGCCGAGTTATTCTCAGTGAGGCAGCAAGGCCGAGTTATTCTTCCAACTTTCCAGAGGCCTGGAAAGTCTTCCAGAAGGCCAGAGAATCATTTTCCTTAGCAAACACACGCAGAACGACTTGATCAGAGGAAGTTTCGGGCTAGACGACTAAGGGTCTATGCAAGCACTGTGTAGAAACCTACGTAGAGGATCCAGAAGGACAAGTTTTCTGAAGCAAAGTTGTGTTGGGGTTGCTTGTGGAGGAGGGGAATTTCCGTAAGATAATTTTGGCCAGATTTTCTTTATGTGGATTGTCAGTTTTCAGGTATCCAAATTGCACTAAGAAATTCATTGTTGGATTATAATATAAAACCCTCAGCTGCTACACCAGTTTTCCCAAGTTGGGTTTTTTTGGGGACATTTGTCCAAAAATAACTATGTTAATTTTTGTGTGTGCTAGCATTTATCAGTTTCCAGCTTTCTTTCGCAGTTTATCTATGAAGGTTGCAATGTGATTTATTTGATATTTGTTGTAGCAGATAAATTGTTAAATTAATTAACAACTAGAAAAATAAATTCCACTTATTGCAATAGGATTTCAGTAGATGAAATTTTCACATGGTATCAGAGCAGCGTGATTGATCAGCCAGGAAGTTCAGAAGCGAGCAGTAGGCCGTAATTTTCTAGTGCTGCGCAGTGCCTAGCCAGGAAGTACGAATTGCTAGGGCAGGGGTTCAATTTTCAGCTACAGGGTAGCAAAAAATTCAATTTGCCCAAGATAGTGATTCCAGAGGCAGAGGGAGCAACAATAGCTCAGATTTTTACTAAGCGGATTCCTTGGTTGAACGTAGAGGGTTTTGCAGCATTTTGTAGTTGCAGAATCAACATTAGGTGGAAGAGGAAAGCACACACAAAGAGAAAAATTCTCTCAGGGGAATTCGAGTTTTTAGAAGTTTGATTTTCCCAGTTGTCGGTGGAAGTAGCTGCTAGCAGGACTTCTCATTCCAAAGGGGAGTGCGAATAGCAGAGCAGCAGCCAAGCAATGGGAAAGAGGGAGTTTTTGACAGTTTCAAAAATGGCCATAGCTAGGCTTAGAGATCAAGATAGGTTGGAGGGAGCCTCCAACTATGTCATCTAGAAGGCTAGGATGTTCTTCCTTCTAGATGAATATGGCCTGAAAGCCTATGTGGACAATGTTGTAGCAGTACCCCAGGATGCGGATCAACTGAAGGAGTACAGAAAAGAAATGGTGAAGGCGAAGCGAATGATCTTGGATGGAGTTCGAGATCATATAGTCTCACATGTAGCTGGCAAAGGGACTGCCAAGGAAATGTGGGATGCTCTCTCCACTCTATAACAAAGTTCTTCCGAGCAACGGAAGATGTTTCTCCAAGAGAAGCTGAGAAGCATAAGGATGCAGAAGGGAGAGAGCATAGATGGCTCCCTCACTAGGATTCAGGAGGTTTGTGATCAGTTAGCAGCCATTGGGGAGGCGCCCCAACCCACAGAGCTTGTACGACTGGCACTAAATAGTGCCTCGAAGGATTGGCAGGTATTTTTCCAAAGTATCTTGGGCAGAGACACATTGCTAAGATGAGACAAGATGTGGGCTGATTTACAACAGGAGTTGAGGCGTGCTCTATCGAAGAGTACCATCAGCAGAAGCAGCAACAAGGGCATGAAGAGTGAGATGGAAGAGGCAAATGTGGCCCTAGCATCCAAGGGTGTCAGTCAGGGGAAGGTGGATAAGGAAAAGAAGAAGGATCTATCTAAGGTCAAGTGCTTCAGGTATGGAGAGTTTGGCCACTACAGTTTGTAGTGTCCTCCAAGAAAGAAGGAAAAACAGGAGAAGTAGGACTAAGAAGCAATATCCATAGATATAGACAAGTTGTCCTCCAAGCTAGAGGAAGATTTTGCGATGCTGGTAGCCATACCTCTAGGAGTGAGGTGGGACGATATGGAGTTATAGTCCCAGACCTGCAGTGAATGGGCAAGATCCATGAGGTTTCCTCCTCATGGATCATTACCTTGCTATAGGGGCCCACAGTATTTAGTAGCAGGATGGATCAGAGTCAGAGATGCAATCAAATTCCAGAGTGACAATTGCAGACTAGTAGCAGTTAGTTGCTGAGGAGCGCAATGCAGGTTTGGCAGTAGTACAGAGTGGCACAGTGCAGAGTCAACAACAGTACACATTCCTTGGTGGATAGTGCAGTAGATAGTAGCAGTCAGGACTCGAGAGACAGATTCATGATACTGAACACTGTTGATTCAGTATTGAGGATTCTTTTCAGTTGCAGTAGTTGCAGTTGCAGTAGGAAAAGATGAGAGGGAGTTGTAGTGCAGATGTAGAGCTGGCAGCAGCATAACAGTGTCAGCAACAACACAAATGCAACATCAGAGTTGCGCATTGATTGGTGGGTAGTGGCCAAATATCAGTAGCGTGACAGAGGTTGGTACAGAAACAGGGTTTGTGGCAGGATGTGCAACACTAAAATTAGAGAGAACAACTTCCTTGCTAAGTGGAAGTGTTAGTTTCTGTAGCATTGGAGGTGGTCTAGTCTCAAAACTTTGTGGAGAGGCTAAAACACATGATATATCCATAACACAGAAATTGTTTCTGGAAATTCCACGTAGAAATGTCTCAATTATATTATTAGCCTATTTTTTAATATTTCCTAAGTCTAAACTTAGGAAATCTGGTTAATTAATCAGTATTAATTGAGATACAGTGTGAAAAATCTAGAAACTCACACAGATCAACAGGGAATTAATATGGGCCCTTGATTAAGTTTAAATCTTGGTTGTTGGAGGTCCAACAGAAGATTATAAGAAGTCGATGGGTAGATGGAGAATACATTTGTGAGAACCACAAAGAGTTCGACTTTCCAAAAAGCCAGCAGTGTTGGAAGAGTTCGATCTTCAATGGGGAAACAAAGATAGGATGGGCAGAGACAGTCATCCGAAGGAAGTTTTCCAGATCCAGGGAGGCAGCAGCAAGAGAGTGAGTTATTCCAAGTGAGGCAGCGTAGAGGACTCCGCAGTTAGCTTTAGAGGGTAATTCAATTTGGTTGTGGGAAAAATCAATTCAGCTTCCAGAGGCCTAGAAAGTCTTCCAAAAGGCTGGAGAATCATTTTCCTCAGTAGAGACAGAAAAAATGATCTGATCTGAGGCAGTTCCGGGATAGACGTCTAAGGTTTTGCGTAAGCACTATGCAAAAGCCTGCACGGGTCAGTGTCAAAGTTGTGTCAATGTTGCTTGTGGAGGGAATTTCCCTTAGATAATTTTGGCCAAATTTTCTTGCTGTGGATTGCCAGTTTTCAGAGATCCAGATTGTACTCAAAAATTCACTGCTACATAATAATATAAAACCCTCAGCTGCTACACCGGTTTTCCTAAGTAGGGTTTTTCCAGGGACATTTGTCCCAAAATAATTGTGTTAATTTTCATGTGTGTGCTAGCATCTCTCAATTTCTAGTGCTATTTTCTTTTGCAGTTTATTTGTGAAGGTTGCAGTGCGATTTATTTGATATTTGTTGTAGCAGATAAATTGTTAAATTAATTAACAAATAGAAAAATAAATTCCAGTTGCTGCAATAGGATTTCAGAAGAGGAAATTTTCACATCACCAAAGAAATAGCTCCAAAGACAATCCAAAATAGCTTCCAAACATCGAAATGTTGATTTGTATAGCTTGGGAGGTACTACAAGCCCTAGGGTTCAGGGTTTGGAGAGCAAAGCATCACAAGGGTCACTTGTGGGCTTGAAACCCAAGGTAGGGGTTTTGCACCCATCAGGATTTGGGCCAAAACCATGAAGAATTCGAGCATGAGAAAATTGAGGTGATAGAGCTTCGCGTGTCGATTCCAACACTCCAAATATCACTCAAATCGGAGCTCTAGAAATGAAGCTATGAATTTTTTAAGTTGACAATTAATCCAAGAGACATGTCTCTTCATCAATTCGTAGAGCCCTTGTTTATTTGTATATGTACAAGGTGAAGTGGAGTTATTTTTCATTGATCAAAGTGCAATACATGCCTTAGAAGAGGACTCGTTGGAGAGACTAAGTCTCTGTTTTGGGCCGTAGCTAGAGAGGGCAGAACAACGAGATGAGGGCTGTCTGAAGGGTTATTACAGGGTCTGAGTTTGTTGTGTTGGAGGCTGAGTTTGTTGGCTGCTAGGCCGAGGCCTAAAGGGCTAAAACGTTGACTATTTGGAGGCTTGCGGATGGCCTGTTGGAGTGTTTGAGGGGTGTTGTGTTGCAACAGGAGTGTTGTGTGGTAGGCCGCAGGCCATACCACAACAGCAAAAGCTTGCGTGGGCAGTTTCGAGGGTTGGTTTTAGCCCTTACCCTCAACGTGGAGGATAAGTGTCTCTCCTAGCCAAGGCCGTAGTTTATTGGAGGACTGTTGTGGACTGTAAGGAGGTTGTGAAGGGTTGTTGCAGCATGGACAAAGCCCTAACCAGGACACAGTATTACAGTAGCAGTACAAACAGATTTGGAGTAGCATTTGGAGGTGCGTTGGGTCAAGGAGTTGACCGAATTTGGATCATAATTGGAGCAGCTTGTGGGAGCCCTCTATTGGGATTGTCTTGAGCGATAAGTAACCCCAATTAGGAGCAGAGTCCGCTATGGAGAGTTGGGCATCATTGGTTTGGTGGAGGGTGGCATGTTGATAGCCCAAAGTAGCCTTAGACGAGCTATCTTGAAGTGACGAAGAGGAGCTGAAGATTGGGTGAAGTTTGGTGCCGAAGTGTAGTACCTTGATGGACAAAGGTGACTGCTAGCTTGACAGATTGGAGCTCGGGAATTGGCTAGCCTAAAGAGAAAATTGGATCAGCCCATGTACATGCAGCAGAAGTGACTTGTAGCAGTGTTAGGTGGCAGCCCTCCTGGAGTCTCGATGTGTTGTCCTTTGAAGGACTAAGGGGCAGCTAGTGAGCAGTATGAAAGCGAAGGACCGACAGGACAAGATATGACATAGAAGCTATAGTGAAGTTTGTCATTGTATCTTGTATACCATAGACTGTGGTATTATTCAGATTGGTTTAATATAACGAAGATTGGGGTTGTACATTATTGTACAATTTGTTAAAAATTGTGTATATTTGTGCATGTGTGATTTACTGCTTTATATTTTCGTTGTGCAAAGTAGTTTATGGTTGAGATTCTTGGTTTGATAGCGTCAATGATTTTAAGACTCTAACCTAGACCCAAGGTCGTGGAAATAAAACATGGTGTCGGAGCGTGTCTGAGCTACTTTGGAAGACAGTGAATCAGAGTCATGCACAATGAAGTACAACTTAAGAGGGAGTTGGTCACATTGTAGGTGGCAATGTCGAGGTTGTAGGCTGGGAATAGGTATGAGGACAGGTTGGAGGGGTTGTCCAACTATAGTCCTTGGAAGGAAAGAATCAAGTTGGTCTCGCGAGTCAACAAGATCTAGGAGTTCGTTGAGAAAGAGATCAAGAAGCCAACTGACCCTAAGGAGCTAGAAATATATGAAGATTTGGATGCGAGGGCGAGATTGGTCATCCTAGATGGTGTGAAGGATGCCCTAATGCCTCATTTGGTCGGGAAGAACAATGCACATGAGATGTGGATGGCTCTTCAGAATTTGTTCCAGAATAAGAACGAGAACTGGGTACTGGTATTGGAGGATAAGTTGAATTCCACCAAGATGATAAAGGGTGAAGGCATGACTTCGTATATGACGAGATTGTCTCAAGTCAAAGATGAGCTTGTTGTTGTCGATGTGACTATTTCAAATGGAGATATGGTGAGAATTTCTTTGAAAGGGTTCACCGAGGAATGGAAGCCCTTCATCAAAGGGATTGTTGCCAGAGAGAAGTTGCCAGATTGGAATAGGCTGTGGGACGACTTCATTCAGGAAGAGTTGCGAGACGAGGATCTTCATCCAAAGAAGAAGACTTTCGATGATGACATGGCACTTGCAGCACGAATGAAGGGTAAGAAGAAGGACTTGAGTAAGGTCAAGTGTTTCAACTGTGGCGAGATGGGTCATTTTTCGTCAAGATGTCCGATGAAGAAGAAGGGAGATGACGAGAAGAAGAAAGGAAAGCAGGTCGTCGGTGTTGCCACTTCTGCTGAGATAGATGATCTCACCAGGAGATTGGAGGAGGAGGACTTTGCTATGATCTCTCATTTCTCGCAGGGTACTATCGATGAGGATGGATGGTACGTGGACAGTGGTGCGACGAAGCATATGACAGGGTCACAGGAGGTTTTTGAGACTCTAGCTGAATGGGACTCGAAGTTGCACATGGTGTTGGGTGACAAGAGTCAGTTGGAGATCTGAGGATCAGGTACTGTGTCATTCAGGATGGAAACAGGACGTGTCATGCAGGTCCAGGATATACTGTTTGTACTAGGACTCAGATATAGCATGATTTCCGTATCGATGATTGAGAGGAAAGGGTTTGAGGTCTTGTTCTATGATGGGAAGGAAAGACTCAAGCCCAGAGGCTCTAAGTCTGATGAGATTGTACTCAGAGTTAGAGAGCATGGTCTCTACAAGTTGACGGGCAAGCCCATAGTGTGGATCATGGGAAGAAGCAGGTGGAGCAGGTGCAGGTTCCAGAGAAGCATGTACAAGTGCAAGTGCAGGCTATAGAGGAGCAGGTACGGGTTCCCGAGAAGAAGATACATCTTCCCGAGAAGAAGGTCCAGGTTCCAGAGACTCGAAGGGATTTGAGTTCGAGAGGGAGCTTTGCAGATTCAGAGGGAGACTCTACAGTCCAAGAAGAGTGTGTGGTCAGTGGGAAGCAAGGGTGCTCCTACGACTGCCAAGAAGGAATCATGGAGAGAGTGGAAGACGTTACAGGATAAGAAGCAAGGGTGCTTCTGACAGTATAGCGACACTTCTGAGAAGGGCGTAGTTCACACAACAGGGATTGCTGCGATTGTGAGCGCCAGGAGTTGGGCAAGTGTTGCGGGCAGTGATGATGATGATGAGTTACTTCCTAGTCTTGGAAGTACCTCCCTCTCTAAGCAAGAGTGTTGATTTGTGTAGCTTTGGAGGTACTCCAAGCCCTAGGGTTCAAGGTTTGGAGGGCAAAGCACCACAAGGGTCACTTATGGGCTTGGAACCCAAGGTAGGGGTTTTGCACCCATTGGGATTTTGGACCAAAACCATGAAGAATTTGAGCATGAGAAAATTTGAGGTGATAGAGCTTGGCGTATCGATTCCAACACTCTAAAGATCACTCAAATCGGAGCTCTAGAAATGAAGTTATGAATTTTTGAAGTTGACAATTAATTATGGACAGTCAAGTCATGTAGGCTTGGTCCAAGAGACACGTCTCTTCATCAATTCATGGAGCCCTTGTTTATGTGTATATATACAAGGTGAAGTGGAGTTATTTCTCATCCATCAAAGTGCAACGCATGCCTTAGAAGAGGACTTGTTGGAGAGAATAAGTCTCTGTTTTGGGCCACAGCTAGAGAGGGCAGAACAACAAGATGAGGAGGATTGTCTGAAGGGTTATTACAGGGTCCGAGTTTGTTGTGTTGGAGGCCAAGTTTGTTGGCTGCTAGGATAAGGCCTAAAGGGCTAAAACGCTCACTGTTTGGAGGCTTGCAGATGGCTTGTTGGAGTGTTTGAGGGGTGTCATGTTGCAACAGGAGTGTTGTGTGGTAGGCTGCAGGCCATACCACAATAGCAAAATCTTGCATGGGCAGTTTTGAGGGCTGGTTTTAGCCCTTACCCTCAGCGTGGAGGAGGAGTGTCTCTCCTATCCAAGGCCACAGTTTATTGGAGAACTGTTGTGGACTGTAAGGAGGTTGTGAAGGGTTGTTGTAGCGTGGACAAAGCCCTAACCAGGACACAATATTACAGTAGCAATACAAATAGATTTGGAGTAGCGTTTGGAGGTGTGTTGGGTCAAAGCGTTGACCAGATTTGGATCAAAATTGAAGCAACCTATGGGAGCTGTGTATTGGGATTGTCTTGAGCGATAAGTAACCCCAATTAGGAACAGATGCCGCAGTGGAGCATTGGGCATCATTGGTTTGGTGGAGGGCGATGTGTTGATAGCCCTAAGTAGCCCTAGACGAGCTATCTTGAAGTGATGAAGAGGAGCTGAAGATTGGGTGAAGTTTGGTGCCGAAGTGCAGTACCTTGAAGGACAAAGGTGACTACTATCATGGCAGATTGGAGCTCAGGAATTGGCTAGCCTAGAGAGCAGATTGGATTAGCCCGTGTACATGCAGCAGAAGTGACTTGAAGTAATGTTACGTAGCAACCCTCCTGGAGTCTCGATGTATTGTCCTTTGAAGGACTAAGGGGTAGCTAGTGAGTAGTACAGAAGCGAAGGACCGACAGGACAAGATACGACATAGAAGCTGCAGTGAAGTTTGTCATTGTATCTGGTATACCATAGACTGTTGTATTATTCAGATTGGTTTAATATAACGAAGATTGGGGTTGTACATTATTGTACAATTTGTTAAAAATTGTGTATGTTTGTGCATGTGTGATTCACTGCTTTATATTTCCGTTGTGCAAAGTAGTTTATGGTTGAGATTCTTGGTGTGGTAGCGTCAGTGATTTTAAGACTCTAACCTAGACCTAAGGTTGTGGAAATTCAACACGAAATGCACCTAAGAAATATCCATTAGCCAAGAAGGAACAAGTGTGAATTCTATTATGAGGTTTGAATTCTCCAAGTGATGATGATGAGAGAGTGAAATGACCTCTTTCTTATTTATACATGTCTAATGATCTCTAATTTTAGCCTAAAGCCCCTCAAGTCATAAAATAATGGGCTAATACTAGGTGAGGTTACAATCCAACCTCATAGCCAATGTAAAACATAAAAATTAACCTACAAAAGAGGCCAAAATGTTGACGTCATGCATGCGTAGGCCCTTCTAGGGCATGTGTTGGGCTCCTCTAGTGCCAAGTCAAGTGTAGAGTGCTCCAAAAATCAAGATCTAGGGGTTGGCCCCTAAATCCCCATGCAAATCATCCTGTGGACACCAGTTTTGTGTTTGGGGCACAAAATGGGTCTCCTGGTGATAGAATAACTTGGTTTTGCTCCAATGTTGAAGGCGCAGAGGATTGTGGTATCCCTCCCATGTCTCAAGCGGTGAGACAAACCTCACCTAGGCCTCAGATTAGCTGCCAAACCATGTGTATACTACTAAGTTGGCTAGGGGCATGCTAGTCCAAGTGCATCATTTCATGAATAATGTGATAAGGTGTAGACTGGTGGGGTGTTTTAGGTGTCCATGGAATGGAGTGATGATCTGCAAGTGATAGGAGTCCCATGGCTCTCAATGCTTCACTTGTAGGGTGTCATAGTGCTCCTCTAGTGGACTTGGGCCCCAGTTAAGTTGTCTAGCCCATGATGAAAACCACCTACCAATTACACGCAATATCTAGTGTTGCATCTTCACCATTAGGTGCAATAATCATTAGTGCATCTAAGTGAACCAAGCTTGTTAATCTAGGGAAAATTGATACTTCATACGAGGCTTCCCTTCCAAATTCAAGGTTTTGATCTCGTAAGTGTTATGTCCCTAGGTAGGAGTTGCTAATAGACGAAACTATCAGGTGTTCCCAGCCCCTAAGTCGAAAGACATGTCCCTGGTACATCCTTCAATCAATAGGTGGCATGTGAATAATGATGGAACAGAATGGGGATAAAAGGGTCTCTGGGCCAAATTCCATGGTCAAAGGGGTAGCAATAAAGAGGAAGTCCACATATTGGATGTACAGAAGTGAGGAGGTAGCAATCGTGGTTGCATGACTTACCCCAGGCTTTGGTTTTCCGCCCCTTTCTTTTTCTTCTGCTTTTTCTTGATGTTTCTTTGTATTACTTCTTGAAGCTCTAGGAAATTAGAATGTGTTGTGAATGATGTATAGATGTTATTGTTAGTTTATGGTAACATCGAACAAGTGTTCTAGTCTTAGATGATATCAAGAGGCTAAGGAACACTAGATCTCCAAAATCTAGAAAGGTTTCACGAGATAAGCTTGGGAAACACCTTAATTAAATTAATTTGCCATAATTAAATTATTTCCCAAGTCTAACTTAGTAAAAGTGGTAAATTAAAGTTAATTAATTAAGGATGTTCGAGAATGCTCTAGAGACTTCTATTGATGAAGTCTAATTGATCCTAGTCGTTGATGGAGATTTAATCATGGTCGTTGAAGTCTCAACGAGATATTATAAGAGCAGGATTAAGGGTATGGAGATAGCATCAAAGGCATTAGTGTGATCATTGTGGCAGATTGAACTACCCAATTCACAACTTTAGTGAGGGTGCAGTTCGAGCTAGAGTGAGAACATTAGAAAGAGGGAGTAGCAAAAAAATTGGGAGCAAGATTCCAAAGATTTTTCCAGTGTTTCTCCAGTGTCTGATAGACAGGAGATAGGATGCCAAATTATCTGCAGATAGGGCCGCAGCAACCAGTGCGAATAGCCAGAAACCCCAGTGCGAATTGTTGAAAGAGCCACAGATCAACAGCTAGAGCCCGGATCTATTTCCAAAAGGTAGGGCGAGTGCTTTTGAGTAATAGAAGGAGGAAGGGAGGCTCACTTGGAGCCAGTGTCCAGGCAGTGCGAGTTACCCTGTGCCAACAGAGCGAGTTCTAAGTTGCAGTGTCAGTTGCCAGTGTGGGGTTCGAGCAGGTCAGTGGAGGTCGAGTTGTTTAGCAGGGAAGGATATCCAGTTGGGAATCTAGTGGTAATAATTTCCAAATTGCTAAATAATAAAATAAACCCTCATCTACTGCATCGGTTTTCCCTTTAGGATTTTTCCGGTGACTTTTAGTCCAAAATAGCTGTGTCAAATTTTTATATGTGTGCATCTATTTCTCAGTTCCTTATTTTACTTTTGCAACGTATTTTTATGGTGAAGAATGCATTAGTGATTTATTCGTTATTTGCCATAAACAAATAAACTACTAACAATTAGAAGAATAAACTCTAGTTTGGTGCATTCAAGGAAATTCCATATGGTTTCACCATTGTTGATTAGATTAGAGGCTCAGACATGAGATAGGAGGTTGAATTATAAGCAGAGAGGACCGCAGCAGCTAGTGCGAATAGCCAGAAACCGTAATGTGAATTGTCGAAAAGCCACAGATCAATAGCTAGAGCCTGAATCTATTTTTGAAAGGTTGTGCGAGTGCTTTCTAGTCACAGAGGGAGGAAGGGCGACTTACTTGGAGCTAGTTTCTAGGCAGTGCGAGTTCCAGGCTACAGTGTGGTAGCCAGTGTGGGGTTCGAGCAGGCCAGTGGAGGCCGAGTTGTTTAGCAGAGGAGATCCTTAATCTCTTGTATATTTCCAAAGGATTGCCAGTTGAGCATCTAGTTGTAATAATTTCCAAATTGCTGCATAAACCCTTCTGCATTGGTTTTCCCTTCGGGGTTTTTCAGTGACTTTTAGTCCAAAATAACTGTCAATTTTTTATGTGTGCATCTATTTCTCAATTCCTTATTTTACTTCCGCAACGTATTTTATAGTGAAGAATGCATCAATGATTTATTCATTATTTGCCACAAACAAATAAAATGCTAACAATTAGAATAATAAACTCCAATTTGGTGCATTCAAGGAAATTTCACATAGTTTCAAAGCATTGTTGATCATATCAGAGGCTCAGAAGCGAGATCATGCAGTTTCAAAGGGAGATTTGAAGCACTTTCTCCAAATCTGCGCAGGCTAGCAAGACAGTGCGAATTGATGGGCAAGAAAAATCGATTTCCAAAACCAGAGAGGAGGAAAAGTTTGATTTTCTCAGTAGCAGTTCCAACAGGGATTGGCTTTTCCGAATAGAGGGTTCTGGTAAGCAGATTAGTTGATTCGCAAAGTAGATCTGGGCACAGAGATTTGCAACTACAAGGGTTTGCAATTGCACATCTACGCAAGGCAGGAAGAGAAAAGTATACAGGGAGGTATTTTCTAGAATTTCTCAGAGGGTTTCCAGTTTCCAGGAGGAGATTTGTGATCTCTACTAGTAGAAGGCCATAGTAGACTTGCCAATTCAACCAATGCATGCTTCAAGAGCAATATTACATGTGCTGAAATCCAAAGGACTTCCAAAAGGTAGAGTGAGTTGCCCAGTGGAGGAGTAGCAATCAGTGTGAGTGTTGGAGAAGGATTTCCGGAGGCAAGTGAGAGCAAATATGCACATTACCTGAAGGAGTGAGAGTAGCAGAAGAAAGGTCGAGCAAGAAGGAGAAGGAGATTTCCAGCACTAGTCTCCAATTTATTTGAGTTTCACAGAAATGACCACCGCAGGACTTAGAGATCAGGATAGACTTGACAGAGCCTCTAATTTTGGCGTCTGGAAAGCCGGAATGCAATTCCTACTGGATGAGCATGGCTTGAAGGAGTTTGTGACAAATCTCATGGCAAAACCAAGATATCAACAACAGTTGGCAACCATCAAGAAAGATATGGCCAAGACTAAGAGGATGGTCTTAGACGGGGTTCAGGATCACATTGTCCCGCATATTGCAGACAAGAATATGGAAAAAGACATGTGGAATGTCATCATGAAGTTGTACCAGGATCCGTCTAAGAATTGTAAAATGATTCTCAAGGAGAAGCTGAGAACCGTTAAAATCTAGAAGGGGGAGGATGTTACTTCCTACCTTGTTAAGTTATGGTATGTTCTATGCTTATAACAGTTTACTTCTTTTTCTTATTATATTCCACCGATTAGCAATCACATGTACATAAAGTAAAGTGTAGATAGAACATTAAACGATCGACAGAAAACAAGCCAAGACAAGAGACACAAGATGTGGCAGCTAGCCAGGGACAAACCCCACAATGTCTGGGGAAACCCTTTGATCAAATCTTCTTTTATCTTCAATAATTTAGCAGAGAGAAATAGTACAATAAATCTGATTCATATCAGCAGTAGCAAACCCTAGATCAGTAGCATCAGCATTAGCGGCTTCATTATCAAACTAGGGCAGACCATATCTCACAAACCGACAGTCGGATTGACTTCATTCCACCACCAAAAGTTTCGGCTTCCAGAGGAGGTTTAGATGAACCTATAGCGCAGTTCAGATGAGGAGATCTTCTAGGCCACGCAAGTCAATCTTTACTTCTGCAGTTGCAGCTTCAGTTTCAGCAGTTTCCGGCTTCAAACTAGGGCAGTCGATATCTTGCAAACCGTTCGTCGAATTGACTTCATTCCACCACCAAAAGTTGTGGCTTTCAAAGGAGGTTCAGATGAACCTACAGCGCAGTTCCAAAGAGGATATCTTCTAGGCCACGCAAGTCAATCTTTACTTCTGCAGTTGCAGCTTCAGTTTCAGCAGTTTCCGGCTTCAAACTAGGGCAGTCGATATCTTGCAAACCGTTCGTCGGATTGACTTCATTCCACCACCAAAAGTTGCGGCTTTCAAAGGAGGTTCAGATGAACCTACAGCGCAGTTCCAAAGAGGAGATCTTCTAGGCCACGCAAGTCAATCTTTACTTCTGCAGTTGCAGCTTCAGTTTCAGCAGTTTTCGGCTTCACATGTGTGAGAGAGAGAGACCCATTTCAGCGCAGTAGAGAAGAGACTCATATCTGCGCAGTAGAGAGAGAGAGATGTGATGAGATGAGTGAGTGTAAATGAGGAAAAATCCTCTTATATTTATACACAACGTTGGTGGGTGAATAGATGCGACTGTTGGGCTTCTGAGCCTACATGAGTTGTAGGTCAGCTTGATAATAATTCCATAATCAAAATAAATTCATATCTCCATGAATACTTATCGGAATTGGATGATCTTTATATCAATCTTACACCTCTCGACGAGAGGAATCTAATAAAAATATTATTAGCCATGAATAAGATGACCCACATGAAGTTTTGCCCTGGTTGCCAATTTTAACACTCCCTCTCAACCATGGAGAACTTCATCTGCAATCTGTCTATCGGTCGTTACTATTCATCCATCAAATGCACTGCCTTGTACAGCCTGACCCTTGCCCTGCTCTGCTCTATTTTGCCCGTTCTGCTTTGTCTTGTTCTGCCCTGCACTGATCTGTACTGTTTTGTTATGTTCTGCTCTGCTCTTGCATTGTTCTGTTCTACTCTGCTTTTGTCCGAATTATGAAGAAGAAGAAATGATCGAGGATGTAGCATACTGACTCAAAGTCAGTCTCAGAGTATGTACCACTGGTCCCAGACCAGTCTCAACCAACCCAAAGTCAACGTCATAGTGAGTACAACTCCAATGGTCCCAGACCAATATCATCCTCCACTGACTCAAAGTCAGTCTCAGAGTATGTACCACTGGTCCCAGACTAGTCTCAACCGACCCAAAGTCAGCGTCATAGTATGGTACAACTCCTACCACTGGTCCCAGACCAGTATCATTGATCCCAGATCAATGGAGGTCATCCTAGCGTAGGGAGTACGGTAGTTACAACGATGCGTCGATCGGTACTACTATGGTCCCTAACTTCATTTCCCTGCTCATTGATCAGATGAGAGGTACTTCCCATGAGTCCCAGACTGCATGGGTAGGATGCCTCGACAGGAGAACTAATCAATCCTGTCCTCACAGGAGAACACATCAATCCTGCTACAATTGCCATGGAGAACACATCAATTCAGGCCTCACAGGAGAACACATCAATCCTGCTACAATTGCCATGGAGAACACATCAATCCAGGCCGCCATGGAGAACACATCAATCCAGGCCTCACAGGAGAACACATCAATCCTGCTACAATCGCCATGGAGAACACATCAATCCAGGCCTCACAGGAGAACTAATCATCCTGCTACACAGGAGAGCGAATCATCCTGTTCCACAAGAGAGTGAATCATCTTGTCCCACAAGAGAGCGAATCATCTTGTTCCAGTGTGCACCACCAGGGGAGGGTGAGTCACCCTGTGGTCGTATGTTGCTCCAGTAATAACCGCAAGCCCTCAGAGCTCCCAGAGCTCAATGTATGCAACATGCAGGACCCTTGTACAAGGGTTTCTTACCGACTCCAAGTCGTTTGGGAAAATCACAGATTAGATCTTTCCTCGGGGCCTTGACAAGGTGTATCAACCTGTACATCATCTTAATACGATGGAGCCTCCTTGCTCTTACCATATCCAAGATGATGTCTATCTGCTGGAGCAATCGACGAATACGAGATTCCTCAATAATCGAATCCCACCTCTAGTTGTTATAGAGAATCACAGTGGTATCCAATGTAAATCCAAACAACTCACTGAAGAGCTTTCGCAACCAGACTACCTCACACGAGGTTATGCTAGCAACAATATATCCTGCTTCGGCGGTGCTCAAAGCCACCGACTTCTGCTTCCTGCTCATCCAGGATATCGAAGCAGATCCCAAGGTGAAACAGCACCCGAAAGTGCTCTTACGGTCCACCACACTGCCTGCCCAATCAACATCAGTATATCCAAGTAGTCTCACATCTCCGGCAGTGTATCTTAATCCATGAGAGATTGTGTCCTGAAGACATCTCAGAAGATTCCTGGCATCAATCCAGTGAGGCTCAACCAAATATGAGCTCACAATGCTAACTGCAAAAAATATGTTCGGACGAAGGTTCACCAAGAACATCAATGCGAATGAGTTTATGAAACTCAGAGGCATTTCCCAAATCTGGTCCGACATCACTACCATATAACTTCTAAAAGTTAAGATCCTCGAGGTAGTCACAGGCTTGCAGTCCATCATACCAAATCTTTCCAATATCTTTATCACATATTTCCCTTGAGATAGGAAAATTTCCCTTGGCTTCTGCCATACTTCAAGTCCTAGGAAGTAGTGCATCAGTCCTAGGTCTTTCATTTCAAATTCAGAGGCCAGCTCCCTCTTACATTTGTGAATGAGAGGGTCTGCACCTGTTAGAAAGAGGTCATCCACATACAATACCAGTATGAGAGGCTTGTCATCTTCAACTTTAAAGTAAAGGTTAGTATCGGCTTCACTCCTAGTGAATCCCAGCTTCATCAAGTAGCTATCAATCCTCTCATACCATGCTCGGGGTGCTTGCTTCAGCCCATAGAGAGCTTTCTTCAACCTGTATACATGAGATTTTCGATCATAAATCTCAAATCCTTCGGGTTGCTCCACGTAGACCTCTTCTTTGATCGAGCCATGCAAGAACACAGTCTTGACATCCATCTGATGTAGGTTCCATCCTTGTGAAGCGGCAAGGGCTATGATCGAGCGGATGGTCGTATATCTGGCAACAGGTGCAAATATCTCATCGTAGTCTATACCTTCCTTTTGGGAGAAACCTCGAGCAACAAAACGAGCCTTATACTTTTCCGTGCTTCCATCTGCTGCATGCTTTATCTTGTAAAGCCATTTTGAAGTAACAATTGTCTTGTCCAGGGTCTGGGAACTACTTCCCAGACATCATTCTCCATAATAGACTCATATTCTACGGTCATAGCATCCTTCCATACTTGATGCTTGACGGCATCTGAGAATGACGAAGGCTCATTTTGTATGATCGTGCTCATGATGGTCAGGTATCCTTGATACCTATTAAGTTTCTTACTTTGACGAAAGGTTCCTCAGGGTGCAGCATGTCCTTTAGCATCATCAAGTATCCCCCTAAGCCATGAAGGCCTCTTCCTAGAAGAGGAAGGCTCATGTGGATGAGAATCTATCAGATCCATGGGTTCTTCTACATCAAGCATTGATTCATCATCCTTTTCTTTCGATTCCCTGGTGTTGGCTTCTTGAGAGCTCCTCAAAGTCGAAAGATTGTTCACCTTGCGGTGAACTTTTCTTAAGGAGTCTTGGAACCCAATGCTTGATGAGGGCATCAATTTTGTACATATACGACGGTGATTGTAGTTTCAGCCCATAGAAACATCAGAAGTCTTTGATCATGGCCCAGACAGCTTCCATCATCGTGCGGTTCTTCCTTCCCACCACACCATTCTGCTCAGGAGTATGTGGTGTAGTAGTCTCCCTCTTAATGCCAACCTCAGGTATGCCTGAGTGAACCAATTGTAATATATCAGAGGTCTTGCTTTGGCTTGAGGGGAATGGTCCCCTTTTGAGCTTTCCTTCAGCACATCCTGGACATACACCTTCATTCTCTATTCAGAATTCGGGCATCCCTATCACCATTTGTCTTACACCAAGTATAGCTTTATAATGAAGGGAGGAAAAACCTCTAATGCCAAAGTTCGGACTGAAGAGATGTGTCATAAGACATGACACCTAGCAGACTTCCATCGACCTGATATAATGAATCAACACTAAACCCAAGAGTAAAGGCATCTTTAACATTATTTTTCCATATACATACCTTGCCATCGCTGAAGGTTACCTTGTAGCCTTTGTCTTCCATTCCCGAGATGGACACTAGGTTCTTTTTGAGGTCAGGTGCATTTAATACATCCTGGAATTTCTGGCCTTCTTGAATGCTTGTCCTCTTCCTTGATTCCCAACGCTCCTCTTACCTTTGCTGTTGAATTTGTCATTCCTTTGATTGCCATCAGAGGGATTTTGATCATCGTCCTAGAGTGAGTCCTTTCTATCAGGGCACTCCCTTGCATAGTGACTTGCTTTATCGCAAATGTAACATCGTCATTTTCTTCTAGCCTTAGGTCCAGCCTTTCCTTTTGATTTAGTCCCGGAATTATTTCTTTTCTTTGCATGAAAAGAAAAGGCAACAGGAGGACCTTTAGGCATGGGCATTTCTTACACTTCTTCCCTTGTTTCTTCTTGAATGTATCTAGCCATTAATTCCTCGAAACCAGGAATTACATTATAGTTCAGAAGAGTAGTCCTGAACACATACCATTCAGATGGTAATCCTTCAAGAGTTGTGAGTGCCATTTCTCTGTCAGTAATAGTTTCCCCAATAGATAGGAGATCGTTCTTGATCTTGGTGATTCTTAAGAAGTATGCTTGCATACTTTCATCTTTACCCTTCTTGATTTCCCTCAGCTTATTTCTAAGAAACAAAACTTGATTTGCATCATTAACTTTAAATAAACTCACCAGTCTGTCGTAGATTTCCTTGGAGGTGTCTAGATCAGAGATGTAGGCCACCAAGCGCTTGTCGATAGAGTCCCGGATGATCTTCTTTGTTTTGACTTCTCCATTTTTCCATTTGTTCCAGGCAGCAGCAGATGCATTTGATGAAGGCTCAACAATATTGCCTCTTACATGGTCCAGCACTCCTTGATCTTCAAGGGTTAGATCGATAGACATCTTTCATCCGTGATAGTCAGCTTTCTCACGGAGCTTGTCTTCGGCAGGAAAGAGTGTTGAGGACCCCATAGTTCTTTCAGGATAGCCTTTCCAATCTTCTCTTCAATGATTGCTCTTGCTCTTGCTCGGGCTTTGTCTTCACCTCAGCTCTGATACCATGTTAAGTTATGGTATGTTCTATGCTTATAACAGTTTACTTCTTTTTCTTATTATATTCCACCGATTAGCAATCACATGTACATAAAGTAAAGTGTAGATAGAACATTAAACGATCGACAGAAAACAAGCCAAGACAAGAGACACAAGATGTGGTTGCTAGCCAGGGACAAACCCCACAATGTGTGGGGAAACCCTTTGATCAAATCTTCTTTTATCTTCAATAATTCAGCAGAGAGAAATAGTACAATAAATCTGATTCATATCAGCAGTAGCAAACCCTAGATCAGTAGCATCAGCATTAGCGGCTTCATTATCAAACTAGGGCAGACCATATCTCACAAACCGACAGTCGGATTGACTTCATTCCACCACCAAAAGTTTCGGCTTCCAGAGGAGGTTTAGATGAACCTACAGCGCAGTTCAGATGAGGAGATCTTCTAGGCCACACAAGTCAATCTTTACTTCTGCAGTTGCAGCTTCAGTTTTAGCAGTTTCCGGCTTCAAACTAGGGCAGTCGATATCTTGCAAACCGTTCGTCGGATTGACTTCATTCCACCACCAAAAGTTGCGGCTTTCAAAGGAGGTTCAGATGAACCTACAACGCAGTTCCAAAGAGGAGATATTCTAGGCCACGCAAGTCAATCTTTACTTCTGCAGTTGCAGCTTCAGTTTCAGCAGTTTCCGGCTTCAAACTAGGGCAGTCGATATCTTGCAAACCGTTCGTCGGATTGAATTCATTCCACCACCAAAAGTTGCGGCTTTCAAAGGAGGTTCAGATGAACCTACAGCGCAGTTCCAAAGAGGAGATCTTCTAGGCCACGCAAGTCAATCTTTACTTCTGCAGTTGCAGCTTCAGTTTCAGCAGTTTCCGGCTTCACATGTGTGAGAGAGAGAGACCCATTTCAGCGCAGTAGAGAAGAGACTCATATCTGCGCAATAGAGAGAGAGAGATGTGATGAGATGAGTGAGTCTAAATGAGGAAAATTCCTCTTATATTTATACACAACGCTGGTGGGTGAGTAGATGTGACTGTTGGGCTTCTGAGCCTACATGAGTTGTAGGTCGGCTTGATAATAATTCCATAATCAAAATAAATTCATATCTCCATGAATACTTATCGGAATTGGATGATCTTTATATCAATCTTACACCTCTCGACGAGAGGAATCTAATAAAAATATTATTAGCCATGAATAAGATGACCCACATGAAGTTTTGCCCTGGTTTCCAATTTTAACATACCTCACCGGGATTCAAGGAATCAAAGACGAACTTGCAGTTATAGGAGAGAAACTAGCTGACAACGAGCTGGTGTGAACAACTCTCAATGGGTTCTCCAAGGATTGGCGAGACACACTTCCAGGATGGGAGCGCCTATGGAGTGACTTCACTAAGGAAGATCTAAGGATCAACCTCACAAAATGTACTATCAACAGCAGTAGCAAGGGACCAAAGGTTGAAAAGGAAGAAGAGAATGTAGCCCTTGCAAGTAAAGGGCGAAGAAGGGTCCCAGTCAGGGACAAAACTCCAAAGGAGAGAAAAAGGAAATGTCGAAGGTAAGATGCTTCAGATGTGGTGAATTTGGTCACTACGTCACCCAGTGTCCCAAAAGAAAGAAGGACAAGAAGGGGTAGCAGTAGACATCAACTTCAGCAGAGATCGACGAGTTGACCTCTAGATTGGGGGAATTTTGATTGATAACAACGATACGTCCAGATGGAGGAAGAGCATTATGCTTCAGAGACTTGTGAGCAATAGGAAGTCAAGATCAGATCTAGTTATTGTGTTCACATGGATTTGCTACGGGGGCCCACAGTACATTGTGGCAAGAGAGTCAAGATGTTAGAAAAGCGTATTCAAATCTTGAGGGGCGGACGCAGAGTTAGTTGCAATCAGATACATGAGCGACAATAGCCAGGTCAGTTGGGCGCACTCAAGTGCTCAATAGATAGTGCAGAGCTAGTTGCAATCAGAGGACTCAAGGGACAGTTGCAGAGGCAGTTGCAGTGGTGCACAGTAAGATCAGTAGAGATTAAGTTTCCAGTTGCAGTTGCAGGAAACTCGTGTGTTAGCTAGAGGCAATGTGAATTGCCCAATTGCAGGTTGAAAGTGCAATTCCAGCCAGAGCGAGACTCCAAGAGGGAGTTTCCATCCAGGAGAGATTTCCTAGTTTTGTTTCAAAGGGAGATCAAACTCACTATTACAGTAGTTGCAACAACAGTGCAATCATAGCAGTTGAGTAATGGCAACAACAGTGTGAGGTAGATCAGAGTATGTGCAGTGGTTGATGGAAAATGTTTGCTAGTCGGCTTCTTCACAAGTGATTTCCATTGACAGGGAGTCATATCAGTTGAGATGTAAAGAAAGGTGTAATAGATGTCAAACTTCAACATCGTGGTCAGTCTAGCTAGGTCAATTGGGCGCAGTCAAGTGCTCAATAGATAGTGCAGAGCTAGTTGCAATCAGAAGACTCAAGGGATGGTGGCAGAGGTAGTTGCAGTGGTGCACAGTAAGATCAGTAGAGGTTGAGTTTCCAGTTACAGTTGCAGGAAATTCGTGTGTTAGCTAGAGGCAGTGTGAATTGCCCAGTTGCAGGTTGAAAGTGCAGTTCCAACCAGAGCGAGACTCCAAGAGGGAGTTTCCATCCAGGAGAGATTTCCTAGTTTTGTTTCAAAGGGAGATCAAACTCACTATTACAGTAGTTGCAGCAACAGTGCAATCATAGCAGTTGAGTAATGACAACAGCAGTGTGAGGTAGATCAGAGTATGTGCAGTGGTTGATGGACAATGTTTGCTAGTCGGCTTCTTCACAAGTGATTTCCATTGACAGGGAGTCATATTAGTTGAGATGTAAAGAAAGGTGTAATAGATGTCAAACTTCAACATCGTGGTTAGTCTAGCTACTAGAAGTAGAGGAGTATGATGGAGAGAACACCTTCATCTCTAAGAGAGAGTGCTAGTTTATTGTAGTAACAAACAGGTGTTCTAGTTTCAAAAGATGCTAAGAGGCTAAGGAACACTAGATATCCAAAACCCAAAAAAAGTTTCACGAGATAAGCTTGGGAAACACCTTAATTAAATTAATTTGCCATAATTAAATTACTTCCTAAGTTTAACATAGGAAAATTGGTAAATTAAAGTTAATTAATTATGGATATTTGAGATTGCTCTAAAGACTTCTATTGATGAAGTCTAATTGCTTCTAGTCGTTGATGGATATTTAATCATGGCTATTGAAATCTCAAAGAGAGATTATAAGAGTAGGTCGAAGGGCTTGGAGATAACATCGAAGGCATTAGTGTGATCATTGTGGCAGATCAAGCTACCCAGTTCACAGTTTCAATGAGGATGCAGTTCAAGCCAGAGGGAGAGCATCGAAGAAGGGAACAACAAAATATTTGGGAGTAGGATTTCAAAGAGTTTTCTGGTGTTTCTCTAGTGTCAAAGAGACAGGAGATAGAAGGTCGAATTATCTGCAAAGAGAGCCACAACAACCAATGCGAATAGCTAGAAACCCTAGTGCGATTTGCCGGAAGAACCACAGTTCAGTAGCCAGAGCCCGACCTCTTTTTGGAAGCCAATAATAGAGGGAGGTAAGACGGCTCACTTGGAGCCAGTTTCCAGGTAGTTCAAGTTACCTAGTGCTAGCAGTGTGAGTTCCAAGTCGCAGTGCGAGTAGCCAATGTGGGGTTCGAGTAGGCCAGTGGAGGGCGAGTATATTTTGCCAGTATATTTCCGAAGGATATCTAATTGGGCATCCAGTTGTAATAATTTCCAAATTGTTGCATAATAAAATAAACCCTCATCTGCTGCACTTGTTTTCCCTTCGGGGTTTTTCCGGGGACTTTTAGTCCAAAATAACTGTGTCAGTTTTTATGTTGGCATCTATTTTTCAATTCCTTGTTTTACTTCCGCAACGTAGTTTTATTGTGAAGATTCAAGAACACATCAGTGATTTATTTGTTGTTTGTCATAAACAAATAAATTGATAACAGTTAGAAGAATAAACTCCAGTTTGATGCATTCAAGGAAATTTCACATTCTACCCTTTATTATGGCCATCACCCTAGTTCCTAAGGCCCCATGAGTGCCCTCATTAAGGAACCCATGCACGTCCCAACCCTTGGTGGGTGATGAACTGCCCCACCTTAAGGGGTAATAACTACTTACACCATACATAGCATGCTCTCATTTCCTAGAGCCCTAAGTAGTAATACAAATAAAAATCAAGAAAAAGCAAAAGGCAAATATAGAAGGGTGGAAAAACAAAGGCTGGAGTAACTCATGTATCCACAATTGCTTCCTCCTACATCTATACACCCAATATGTAGGCATGTCTCATCATCTCCACCCTTGAACCCATGGCATTTGGCCTTGAGACCCCATGTCCCCATCCATTCATCATCATTCACATGACACCTATCAAATGAAGGATATACCAGGGAATTGTATTTCCCTTTAGGGGCTGGGAACACCTAATAGGGTTGTTTATTAGCCACTCCTACCTAGGGAGGTAACACTATTGCGAGCTTGAAGTCCCAAATTTGGAAGGGAAGCCCACTATGAAGTCTCAATGTGCCCTTGATAAACAAGCTTGGTTCACTTAGATGCACTAATGAATTATTGTACACGATGGTGAGGATGCGGCACTGGACGTTATATGTAATTGACAAGTAGTTTCATCATGGGCTGGGCAACTTAATTGGGGCCCATGTCAACCAAAGATCATATCAACACCCCCAGGGGAAGCATTGAGAGCCATAGGACTCCCATCATGTGAAAGAGTCAATTCATGCCATGGGCACCTTCAACACCCTCAACAGTTTGCTCATTGCCCCACTTTATTCACAAGATGATGCACTTGGCCCAATGTGCCCCAGTCGGCTTAGCAGTGATCACATGGTTTGGAACCTCTGGAGACATGGGAGGGCGAGCACCATCATCAAAGCCCTCAGTGTTGGAGAATTACAGGGTATTCTATCATCGCAAGACCCATGAGACCAGTTTTTGTGCCCCAAATTCAAGGAGACTTCAGGGCCATCCACTTGTTCATGATTTATTGATCCCTCTCACACATTTTGGCATCAAGAGGACTCAACGTGGCCCTGCATCAACATGACATCATCAATTCAGCTAGCATTTGGATGGTTATTTCATAATTTGTAAAAGCTACTTGGTTGGCTTGTGACCAAGGGATGTATCTTGCTCATTTTTATAATGTTTTGGGGCTTATAGGCTAAATTTGACCTAGTAGGACTCATATAAATAGAACTCAACTTCATTTGTATTGGATCATCATCACACTTGGGAATTTCGGCCTTCTTGGCAAATTCACACTTTTTCTTTGGTTGGCTATTGGATGTTCTTGGATGCATTTCGATATTTGGAGCTGAAATCTTGATCTTCTTTGGAGTTATCTCTTGGATTGTGGATGGATATATCATATTGTCATCTTGTAAGTGCTTTATATTGAGGTTTAGCTCTTGAAATATGTCTAATGTATGGAATTGTTGCAACTAGGTTAATGCTATTGTGCCCTAATTTATTGAAGATCATTTTGAAGGCTATTTGGTTGACAATTGCATATGTTATTCATTGTATGGAAAATGATGAATGTTCCTAGTGGATGAAATTTTGTTTTTCCTCCATAAAACTCCATAATTCTTGAGTGGGTAAATGTTGAGGGTTGGTACCTAGGGCATCAATTCTTGACCTCCTTAAAGACAAATTTGGCTAATCTAAAGCATCTAAGACTCCATATGCCCAAAGGACAAGGCACTGGTCCAAGCCTTTGGTGATCAAACCTCTTCTCTCTCCATAATTTCTCCTTCTAAATTTCGGTCCCCTTTCCTTGGACGGCTAGGCTAGGGCATAGAGTGAAATTCCTTAGAGAGTGAATTGGTGGATTCTGGGAGCATAGGCTTCAAGCTTAGGGTCTTATCTACAAGACCTCAAAGTTTGGCAAGCATCCCTTTGGTTTTCATCCATAAAATCTTGTGCCCTAGGTGTGCCCTAAGAGGGAAACCCTAGCTTGCAATTCCTTGACATTGGGGACTTCTTTGAGGGTTGTATGAGCCTAGTACTCGATGGAGTAAATCATAAGAAGCCCTTTCTCCTCCTTGCCTTGGTCTCAGGAGTACCTTTGTCCACGATAATTCACAAAACCCTAGATCTCGTGCAAGTTCTTTCTAGGTCTCTTAGAGGGAGAAAAGTACCTTTTGAAGTGCCATATCATCACATAGAGCTTCCCTTGAGAGGTCCTATCTCATCACCTAGCACCATAAAGCCTTTGATATCCATCAAAAGGTGATTATCATTCTACTGGGACTCCTCCCATCGGTGAAAGTCCGTAAAGAGCAGGGGACATTGGATGAGGTGACAGTGGGCCATCATCCCACTGTTATCAATTAGTCTAGCTCTTTGGACCTATAGGCTTTCCCTCCTTAGGGCTTGCTAGATTGTGGTAATAGGCATGTCAATTTTTAGTAGGTCTATTTATAGCAATAGATTCTCATGTAGTGTGACAAGTGGCTATGGGTGAGGGCACCATGTGAATGACATGTGGCAATGATTTTTGAGTTAACCCTGGGCGCCCTGTCAAGAGAAAAACCTTAGATGCCTTGGTGGGTAAAATTACCAATGGCCTAAATTTTAGCTCCATGTCTCAGTTATATTTTCAGGTGAGTGACTCATTAGCAATTCCTGACAAAGTGAAGTTCACTTCTTCAAGATCCTCTTTGGATAAAATTGAAAAAGAAGGGAAAGAAATAATTATAGACAAAGTGACCTTGCACGTGGAAGTCATATTTTTGGTTAGGAAATTTACTTTGAAAAATACTTTAGTCCGATGAACACTACATGAAGGGTGCATGAGCTTGGGATAATTTTAGAACAAGGTAACTTCACTTTATTTTTGGGTTTTATTTAGTTCAAAGTGAGTTAAGGATGGTGCAGGAGGAAGGCACATGGAGAGGACAATTTTGGACCACCTCATAAATGAGCTATCCTTAGTAAGCTCAAGAAATCCATAAAGGAAGGACAAAAGGTCATTGTTAGGGACAGTTTTCAAAGCAGCCAACAACCTTTTATCTCCATATTCTCTTATTCTTTGTTGTCTATCCTTTCTGTTGAGCATAAATATTGTGATCAGTTTTGTATTTTGTCTTCATGATGCAGCCAATCTCTTGATCAATACAAAGATAAAGTTTGACTTATGTTTTTTGTAGTGGTGTGGACAGTTTTCATGCATCTATGTAGATTATTTCAGTTTCTTAGAGCGCATACTCTTCCTCTTTTTCCTCCCATATTTTGCTGTTGCAAGTTGAAATTATCTCACTTTATTCAAGTATCAATATTCACTAGTCTTTGGTTGTTGGCAGGCATCCTAGGGACCATTTTATATGTGCTAATTTCTTATACTAACACAGATTTTAACTGATTTTCAGTGCATAAACACTGGGAATGACCCCTGAGATTGGAAAAGCACCAATCCAAATGAAGAAGCAATTAGCAAATGACCTCTGGGCTCATTTCTTATTAGTTATTACTTAATTTTCTATCCTATAAGTCTTAGAGTCAGTGCTTTCCTATGGTGTAGTTTTGGGTAATAACAAACACTCCTCAAATCATGCTAACTAATCCCATATAAGGCGGATCTACATAGATATATATGCAAAGTGGGCAATGTTTGTTCAAACAACCAATTAAAACAAGGTTGCCCTCAAAGGATGTGCATGAAACCTCGATGACCAAATCTAACTCCTCATCAAGTGTGCCAAGGGCATGGATCCATGTGCATGCAGCTCAAATTTATTAACTAACTCCATAAAACAAGGTGGGAATTCTAGGAATAAGCACCATGCCTCAAGTCAAATGCTAAATGGAAGGTATGACCAAGTAAAAGGTGCATCAATGAAAGTACACCTCCCAAAATAAACACAACACCTCCATATCCAATATGCTACCTTGTGAATCAATGTGTGGATATTATCAATAACTCTCCAAAACCATAGGCACCAATGTGGAGTGGCCTAGAAAAATGTGTATATAACTGTAACACCTCCATGCCTCCAAATATATGTCAAAATGATAAACAAGGGAGCGCTCCATCAAATCTAGCACAAATCATGACATATCATTGACATACAACCATTGATAGGGATATATCAATGTGTAAATGGATGCGCATGGGAAGCACTCTTCCTAGGACAAAACATACATAATGCCAAGATGCCATTTCAATGCCAAACAAGCCCTCAAAAACTGGTGTGTTCCTCTAATTGAGCCAAGAATCACCACATACCATTAATGTTTCGGAGGGCTAGACTATCATAAAACCATATGGAAGTGGAGTGTTCTCTACAAATGATGAGCAAATATACCAAGCATAACACTACGAGGTTGAAAAGATCCATGTGATCTAGGGTGCACCATCACCAAGTTAAGCAGCTCATGAAAGATCAAAAATACCCACTAGAAGGCTGATCCATCAATGAAAAGTGTGCAACATGAGAGGAGCACCACTACCAAAGCCATGATAACCAATCCAAAAATGAAATAGATGGGTCTCCTCCACCTAAATCAATCAACTAATAGTACAATACTCCAAACTAAGCACACGGGTGCAAGCAAAACTATCATAGTGGAAACAATATCCATAAAAGCATGCAACAACCATGTACCCTAGTCTATCAAATGCTCCATTTGTGTCATCATGCAAGCCTCTAACATATGTGATGAAAAATCACAAGTGTTTTTATGAAATTAACAAGTGTAAGGCTTCGTACAATGTAAGGGGTAACACACCATACACTAGTTGATGTTTATTGGAGGTGAAGTTGTATGTTTATGAGAATTCCCATTAGTGTTTGCACATTATTTGAATTGATTTTGACAGTAACGTACTTTGCTAATTGCTTCATTAATGTTGTTCATTCCACTCCAAGCCTCTTTTTCATCTTGCTGCCTTGACTTCAAAGCTCGAAAGATAAGACACTTGTCCTCTTGAGATACACCATCTTACAATGTAAAAACTGTAAAAATTTCATACTCTATTAATCTGATTCTCAAATCTGCATTTAAGGACATATTAATAGCTTTATTCAAGGATTCCAAACTTGTGTTGGAAAAGAACTAGCTTAAAGTGAGAGGAATAATTGTTGTAGTGATAGCAGATAGCATTCCTTTTTTTTTAAATGTTGACAGAATTAGTAGCTGGGGTTGATTCCTGACTGCTGCCACTGGACTGCAATTATTGGATTCCTATCATTTTTAAGGCACACAATTCATTCATTAGAAGAAAATGGGAAGCATGCCCCTTCACATTCCTTCCTCGTTACCTCCCTCCCGTTCTTTGTTTGGTTCTGCAAGAGTGGGCTCTAAGAATGGCATGAACAATGAGCATAGCACGAGGGGATATATAATTTTCCACTCTTGAAGAATCAAGAGTATTGTTTATTTTGTAGCTCTTCATACAACACCTTCAAGGAATTTTTAGGAGATTGGAGAAAAATGGGACGAGGAATAAGATTTTTTTTATGACGAGCTTAGATTTTGGTGGAATGAGATTTATTTGCTTACTGTTGAAGAATTAGAGATGTATAAACAGGTCCTAAGAAAGGGATTTTGGTTCCGTGGATGAGTTTTGTTAAAAACATTCTCAGATAGGCTTGCGACCATTCAAACTTCAATGTGTGTGGCTTAGGCACTAGGAAGGATATGGGTACCAACTTCACTTCAGTATGGGATTCACTCTAAGTTACCAGGATTCGGATATGGATGTGGATCCAAATTCACTAGGTTTTGAAAATCTAGGATCCGGAAACATCAAGTACAAAAAAATATGATAATATTTTTTAAAGTTCAAAACTCAAATCTATTAATAAATCACAACATTTAAAACTGAAACCATTAGATATATTATAAATATGAAGACTAAAACACTGAAATGATGCATCCTCCCTCATACAAAAAGGATAATATCATAAATGATAATAATAAATACAAAGATGAGCGTCTCATCCATGATCACTCTATTAATATCATAATGTGCAGTAGGTTTAACTACAGATCCTTAAATGGATCTGGATACATCGAGTACAAAAAAATATAATAATATTTTGTAAAGTTCAAAAATCAAATCTATTTATAAATCACAACATTTAAAACTGAAACCATTAGATATATTATAAATATGAAGACTGAAACAATGAAATGATGCATCCTCCCTCATACAAAAAGGATAATATCATAAATGATAATAATAAGTACAAAAATAAGCGTCTCATCCATGATCACTCTATTAATATCATAATGTGCAGTGTGTTTAACTACAAATCCTCAAATGGATCTACATTATCTTCTGCATATTGCAACTCTACATCATGAATAGATGATGGGGTCCTGGGATGTAGGAAGTTGCATCAGTAGGCTAGACTAGTGGTGGAACAATATCCTCAAGTAGGTTGAGGTGAGTCATGGCATTCAGTGTCAAGTTCAAGTCAAAGATCTCAAGCTCTGCATCCCACATCCTGCTCGGACCTTTTTTATACTCTGGTTCAACATGTGATAGAAGACGGAGGTTGGAATGAACATACACAAGATCCTCAGCTTTTTCCGCTCCCAGCCTGTTGTGCTTCACTGAATGGATGAAGCCATATGTACTCCAATTCCTCTCAGCTGATGAGGAACTAGCATCCCGTGATAACAACCTGGTGGCTAGAGTTGAGAGATGAATGCTATCCCCACCATGTAATAGGATCAAGACGCTCTCGATCATCCATAGCTACTAGATCTGAAAAGCTACTAGTAGATTGTACAAATCCTCCAAATTCTTGGTGCACTTCCATTGCAACCTCCACATCTCTATAAATTTTCTTCAAAGTTGTCTTGTATCCTTGTACCACTTCAGAATCCTTGTTTGATATTGTTCTACCAGGGAAAGACAAAAATTTGGAATGATCACACTCTATTAATATCATAATGTGCAGTAAGTTTAACTACAAATCGTCAATGAATCTGCATTATCTTTTGCATATTGCAACTCTACATCATGAATAGATGATGGGGATCCTGGAATGTAGGAAGTTGCATCAGTAGGCTGCACTAGTGGTGGAACAATATCCTCAAGTAGGTTGCGGTGAGTCATGGCCTTTAGTGTCAGGTTTAAGTCAGAGATATCAGGTTCCACATCCCACATCCTGCTCAGACCTTTTTTATACTCTGGTTCAACATGTGATAGAAGACGGTGGTTAGAATGAACATACACAAGATCTTCAACCTTTGTCACTCCCAGTGTGTTTCGCTTCACTGAATGGATGAAGCCATATGCACTCCAATTCCTCTCAGCTGATGAGGAACTAGCAACCTGTGATAACAAACTAGTGGCTAGAGTCGAGAGATGAATGCTATCCCCACCATGGAAGCCCCACCAAATAATAGGATCAAGACACCCTCGATCATCCATAGCTACTAGATCTGAAAAGCTACCAGTAGATTGTACAAATCCTCCAAATTCTTGGCGCACTTCCATTGCAATTTCCACATCTCGAGAAATTTTCACTTCATAATAGAATGTTTCAAAAGCGTTATTTTCACTTGCCCTGATAATTTCCCTTATCCTCTTCATCTTACTATCAATGTTTTCATAAACTTTCCCCAAGCAAGGTGTATTCATGTCAAATGTCCTGATCAAGGTCAAGATTGGTTCAGTAAACCGCAGAAGGTATTGGACCTTGTCCCACCCATGCATCATCAAGAATGATGGACTTATTTTTTTCCCTCTATCAGAAGTGGAAGTCTTTCATGATTCTCAAAGAGGGTCAATGACTATTGCTTGTAATGCTTGTTTCACCTCCACAGGCCTCTTTCTGACAAGATTGTGGGAGGAAAAACAAGTTTCAACAACCTATAAGTTTCAAAAAGTCAAATCTCAAATGAGAAATCATATATAAATTTGTAATTAAAATTAAGAATTTCCAATACAAATAATATTGATTAAAAAAGAGTACCTTCAGTAGCTCCAACATTGCAAAACTTCGATATATGGCATGGGACATTGAATGATTGGTTACGAACATTTGGATTTCTTTTGTTGCTGCATATATTTCATTAATCCATTTCAATCTCACCAATCTTGAAAATCATAAGGTTCAATGAATGTACTGCACATGGATTCCAAAATATGTGATCATATCGACCCTCCACAATCAAACCTACAACTTTACAACCCTGTGTGTTGTCCATAATGACTTGGACAACATTATGTGGCCCCACGCTTTACATTCCATCAATAAAAATTGTGGATATGAAAGATGCATCTTTCTCTATTGCACTGCAATCAACAACCTTCAAAAACATTGCCCTTCGGAGGCATATTGCAACAAAATTAACTAATGGTCAGTTTCTTTGCTTTTTCCATCCATCAGAAATTATGGATACCCCTGTTTTTGCCCATGTATCCTGGATTTCTTGTAACTGTCTATCCACGGATTGTCTCTCTAATGCCAACAAAGTAGTGCAGACAAATCATATTCAGGGTTTTTGTACCCTTTTGGTGCTTCATTCACTGCCTTATGCTAGCCCATTTGCATAGATGCAACGAGCTACATGTTCATCGGCTATG
Source organism: Pinus tabuliformis (assembly GCA_031772625.1). Lineage (NCBI taxonomy): Eukaryota > Viridiplantae > Streptophyta > Pinopsida > Pinales > Pinaceae > Pinus > Pinus tabuliformis. The sequence goes on along the minus strand of CM062810.1, from coordinate 631,852,892 downwards.
TCTTTACCTTGATTATTGAAAGTTGCTTCAAGAAGGCCTAAAGTGGGCCTTTTATTAGTTGTGGCAGAAAACCTAGATGGTAATTGAGACCTAGTTGTAGAGCTTTGCATAGGGTGTTTTCCCTTAGCAAGCTTCCTATCAGTAGTAAGGGAAAACACCCTATGCAAAGCTCTACAACTAGGCCTCCATTTCCATTTAGGTTGAGACATAGCCGATGAACATGTAGCTCGTTGCATCTATGCAAATAGGCTAGCATTCAATTTGGTGCATTCCCCTTATTGGCAACAAATGATTAAGATAGTTAATGAAGCGCCTGAAGGGTACAAAAGCCCTGGATATGAAAAGGTTTGCACTACTTTGTTGGCATCGGAGAGACAGTCTATGGATAGAAATCTACAGGCAATTCGGGATACATGGGTAGAAACAGGGTTTCCATCATTTCTGATGGATGGAGAGACCAAAGAAACCGCCCATTAATTAATGTTGTTGCAATATGGCCCCAAGGGGCAATGTTTTTGAAGGTTGTTGATTGCAGTGGAATAGAGAAAGATGCATCTTTCATATACACAATTCTTATTGATGTAACAGAAAGTGTGGGGCCACATAATGTTCTCCAAGTCATTACAAACAATGCAAAAGGTTTGTAAAGCTGCAATTTTGATTGTAGATGGTCGATATGATCACATATTTTGGACTCCATGTGCAATACATTCAATGAACCTTATGCTTGCCAAGATTGGTGAGATTGAATGGATTAATGAAATATATGCAACAGTAAAAGAAATACAAATGTTCATAACCAATCATTCAATGTCCCAGGCCATATATCAAGGTTTTCCAAAGTTGGAGCTACTGAAGGTATTCTTTTTTTAATCAATATTATTTGTATTGGAAATTCTTAATTTTTATTACAAACTTATATATGATTTCTCATTTGAGATTTCACTTTTTGAAACTTGTAGGTTATTGAAACTCGTTTCGCCTCCCACACTCTTGTCATAAAGAGGCTTGTGGAGGTGAGACAAGCATTACCAACAATGGTCATTGACCCTCTTTGGGAATCATGGAGCACTTCCACTTCTGATAGAGGGCAAAAAATCAAGTCCATCATTCTTGATGATGCATGGTGGGACAAGGTCCAATACCTTCTACAGTTTACTGAACCAATCTTGACCTTGATCAGGACATTTGACACAGATACACCTTGCTTGGGGGAAGTTTATGAAAACATTGATAGTATGCTAGAAAGGATAAGGAAAATTATCAAGGTAAGTGAAAATGACCATTTTGAAACATTCTATTATGAAGTGAAGAACATAGTTACATAAATATGGAACAAAATGACCACACCATTACACCTTTTGGCCTATGCATTGCACCCCAAATATTATCATTCCAAAATTTTGTGTTACCTAGTAGAACAACGCCAAACAAGGATTCTGAAGTACTACAAGGATACAAGACAATTTTGAGGAAAATTTATAGAGTTGTCGGAGTTGCAATGGAAGTATGACAAGAATTTGGAGGATTTGTACAATCTACTGGTAGCTTTTCAAATCCAGTAGCTATGGATGATCGAGGGCATCTTGATCCTATTATTTGGTGGGGCTTCCATGGTGGGGATAAAATTCATCTCTCGACTCTAGCCACTAGGTTGTTATCACAGGTTGCTAGTTCCTCATCAGCTGAGAGGAATTGGAGTACATATGGATTCATCCATTCAATGAAGCGAAATAGGCTGGGAGCAACAAAAGCTGAGGATCTTGTGTATGTTCATTCTAACCTCCGTCTTCTATCACATGTTGAACCAGAGTATAAAAAAGGTCTGAGCAGGATGTGGGATGTGGAGCCTGAGATCTCTTAATTGAACCTGACACTGAATGCCATGACTCACCTCAACCTACTTGATTTTTGTATGAGCAGGATGTGGGATGTGGAGCCTGAGATCTCTTAATTGAACCTGACACTGAATGCCATGACTCACCTCAACCTACTTGATTATATTGTTCCACCACTAGTGTAGCCTGAGATGCAACTTCCTACATTCCAGGACCCCCATCATCTATTAATGATGTAGAGTTGCAATATGTAGAAGATAATGTAGATCCATTTGAGGATTTGTAGTTAAACCTACTGCACATTATGATATTAATAGAGTGATCATGGATGAGATGCTCTTTTTTGCACTTACTATTATCATTTATGATATTCTTCATTTTTGTATGAGGGAGGATGCATCATTTCAGTGTTTCAGTGTTCATATTTATAATATATCTAATGGTTTTAGTTTTAAATGTTGTGATTTATTCCCCGATCGGGGTGTGTGCCGACCACTGTTGATAATATCGGCGATATTCGAAAATATCGCGATATTTTCGGCAAAACGATATATCACCGAGAAAATATCGCGATATTTTCTGTTTTGAAAATATCGCGATATTTTCAAAATATCGGGAAATATCGGCAAAATATCGCGATATTTTGAAAATATCGGCAAAATATCGGCTATATTTAAAAATCTGAAAAAATTATATTTTATGCTTGCCGATATTGCCAATAAGATATTTTCTGGACCCTCGCCGATATTTTGCCGATACCGATATTTTCAACACTGGTGCCGACAGATGGGTTCCGTCAAGATTTGGGCCATGCATAAGGATAATAATGTAAGTGTCGGAAGGCGGCTTAACCATAGCCCTCGCACGTTTTGGAAGGATGGTATGGTGGCAGTGCGCATGCAGTTAGCTAATGTAGGCAAGACTGGCCGAGCAATACCTTATCGAGGGCGTTTGGTGGCGACCATTCTGCATTCTCAGTCGATTGTTTCCTTCTTCTAAGTTCTGGTATCAGTTTAGTGTCCTTGGGTCGCTCGTTGCTGCCCGAGAGGAATATGTCCATGGTCAGTCACCCTACAACTATTGGTTCCTTTAGTTTCATGTCCTCATTAACTGGGTATGTTATCTCTCCTCGCCCTTCTTATCGCTCATTCCCTGTGAGCTGTACTCCTGTGTCAGTTCAATGGGGAAGTTTATCTATTATGGAACCTGCACGCAATTAGAAACTCTGCAAAGAATTTTGGAATGATTTCGTCGGGTTCTATTATGAGTCGTTTGCTATATAGTTGCTTTTGTCTTCTTTGGAATATTACTATCTCACATGGAAATGTGTAGTATTTTTCTGGCATGGATATTTTTATATGTCGCATGTATGGATGCCTGTGTTCGTGGTTTAGTTCATTCGTTGTCTCTGAAAATTTGTAAGATTCAGGGTTTCTTGTGTATGATTCCTCTTGTTTTACTTTTGTGTCTGGTCTTGTTGTAGCGGCTACAACCACCCTCCAAAATTTTACCTTAGCTTCGTTTTGGAGCCTCCCTACCAACCTTTCATAGCAGCATGTATTGCCTTGCCAAGTACACAAGCTCCAATGTTTTTCTCACAGAATGATAGCCTATCCATGAGAGCTTGATGCATCCCCCTCACAGGCTATTTCACTGAACTTAGTCCAACTGCAGGCTGAGCAGCTCCCTCAAGAAATTGCACAATTCTGGAGGGCAACCAACCTTCCCTCCAGAAATTGCGCAATTCTGTCTGGCAGCCTGCTGGGCTCCAGAATTGCGCAAATTTGCTTGTCACTGTTCACTAGAAAAATTGCGCAATTCGTCCCAGCAGGACTGCTCAACCTAGAAATTGCGCAATGCTTTGCCCAGAAATTGTGCAATCCCTTTAGGCAGCCAGCCCAGTTCCCTCCCAGAAATGTGCATTTTTCCCCCTTGCTGAGCAGACTGTTGCATTTGCAGTTGAGTTCACTGGTTCCCTCTGGGACCGAGCAAAACTGATTTGCATGCATGGGCTGCTTCTCTGAAGGTAGCGTGCAAAGGCATCCCTTGATTCAGGGATCTATTTTTAGCAACTGGAGGTTACATGCAAGGATCATATCAGAAACCTCCTGCCAAGTGTCTCTTTTCCTAGATTTGTGGCATACGCGTCACAACCTCGATCTTATCAAAACTCATCAACTGGACGCTGCAAAATTCATTCCTCACATCGACCTTGCAGCTTTGGCATCCCACATTGCATCTAGGAGTTGTCGGCACATTCAGCTCAGTTGTCTTGTGGTAAGCCCATTGCTCATGACTTGCGCTACGTTTCTATCGCTTTTTGTGTTTCTCTTTGTGAGAGTACTATCTGCTTGATTTCAATGAGCGCTTGCTATCGTTTTGATACAACTAGCTTGTACTAGCACCGTTTCAGTTTTCGTTTGCATCTCACTGTTGTCACATGCATGACACTGTTTTGCACGGACGGTCGTCATTGCGGCGACTCGCTTCACACACATGCATGCTTTCCCGTTTTCCAAATCTTGCACTTATTGTTTGCATGAATGATCATTCACTCTTGTTTGCACTCATCTCACCATGCATTCAGACTTCTCATGTTTTCAATCGCCTGTTGGCTGGACTTGGCTGCCTTGGCTCGGACAATGCCTTGCCCGGCTAACACTGCACATTTCCGGAAGCGAAGGCTTTGCCTTCCCTCCAAAAATTGTGCAAGCCTAGCCAGGCACTGACCTCCAGGCTTGCATTGTGCAATTCTTGGAGGCAGTGTCCTGTTGGCCCCAGAAACTGCGCAATGCAGTTTGCTGGTTACATGTCACTGCTCACTGAAATTGCGCATTGCGCAGTTTCAGTCCTCAGCAAGCCAGGCTGGACTGTGCATTGCACAGTTCCAGCAATCAGTCAGCCTCCCAATAGCCCAGACTGTGCCTTGTGCAGTTTTGGTAGTGATTCTCCCGACCTCCTGGCGGAAATTGTGCAACCTTCGTGATCAGTCACACAAGTATGTTGCAAGTCAGCTCTCAAGTTGGTTTTGGTTTTCAACTAACATATTGCTTGCCATGTCTCCAGGTATCGTAGGTGTTCATCTGCCTCTCAGCAGCACAGGTACAATGGTTTCCAGGAGAGAAAAGTCGAAGACATCGTTCAGAGCACACTTGAGGATGCAATTGATCAAGTGTCTATGAACTTGCCTACCCGCAAAGACATCAAGTTGTTCGTAGACAAGGACATCAAGATATGACGGCAGCAGCATCACAACAAGAAGCACCATCAACAACAGCTGAAGGAAGCATACCGGATGCAATGAACGCAAGAGGAAGGTTGTTGACAACACAGAGTCGGAACAAAGTTGCAAGCTCAGGCAGATCCACTTGTGTTAAAAGCAACTTTGGAGACTCAGGCTATGAGGTGACTGCATGACATGAAGATCGGGCGAGGACAAAGAATAGAACAAAGAAGGAGTTGCATGTACTGAAGTAGCAACTGAAGAAAGAACAGGAGCTGCATAGACGAGAGAATGAGTTGCAACAGGAACAGGTACAGCGACGGGTGCAACATGCACTCACGGATGAAACTGCGCTCGTACAAGTTATAGATCCATCCCAGTAGTTGGCACGGAGCAGACATGGTGAGCAATGTTGTTGATCGCATGCAAGGGAATTCAGCAGCATGCATGTCATTGTGCGCACGCATACGATCCCACCCATTCAGCACGCTCACTGAGGCAAAGACAAGAAGCAAGTATGACTGGAGCTAAACATGCTGTTGACAGTTGATGCACATGACCACAAACACACACTCGAAGATCAGCACAGACACTATGCATCAATGTGTTGCCGATTCGGTTGCACCCAAGAAGACCATGCGCATGCTAGCAGACGAGTTGGATGGAGGAGCCACACTAATGCACTCGGATGCAACAGAGGCAAGAGTTCGCTTTAGTAAGATGTCACCATGGAGCGCATGTACACCATCACAGACGACCAAGCTTGACATCAGCTCACCACCTTCACCATCGCAAGCATGTCAAAGGGTTGGTCTCACCACAACGAACCGAGTGCCACTGATGTCTTGCATGGCTTGCTCAAGCCATTTTGTCTCACATGGGCACATGTGCATTGTAATGTAACGTCTTGTCAAGTGGAAGTTCAAGTGTCGATAGTTGGATGTAACAGTCATAGAGTAGATGAAGAGTCATGAGGGTAGATGAACTATCACAAAGGGGAATGTCAAGGGTCACCCCACCCTTTGTTATAAATAGAACCTCATAACTCATTGTAAAGGCTTTTGGTCAGCCAAGCTTCCAATAGGACTATCTTAGAGAGAGCAAGGGAATGTCAAGGGTCACCCCACCCTTTGTTATAAATAGAACCTCATAACTCATTGTAAAGGCTTTTGGTCAGCCAAGCTTCCAATAGGACTATCTTAGAGAGAGCTTGGACAGTATTGTAACGAGCCTTGGCTTCTCCACTGCGCAGAGCTAGTACATCTCTTTGGAGGAGCAGGAAATTATGGCTGTAACGTTCCGCTGTCGGAACTAGTGGTTAGACATGGATGTATTGTATGACTACAACTTACATTTATTAATATAACAGAGCCAACATGTTTCATGCATATGTTATATTGTATTTTATGCTATCTGGTTTACTCTAAATGATATATGTATTTGTTTGCTTACGCATGCATGTATGGACTTTTCTGTGTATGTATGTATGAATCTTTTTGAAACGTGTTGTTGGTTTAACCATCACTTTGGATTGCTAGCTAACTTGCCTTCCATGTTGTGATGCATCTTTGCTTGTGTGTTCCCTTCTTAACTCCATGCTATCACAGGTTTCCAAGGGGTGCACTCATCTCAACCCCCGTGTGTTTGAACCTCTCATGCACCTTCCTTGGCTTGCTGCAACTGTCACACCCTTGCTACCAACAGAGACATCTTACTTGCCTCTGTGCAAAATTGTGGTTAAGGCATTACCGTACGACCAACTATTGGGACTCCTACACCAAACGGTCTGAGGTCTAATTGGGACTTCTTATCGGAGAGATCCCCTGACATGTTCGCGGGTCCAAAACCGTCAACAGGTCTCAAGAGGGCTCTGGGAGCCTAGGTATGTTGTTTTCGACCTTTGGTGGCAGACCAATCTCAATCTCAGGTCAATTGTTGGGTTCAGGGCTAACACTCAGCGTTCTCTGCCTTTATGCTATGATAACTTGCCAGGTATCCACTCACAGTGTAATTTTCGGGACCTCAAGTTATTTGGTTGCTTCAAGCTCGAGGTTAGGTCCATTTGTTACAAGGTATTCTATCTCCTCAGTTTTTTCGAAAGGAAAAAAATCGTTTGCTCCTCCTTCAGTTCTGGCTCCTCGATGAGAGGTGGTCAGGGTTGTGGAAAGCGTGCAGGAAGGTGCAGTGATAACAGTCAAGCTCAGCCCCGCCAGTGGTGGGGTAGGGGTCGCAAATTTGCCTCAAGGCTCATCCACGACACTGCCCACGCGTATCAGATAGGCACCCCATTACAAGTCTGTCGGCTTATGTCAAATTGGGAGACAAAACTTAACCAACAAACAGAAGCCGAGATTCAATTGGAAAACTGGAGAGATATGGTTTCTGATCCTGGGCACTCCAGAGGTTGTACTTCTCAATACAAACAGACTGTTCATCTCTACTAGTTAATGAAGAACCTTGTAGCCAAAGCCATAATGAACCCTCCAGTTGGTTCCCTTCAAGTTTGATCCTCGTCTTCAGGAAATTCAAAAGGAATTTCAATTTATACAATTTCAAATCCAACAACAGAATGTTTGCCTTAGTCGCATTGAGAAACACATACCGTGTTTTCCTCAGTCTGAATTGTCGGGTTCGAGTGCGAAAGATCCAACTCTCGTGGACTCCTCTGATGAATAGAAAGATGCTTGGCTTGTTTTGTTTCAAGTTTTGATTATAACTATATGGTAAATGTACTGGCTAGGATATTATGTTTCAGTTACTTAGATCTTAGAAGGATTCAAGACATTCAGTCATATAAGGCAATGTTAGACAAACTTAAACTTTTATGTTTTTGGATGGCTTATAATGTTGTTCGATGGCCAACAGACCTGGTTTCCCTCTGAGCAGGTTGAGGCCACTAAAATATTTGAATTATGGTTGTAACCTGCTTTTTAAAGAATATGAATGAAAAGGTCCTGCCAAGCTTACAAAAAAAAATGTTGTGATTTATAAATGGATTTGATTTTTGAACTCTAAAAGTGGTTTTTAAAATAAAAATATTATTATTATACTTTTTTCTACTTGACGTATCCTTGCTGTATCCGGACCTGGATTTTCAAAAAACTAGCAAATCCGGATCCAGATACGTATCTGAATCCTGGTAACTTAGAATTTATTCTTCAATTCTCTTATCAGCATTCCAAGGTTCCAAGGTGACAAGGTGAGAAAGGAGCCAAACTATACACAAAAGCTTACAGGTATGAAAAGAAAGGTCAAGGTAGAAACGGACCGTTAAATGGCTGAATGTTTGCACAAGGTGGAAAGACATTCTGCAAGAACAACCACAAATAAATTGGAGAATCTATAAATCCAGAGATCTTGTAGGAATAATTTTGTTTTTGCAAAGGAGATGAAGACCCAAGTTGTGAGCATTCAAAATGGCATAGCTATTAAGTTCCACCAAATTTACAAGGCGTTATGGACATTTTGCATCACTTTGTGAAAATTGTGAACCTGGGGAAGCTTGCTAAGGTGCAGTGTTAGAAGGGAGGGGATAACCAGATTAATGAAGAACTAGAAGAAAGACAGACTTTATTTGAGGGCATCAGATATAGAATTGAGGAAATTGAGGTTGCAGTCTACTGAAATCATGCAAGCCCTCCAAAGTAATTCAAAATGTGTGGCAAGTCGCTCACAGACTTTATTTTTATCTTGGTTCATGGGATTCCTAGTTGAAGAGATTCCACTTCATCAAGCAAAACTAGCAACATCAACAGCAAAGCTAGTTGTCCTATGGCAGTACTGATCATTATGCGTCTGCTGTTTTATTTTAATTTCCTCTGTATGTTGTCTTTACCAGCCCTGTACATTTGGTCGTGAAAAAAATGTTTTACATGTCATTGGGCTGCGGGAAGACAACCAGTTTACAGTGTTTTTTGTATCAGGATTAACAGTTAATACAATCAGTCAAGCCCCATCTCCCAGAGTAGGATATTTTAGCGAGGAGCAGAAAGTTATACTGACAAGGAGGAGGTTAATACGGACAACGTTATCTTTGCCATTTGGCCTTGACATCATGGGTAGAAATCCAGATATAATATTCTTGTAATGCTGGTAATAAGATATTTTTTTACTGTTAAACATTTTGAGTTTTCCAAAGAAATGTCAGATCAATAATTTTTTCTTCATTATTCTGTAGACTACAAAGAAAATGCTTTATCTTTTTGGACTTCTCGTATTTTATGATTTTTATACTCTGGGTTCCTTCCTAGCTGAGTGATTACTTAACTCGAGCATGTTCTAAGCTCATGCAAAAGAACCCAATAGCATGGATCTATAAGAATATTTAAAGGCTCTCTGTAACTACTGCGTTTGCACTTGCAGAGAATAAAAAGATTCTGTTCAGCTTTACGGTAATCTTTGCAACATTGCTGCATACTACCTTCATACTGATCATGTATGATAAGGAACCCATTGCACTTGTACATATGTTGGGCGAAGGAAACCAAGACAATGCACAGTTATCTTCTGATCTTAACTCTGCCTTCCTAGCATTATAGATCATGGATGGTTTAAACTTCAGAATTGTGGATTCTCTATAAGAGTCAAAGGAAGAATGAATAATGTTTTAAGGATGCGGATTAAAAAATTGTGAATCTCAAGGAGCTAGAACACAAACCACAGTTGGAACAGGGGCAAGATAAAATCTCAATCTGGTTCAGTAGGCAAGCAAGAGCTAGAACCCAAACCTCGAGCAGAATAGATGTCAAAGGTTAAGCAACAATAATAGGGGGACGGATTCACATGCAGGTGATGGAAAAGAAGGTCAGTGATATTTAATACCTAGGTGGAAAGAGACGAGGAAGAAATATTGTTAGAAAAAGAAAGCGTATGACAAGACAGAGCATTCAGGTAAAGGGAGAGGGATTGAGCCAGTGTTAGCTTGAAAAGGACAAACAATGGAGAGAAAATAACTTGGGATTGTATACATATCAGAGATATACCAAATTTAGTAGGGAATGGTCAATCCTCACAGTGCTCTAGATTAGTTGAAAGATATTTAGAACTCCACAAATTTGGGTGATTGAAAAGTTAAAGGTATAGAACTTATAAGTTATTGATGGAAACAATTGAGGTTTAGAAACCTTGAGTTCTTTTTGTAGATGTCCAATCAGTTAGTGGGATTCAAGACGGGAGCGTAGGTACAGGAAATAAAGAAATCCAATCAATGAGTGGGATTCAAGAGGAGAGGTAGATGCAGGAGAAAAATAAAGTTCTATGAATTTTTTTGGGACAATTTAGAAGCAGGAAATAATTTGTAAGGAAAATTAATAAAGGTTTCTCCACATTCATAGAAGTAAGGGAAATATTATTCGAAAAACCATAAAACGTTTCCTACATTTATGTATATGGCATCACTTATAAATTTATTGACATAGATTGACGCACCTCATTTTACAATATTTAAACCCAGCTCACACTAAACTAGCCAAATACCGAACCCAATAACCAACCTAACCTTTAAACTAAAAACCTCTAAATCATTCCATATATGAATTTCTCTCTCGAACTTGCATCCATTTATCTATAATTCTAATTACTCAAAACACAATGGAAAACTGGTAAGGTATGTCACCCTTCTCTCTCGAACTTGCATCCATTTATCTATAATTCTAATTACTCAAAACACAATGGAAAACTGGTAAGGTATGTCACCCCTTACAAATAAGCTGTACCAATATTTTATCTTAAAAAATATATATATATATTATATATATAATAAATTTGTACCGTATATATGTAAATATAAGTAATATTTAAACAAGGTCACATGGTTAGTATTTTTTGCTATTAGTTTAATAAAATATTTTAATGTCATGATGTGTTATATGTACTCAAAACAATGATAGAATTGTAAAATAAATTATATGAATATTTGTTTAACTTTTTTATTAATATTTTTAATATGATTAAACATTTTTTTGGTAGATAAAAATTATATATAATTGATATTGGAGAAAATAATAACAGGTTAATAATTATTTATTTAATATTAAATAATGACAATTTTTTATATAACGCTTATATTATAGTTCACATGTCATGTCATTAGAGTATAGATTGATATAATGAGAGTTGTACAAATTGTACACATGATATTTTTACATATTTTTATCAAATTTATATTTTTTAAATTATTTTTGTGTAAATTAAAAAATAAAACCCATAAAAATTGTCTATTTAATACTTTACACCAATGAAAAAATTGAATTTTTGAATTTAACTACAAATCATTTGTGTTTATGGTACATAGTAATTAATATATAATGTTATTTTTCAAATTATTTATATTTATTATACATAGTAATTAATGATATAGTAATTAATAGTACACAAAAGTCAATTCTTCAATTCTTGTCATCATTACACAATAAGAGGGAGACATTTCAACCAATCATATTTGAGATAAATATAAATAAATTTTATTTAAAAATAATAAATTTAATATCATAATGTTAAATTTTGGATAGATTTCAAATTTTTTAGTCAAAGACAAACTAATAGCAAGTCAATGAAAAGTTAAATAAGTTATATCCTCGGAGCGGATCAATTTTTCATTAACTTGCTATTAGTTTTGCTTTGGCTAGAAAAATTTAAAATCTATCGAAAATTTAACATTATGAAGTTAAATTTATTATTTTTAAATAAAATTTATTTCTATTTATCTCAAATATGATTGGTTGAAATGTCTCCCCTCTTATTGTCTAATGATGGCAAGAATTGTCTTTTGTGTACTCTATTATTAATTACTATGTACTATATTACTAATTATGTACAATAAATATAAATAATTTGAAAAATAACATTATATATTAATTAATATGTACCATAAACACAAACGGTTTGCAATTAAATTCAAAAATTCCAATTTTTCATTGGTGTAAAGTATTGAATAGACCATTTTTATGGGTTTTATTTTTTAATTTACAAACAAATATAAATTTGAAAAAAATATGTAAAAATAATATGTATACAATTTGTACAACTCTCATTATATCAATCTATATTCTAATAACATAACATGTATACTATAATATGAACATTATATAAAAAAAATTGTCATCATTCAATATTAAATAAATAATTATTAACTTGTTATCATTCTCTTCAATGTCAATTATATATATATATATATATATATATATATATAACTTTTATCTACCAAAAAAACGTTTAATTATATTAAAAAAATTAAACAAATATTCATATAACTCATTTTACAATTTTATTATTGTTTGAAATACATACAACACATCATGACATTAGATTAATGTCTAAATTAACTTCGATTATTTCATCTTTACCTAAAATCCATATCTAAATTATAAATGAAAATATTAAATTAAAACAAATTAACTTCGACTTAGCCAGTTAAAAAGCCCTTTCAAACACAACTTAAAATTTCTAAAAACCACAATATATAGAACATTAAAATAGAACACCCTGCCTTTTTAATTTCCCAAAAAGCAATATATAAAAAACACATTAAAACAGAACACGTTGCCTTTTTATATTCAGCACAGCTAAAAAAACCTTTCAAAAACAATTTAAAATCTCAAAAAATATATTTAAAAAGATGTTTATTAAAACAGAACACCCTACCTTTTTATGTTGGACAAGACTTCTTCGTTGAACCTTAAAAATTTATGAATAAACGGTAATGCCACAGAGATCCATGCTCCTCTCTGCTGCCCTGCAAAATAAAAGCAAAATAACTTCAGCCAGCCAATAATACTTTCAACAGCAGAACAAATTAACTTCAGGTAGCCAATAATACTTTCAACCGCAGAGCAAATTAACTTCGGCAAGTCAAAAATACTTTTAACCTAGGAAAATAACTCTGAAACACAAATTAAAATCTCAGAAAGGCAAAAGAGAAGGAAAATATTAAAAACAGAACACCCAACACCTACTTCTTTATGTTGAGTTTTATGAGATTTCTTCATCCGACCTCCAAAAATCTATGAATAAATAGAAATGCCACATATATTTATGCCACTGAGACAGCATGGACTTTAGGAACGTTTCAGTCCAAGAAACGTTTCTTGGAATGCGTATTCCTTCCGAACTGTACAGACAAAACAAATAACAATCTCTCAGATTGAGGTTATTATAAATATTTATATATCTCATAGGTCTCAAACGAAGAGGAGAAAATAAAATAAAATGCATTTAATCCATTACTTTTTATGCCCTAAATTTCGGAAAACTTAAGAAAATAAAAGTACAGTACATTTAATATGCGCACGTACCTTACAGAGAACCTGCACATCTACCGATACGAACTGAGATCCGCTTTCAGTGATTAAAAATGAATTATACATATACAAGCCCCACACGCATTAGCAATTTATATCCATTAGTGCTCTCCAAAAACCTTTTCAGAGTATATAAAATATTAAATTTGAATACCAGATGACAGATGGCCTAACACTCAGGTCATGCTCATGAATTTTATCAGCAACAAGTAAATCAATCATAATGAAGAATTAAAAATTCGAAAACAGAAGAATATGATCATGCACAATTAAAAAACAGAGCACCGAATTTAAATATAACACACCCTGAACCAAACCACAATTCTCCACACGAGAGCAATCAAAGAGCAAAGATACGTACACAAATACAGGAGATGAAATTAAGCAATGCCAAAATTGAGAATTAAGCAACACAAAATCGAGAATTCCTGCGTTCTGTATCAGGGCCGGTCTGTTTAAATAATGGACAGCTAACGCTCCAATTGGCATCCTACGTGTCCTTGATGACCGTTTGCGTCTACTGTAACTTTTGTGGATTGTCCTTGTCATATGCATAAAAGGACAAAAAGCGTAATCACGATTCCAATGTTTTTTTGGAAGTCGTGGCTCCGATTGGCATCCAACGTGTCCTTGATGACCGTTTGTAGCTTTTGTGGATTTTCCTGGTCAGATCTATAAAAAGTCAAAAAGCGTAATCATGAATCCAATGTTTTTCTTTTGGGAATCCAATGGTTTTTTGGAAGGCGTTTCCATTTTTTGAAAAGGAGTTGTAATTTTTTGAAAGAGAGTTGTCTTTAGTGCGATTTTTTGGAAGTTGGGTTTTTCTTATCAAATTTCTCTAAAATCCCGCAGGAATTTATTTAAATCACAAGCTTGATGGGTAATCTTGTGCAATCGAAGTGTCTTAGGGGTTTTCCAATCACTGAATCCATATATACAATTAAAAAACTAGTTTAAATAACACAAATCGAGATTTCACAAGCTTGATGGGTAATCTTGTGCAATCGAAGTGCCTTAGGGGTTTTCCAATTACTGAATCCATATATACAATTAAAAAACTAGTTTAAATAACACAAATCAAGATTTCACCTCAAATTTTTCCACCAGATTCTGGCACGGGAAAATCCAAAAAATCCCATTAAAGACCACTCCCTTTAAAACAAATTAGATTATGATTTCTTAAGCACTGCAAATTTAATGTGTAAATGGGGATATTCATGTTGGCGGGAGTGTTTCACTTTATTATGTTTAAATTTTTGTAAGCTACATATAATAATATTATTTTGAAGATTGTTAAGTCAATGGTAATTAAAAGTTTATCATGTTTAAAAAATTTCTTAAAGTATAATATGATAATATTATTTTGAAGGTGGTAAAATTGATGGTATTTTTTTTCAAAGGAGAAAAAAGGTTGATTTTATTTATGTAGTAAAATTAGTACATCTGGATTTATGAGGATGCAACGTAGATCTGAGAAAAGATATCAGAAATATAAGATGTTGTGACACGATTTGGTCCATGTCAACATCAAAGTAAAACATAATCCAAAACAGAGATATAGGTAGAGCTTATTATCAATAACAGTCCATGAAAGTGACCAAGCATCAAGAGAAAAACATGTTCCCAAAAATCCCAGATGTAAAAACCAGCATAGTGATGAAAAGCAAAAGAAAGACAGTGAAATCAGTGTCAAGGAAATGGCATGTGACCAGCATCCAACAAGTCTCCATCTGCCCCAGTGAAATATAAAAGCCCTCCAATGGGTTGAGGAGTCCAAGCTTAGATAAAGCATCAACAACCTTGTTGTGTGCCTTGTGTAGGTGTTGATAGGTAACCCCTTGTAGAGAATCCCAAAGACATTTGATACGTTGCAGCTAGCCCTGTAGATATGGATGAGAAATGTGTGAAGATCCCAAAACATGATTGATGATAGCTTGGGAATCTCCATATATGTTGATGTGTTGAATCTCCAGATTATCCACGAACCATAATAGGCCCCAAAGTGCCATAGCCTTTGCCTTCATGTTAGTCTTGTCTCCGCCGCTCCAGTGTATCATGTACTGTGTGCAGTTGTCTATGAAAATCCAAACCCCACACCCGCATCTACCACCCTATTCAAAACCGTCAAAGAAACCTACTGGGAAAGTAATAAAATGATCATCTTGTTCCTACTGCACCTTGGGTATATGGGATGTTGGCAGCAGTAGTGGTTCCAAGCATACTGGGAAAGTTGTTTTAAAAAATAATGTTGTTCCTAACTGTAAAATTGATGGTAATTATAAGTTGACCATGCTTAATGAAAGTCTATTTTTAGAAATATTGATTTATGGATGGTATATAAGAAAGAGACTTTCATTTTTGTTAAAATATTGTCTTTCTTTTTTGTTGGTAGTTTAGTCTATCGTTTATAAAATTTTGTGCTTTTTAGAGATATATAACCTTAATTTCATAATTGAAAATATTTTTATATTGGTTCCCCGGTTATATGGTAGTTGGTTGTTAGTAAATTTATTTGACTTTTAATTAATTTACAATTTTAACAGTATATAATGTTTATTATAGTTTGTATAAAAATTGAATACCTTGAAAGTTATAAATTATTTTTAAATGTTTTAAAATTCAAATTTCTTTTTTTAATTGGTTCATTTTCAAAATGTGACTAATTTTATGGACAACCAATATTTAAGAGGGCATAGGTCCATTAATGTCTTTGTATATACTAGATAGTCTACTTATTTAAATCTAAATCTCAAAAAATTTAAAAACCATAAAAATATTAATATAAATCACAATTTACACTTTTCTTAATTATTGTAATAATATTTAAAATTATTAATTATATAAATCTAAAAAAATAAAAACCATAAAAATATTAATATAAAACACAATTTACACTTTTCTGTAATGATATATAATAAATTTTCTTGATTATTATAATGATATATAATAAATTTTTAATTAATAAGCAAAGTTTTTAAATAAAAAAAAAAAATTATAAAAAAATATTTAAAACTAAAATAATAAATAATAAATAAATATAAATGTTAAAAAAAATATTAAAATAGTAATATAAGCCTATTATAATTGTCAAATAAACATATTTACTTTTTATATTCTCTAAATGTTTTATATCTAATATAGGATATTATATTTAAAATTATCTAATTATTTTATTTTTAAATTTATCTTAATTATATATTTACTTATAATTTGATTAATTTTAAGCTAAATAAAATAATAAATTAAAATTGATATATTCTAAAATTCAAGTTAATGTTGTCTCAGTGACCATGAATTACAATGAAACAAACACATAACCCTTCCAATATGAATCAAGGGTTACCTCCCATCATATTGGAAAAACATTTTAATTATAAAATTTAAAATACAAGAGTTCGTTGGGGAGGTTCGTTAGGTTGATTTGCAGAGACTTTCAGCAACACCCAGAGCTTGGTGGTAAGCCACTATCCGGACAAGTTTTTTCTGCGCTCGATTATTATACTCTATTTCTCATCCTCTGAACAAGAAGGTATGTTTTTTGGTTGCTCTAAAGGTTTATGCTCTTCGGCGTGAGTCTAAATTTGACTGTGTATTTCCTCCATTAAGGAACCTATCCTTATTTGTTGGGTTTCTAGTTTTGATTAACATGTTTTTTAATTGTCTATTACACTCTGTACTCTGTCACATTATTCTTATTTTCGTAATTGCGCTCTATATCCTCTTTTGTATTTTTATTACCCATTTCCACCCACTGCGTCGTCGATATGCCATCCAAAACTGAATTATTTCCAAACACTTGGTTGGTTTCTCTCGGTGGAGAGGTACCTGGTCTACTCCATAATTTTTTCTCACTCATCCGAGAACGTTGGCCATGCATTTGCTTCATCTCCAGGCCTTGCAAAAAGTTCGGGTTTCGCATCTATAATTTCTGGTTTAACTTCTTTGGTTGTTATTGTTGTTGTTGTAACTAGCAACCTGCATATTCCACTATCCAAACATATGTGCTTGCATTTGGCCCTCCGGCTCTGGTTTTGTCGTTTTTCCCTTTTTCCGGTACTGGTGTTGCCTCTTTCTTCGACGTACTGCATCGATCTGTGGGTTGTAGGTGGCATTCACTACTGGGATCACATCCACCTGCCTACACCTGTCTATTGGACATCTTCCCATGTGCCCCGGGATCCTCATAAATCGCCCATTTAAATCCATTTTCACTCCCCATGTCTGTCTCGGCCTTTTTGCCCCTTTTGGACGACTCTCTGACAGCGTACTACAATCTTGGTAGTATGTGGGTTTATTCTCCGAACAAGCCTTTTTCCTCATAAACATTTCTTTCCTTTTCCCGAGTGTGTCACATTCATTTCTGATCCCGTTTATATCTCTTCAAACCTTTCTGCAGGAACATCCACATTTATTGTTGTCAGACAGCTTGTTGAAATCCGTTGAGGTCTTTTCAAGCCTAGGGTATTATGGCGAGCCATCTATCCGACTCATATGCCAACGAGGCCCTCATTCGGGCCACGATGGATGTCGAGTCACTTCTACATCATTCTATTGATGCTAACAGACGCAGTGGCCCACACTCTTTGGATACATGGCACAACATCTTGGGTGATGCACATCTGCCAGATGGCAACCATGCCTCCCTCTTTTCGTAGGGTGGCGAACATGTTGCATGGGGACGTCGTTCCAAAAATAGGTAACGCTCTATTAAAACCACCTCTCCACCACCTACGTTATCTTTGGAGAATGTTGTTCTAGTTGACAAAATTACCAGTTTACAAAAGCGCGCTTTGGTTGGCAGGTGGTATTTTGCCGATTTTAGTGACCCAGACATGAGACACTGTATTGGAAAGAAATGGAAAACAATGTTAGGATATATGCCGACTATCGTTCGGATTTTGAAGGGTTGGTATAGTTTCCATTTTCTATGACAGGAGGGCTTAGAAATAATTAAATCGGTGCAATGGATCAACGGAAAAAGCTTCCTCGCGCTACACCACTGGTATATTGGGTATAATTCTCTCCACAACACTCCTCAAAACAAGCTCATTTGGGTGAAAGTACCAAGTTTTTCAATTGAGCTCTAGACGAAACAGGTACTTATGGAAATAGGAAAAGCTATTGACAAATTCATTTATGTTGATCCTCGTCGCTTGGGGGCTCCGAATAAACGTGTGGCTTGGATCCTGATTGAAAAGGAATACCGTGGCGGTTTTCCAGATCACATAGTTTTATTCTAGGGCGAGACTCAATTATCACATCGACTAGATTTTTGGGGGGTTCCTTTCCGGTGTTCTCACTGCCACCACACCGGACATATTTTGGCACAATTTCCACGTCGACCGGGTGGTCTATTGCATGGCAGGCCTTTCAATGGTTTTCCAAAGGGTCGTGATGGGGGTATTCGACCTACTCCAAATTTTAGGCATGGAAATTCTACTCAATGATATACAGGTATTCCCCATGATTCCTTTCATCCCCGCTCTCATACTCAGTACTCCTCTTTAAATGACTCATCGCCTATTTTGGTACCTTCTTCCCCATTATCTTCTTTGAAGTCGAACTCCCAAGCTCCATCTAGTCCTGTTATACAGCCCTGTAAACCCTCCCCTAGTGCTATCCACCCCAATCCAGAGATCCTGCCACCTTACTCGGCTCCTCTACCGTCCCATAAATTACCCTCCACCTCCCATTTTTCGTACGTTCCATCCACATCACCCTCTCCTTTTGACAACTGGGGTAAGGGACCTAGGACTAGTGTCACCCTGCCAAACTCGCCATTGAACTCTCCTACAAACTCAGTTGGCAGTGACCTGGGTTTTCTGCTCAATAGAAAATCACTAGACTTGCGGACCCTTACTATCCACAAGCCAACTGGCTCCCCTACCCCCCACATTGATCCAGGTGGATCTTGGTGGCCACCTGCCAAGTCCACCTGGACCCCCACCATTGTTTCTCTTAGCATTTCAGTTTCCTTAATTGTAGCACAACCTACTATTTTTAGCAGTTTTTCGGGTCCTGAACTTCTGGAGCAGTTTTGAGGCCCTAAACGATGTTTTTTGGGAAATTTGGGGGCAACATGGGTCCATGGATCGATGTTTCCCTTCTCAAAGTGGTAGGACTCGGATAGGTCTTTCTAACAAGCTATTGTACGCGTCAAACGAAGATCGTATGCCAAAGTTACGACCCCGAGAAGTTGATGTACCAATTTACCTAAACGGGGCCCACAGTTTGGCGTTTTGTCTTCTAGGGTTAGGTTTTGGAATGTCAAGGGTTTTCCATTGTTTCTCAACAATAAATAGGCCTTCGAGCCTCATTGTAACACAGTTCAGAGGCATGTAGCCACCACATCTCTTCTCAGAGATAAGCTACGATCGCCCTAGCTGGCTTATTTCCATTACTGTTTGTAAGCATATTTCAGTATTTTACATTAATGAAATGAAGTATTATTTCCGCTGCATATCTGTGTTTATGGTTATCTCTGTAATTTGTTGTGTTCCTGTTTAAGTCCGGATCAGTGGTATCAGAGCAGTCTGCTTTTTCTCTGTTTTTCTTTGCATGTCCCCAACGAGGTCGGGATATAAGGAGTTAGGGCTTGAACTGGTCGAACCTTTGCAAGGCCAGCCTCGCAAATCCCGACGGCCTCCCATGGCAGATGAGAAGAAAGATAATGGGGCAAGAGATCCTATCAAAATCTTGCTTGAAGAAGCCCTCGAGCGACAACGGAACGCGATGATGGACAACTTTGCCCAGATCCTTCAGTGGCTACCCAGAAGCGACGTATTGGCTTCCAACAGCTACTCTGGAAACGCCACGCCCTTTAAGGTACAAGTTAATTTTGAAATCCCCATATTCGAGGGTCAGATAGACGCAAATGTCGTAGATAAATGGTTAAATCTGCTAGAGGGTTATTTTTCTGTTCATGAGTTTTCGAGTCGAGAAAAGATTGTTTTCGCTCTTCTCAAAGCAGCCCCCCACGTCAAGGACTGGTGGGAAACATACTGCAAGCAGAAGGATGAAAGTACCAGCTCACTATTTTCAGCCGCATTCACCTGGAATTCATTCTGGGATGCCATCAAGGAGCAGTACTACCCTGTCGGAAGCTATGAGGATGAATACATAAAGTGGACCACGCTGCAGCAGGGAAGGGACCAAGACATGCCGGAGTTCACCAATCTTTTCCATACCCTTCGCACAAAGTTGGGTATCAAGGATTCGGAGCAGCATTTGATACTCAAATACCGCGGCTGCCTACACAAGTACATCCAGGAAGAAATAGAATTCCTGAACATCTCCTCGCTCGGCACATCATACCGATGTGCCGTCAAGGTCGAGCAGAAGTTTAAACAAAAGAAGCGAGACTTTGGATTTGCGAATCTAAAGCAAGGGAAAGATGCCCCTAAACCACATAAAAAAGGACAAACCAAGGCGGGGCAGCCCAGGACAACCAGCCAAAGCTGCAAGCAAAGAACAGCGCCGCGAAGCTGAAAAAGGACATGGGAAAATGGTGTGAGTTTCATAAGAGCTCCACTCACAACACAAGTGAGTGTCGGGCCAAGCAGTCACTGGTGGCTGAGCTAAAGGTTTCAGAATCAGATGTATGTTCCGACTCTGAGTCAGAACCCGACAAGGGGAATGACAAAGGGAAGCAGATCATTGATGTGGATCCCAACGCCACTGTTGCTACCGCCAAGATCCAGAAAAATGAACTCGAAGATCCAGAGGAGGAGGAACGTCTCTTCCACTCCCAGATGTGGGTAAAGGGCTCCCCGCTACAGTTCATTGTTGATAGCGGGAGCCAAAAGAACCTCATTTCGGCAGAGTTCGTGAAGCGGTTAGGCTTACCCACCACAACACATTCACAACCATACACCATCGGGCAGCTTCACCAAGGACGGGATCTTCGCGTGAGCCAACAGTGTCGCCTTCCATACAACATCAAGCCCTTCACGGATGAGGTATTGTGTGACATTGCTCCCCTTGAAGTTTGTGATGTATTATTAGGACAACCATACTTGTGGAAGCGACATGTTGTGTATGAATCAAGGCCCCATGTTGTTATTATTACATTGGGAAATAAGTTGTACAGGATACCAGAGGTAGCACCGCCTCCCACCATCTCTCTGATTACTGCAAAACAATGTAGTAAGCTCATTTCCAAAACCGGGAAGTTTGTTTTCCTGATGATATGCCCTCAACGAAAGAAGAAGACGGTGGCCACGACCTCCAGACAGGGTCCCTCCGCATGACAACTACAGATGGACAAGGTCGTGGAGGAGTACGAGGACATCTTCACCTCCCCCGCAGGGGTTCCTCTTCATTGTTAGGTCAAGCACTCCATCGATCTGACCCCAGGTGCACCGCTACCCAATGGACCAATTTATCAGTGCTCTGTTCTGGAGAACGATGAAATCAAGAGGTAGATTCAGGAGCTCCTACAAAAAGGTCACATCCATCCGAGTTCATCGCCTTGTGGGAGCTCGATCGTGTTGGTACAGAAGAAGGATGGGACTTGGAGACTCTGTATTGACTATCGAGCGCTGAACAAGATCACTGTTCGTAATAGGTACCCGATCCCGTGGATTGATGACCTCCTGGACCAACTAAAGAGGGCGAAATATTTCAGCAAGATCGATCTGAAGTTAGGATATCACCAGGTACCAATTGAACCTTCTGATGTGTGGAAGACTGCCTTCAAAGCCAAGGAGGGCCTTTTCGAATGGTTGGTTATGCCTTTCGGATTGACAAATGCTCTTGCAACCTTCATGAGGCTAATGGATGACATCTTGCGGCCATTCACAAACTCATTTGTAGTGGTATACTTGGATGACATTCTGATCTTCAGCCAGAGTTGGGAAGAGAACCTCCACCACATTCGACAGGTTCTCCAAACACTGTGGCAACACAAGCTATGTGCCAATTTGGAGAAATGCACTTTTGGCATGACCCAGGTTCAACACCTGGGATACATTATTGATGAATAGGGGGTGCATGTGGATCTAGCCAAGATCCAAGTCATTCGGGGTTGGCCAGCTCCAACCACTTTGACAGAGCTCCACAGCTTTCTAGGTCTTGCCAACTTCTACCGCAAGTTCGTGTTGGGGTTTTCTCATATCACTTGGCCCTTGAGTCAAGTCACCAAGGGAGGAGAGAAAGAAAAATTCTTTTGGTCTGAATCTCAACAGAAGGCATTCATAGAGTTGAAAGATCGCCTCTGCACGGCACCGGTGCTCGCGTTACCAGATTTACAACAACCATTTGAGGTCGAGACAGATGCCTCTGACTATGCTATTGGGGCAGTCCTTACTCAACATGGGCATCCAGTGGCATATCACAGTGAAACACTTTCAGACACAGTCCGGAAGTATCCCACTTATGATAAAGAGATGTATTCCATTGTGCAGGCCTGCTGACAATGGAAGCATTACATTTTGGGGAAGGAAATGGCCATCCACGCAGACCACCGACCCCTACAGTTCATATAGACCCAAGGGAAATTGCAGAATGATCGCCATCAGAAGTGGTCTACATACCTGCAACAGTTCCACTTGAATATCAAGTACAAGAAGGGCGGCACCAATAATGTTGCAGAATGCCTCAGTCGACCACTGCTCATGGCGTTAACCACCGTGCTCAACTCTTGTGGGCACGAGACTTCTGATTGGCCACTTCTCTACAAAAGCGACTCAGAACTCGGCCACACATATCAGGCACTCTTGGAGGGTCGGCATGTTCCAGATTTTCACCTCCAGGATGCCCTGTTATGCCACCTGGGTCACCTTTGTGTTCCTTCAAGCGAGCGCGCCAAGATGATTTGGGAAGCACACTACAGTCGGGTTGTTGGGCATTTCGGGGTCGAGAAAATGGTGGCAGTACTGCAAAAGTATTTCTATTGGTCGAATCTTCGACAGGATGTTGGGAAGTACATCAGATCATGTACTGCCTGTGTTATTGCCAAACTGACCATCAAGAAGCAAGGCCTCTATGCCCCGCTACCTACCCCTAGTCGACCTTGGGAATCCATCTCCATGGATTACATGTCAGGCCTTCCTTCCACTAAGCATGTTTTTGTGGTCGTCGACAGGTTCTCGAAGATGGCCATTATGGCGGCCTGTAAGAAGAATATCACAGCAGAAGCCACTGCTAAACTCTTCTTTGAACGAGTGTGGGTGCACTTTGGGATCCCACAGTCTATCATCTCAGATCGGGACAATCGGTTCCTCAGTACATTTTGGTCCAGTCTCTGGTCAATGCTGGACACCACACTCACTAAGTCCACAGCCTTCCATCCTCAAACTAATGGCCAGACAGAGGTTTTCAATAGGATGATTATGCACATTCTGCGCATGTACAACTCAAAGCATCCACGCACATGGGACAAGAGCCTCCCCTATGTTCAGCACAGCTACAACCGAGCTCTTCACAGCTCGACTGGCCACAACCCTTTTCAGGTGGGCTTGGGATTCTAGCCACTATGCCCCATTGATGTGGCCATGCCACTTGCAGCGACTCACATAGATTCTGCTCATGTCCAGTCCGAAACAGATAACGCAACCAGCTTCGTTGAGCACATCCAACATATTCGCCAGCAGGTCCATGACATTCTAGAGAAATCAAATGCCAAGTACAAGCAGTGACATGATCAACATTGGGTGCCACACAAGTTTCAGGTGGGCGACAAAGTCTGGTTGCATTTGCAAAAGGAACGCCTTACTGGAGCCTATCGGAAACTGAGACCACTCCGATATGGTCCTTACACCATTACTAAGGCTATGGGAGACAATGCATTTGAGCTCAACATTCCGCCATTCCTTGGCCTGCACCCAGTGTTCAATGTGGACCGCCTTCGGCCATACTTTCCACCATTGCTAGACACATCCAACATTGCAGAACAACTCACACCCACAGAACTAAATCCAAATTGCATGGAACAAGCTGCAACTGATCGGATCATGGACACACAGATCAAGAACACTCGCCAACAGAATATCCAACTGTATCGATTTGTCAAAGCAGGCCAACTCCTTCACCAGGGCAAGTGGCTCACTAGGGACCAAGTTCAGCAAAAGTTTCCTCATCTCATGGAGGAACTCAATGCAATGGGGACCATTGCTTCCTAAGGGGGGAGGAATGATCCAGGTGGATCTTGGTGGCCACCTTCCAAGTCCACCTGGACCCCCACCATTGTTTCTCTCAGCATTTCAGTTTCCTTAATTGTAGCACAACCTACTATTTTTAGCAGTTTTTCGGGTCCTGAACTTCCGGAGCCGTTTTGAGGCCCTAAACGACATTTTTTGGGAAATCTGGGGGCAACATCGGTCCATGTTGCCCTTCCCAAAGTGGTAGTGCTCAGATGGATCTTTCTAAGGAGCTATTGTATGCGTCAAACGAAGATCGTATGCCAAAGTTACGACCCCGGGAAGTTGATGTACCAATTTACCCAAACGGGGCCCACAGTTTGCTGTTTCATCTTCTAGGGTTAGGTTTTGGAATGTCAAGGGTTTTCCATTGTTTCTCAACAATAAATAGGCCTTCGAGCCTCATTGTAACACAATTCAGAGGCATGTAGCCACCACATCTCTTCTCAGAGATAAGCTACCATCGCCCTAGCTGGCTTATTTCCATTACTATTTGTAAGCATATTTCAGTATTTTACATTAATGAAATGAAGTATTATTTCAGCTGCATATTTGTGTTTATGGTTATCTCTGTAATTTGTTTCGTTCCTGTTTAAGTCAAGATCACACATCAGCCCCACTTCTGCTAGTAACATCACTGTCAGGCGAAAACAAAACCGCAGAAGTAGGCATTTTAGAGGTCGACCTAGGCCTAACCCACTTACCTCCCCTATGGACAGAGTTTGGGTCGATGTGCCTATTGCTGACATCCCTCCCTCGTGGGCCCTAAGAGCACGATGTTCATTCTATCCTTGAACATTCGGGGTCTGGGGGCTGCCCCAAAATATCGGGCCCTCAAGAGTCTTTTCTCCTCTCTACATCCATATATCATTTTACTGCAAGAATCCATGCACTCTGTTCCTCATTTTATTCAATATTTCAGAAAAATGCTCTCGGAATGGCACATATCTGCTACTGACGCTGTGGGTCTCTCTGGTGGTTTAGTGGCGATCTGGGACCCTACATGGATCAACTTTAAAGCTTATAGATGTTTGCAGCCATCCTACTTGAAGGACACATTCGCGGTATGGGTGGACACATACACATTCTAAACACCTATTGCAGGAGGCCGCTGAGGGCAGCAACGAATTGCTTGTTACAAGGAGGGGTGCGCTCTCTCTAGTCCAGAAGAAGTCGAT
This sequence comes from Pinus tabuliformis, assembly GCA_031772625.1. NCBI lineage: Eukaryota > Viridiplantae > Streptophyta > Pinopsida > Pinales > Pinaceae > Pinus > Pinus tabuliformis. The sequence continues at coordinate 631,827,218 of CM062810.1, read as the reverse complement.
CCTTAGCAGCTGGAGGCTGCTAAGGAGTAGCAAGCCTATGTCTCTGAGAGCTGCAACAACAGCTAGGGTTGCGCGCGAGCCGCCTAAGGAGCTCTCATCTCTCTTTCGTTTCAATTCACCATGCAATGGGTGCAGTATTATTACAAAAAGGAAAGCCTATTTGTTTTCATTCAGAAACATTTTCTAAAGAAGTTGCTAACTATCCAACTTATGATAAAGAATTGTATGCATTAGTGGAAAGTGTTAAAAAATGGAAACATTATTTAATGGGAAAAGAAACAATGATTCATATAGATCATTAGCCACTTCAGTACCTTCAATCACAAACTAAGTTGCAACAGTCTTGACATTATAGATGGATGGGGTTTTTGCAGCAATTCCATTTAGTAATCAAATATAAGAAAGGTACCACCAATAAAGTAGTTGATATGTTATCAAGGCCTTCTTTGAATGCTTCAGTTATTCTGCAAAATAGTTCTTTAGCACATGAAAGTTACATAGAACAATATGTTGAAGATACTGATTTTAAGGATGTTTATGAATCACTAACTCATGGTGCTTAGGTGGAAGAAGTGAATTATCATATTCATGACAGGTTATTGTACCATATTGGAAAGTTGTGCATACCACAGGGAGAAAGAGTGCATGTGATTAGGGAAGCACATTCTTCTCATGTTTCAGGGCATTTTGGTGTAGGTAAGACAGTGGCACAATTACAAAGGTATTGCTATTGGCCTCGAATGAATGAAACAGTTGCTAAGTACATCAAAGGTTGTGTCATGTGTTCAAAAAGCAAACCAAACAATAGAAAGTTAGGTTTGTATATGCCACTTCCAGTTCCTTCTTAGCCATGGGAAAGTATATATATGGATTTTGTGGGGACTCATGGACACTAAGTTGAAAAAGAGCACAACTTTTCATCCACAAACCGATGGGAAAATAAAGGTGGTGAACATAACAGTGGTACATCTTCTCAAAGGTTATTGTAGCAAACATCCTAAGTTGTGGGATGAATCCTTACATTATGTCCAACATGCTTACAACCAGGCCTTGCACTCTTCTACTAGCAGATCTCCTTTTGAAACATGTTATGGATACCTGCCAAAATCACCAATGGAATTTATGTTTGGTGAAGAAGCTAAGGAGGATGGACATGGAGATGCTGACAAAGAAATCAAGTTCATTCAAAGAATCCAAAAGATTCATGAAGCAGTGTAGGATCAATTGGAGAAAAGTCAGGCCAAGTACAAAATGCATCATGACAAGCATTAGATGGATCATCACTTCCAGGTTGGTGATCAAGTATGGCTATACATCAGCAAAGAAAGGATGAAAGGTGAAGGTAAAAATTTGAAACCTATAAGGTATGGTCCTTTTAAAATTGTTGAAAAGATTGGGCACAATGCATTCCGATTAAATTTGCCTCCATACATGCACATATATTCAATTGTAAATGTTGATAAATTGAAGTTTTATGAACCTCTAATGATCATGGATCAAGAGAAAAATGATCAAATTCCAACAATAGATGATTTTTCACCTGAATGTATGACTGAGTTACAGTAATATACCATCTTGGATAGGAAGGTCCGCACTTCCAGGCGAGGAGATGTAGAGTATCTTCGAGTGGGACTCAAAGGCATGAATCCAAGCAAAGCAAGGTGGATGGAGATCGAAAGGGTGAGGGAACAGTACCCTCACCTCATATCTGCTTAAAACCAAACTTTTGGTGGTCCAAAAGCTTCTAGTGGAGAGGAATGATCCAGGAGGATCCTCAAAATGCTCAAAATTTATCAGTCTCAGATGATCATGAAACCAGCGCCAATTCGAAGAGCTCATCACGCTAATTCTGGTGGTATGTTCGGTTTTCAAAATGGCCTCCATATGAGGAAGTTAAGGCGTTCTGAAGTTTTGTGGAAACAAGAAAAAAGATTGCACAGTCAGCAGTGTGGGACCCACAGATGCTGACATGGAAAAAAATATGTGGCTATGCAATGACCACGTGGTAGCGTCAGAACATGACAAGTGGAAATGTCGGAGAAGGACAAGTGGCAGCGTAAGAGTAGGGCACGTGGCAGCATTGGAGTAGGGCACGTGGCAGCACAGGGGTCCAATCCCGTGCTAACATGTGGTGGCAGGGTGGCATATCATTAATTCAAACCACCATCGAGAAATTCATGGGTTGAACCTGTGACCTCTGTTTGTCAGCCCAAAACCTTAACCGATAGGCCATGGGCTTACAATTATTATATAACCAACGGATGTCATATTTAAGTTTCAATTGAATTGATATGGCAATAAAAGGTTGGCGGAGCTTGCCATATCTGGCAGGCCTACCAAACCCCGAGTTGGTTAACACCGCCTCCAAACAATTTAACGAAGCTTTTAAACATGGTGCGTGCAACCATAATATATTAACCATTTTCCAATGTTAAAACATTTGTTCCACCATACCACAGATATGGCAGGGTTATCACCATACAATATATTTGTTATGCTATGTATGAAATTCCATGGTGCACCAAAACTCTAATATTACAATATAGTTGTAACACCATACTATATGTTGCCAAACAAATCCCAGGAGGCCCGCGGGTTTGACCTGGGGACCTCTCGTGGGCTCTATAAAATACTTATCCAATGCACCATCCACCAAGGAGATATAAGGAGTGCATTCTGTAATTATTTTAATGTTGCCTGTAAATGCAATATAGTTGTAACACCATACGATATGTTGCCAAACAAATCCCAGGAGGCCCGCGGGTTTGACCCGGGGACCTCTCGTGGGCTCTATAAAATACTTATCCAATGCACCATCCACCAGGGAGATATAAGGAGTGCATTCTGTAATTCTTTTAATGTTACCTGTAAATGCCTTTTGAGGCATATGTTGGCCAATATTGGGCCTTTTTGTAATCTAAAAGTTATGTGGGAAGTTGAGGCTGAGACCTTTTAGCTGACAGTAACTATTGAAGCCTATGAGCAGATTCCAGAATGGTGAATTTTGATGTAAAGAGACTTTATGAGCATTTTCAATACATAAGACGCCCATTAGAAGCGGACCCAAAGATGTAGTCTAGGAGGGACGAACTCCGTCATCAAATTTGTTATTTTTGCTTCTTATTTATGTTGTTCATGGTTGATTTCAAATTTCAAGTTTTTAAGTTTAAGGCACATAAAAATCAATTTTCCATATTAATTCACTTAAAAAGCAACCTTAGTCAATATTTGATGAAACTATGCAAATATTCAATTCTGCTGTTTTTGGATCATGTAAGTGGAAAAGCTAGCAAGTCATGCTTGAATGTTGAAAATGGTGATTGGTCTTGACCCAGATTCTATGAGGCCCCACCTGAAACTACCCTAGGGGAATCCTAAAGGCATGCATCCAATGTCAACATGTATAAAGAAGGTGGACAATAAATCCATCCCTCATCGCCAAAAAGTGCTTGGTAAAAATCCATCTTCAAGTCAAGACCTTCTGAAGGTGTTATCCAAGTAATCTGGATTTACTCTCTGTAAATATCTTCCCAAATAACCCGATTTAGTTCTTGCTTATCTAGCAAGATATTTCTTGACACGTCCATTGAGATATGAAAAATTAAACCATTTTCTCAAAACATACTACATGCATTCCTATTAACTAGGTTAATTTTGAAGAAATGGATGCCCCCTCACACCTATAGTCAATGTAACCACAAGAAATGCTCTCTGCTCTCTGCTCTTTGCTACATTCCATATATATCCTTCATTAAGTGCAAATGTCTATATTGACAATGTGATATTCTCCAACCAAGAATCCTCCTTAGAGTTTTACATTCCCATGCACATGTAGTATTCCCCCTATCTGGGCACCTAATGCCATGAGAAATTAGGAAACTTCTCTAATAATTTATCCCTATCCAACTCATGAAAAGTGGTTCGAGCTCCTCTCCTCGAGAAATTGACCTAATCTATAAGTTTCACCTCCATTGCTCCCATGAAAAACACATGTTGGATACTCAAGTGCCAAGCCATTCCATTGCAAGGGAGTGATGGTTTACATGATGGCAATCTTGTGGGAGTGATGGCCTTGGTAAAGGAGCACGATCAAGGAGGAAGACAGATGCACTTAGACCAACAATTTTGGGAGGATGAGCTAGGGTTCCTATACTTGACATAAGGTGGGAAAAAGGGCTAACACAATATCCCCAATTTTCTAGTGATAATATATGTATATATTGACAGTCAAGGGGATAGGGCCCCTATATTCATGGTATTATTTGAGGGTTTCTAGAGAAACTAGTTGATCTTGAAAAATGCATCCAAATTAGGATGCTAAGACTACCAAAGGTCACAAAAATCATCAATCTAACAAAATCCTTTAGGAATACACTTAAACATAAGAAATGACTTGTAAATTAACAAAATTCACAATACTCAAGGACAAAAGTACATGCATTCCTAGGTGACATAGGTTATGGATGAGCCTTTAGATGTACAAATATTTAAGGGCCCATCACTATGGCCTTCCAAAAATTGTAGCAAAGAACTTGACATGTCACTTAGTGGCTTGAGGTGCTCACTACCTGACTTAAATAAGACCAAGTCCCCAACTAAAAAGTCTACCTCCATTTTATCATGATCTACCCAATATTTCATCCTTGTACCTTTCCCTTTCATGGTATTGTAAGGTAATGTGAAGGCATCTTCCTTTCTTTCACACTACAATTCATGGTTGTCCATAAATCTATCATGGTGATTTCCTATGTAGGAAATGATCAAGTTAAGGTTCTTTTTTAATTCTACAGTTGCTTATTTATCATTTCTTTGTCATCTTAAAAAAATAGTTTGAAATAGTAGTAGTGGCATCATCTTCTTCAAAAGTGAATCTAGGAGATTCTCCCTTCAAATCTAGGTTGGAAACTACTTCAAGATTGGTTTCATCATCTTTAAGAGTTGGTCCTAGACCCTATTTAATTAGCCTTTGTTCATCCAAAAAATTCCCGATCTCTTGAATAATGGGAAGACATTGTTTAGGAAGAACACAGTCCCAACTTGTGCAAAATGTTTGAATAAAATCTGCAAAAGATGAAAACATTTCCTTTCCAAGGCTACTGGACCAATTCCTTGCATTTCCCTTTAGACTTATTGCAAAAAAAATCATTAAAATATCTTCATCAAAGAGTCTGTCGTTGTTGTTAAATTCCATAAATGCAAAGAGATGTTATGTGACTGAATCAATTTACCCATGGACTCTTGGAATTTCCTCTACATCTATCCTAGGATGTTCATGAGGAAAGCCTTGGGTCTTTGAGAGATAAATCAGAGCATACCATTGTCGTATCCATGGGGGAATTCCATCTTTTATTTAATTGTAAATCTTCAATATAAAGCTGAAATAAAAAATTAGAAAAGAAAAACAATATGCCTTATGCAATGCCATGGTGGAAGACAATAATGAATAATCAATCATTACCCAATCAGGATCAATAATAAATTCAAGGTGTACAATAAGGGGCTTCAATGGAAGACAATCCTTCATCCTATAAAACCAACTATGACTTGATAAAATCACTTAATACTTCAGCCAAGGAAGCATAAGGAAAATCAAAGCATGGTATCAAATACACACCAAATCAATAAAGGAAGAATGAGGAGAAACCCTAAGCTTCTCCCTTCCATGTGATATTTTCTATCCCTCAATGGATCAATTTGAAAGGCTTGTAAAGAACTTGAACATTCCACCATTAATATTTATGCACCAAAATAAAACCAAGTAAGACAAGCTTAAAAAATTGAGACATTCACCACAAAGAAAGAACCCTTAACACCATAGATGCTCCAAGAAATATATATTGATTGGGCTCCAAAAAGAGAGAGCTCTGAAGTACCTAACCATAAGTTCAAATGAAAAGGTGCATCTCTTCCTTTCATAATAAAAATCAATTTTTCATGTGATTCGTTAGATCTAACCTAGGAAAATTAACTAAATAACTAAAAAAAAAAAAAAACATTAAAAAAATGGTCAAGCCACATCTACAATGAATATGATGAAGTAAATGAGAGGTCATTTCCTCCAAATAATGGTGAATGATGCCCATCTAGGCTCCAAAGGCTCTCCAACATGTGTATATGCTCCATGAATATCTCCAAGTTTCAAACTGATCCTCCCAAGATACCTCCAAAGTGGTTAAATGTGCTTCCAAGGTCAAAAAATTACTCTGTCAAAATAAAGAACTCCAAAGAGGGCAACTCCATGAAAAAAACTCCATAAATTGTTCAATATAATGCTCCAATACCTCCAAATAATGTATCAAATGAATACCCAAGGTCCCTTAACCCACGATATGAACTTGCGTCAAGTGGGTGGAAAGTCATATCTTCAAGATGGAATGTCACTCAAATGACCCCCTTTACATCATAGCATGCCCCAAGTAACCATATAATTGTCATACCATCGACATGTGTGGGTTGGCCTTCACAATAGGTGAAAATCAATTCAATTGATGATCAACAATAAAAAACTCTAGAGTCTTCCATGTTGAAAGTCAATAAAAGGTCAGAGTGTGCACAACAAGCCCAAAAATGCCTCAAAAATTGTGGACCATGCCTTGAGAAATGTCAAGTTTTTTGAAAAATGTGAAAACATCCAAAAAACATAATCATTAGGGGATTTTTGAGGTCTAAAATGGGCCTCCTAAGGAAATTATAAAATAATAGTGGAAATAATAAAATAAGATTAGATTACAGAGCAAATTTTAGAGGGAAAAAAGAGAAAACTATTTTTTCAACTTGTATTTTCAACTTATCTCCCTATGGCTTTACTGAAATTTCGAGTGGAAACACTCGTTGGATGCGGAATTTGATTCCTCATCCAAGGAGTACCCATGTTGCATACTTTCGATGGACCTTGCTACACGAAAAATGAGAAATACATGAAAAGCATGATTGCAATCACGTTTTTTCATGTATTTCTCAATTTTTGTGTAGTAGGGTCCATCGAAAGTATGCAACATGGGTAATCCTTGGATGAGGAATTAAATTTTGCATCCAACGAGTACTCCTGCTCGAAATTTGAGTAAAAACTTAGGGAGATAAGTTGGAAATACGAGTTGAAAAAGTAGTTCTATTATTTTATTATTTTTTAATCTTTGTACCTTTTTACTCCAAAATTGGTGAATAATCCCCCATGGTTGACATCATCATCTTGAATCATATTGGTTCTTATAAAGTTTATTTCGGTTGTACATTTTTCTTAGGAGGCCCATTTTAGACCTCACAAATCCCCTAATGAACATCAAACTGACATTTTCATCAAAATTGTGTGTAAATGTCCTTGCTTAAAGGATGAGTAATAGTGGCCTCCAACGTGGGGACTTGTGCTCTTCTCTAAAGTGCATGATGGTTCCATAATATTTTCATTGTACACATCAATACAAAATCAAATTCTCAAAGAGCTTATTCCAGCTAAACTATTGTTCAAATGAACTTATTATATTCCTATCCTAATGCAGATTCTCCAAGTGTTGTTGCTACCTCAACATATCCAAAGTACATTGTGGCCACCTCAACATATCCAAAGTAAAATTTCCTCTTCCACTTTGTTTTCTCATAATGCAAAACATGGTAATGCCAAAATATGAATGATTGTAGGTTAGTGTCTCCACTATTGCTAGGTTGAATATGAAAATAAAAATTGTGTATATGCTCCTCAATGACATAATTATAAGGGTTCCATGACTGAATGCTACATGCTTCCTATATGTATTCTTGAAGAGGGTTCCTATACAAGGACACTGAACATTGTTCTAATATTTGTTGTGATGGAAGGAAACAACCCATGATCTTTGAGAGGTTGTCAACAAATGCCTAGCCTTTGGTCTTTGTTATTGTATAGGTTGTCACCATCATTGTTATAATATACAGGGGATATTCCTTAATTTTTTGGTCTTTTGTTCTTGTATAGGTTGTCACCATCATTGTTATACTATACAGGGGATATTCCTCATTTTGGAAAAAAAAAATTAGGACTGCCATGTTCTATTTGGAAAAATTATGGGCATACACCATCATAATGAAAACCACCAACATGCTCTATCATCCCCTGTGTTGTGACAAGAAGAGATGCCAAAGGAAAGCATAGATGAGGACTCAGATATAACTGAGATTAGCTAATTGGTATTGGCATGTATCCTCAGATATGCATGACATATATAAATTGGACCGGAAACATCAATGTTTACATTATATGTGGAGACGATGTGAATAAAGGGTTGTCCACCATTTTTTTACAAATATGGAAACTCAACATCACCTGAGTACCATCACATTCCAGGGCATTGTTGGGTGACATACTTACACTGTCATCTTTAGTAAGTTTGGCCCCCCTGTTGGAGAGGTAACAGACGTACTGCGACTTTGTGGAGTGAAAGGCTCCGTGGTGGGAAAAGCGAGTTGTGACCAAATAGAACTCGTGGAGGGAGTCCTAGAAGACATAACATCCTTTAATGCTTTATAGCCTGGAGGTAGTCTCCTAGTAGTAGGGGTGCTACTAACAAGTATAGGTTCCGTTGCGGTGGGAATTTCACCGCTCGTCGCAACGGATTCTTCAGTCGAAGTAGGGGATACTTCCTCCATATCGGAAGAAAATAGTGGGGCCGAAACACGAGGGGAAGTGTATTCCCAAAAAGGGATACCGTCCTCAGAAGGTTCCCAAACAGGGTTCCAATGAAATTCATAAGTCTCGTCGCCTGGAGCACGAGAATTAATCGGTTGTATACTCGGAATAACAGGAAGAGTATCACTCACAACCGGTATCTCGGCAAAGGATGAAGACGAAATTGGTAATTCCGCCAGGATGAAAACTTCACAAAATCCTAGGGAAGCTAACGAGAAAGGACCCTACTCAAACTAACGCAAACAAGATTTGACCGGGTAAATGTGAATCGCGGCCGAATAAATTTTAAGACAAAGGAACTGAACTTGACCTTTTCATGTTTTAAGAGTCGAGAAAAGGACAAAAAGATGACTGTAGTCTCCTTCGAATGTTTAGTGAGCCTGAAGTGACAAATGCTCAGGTGAGCCTTTTCTTTTAGGGAGTCCGAAAAGGATCAAAAGTGACTACTCTGGAGAACTAGGCAAAGGGTTTACCAGAAAATCCGTAAAACTGCATATACACCTTGGCAATCATATGAAAACCAAGGACTTCCCGTACGACAGTCAATCTTCCCGAATGCTGTGTTCAGTGCATTACGGCTTGTAAGGCGGCAGACACGGCTTCCTGTGGATAAAGGATGATAACCTAGTGGGGCCTCCACATATACTCGACAGTACGTGGGAGCACAAATCCGTGCTAGACCACTATCGAGTCACAAAAGGAGGAATCACCCAACCATAATGTGAAACAACAGTGACTAGGTTTAACGACGCCAGAACACGTCTCTAGCCTAGACCTCTAGATGTATGCGTTAAGTTCCAATGCGTTTTTAGATTCATTCAGTTCATTTTACAGTTGATCTTTGATTAGGTTTCAGTTTCCAGGTCCTACCGTATGTAATCTCTCACAATTTCCTAAATGCAAGCTATATGCCAAAATATATCATTTCATTCGATGAATGCTAACTACGGAAGAGTTGAGATCTTTCAATCAAACAAGATGATCATCAAACAATCAACAATGACTTTAATGCAACTAATGGCAATAAACGAAACTTTTTTTTTTAAATCACTAATGGCTTGATAACAATGAAAAGCTCTAATTTCCATTAACTAATGCAATGCAAAAGAGATTATTTGTTTTCTTTTCGATGGCAAAATGCACTAAACAAATTTTGAGAGATAATAACAAAGAGTAAAAAGACAAATTTCACTCAATGAAAACAGAATCAAGTCTGAAACACCAAGACAATCTTTCAAACCAAGAAAAATCACAAAAACCTCAATGAGCTATGTGATCTAAGCCCAAACGAAGCCAAGCGAAATCCAAACGAAAAAGAGGTAGATTGCTCGAAGAAAAAAATAAAAAGTTTTGACAACCACTAGACAAGTGCAAAAAGTAGCCAAGAAGTTGACTGGACAATCAAAGAACCAAAAACTCCCACGGAAGGCTCGATGTACAAAGCCACTAGATGCTTTAGGGCTGGAATATGAAATCGATGGAAAGAGGCAAACACCCGAAGGATGAAGGTCAAAGACCAGTCAAACAAAGCTCTGACACACTCCAGTAGTTGAAAAAGATGTGACAAGACAGAAATCCAAGCTCAGAAGGCTTCCAAACAAGCAAGATGGAAAAGTTCAGAGGCCTGGCGCGACTGTCAGGCTGTAACTCGCGCTTTTAAGGGATTAGCGCGAGTTGCTTTTGTGCAACATGCGCCTACTGGCGCGACTGTCAGGGAAAAATTCGCGCTAATCAAGTTTGCTAGATTAAAAATAAAAACAAGCAGTCCACGGCTTGATCAACAGTATCCAGACAGACCAAGCAGCAAGAGAAAACTTAACAATTCAACTCAGAAAGCTTATCTAAGCAATCAAAACAAGAGAAAACCAAAGTGCAAGACAAACTCCAAGCTGTTCGATTCGCAAACCAAACCGGAGATTGACTGAAGTGGCATTGATCTACTTCGCTAATGCAGAGCAATAGCGTTTCGAAGGCTACCTGGCCGTACTTCAGGCTCCGTCTAAAGTTTACGAATCAAACAACAAATAGCTTCCCCAGTGGAGTCGCCGAATTGTTGGAGAGGTAAATCCCCTCTGCAGACAGAGGCGATCCCTACTAGCCCAAAATGGGTCTAGCAACAATCAAACAATGTTATCAAGCAAGTTCCTAATTGAAAATTAAAGGTGGATTATGAGAACCTACTTGGATTCCAACGCTAGTGTTGTAGAAGAGTTGACACTCTCGTTCCTTTGCTCCGACCGGTCACGATCCTCACGATCTCCGTGAATGGACACCTGCACATGCAAAGAACGACACGAATAAAAGCATAAAATCCAATAGATGCAATTATATATCAGTCAGAAAAGATATAATTCGAACATCATCACAATGAACAACAAGAATGGAACCATAATGATAGTCATCTATTATTGATAATCAACAAAGGAGTATATAACCATAGTTCTGACGTCAAATCCTCCTTTGGCTGGGTGATCAGCTACATATGTCTTGCAAAGCTTGCCGGGATTGGGAACAAGCCTCTCTCTCTTTGATTATGAATGCAAAGAAGACTCTTACAACAATCTCTCAGATTTCTGACAGTACCATTCTCTGTATGCTCAAAAACTCGCTTGTCAAATGCGCCAGAACAAGCTTTTATAGATGGAGGAGGAGGAAGAGATACAATGAATCCAGACATCCATGGGATTAGCATTATCCTCGAAAAGCTATTATGGATAGAGATACGATGAATCTCGACATCCATGAGATTGGCATTATCCTTGAAAAGCCTCATGAGTCGAAAGGAAAAAACTTTCGGGCGTGCGTTTGTTAAAAAGCTTTCCCAAACTTGGTTGGCGCGGGTAAGACTCTGAGACAGAGCGCCAATGGGTGCGCCCTCTTTGGAGAATTTCCCCCATTAGCGCGGGTGATACACTGTGGATCTGCGCTAATGGAAAAAGGAGACTTTTTAAGGATATTCTGCAGGAGATGTCTTCAAGGCATATGAAGTCCATACTTAGGGGAACATAATGCAAGTGTTTTCAAGTTATGTCACTTCTCACAGGTCCTGGAATGAGTCCTTCAAAGTGCGGGAAAGGGGTAACAGGGACGGTGACAAATGGTGACAAATTACTGTGTAACACCCCCCATTGAAATAACATTATCTAATCTATATGGGAGCTTGAATTGCCTCCTGTGAAATGTTGGAAAATAAAAAGGCATAAAGATTTTATTAACTTGACAATTACTTGTGATCTTTTTAGTTATTTTCTTGTAGTTCTTCTTTAGTTTCTTTAAGTATTATTATCATCAAGCAACTATCAAAATGAAACCTGAAGATCAATGACACAAGGTGTAGGCTCTCAGCTAGGGAAAAATCCCTCCTTGAGGGGAAAACCCAAAAATATCTTCTCTTCTTCAAGAACCAAATCAAATGAGACAACCAAGACCCTTTGACCAAGACCAAGACTTATCTCCATCCATTAAGTCATCCTGCCAAGATACATTAGTCAATTGCACCAAGATCAAAGTAAAAATCTTCACAAATGAGGTCTCGACCCTTCCTTTCATCTCTGCAATTTTAATCATTCCTGCAACTTCAGCTCTGTAGTTCATATTGTATCTTTGACCACATAGTTTCACATTCCTATTGTAGACATCTTCACGTGTGTGGCATAATTTCAGTCTCTCTTCTTCTTTGTTTTGGTCTCCTTTATGTATGCAATGATCAGTCCCTTCTTCAACAGGTTTTTCACATTCTTTTCTTGGCTATCCAACTACAGATCGAATCTTACTTCACATCCTCTTCAAACTAAGTCAAACTCATGGGTATACATAGTAGTTTGTGACTATTCTTGAAGTTGACATGAGGATCTTGAGGCCGACTTAAAGAATGAGCAGGCTGACTTGATGGTGGTGGAGAAAATGACCAAATTACATCAATATAATTTTCTTTCTTTGACACAATGAGCCCAAGAAGGGTCTTTTACACCATGACTAAGACTTTGACTCAAGACACAAACCCTAGAGCACTCAATGGGTGCTTTTGACCTAGAGACAAAATAAATAAGCATGAAACCCATGCTAATAAATATATTTTATTTTTATAAATAATTTTTTTTTTCCTTTCTTTTGACATATACATTACATACAATTATGAAGATCGATACTAGTTACATTTCTCAACATGGAAGGTATTTTCCAGGTTTGAATGCCTAAATATGACAATGTGAGAGTATTAAATACCCTTTCAATTTTTTGTAGTGTGAGGGTATTCATCAAGATGACCATGGAGTACCTTCTCATGCCAGATATCATCCAATAAAAATAAGCATGCTCTACTTGTGTCTCACATATTTTGGAAGGTGAACCTAGCACAATATTGTTTTTGTTGTGTGATATTCCTTTTCCTTCATTGGTACACAACTCAGATCTAACAATGAGAATATTTGTATCTATATCAAAAGTTTTATCAACCAACTATTGGTATCCATTTTGAGTGCCTACAATTAAGGAGGGAGAATCCCTTTTATCTATTTCATCCCATGCATGGATTAATACTATTAGATCACAATTGCACTTGATTTAGCATTGTTGTCTCCTTTTAGCGTAAACCTTGCAATTACAAAAGGATAGGGAACATGAGTGCTATCACTATCTATATGCACATTAATATGTGGTTATTGGGAAATACAACTTTCACCATTTGAGATAAATGAAGGATCCAATGCACTTATTACATCATACTCATGCAAAATAATGATATTCATCCAAAAGGTGACAAGAATTCCCTAGCTTGCAATAGGATTCAAACAAATGTGCAACAATATCAATTCTCTACTTCTCTTTGACATGAAGATCATAAATATTGTCAAAAATAGAGGCCATTGATATGGTCCAAATAAAAAAAATTAAAAGTATACACCACATGTATCAATGTGAGCATGGAGTACAACTCTACAATAGGTAAAAGAGAGGAGCTACATAATAATTCTTTAAGGAATAGAAGAACCTCTTCAAAATACCCAAATACATTCCTAGATCCCAAATCACATGCCCTCAATAATGACTACATTATCCCCATTTATACCTATTCACACATTACACATGTGGTCCCTTCGTTATTATGCCATTCCTATTACATATACATTTACACATTAAATGTACATTTAACTCCATACATGCTCCCATTGGGGTCATACCAACCATTAAAATACAAGATGTAAGATTTTTGATTGCTTGGTCCAAACTAAAAAATGGATCTGTGTTCTCTTTGTTAGAGTGGTTGATAGCATCACAATTTACCCTTGTTCTAATATGTTGGAAAATTTCCCCTCTATCCTAAAGGATATTCAAACCTATGATATATTCTTCATTCCAACTAATCATGGTGAACAAACTAGAAATGAATACATCTTCACATATCTGTTACATATCAAATAGTTCAAAATTTATACCACAATCTTCATCAAATATGGGATTTGAGGTGATGGTCTGTTTTTTTTTTATACCAAGGATCTTTCCTTGAATTTGTCATGGTGATAGACATAATTGAAGGAAAACAGGAAAACCCTCATATTTAATCATGCTTCTCTATTCTTCCCAGGCATCAAACAACTTCCCTTTGCATACCTGTACCTTTCCCCCTTGTCATTATCATTGTAATGTAACGTGGAGGCTTTTGTATTTCTTTCATATTTCAACTCATGGATGTCCATAAATATTCCATGGTGATTTTCTATCTAGATAGTGATTGGGGCAAGTTCTCTTTCAATTTTGGGACTGCTACTTTATTCATTTCTTTATCCTCTTCACACAAGGGGTTGGAAATAGTAGTAGCAACATCATCTTCTTCAAAGGTAAAGTTGGGAACTTCTCCTTTTAAATCTGCATTGGAAACCACTCCTTCAAGATTCATTTCACCATCTTCAAGAGTTGGTCCTAGACACTCTTCAAATAACCTTTGTTTATAAAAAAAGATAAATCTCAAACTCTTGAATAATGAGCATACATTATTAACCTACATAATCTCAGTGTGCGTAGAATGCTTGAAGAAAATCTGTAAAAGATGAAAACATTTCCTTGCCAATGTTGTTGAACCTATCCCCTACATGAGATTCTTTGGAAAACATGAAAACATCCAAAAAACATAATGTTGTCAAATTGTTATGTTCATCAAAATTACATGTGAATACCCCTATTAGGAGGGGCATCATCTGTCTCCAACTCGGGGACATTTTCTCTTTTAGGAGTGCATGAGGACCTTCGAAGCTCATCATTGTACACATCAACTCCACAAGACAAAATCAAATGTTTAAAGAGCTTGATCCTACTAAACTATTGTTCAGATGAACTTATTTTGTTCCCTCCCTATTAAAGAATTTCTAAGTGCTACTATTAGGTGAAATTTGTTAACCAACGTGGCCACCTCAATATCTCATAGTAAAACATCTTCTTCTTATATCTTTGCTTATCATGCAAAATAGGGAAATTACATTATATGGATGATTGTAGGATAGTATCTGCACTACTGCGAGGATGAATATTAAAATAAACCTAGGTATATGCTTTTAAATGACATCTTCAAAAGGGTTCCAAGACTAACTACTACATGCTTTTTGGATGTATTATTAAAGAGGGTTGCTACATGAGGATATCAAATGTTGTTTTAATATTTTTGCAATGGGAGGATATAACTTATGATCTTACATAGGTTGTAAATAAAAACCCAACTTTTGGTCTTTATCCTTATAGAGTTTATTACCTCCTTCACCTTCTTTGTTTTAACATATAGGGGACACTTTTCAAATTCTTTAAAAAAAGGATCGACGTTCTCCCTTTGGAAAACTTGCAGGCATCCACCATCATAATGAAACCATAAACATGTTTTGTGGTATTCCCAGCTATGCCAATGAGATATGCCAAGTTAAGCATGGTTGAGGATTCACACATAATTGAGATGAATTAACATAATCATCAGGTCGGGCATGTATCATGGGATATGCATGAGATATATAAATTGGACCATATGCATGAGAATGCCCCGAACCATTTTTTTTTTAATGCTTTGGAACCCATCAGATATTCGACGTTGAGCTAAAACGTCGAATATCTGATGCCATTTTGATGAAACAAACCATCAGATACCCGACTTTGTATCGACAGATGAATGAGTGGGTTCCATAACACTCTTGTTGCATTAAACTATTACAACGTCGCTTATGCAACACAACATCACCGAACATCCAACTCCATTTTGATGGAAAAAAATATCGGATCCTATCAAACTAGATTAATAAGACATTGATTAGTCGACGATACGAAGGTGTTGGCGATGAATATCTGAATTCAAAGCATCGGAGAATGAAACTCATTTTTGGCATCTTGGGCAGTGGATATCCAACGTTGAACCTGTTGGGTAGTGGATATCTGATGTTGAACCCGTCGCATATCTAACGCATGTTGGCATTGCAAAACAGACCACAAAGCATCAGATGGTTAAAGGCATTTTTGGCCATTTTGTGAGTCAGATATTCGATGTCACTCCTGTCGAATAGCCGACGCTTGATGAAGGGTTGACTATTCGACACAATAATAGTCGTGAAAATGATGACTCTAACGTGTCGGATAACCGATGACAATGCATCGAATATTCAATGAATGTACATCATATTTTCACCCCATTTGTCCTAGTGTCCCCTCGGTGTTGTTCTTCATATTCCTTTTGTTGAAATTTCCCATCCAGATCTAGAATAGCTTCACGAGTTAATGGCAAAAAATGACATGATTTGTTGCTTAAATGGGTTGTGGCTTCACACAATGAAGGTTTATAAATGGATCCACTCTAATTGGACCAAATCCTACTAGGTTCTCTTCCATTCGAAGGGCTTCTTCACAGTTGTGTTTGCCCACCAGGAAGATTATCAGAGTGCTCTGTCTAAGGAACCATGGCTCTGGGTAAAAGCAGGATTGTTAATGACCCCTTGGTTCTCAGACTTTGACCCCTCTTCAGCAGTAATCGCAAAGCTTCCCATTTGGGTTTGGTTTCCAAACTTGTCAGCTCATCTATGGCATGATTTTGTGTTTACGGGCATCGGGAACACCCTGGGTCATTTCCTAGCCATAGATCCTACGTGAGGACAAAGTGGAGTTTATACTTACAGTAGGATGTATGTAGAACTTGACATCAACAAAGACTTGCCTGAAAAAATCAACCTGAAAGTAGGCGATTTCCACTAGATCCAACTCCTAGACTATGAGAACATGACTTTTCGTTGTCACCTCTGCTATCAAACAAGACAAATATAAAATTACTGTGCTCAAAAGCTAGTAAAACGAAAGGCTAAATCTAAGGCTTAGAAGCCATGCAGCCTGCCTGCTCTAGAGGAAGAGGACTCCTCTTCTTTAGACCAGGAGGATAGTGAATCAAATGATGACATGCTCTCCTCGGACAAGGACCAGACTTCATATCTTCAAATTCCTTGCAAGGAGAGTAAGGATAATAAAATTTTAGTAGTTTGAAAAGAAACAAATAGTAATATTGTTTTGTTGGAAGCGGTAAAGCGAGCACGCGAATCAATTTCCTCAGACTTTGATAAGAACACAATAGCAGATTATTAAGAAATTCTTCAGCAAACCTTGGTTACTCCTTCGCTAAATCAATGAGTGAAAGTAACAAAAAAAAGGGGAAAAAAAGTAAATTCGAAAACCTGACCCAAACTAAATGATACTTTTATTTGATGTTACTCTATTTACCTATATATCTTAAAGTTTGGTTTTAGTATCTATAAAAACCTCGCCTTCAAACAAACATTGTAAACACCATATAAATTATTTATGATTAATAAAAATTCTTTGAACAAATTTACCTAAAAAAATAAAATTAAAAATTAAAAAATAAAACATCTAACTTTATAATCCCCACTAACTAATTTTTATTGCATCATGTCACTTCAAATGAACCATCCACATTTATTTCAAACTCCATCTCTTCCCAACTCTCATGCAAAGGTTTATTTTTCTTTGTTTAATACTATATTCACTTTGTATTCAAAATATGTTTGTCTTTGTCGTCATTTATGTTTTTTGGTATATAAATAAATAGTTGTTTGGGAGGATATAGCATCCACATAAAGGGCCATACCTCAAACAAAGTAACATGTTTTTAATTTTTTTTTATAGTTATATTATTTAGTATTTAGTTTATTTTAAATAAATTAATAGGTTTTTGATAAAAGTTTTGTGAGATTTTAAATTAATTTATTTAAATAATAAGAATAAAATTTTAGTTAATTATGTTTTATAAATTTTTTTATAGTAATTTATAAAACAGAGGGTTAATTATGTTTTATAAATTTTTTTAATAGTAATTTATAAAACAGAGGGTTAAGTTAAAAAAATAAAAATATAACATCTCAAATAAAAAATAAAAAATTTATTAAATTTTATATATATATAAAATTAAATTTAAATAATAATGATGGATATTTAAAACTATAATATTTGAAGAGATATAATTAATAAATATGTAAAAATTTAATAAATTTAACTAATAAACATATAATTAAAAATAAGAATATTTCTATATAAAGATATGAAATACATATAGAATATAAATAATAATTTATATTTATAATTATTATATTTCATATTTAGAAATAAATATATAAAAATTTAATATTTAGTTATATATAAATATGCACATTACCCACATGCAGGAAACTATTAAAAGCAAAAGACACATTCATTTCGATAGGAAAAATGTTGACTTTTTCTTAAGGGATTTAGGCTCCCTGACTTAATAACAACATTGATCAAATTTATTACCAGTTTACTACTACCCTTTCCACTACCATTAGCAAGTTCTCTAATGATACTTCGTATAAGCATAAAAATAGAACTTCCAATCCTTAGTATGACAAAGACTGTAAAATTGTCAGGAAAGTGATCAAAGACGCTCCTAATGAAATCATTAAGCTTCGGAATATAAGTATATACAAAGCTCTCATCAAGAGGAAGAAGAGGTCATATATTAATAAGAGACAAAAACATCTTCTCCACCTTCTAAAGTTGTGCCTAGAAAGTTTGGCGAAATGTGCTTGTTCGTAAAACTAAAGATAATCATTCTACCCCCTAGAAAATTAGGACAACTATCTTAAGAAGTTGTATGACTCTCTAGACACCATGGGCACCATCTTAAACACTCCTATTAAGGATGATATATTTTCCTTGGAAGACATTGAGTCTGGGATTAATAATCTTGCTAATGGGAAAGCTAAAGATATTGAAGGATACCAAGTTGAGATCTTTAAAATGGGAAGATCTATCCTCATTCCTCATCTCAACAAGCTTCTCAATTTGGCTACATAACATGGCTTCCCTAAGCTTTGGACACAAAGCCTTATTGCGCCTATCTTTAAAAATGGGGACAAAAGCGTTTCCTCTAACTACATGACCATTAGGATTAGCCACATCCTAGCCAAGCTATATGGGCTCATTTTTGAAAAGACACTTAGACTTTGGCTTGAAAACCATGGTAAAAGAGCTAAAGGGAAAACCACTTTTAGGAGGCATCAATCGACTATTGACCATCTTGTCACTCCAAGGATCATTGCAGAGGAATGTCACAATAGTAAATTCAATCTCTTCCCTTTTGTTGTTTTGTGGACTTTAGAAAAGCTTTCGACATTGTTCCTCGAGATAAGCTCTCAGAGAGACTTGAAGAGATCATGGTTCCTCCTGAACTGAGGATTGTTGTGATCTGCCTCTACGAGACTGTCATTGCCAAGCTTAAGACCAACAAAGGGTGATCTAACAATATTAAGTGCAATATCGGGGTTAAGAAAGGTGTCCCCTATCCCCTACCTTTTTTGGCATTTACATCGATAAGCTTGAGGAGTGTCTGGAAGCAGTTGCAAGGGCACCGAGTTTGGTGTTATAATCATTACTCTTCGCCTTTATGCTGATGATATCAGTCTTCTTGCAAAAAGCCATGATGACCTAGACAAGCAACTTAAGACTCTTCATGTCTATTGCTCCAAGATGGGTATGACAGTTAATACCAACAAGACTAAAGTCATGATCATTAAATAAAAAAGGACCACCCATGGTAGTTTCGTCTATGATAACCATTGTTTAGAGCAGGTTTCTTCTTACAAATATTTGGGTATTGACTTCCCCATCAGTTCAACTGGAATTATAGCATCGAGAAAAGGATTATTGGAGCCTGGAAATCTTATTATGAGCTTGAAAACAATTGTAAGTCGGCCGATCTTTTCATTTGGAGTAAAAAAAGGTTCCTCTTTGAGACTCTCATCACCCTTGTTGTCTTATATGGATGTGAAGTTTGGGGTTGCAGTATATCCAGAGAGTCATGGAGAAAGATTGAGATGATTCAAAAGCAATTCATAACCTACAACCTAAAGATCAAGGGAAATACTCCCTATCCTATCCTCTTGATCGAAGCCAGTCTATCCCTGATTGAAAGTATGACTATGTTTAGATATCTGATGTATAAGAAGAAGCTTTACAACATGGAATCCAAGAGGCTCCCAAAAATTGCTTCTAACTTTAGTCAAAACCCCCACCTTCACCTCAAGCGCAGGTGGCATAAGAATGCCCAGTCTTGGCTCAACTGTTGGGGGATTAAGGAGGAGATCATCATGGGAAGCAAGGATAACGTCAAATATACTACGACCTCCAATTTTAAGGACAAGTTGTGGGATGATAAGGAGCTAGAGGGTAAAAGGAAGCTAAAATACTATAAGGTGATCAACCCCACCCTTGATAACCAAAATTATCTCTCTGTGTTGACCAACACTGACAAAAAAATGAACATCGCTAGGATAAGAACTAATTCTTATGAGCTTCGAAGTGAAATCAGGTGGTGGTCTACTCCCAAGACTCCCTGGGATGATAGAATCTGTCAGATTTGTGATACTAAGAAGGTGGAAGATGAAAAACACTTCCTTTTAGACAACCTTGCTCTTACTCACATCCGCTCTCAATTCACTAACATCTCCCACATTTCCAATCTTCTTGACTTATTAAGCCAATCAACTATAGTGATCTCGGAACGCTTCTTGATCAATCACAATTAGATTCTTTTTCTCTTCTTGAGGTCCGATGGAAATCATTGGTCTTAGTAGATGTTAATCATCACCATTAAAAAATTAAATGGGAAAAATTATAAAACATGTATATATGTAATTATATGTAGAACATTTTTCAAAGTTTTAACAAAAATAAAAATAAGAATACATTTTATATAAATATAAGTAATATTATTAAGAATTAGTATAAATCCATTTCAACTTTGGATCTACTCAGTATTAAAAAGGTGAGATGTAAACTTTTTTCAAATTTCCCATTTCAAAAAGGATTTATATCTTAGGAAATTTAATCCCTTTCTTTTTTTTGTAAGTTAGAAGATTATATTATAGAACAGAGTATAATACAAAAAAACTGCCGAAGCAGTTCAAGCAGGGATGTACAATAAACGATAGCTAATCACCTGCTCAGAAGTTGTGACACAAGAGGACCAAAAATAAGCCCACCGCGCAGGGTGGCTCGAAACAGAGCAGAACATAACTTTATCACTAGTACTCCCGACACAATACAGTAGAAACAACAATACAGACAAGCTTATGCCGAGACAGAAGCATGAAACAACAACACAGACATATAAAGCCGAGACAGAAAGAGGTCAGAGGAGAACTGCACAGGAGTCTCCTTAGATGTATTTTCCCATCTGGCCAATGGTGTCCAGTCCTATCTCCCGCACATGGCGATCTACCTTCGCCTGCATAGCTTCAAGGGATTCGGGCTGGTCCGCAGCAGTGGTGGCCGGCTGTGCAGCAGGAGCCGTGTTGATAGAGTCTCTCAGTAACCTGATGAGCAGCGTTAGCATCCGATTGAGAGTTTTGATTGCCTCATGCACAGTGGAGATTTTGCTGTCCAGCACGCTGTTGTAATCAATGATTTTAGCCATTTGAGCCTCTGTAAGATTCACCTCTGTGACAATGTGTTGCTTTTCCTTTTCAATTGAATCCAGAGCCTTGGCTATAAGGGTCTTGGTGCGCCAGCTTTCCGCCTTGGTCCTGACAGATTGAGTTGCCCGTTTCGAGGGGGTTCCCGGGTCTTTCAACCAGTCGACCTCCGCTGCAATATCCTCCTCCGTTCTTCCTTCCTCCTCCTGCTTGGCTTGAGCTTCGAGTTCAGCAATCTTGCGTTTAATTCTTGTTACAGTCCGAGTTTCATAGCCTCCCTTGGCTTCCTGGAGGTCCCGGTTTGCTGCTGCGCAGCGAATTCCTCCCGCATCCATCACCAATGCTTCGTGTCTTTCCAGACTCAAGCCAATTCCTTTAACAGAATCAATCTCGATACAAACTCGAAGAACTGTGAGGAGAACAGGGCAGTTGCCCGCTGCTTTATAGAAAATTCCTTTGTGCATCCTAATGAGGATGGAGTTACTGCCTTTGAAGGTGGTAGTACTTTGGTGATAAGTGTGATTGAGGATCGCACAAGCGAGGCTGACGCAGGTCGAATAGGAGTTCAGAGAGCCGCTTACAGTATGACAAGCCTTACGCCAAGTGTTTGGTACTTTCCATCGGATGGGGTGGTGGAGGGTAAAGTTTGATATGCCCCGTATGCTGGCATGCTCGATTCTGATCCGCGGTGCCTTGTTCCACCTCTTCTCACACAAAATTTCCATTAATGGCATTGAAAACTTACAATACGGATCCTCTCCATGCGTAATGATTGTGCTGGTGCTGAGGATGTGCATCCCGTTTCTCGAATTGTAATGATCGCCCTTCTGAGAAACCTGCCGCCGCCAGGAGCTCCATCGTTCCAAATGTCCTATCATCCCGTTGAATGGTTTGGGCTTATAACCCCCACCGGTATCCTTATAAATCCGATATCGAGGCCGAGTGCCATCCCCTCTTAAGGTTGGGTGGCCTGGATTAAGTCTTTTGCCGCCAGCTGTTCGCATGTTACTTTAATGATTGGGCTATTGATCTCATGCCAACACCTGTTCATGACGATGTTCGGGTTGTTTGCTCCATAGTTTGCCAGATGGTCAGCCAGACCATTAGCCTTTCTCCTCACTTTCTGGAAGGTTAAGCCTCTCATCTCCGTAATGAGTTCTGCTATACTTTTCGTCACTTTGGCTAACCTCCAATGCCTAGTAGCCTTGCTGATGCTCGTTCCTGCTTGTAGGCGTTTAGCCGCCATGATAGCCAGGAGAGAATCCCCTTCGACTATTATATTTCCTCGCCGAAGATTTCTTAGAATTTTTAAGCCCTGCTCAAGCGCTGCGAACTCTGCTTCATTATTAGTACTTTCACCCAGAGCTCTACAGAAAATATGGATAATTTCCCCAGCCTGATTACGAATGGCACCACCAATGCCTGCTATACCTGGGTTGCCCCGCGAAGCTCCATCAAAGTTCAATTTCAGGCCACCCTGAGGAGGGCATTGCCAGTTTAAAATTTGCGATGAAGGTTGTGGAGAATTTCCCCCTGTGGGTTGATTACTGGAGGCTTCCAATTGAAACGCCTTTAAGATTTGTAAGTCCTGCATCGTAGGTTTTTCATCTGCTTCTACCTTACATTTAGCCTGTATGAGCTGTTTAATATTGATTGTTATAGATTCCTGTGCTAATTCTAGGCTTCGAATTTCTTCCCTGAAAATTCTCCGGTTTCGTTCTTTCCATATGGTCCAAACAATAAAGCCGGGGGTAGTTTTCCAGATACCTTCCACTCTTTTCACTCTTGAAAATTTACTTCTCCAGTTGGTGATAGTTTCCTGTATAGAGTCTCTGTTCCGGTCCGATGCTCCAAGAATGTTTTCCATCCAGTTCCAGAGCTGGGAGGCACAATCACAGGAGTTAAGAAGATGATTCATTGTTTCCTCCTCCTTTGTGCACATAGGACATCTGGAGGGTCCCCTGAACCCTTTTTTCATTAGGTTTTCCCATGTAAGAGTCCTCTTCTGCATCAGTAGCCATAGAAAAGTTCTGATCTTCAGCCATTGAAGACTATCCCAGACTTTAGTTGCCCAGGGCATTATGTTCGGTTGTTCTTCCCCTTCTATGATGCTCCTAGCCTCTTTCAGGGAGAAGTTCCCGTTGCCTTTTGGACCCCATCTGAGCTTGTCATTTTCGGCTGCGATTCAAATTTTCCTTTTTAAGATTCGTTGATTCAGAGCTTGAATGGTTTCCTGAATGTGTTCATTGTGGGTTGGATCGAAAACCATCCACTCCCTCCAATCCTGGTCTTCACTGTTGGGAGACCAATACTGACTTACTGTGAATCTGCCCGCATTTTGCTGAATATGTTTCAGGGGAAGGAGTTGAGGGGAATCCAGTTTGGGAGACTGCTGCCAGGCATCTTCCCAGAAGAGAGCTTGATTGCCATTTCTTATCTCCCAGAAGCTATAGTCCTGGACAATGCTTCTGTTGGCTTGAGCATGATTCCATATTGGTGAACCGTTGTGGGTGTCCTGCATCCTTATTAAGTCTAGATTGTTGTTGTTTGGCATGTACTTCTCCTTCCAGTGAGTTGCCCAGGGAAGGCTCGTTTCTGAGATCCATTTCCACCAAATCTTAGCTCCGCAGATGTTGTTTACTGTTGAGGGATCAACTAAATTCAGACCCCCCCTGTTCTTAGGTTTACATAGCTTCTGCCAGGCAACAAGAGACCATTTTTTCTTCTCGCTGCTTCCGCTCCACAGAAAGGAACGCTGGATGGCTCGTATTTGGTTTAAAACCCCTTTCGGTGCTGGAAGAATAGAGAGCATATATTGAGGAATAGCCTGCAAAACCACTTTTGTTAGAATTAATCTACCGGCAAAATTCAAGGCTCGGTAGGTCCAGTGTTTACATTTCCTTTCCATGCTAGCTAGTACCTTCTCCCAATGTCCTTTCTGCCACGGTTTTAGAGTTAGGGGGGCACCAAGGTATCTAGATGGTAAAGAGCCAATTTTAAACCCCAGGAGACGGGAGAGATGAGATTGGATGGATGGATGCGTGTTGAAGAAGAACAGAGTGGATTTGGGGAAGTTAATCTCCATGCCCGAGGCTTGGCTGAACAAATTGAGGATATTTCTGTAGGCTAAGGCCTCTTTGACTGTGGGGGCGCCATGTAACATGGTGTCGTCCACAAACTGTTGATGAGTTGTGGCTGGACAGGCTCTAATAGGTTGTAGACCTCTAATTTGGCCTTCTTCTTTTTTCCTTGCTATTACTCTGCTTATGCCTTCCATGAGAATGACAAACAGAAAGGGGGACAGGGGATCTCCCTGTCTGATGCCTCTGGTGGGGTGGAAGGGAGCCGAAGGAACCCCATTCACCAGGATGGAGTATCTAGGCGATTTGATGAGGGCTAGAATCCACTTAATCCACTGGCTACTAAATCCAAAAGCTGCTAACA
The DNA here is from genome assembly GCA_031772625.1 of Pinus tabuliformis. Taxonomy (NCBI): domain Eukaryota; kingdom Viridiplantae; phylum Streptophyta; class Pinopsida; order Pinales; family Pinaceae; genus Pinus; species Pinus tabuliformis. Next base: position 631,802,150 of record CM062810.1, on the reverse strand, counting down.
CTGCTTCCAAATAAGACCAGCTTACCTTGTCGTAAGCTTTGGAAAGATCTAACTGCATGAGCATACCTGCTTCTTTTCGAGAGTGGAGAGAGTGAATCATCTCCTGGGCGAGCAGGATATTGTCCATTATTTGCCTTCCCTCCACATAGCCAGACTGTTCTTGTGATATGATGCCGGGTAGATGACATTACATAATGCAATGGGTCGGAATTTTTCCGGAGTGTTGGCTGCCTCCACTTTGGGAACTAGAGCGATGAAGGTAGAGTTTAAGGATTTAAGGATGGTTTTGGATCGTCTTGAGTCTTCCACGATCTCCCAAATGTCTTGCTTGACGATGTTCCAGCAGGCTTTGTAGAAGTTGATGGTAAAACCATCTGGACCCGGAGCTTTGTCATTGGGCATGCTTCTAACTGCCTCCTCAACTTCTTCCATTGTAATTGTTCTTCTGAGGGACCAGTTCTGCTCTTCTGTAATTATTCTAGGTATTACATCGGTGATTTCTTTGATAGCTTCCTCCCTATTAATCCCTGGCTCTTGCGCTATGAGGCTGAAGTGATTTGTGAGGGAGGCTGAAATTTCATTATGATTTCTGATAATATCTCCCTCATCGTTTTTTAGCTCCAGAATTTTGTTGGCGCTTCTGTAGTCCATAGCTGATCTGTGGAAGAACTTTGTGTTTTGCTCCCCTTCTTTCAACCAAAGAATTCTAGATTTCTGCTTCCATAATGTTTCTTCCTGCTTGCATCTATTGTGCCATTGCTGTGTAAGCTCGTCTTCTAGTTTGTTGGTTTCCTCCTCTCTGCGTCTTGCCATGCCTTCCTTTTGGATCTGTTCCAGCTTGTTTTCGATGATGGCCTTCTCCTGGAAGATATTTCCGAAGACTTTTTTGTTCCAATCTTTCAGTTTCATTTTGATGTTTTTTAATTTCTGTTGAAGAATATACATTTTGGAGCCTTCCTCCCCTAAGGGCTCTGACCACCACTTCTCTACCATCTCAAGGAAGGTGGGGTGTTCTATCCAGAACTTTTCAAACCTGAAGGGTTTGTTTCTGGGAGTGCCCTGTATCTCAACTGCTAGTGATATCGGCCAGTGGTCTGATCCTCCACTAGGGAGGATATTTGATTCCACAGCCGTCCCTTCTAAGAGCAGGCTTTCTGAGATTAAAAACCGATCCAGTCTAGAAGATATGAGCCTTTCTCCCCCCCTTCTATTGTTCCAAGTATACTTGCCACTCTTGGGATAAACATCAACCAGTTTTGCATTATCTATGAAACTTATGAATGCCTCTCCATCCCTGTGTAGTTTCCTTAGGCCTCCTTTTTTCTCCAGGAGGGAGGTTATCATATTGAAGTCTCCCCCAAGAATAAGTTTTGCATTATGGTGTCTATCTATGAATTTGGTTAGCGAATCTAGAAAACTAATTTTATCTTCTAGCTTTTGGGGACTATAGACATTGATGCATAGAAAAGATGATGAATTACCTGTAGGCTGCACCTCCAGTGCCAGGTAATTTTTGCTAGCTTCAGCTGTGATGAGTTGATATCTTCTTGTATCCCAAAAGGTCGCTAATCCCCCTTCGCGCCCTTTACTTCCAATCTCCAAAACTTCAAGATTCCTACCTAACTTCCCTCGTAGCTTGTCTATGAGAGCACTGTTGCATTTGGTTTCTTGAAGAAACAGCATGTCCGGGTTATACTTTTCCATCTTCCGTTTCAGAACCCTCTGTTTGGCCTGACTACTTATCCCTCTGGCGTTCCATGAGATAATCTTCATAGTTAACTATTTTGTTGGAAGGACGGGTAATCACTTAACTGCCTTATCAGGCCGGCATTGATTAACATCTCTCCAAGTTCCTGTAGGTGTTCTATGCTTGTCTTACGGCCTCTTCGGCGTTTGTGTCTTGAGCCTGAGGTTCTTCCTAGCTGTGTTTGGTAGTGAGGTGAGCCTCCCTTGATTATACCCAGCTTTCTCTTCTGTTTTTCCATTATTGCCTTCTGCCGCGCTATGAAGAGGTCATTGACCTTCCTTATTTCTTCCTTTGGTACTGCTTCAATCCCTTTGGCTTTCCAGCTTTCTACGAGCGCGTTTAGGTCCATCCCATCCATTGCTAGGGTGTATTCTAGCTCCAAATCCTCGCTTCCTGCTTCACTAGTTAGCATATATGTTTCCTCCTCCGTTTCTGCTATTTTGTCCTGCATGATGATTTCTCCTGTGATTGTTTCGTCCGTTCTTCCTTCCCCTGTGGGTTTTTCCGGGTTCTCATGCCCTTTCTCCCTGTTGAGCATGTTCTGCTTTTCCTCCGAGTCCGTCTCCAGGTCTAGGATGTCAAAGGGATTACTGAAATAATTTATGTCTGTGTTCCCTTTCATATTCCTCCTTCTGTTGGCTCTCTGCCTGTTCTTGGGTTTGGTGAAGTTGTTCTTGTCTCTGGTGTTCTGTGTTTTCTCTTCTTCTGCTTCCTTTCTGTTCAAAGGACAGTCCCTTACCAGATGCCCATGCTCGTGGCATTTCCGACACCTAAAAGGTATTTGCTCGTAGTCTAGCACCTGAAAGTATTCTTCATCCCTATATTCGAGCCATACCCCCTCGTGTAGCGCTCCAGAAACATCCAGTTCTACACAGATTCTAGCGTAGGTTGTGTATCTTTTCTGCATGGTTGCTTCGGAGGCTTTAACAAAGGTATCGAGCTTGTCCCCTATTTGCTTGAGTGCATTAAAACCCCAATAATCGATTGGAAGAGAGAAAAGTCTGATCCAGACAGGTACCTGGGTGAAAGTATCCTTCTCCGGGACGAAGTTTGGCTTCCAAGGTCTCATATAGAGTCCTGCTGCTGCCAGGAAATATGGGCCGCCCTCAAACACTCTATCCTTGTCTTCTAGACTTGTAAAGACAACTGTAAAAAAACCTTTAGCTCCTAAATGTAGCTGCACATCCCCTTTTGGTTTCCACTGCTGTCTTATCCATTGGCACAGAGTCCTCTCAGATGGCCAGATTCCCATAAATTTGCAGATGATGGCGTGCTCAGCCATGTGTTCCCTGTAGGCTTGGATTTTAGGGTCTATGATTGTAATCCGCAGGCTGTCTTCTTTTTTTGGCTTACATGCGTTTCTGGTCACATGGGTTCTTTTGGGGTTCACGCTTGTTTCCCCCTCCTTCTCCGAATGGATTATTCCCTTATTTTTTGGTTCTTTGTCTTTTGTGGGCTGCTCCTTCTCATTTTCTGATGGCTGCGACTTGTCATCAGTTTTGTCTTGTTTGTCAACAGTATTCCGCTTCTCTGTGTTCTTGTCGTCTGAGGTCTTGTCTGTCTTGTCAGACGTTATTGGCCTTTTTTCCTTGTTTTTCATGCTGCTATGCAGCTTGCTGTTCAAGCCTTCGATTCTGACTCCCTCTTTCATCTTCTGAGGCTGTTTCTGCAAAACAGCTTGCTTAAAAGTTGGGGTCCCACTGGACCCCTCTGCTCCCATCCAGTCCGACAGCAGTTGCCCCCTTCGAAACAGTGCTGCCAGAGTGGATCTGTGGTGTTCCAGACCTGCAACTACTACGAGAAAGCCAAACCCTAGCTAGGTCAGACCTCCATAGCGCACCTCCTCCTTACCTCTAGGACAATATCAATTCTGTCCTCAATTCGCATTGGTGTTTTCATTCAATCATAAAAACAAAAACAAAATTTCTCCAACACCAACCCCCCCCCCCCCCCCCAATTGATCGCATGGTGCAATAAGGGCCACATCACCATTCACTTTTGTAGGTAGAAGAAGAAGACGACAAAGAATATAGAAGAAATGGATGGAGATGATGACAATGAGGAAGATCCTCTCGGATTTCCCATTCAAGATACTGATGGTAGTGTGCACATGAAGAACATCTCTCCATCTTTTATTCCAAAATTTCATGGTCTAAGGTTAGAGGATCTGGAAACCTTTCTCTTTGAATTTGAGATTGTTTGTAGATCTTATGGTTACTTATTAAAAACTCAAAAATTGAGATTGTTTCCGACAACTTTGAAGGATAGAGCTCTTAAATGGTTCATGAGTTTAGGGACTAATTCAATAAGATCATGGAATGATATGCAAAAGATATTTATAGAAAAATATAAAGATCATGATCTTAAAGAAGAAATATTTAGAATGAATCAAAGAGAAGATGAGAGCCTTGAGGATCTAATAGAGAGGTTGATGTACAATGTTAAGAGGGCAAAACTACATCATTTAGGATCTGACACACTAAAAACCCTCTTACTTAGAACAATTAGGGATGAGTGGATTGATCTCTTTAATCTCATGAGTAGAGGTGATGTATATCAATTATCATTTGAGGAAATTTGTGAAACATGCAAACACATATCAAGAGGAAAAGCAAGAGTAGGAAAATCAACATCAAGATCGGTAAGTCAAGCTAAATTTGGAAAGTTGTTTGATGATTTTAAAACAAAATTTCTTAGCAATCTAACAAAACAAGTAGAAATGTTAAGAATGCAAGATGAAGGAAAATAAAATGTTGATATTTGTGTTTTAGAATCACATGATGTTAAACATTGTCCATCATTACCAAGGTTGAAGGAAGTTTACCAAGAGGAAAATGGAGCAAGTCAATTGCCAATGCAGCTATGTTATGTAGCTCCAAGAGGACCATGGAAACCTATTTAGCCTGATATGATGCAAGAGCCTAATTCACAATTTCAAGCTTATGCACATCCACCTCAAAGTAATTGGAACACACCCTTTCCTTGACAACATTGGCCATCTCAACCCCAAAACCAATCTTGGAAACAAGGTTGGCAAGGAACTTATGGGAGCCATCCATAATATCCTTAGTATTTTCCTCAATATCCTCCATACCAAACTCCATGTAATCCTTACCTTTCATCTCCACCACAACCACAATCCCAACCACATCCATCTCAAATTTACACTCCTACTCAACTACCTATACCACCATTTCCAAACCCACACATTGAAGTAGCTCAACCCACTTACAATACTGAGGTACAACACTACCAAACATCTCCTCTTGAGCTCAGTGGTATTCACCATAGCTTGGGAAGAGTATTGAAAAAAAAAGATTACATTGAAGGATCACATCTAGAAGAAGAATATTCAAAAGATAAGATCAAAGAACCATGGGCTGCATTTGATGAAGAGCAGATAGCAAAATCAGAGATTGAGAAAGCTCCCTCATGGTTACCATCAAATCCTCCATGTATTCGAGAGAACAATCATAAAAAAGCGGAAGATTTGAAGGTCATGGTAGAAGAAGACATGGAGAATGATCCAGATTAGCAAAAGGACCAAGGACATCACAACTATATTGAAATATGCTTCCAGATAGTCACTAAGTTGCAGAATCACTCTCTTCCTCAACTATGCTTGATCCTTTCAAAGTCAAATCATTTGGTCTCTGAAATCCAGGTACATGTCAACGCATACATTTCAATCCTCCACATCATTTTTCCTGTCATCTTGATGTGCACATGGATCCATTGGAAGTATTCTTATACTTGAAAGTGATTTTGTTTTTCAAGTAGGGTAGGGTACAAAAAAAAATGAAAAATAAGAGAAAAAAAAATCTAAGGTGAAAACCTCCTTGGAGGTGCCTCGGATTGGCTCATTGATTTAAAAGCTCCATGAGGCGGTCAATGGGTTGAAAAAAAAAGAAAAAAAGAGAAAAAAAGAAGATCCTAGGTGAAAACCTCCTTTGAAGCACCTAGGCAGACCTACTAGTTGAAAACCTCATTGAGGCGACTAGTAGGCTTAGAAGAAAAAAAAGAGAGAAAAAATAAAAGAATCCTTGCTCCATGCATGTATGTACTCTCCAACGTCTGCAAGAAACAAGAACAAGTTGGTGCCAAAAGGAAAATTGGTCAAGCCTAGTCAAAAGAAGTCAAATTTTGACTTTCTCCTACTTCAGTCAAATGCTCCAACAATGCCAAGGCCATGCCAATCCACCACCCTCATCTATTTTAACCATCCAACCATCATTCTCAAGCTTCTACCACTCATTTTCCTTGCTGTCCTAAAAAACTACATGATGCTCTGTTTTACTACAGGATACAAGAATGCATAGAGCATAATTTTTTTTGTTGTTGCCATAACTTGAAAACAATGCATCCATTTTCCAAGCCGTTTCAGGGGGAGATGCATATGGATGATGGTAACATGCTCAAGCAATTTCAACAAATTCTAGTGCACGGTTTCCAAGAAATTGGCCTCCATCACCTTTAACCATTTTTGCATTTTCTCAATATCCATGCATCCATTTAAAAATTTATGTCATGGGTAGATACATATGGATGATGATAACATGCCCAAGCAATTTCAGCAAATTCTAGTGCACGGTTTCCAAGAAATCGGCCTCCATCACCTTCAGCCATTTTTATTTTTTCTTGAGATCCATGCATCCATTGACCAAAATTTTTCTATGGGGAGGTGCATAATGATGATGGAAACATGCTCAAAAAGTTTCAGCTCAATCCAGTCTACCGTTTGGGAGATATGGACAAAACAAGTCATTGTCCTGTAAACCTACAGGATACAGAACAACACCTATAGGATTGGCAGTGAGCAGTTTTAAAGGAGATCCAGAGGTCAAAGAAGCTCCTCCAGAGCTTAGCAGCAACATTAAGATCATCAACATCATCATTCAACACCTGACATCAACACCAACTCAGCAGCAGCATGTATGTCTCTCCAACAAACCATCAGGTAGGTACAGGTATGCAATATTCTTGAGCATATTATAGTTAGAAATTTGTTGTCAATGCATGAGATATAATGTTTTATAAGCTAAGGATGGGTGAGAAGTCTCAACCACCTTCAACTAGTTGCTTGTAGCTCACTCCTTCACTCATGCAATGTTGAAAAGTCAAATTATGAAGGGTGATGATTTCAACGAATGAGGACAACAGTTAGAAGAAGAAATTTTTGCAAAGGCCAAGGTCACAACAACACTCCAAGCCCTCCATCCACTTCATATTCAGTATCTATTCATCATTCATCCATCCCATTTCATTCTTGAAAAAAACAAAGAGAGAATCCTCTCCATTTTCATGAAATTTCCATTTGCAGGTCAACAAGAAGGATGGTCAAAGAGCAAAGGAGGATCAGAAAGAGACCCCTATCGCTCACATTTTTATTTTACCACTCATTACCATTCATTCCTCCACCATTTCTGTCATTTTTTCCACTCCTTTACTTCAATTTACAAAGGGACTGTGTTTTCTACAGGATGATCTTGTAGGAATTAGAGTCACCCAGAAATCCTATAGGAGGCAATCCTAAGGCAAATAATGACTTGCTATGTCAATAAAATGCACCCCCTTCATCATTCCATCACCATACCTTGTCCACCATCATCACCCCTGCATTCACCCTTAAAAACAAAATTAGTTTTTCTTTGAACAAATATGTTTTTGGGCTTGTCCTTGCAAAGCTTACAACCAAGATTCTTACTGCACAAGAGAGAGGCCACCAAGGCCATGGACGAGGCACAATGAGGTCACTAATTTGCTCAAAGGATGAGCAACACTTTCAACAGGGGGTATGATGGGCCTCTAAATAAATTAAGGCCCATGCCTCTAATTTAAAACATAAATTAAGGCCCATGACCATCCTTCAACACATTAAACTCCTCTTTTTGCATTAGATAATTTATTTTTAACTTTAATATATTCATTAGGAAGGTTTATGAATAATTGAATATTTGTGCCTAATATTATTTATTTTTGTAAAATATTATGAGAATATTGGGCAAATTATGAAAAGTTGGAGGAGGAGATAATTCAGGGACTTGTTCTCTACTACTAGAGGATCAATAATAAATAATAAGTCAACAAGATATTATGGAATTATGGCACAAATTGTGGAACTCCAATGATTGAGAAAATCTAGGAATGTGTTCCACTAATCAAGGGAGCAGATCCACCAATCAAGGGAGCAGATCCACTAATCAAAGGATTTTGGTGGGGAAAGATTCCTCCATCCATGGGGAATGATTATTAATCATTTTGTATAAGTACCAAGTCGAATTTGCCTCTAGGGAATGATTGAGAAAATCTAGGAATGTGTTCCCCGCCATTTAATGCAAATTCCTAGTATTGGAGACTAGATCCACTAGTCAAGGGATTTTGGTGGGGAAAGCTTCCTCCATTCATGGGGAATGATTCATAATAATTTTATATAAGTATCAAGTCAAATTTTCCTCTAGGGATAGATTTTCATTAGCGTTATTGTGGAGAGAGCTTGTATTTTTGCAATTCCATTGTATTTTCTTGCAGGGATGTAATTCTATTGATGAAAATAATGAAGATTGGTGTCATGTTCAACTTCTAAATCTTGTTGTCCTCCATAGGTCCCTGAGTTTCCTTGGGCTTGGCCATCCAAGGAACCTCAAAGCCCTTTTGTATCATTTTCCTTCTTTTCATTGCTTATTCACATGCATCTCTAGTTTTTATTTATTTTTATTTCTACATTTAGTATTAATGATTTCTTGTTGTAGGATTGAGTTAAATGGTTGATGTAAGTTCTTTTGCAGGATCACAAGAATTATTTCATCCTTGGAAAATCTTTGGAAGTTCATAATAATCATTGAGTTGCTTGGATTAGTCTTCTTATTCCCAAATCTAAATTGTTGGACCTCCTTTTTAACAAAGAACAATAAATTTCTCCTATTTTTTAGAGCATGCTAACGAGCTTAAATTGATTTGGTTCCGCTTGAATTAGATCAAAAAAACATTCTAGTTCATAAAAAAAATTACCCCATTACATTTTCACTTGATTTGGTTAGGCATATTTTAGATTTACTAGCTCACTAGTTCTCGAATTTCTAGATTTTCGACTAATAATGTTTTTTATTTTTTTAGAATGGGTTAACATAAGTCTTTTTGAGTGATTCCACTTGAAATAGGGACCTAAGACATCGTAGTTAATAAAAAAATTTGTCCCATCCCCTTTGGATTAAATTTTCTTAGTCATTAAACCCTTGCCAATTTCATCATTTCATAAGGAAACTTCTCCAAGTTTTTTGAGTGAATCCATCCATTTCTCGACTTTGGTTTTGAGTTCTAAGTGATCCTAGGAATTTTATCACTCCATTCCACCCATCACACACCTTTCATAGGCCTTCCATCACCTCCAACACCTCACATTTTTTTTCTCAACTGTATCCTATAGGTTCATTGTAATTCTTACAGGATCATCTTATAAGTTTCTAGTACATCCTGTAGGTTTTCCTAAAATGGCCTGTTTTGAGGCCGAATTGAGAGAAAACCTCTAGGAAGTCACCAAAAACCTCCCAAGGGTCTCCCACACCATCCAACCATCTCCTAACCCTTCCATGCAACCTCTAGCATCCTTAATTCACCTTCCACATCACCAAAGGAAATTAGCTTGCATACTTGATTTTGCATGAAAAGACAAAAAGAAAAAAACAGATTTATTTCAATCCCTTTACTTGCACATTAGTGATGTTTGATGCTTCTTACTTCCATGCTTAGATAGTAGCATTTGGTTCATGATATTTTATCATTATTGCAAAGCATAGTTTCTTGGTAGTTAATTAGGAAATTGTGTGATTTAGCATTTTAATTTCCGTCTTTTTCCTTGTACTTTCCTTCTCGCAATAGGTTAAGGTTCCATTTCGAACATTTCATTTTCTACAATTAGTTTAGGATTTGACTTCAGTACATGAACTCCATTACATCATGACAACAAAGGAAGGACACATTGTATGCCGCACATATAGTGCCGACACCTCTTAAGTTTGTACGAACCTCGGGTTGATAATTAAAGTCGGTAGCATTGGGAGTTGCAGCATTCTTGTTGCAATACCAAGGCTCATCAAATGGGTCGGCAGCTACAAGAGAAACACAAAGGACTATGAATTATCAAGGCATTGGTGATCTGGGACTTCTCCGATAAACCATGCAGAAGTGTCAACAAATGTATGGGTTGAAAATTGTTTAAACGCAGAAAAGAGAGGAATAGTGGTTTGAAATGCACAATCAACAAGTCTCTGCAAAAATAACTACAACCACTCTAGTTTTAAAGGCAGAGGATCAGAAATATTGAACCAATTTCTAAATTTAGAGGCTAAGGATTTTCCAGCAGAATTGAGAAGAGCGAAGGAGCGGTTTTGATGAATTATTGTAGAGGGACCTGTTCTACTTTCAAGGGAAGTAGTTAACCAGATACTTATTTTGCCTAAATGCAAGCATATTTTCCTATATTTGTTCTAGGACATACATAATATATTTTAAAGTTTATTTTTGCATACATGAACTTGAGAGATACTAAAAATATCTCTGTTTCTGTAATTATGTAATGACTATTATTTTGTAAAAATGTTATGTAAAAGAACTATATAATTTTTTTTTGAAGATCTAAACAAGGTTGGAACTTATATGAATAAAATAGTTGTACGTTGATGTAAGTCGTTGATTGGACTCAAATTCATCAATTTGCAGAAATACAAAGAGTTTTGTTCTAGGATTCCCGTGTCAAATAATTAGTGATGTGCTTCTTATGTTAAATTGTTTCTCTCTTCAGTTTACATATGTTTTTCCTTCTTTATTGTTGCAAGAAGATTAAGGGCCGAATTTGCTTAAGTGTACTCTGCTCTAGCTTGTTAGCAATATTCATGTTTTCTTTCTAGTTTTAAATATAGAATTCATCCCAGTATGCTCTATATTTAATTGAAATTAAATCATATTCATCCTATTCACCCCATATATAATCTAAAAGATCCGAAAGTTTGCTTATCCTTCCTTGTTACAATTGCTTTGTCATTTTTTGATTGATTACCCAAAGGTTCATGACTCCATGCCCAATGGACTTTCCCTGCATATTTCAACCAAACTTTTGAAAAACTCATCCCGAACTCTAATAGCTAACCTAAAATTTGAAGAGAAAATCTAAATCATATAGAGAGATCCCTCTCTGAAGCTGGAAGGGCTAGATCTAAGCTTTAAAAGTGGTTCTGTGGTTACCTTCATAGTTTTCTTCCTCAACCTAGGAAAATTATGGAGTGATAACATCCTGGTGACCATACTAGGGAATGACTTAAAAAACAAAATATTTCCCTGGTAAATACTTATTTCAGAGCTCCAAAGCTATTTCCTGTGCGTGATAGTGAGGTAGAATCTATTTAGGCTAATTTTTCAACCCAAAATTTGTACATATACCTATATGTAAACAATCTATTTAAATATCTGGCTCCTAGGAAAATCTACACCAGATGCCACCCAGATCCTAACCCACCTAAAATTGTGAATAATATTGACAAGCTGATTAGTAAGAAGAGTTTCATAGAGAGCCAAGCCAACAATAATCCTTTGCTAAGAGTTAATTCCCTTCCAGAAAGTTTTATAATTGTTGAGGATATTGAATTTGACTTACCCTTTGAGCATAGTCTTTTTAGAAATAGATCAGAAATCTTTGTCCCTGAGACAAGCTTTGATGAAAATATTTTGAAACCTTATATCTCAGCACATCGACCTGTCATTTCAGATTATTATAAATATGTTATAAAGCAGTTTGAAAAGCTTGAAGATTTGCTGACTAAATTGAATCAGGCCGCTCAGAAACCATTTACAGATCAATCAACTAATTTTTCTTCTTCTTCCTTACACTCAAATATAAATTTAAATACACACAACAAAACCTTATTTAAATATAAAAATATCAATATTTTTTTAACTTTAGTTTTCAATTCTTACCTAAAAATAATCATATTATTTCAAATAAAATATATACTATTCTTTATACCAAAAACAAATCTATTTTTAAATAATAAAAACATATATAAGTCATATACCATTCCATATATAAAATATCCCAGTTTATAACAGTAAATCTCATCCTCTCATCAATAATCACTATTAAGTTGTTTACATATTTTACTCTTCAGTGAGCCAATGAAGTGTAATTAAGATGGCCATCATTCCAATGTCAGCCAATGGAGTGTAACCATAAACTCATCCAATAGAGATCAACCACAAGAATAATGTCAAGCTGTATCATCCAACAATAAGTTTTTCTTTTCAATTAACAAGCTACCAGTTCTTTCGCTGTCGCATAAAATATAAATTGAGGAGTTAAAAGACACTAGGGCCATTATAGCTAAATATGCATCAAGCTTTAGTGCTTCACCTGACCATAATGCAAAAAGAAATGCTACAACGCAGTAGCAATGGATTCATCAGTGAAAATTGGCCAGGCTTTAATTAATTCACAAAAACGTTGAATAATATCAATTGTTCAAAATTTTTAAACAAGTAAAGAAACACAAGAGAAAAGACAAGAAATGCTCACCAAAAGACAAGAGATGTGCAAATGATTAAATTAGTTACTGAGGTGTGTTGAAATGCCTTAAAAAGTGCTTATAGACTTTAACTATATTTATTAAGGTCCCCAACTGGAATTTGCAGAGCAGAAGGTTTTGCCCCTAGGTTTGTTATTATCATGTTCTTGTTCTCTAAAAGTTTGCTCGAAGTAGATCAAGTGGGCAAGGGACTTTACATGGACTCCACTCAACTTCAGACACAGCTTCAGCCATTATGCAGAGTGATTGAAATTGAACACAACTAAGTAGTGACATTGGCTCACAGTAATACACCAAATATAAAATATTGAAGCTTTTACAGAAGCAAGCAGTAAGAAAAATTATGAAGCTCAGAGAAGTAGATTTAAAATCTAGACTGCTATTTGATACCAAATCATCATCAACTCCAAGCATTGCAAGTGATAGATGAGTTTGGATGTCACAACTCCCAGAGTTTGCTCCAGATACATCCTCAATCAATTCATCTAATTCCATGGACATTGTCAATTACCTCTTGGTCCAATAAGGTAGATCATCTCCTTCTCCTCGTAGTAATTTCAACAATTTTCCTTCAACCGATCATTTTGGGTGCCTGTTTGAGGGAGGAGAATAACGAAGATGAGCCTAAGAAGGAAAATGACGATCAAGAAAGGTAGAGACCATCATCCATTGTCTGCAGTTCTATAAAATAAAGAACATGACAAATATTTTAAGTGATAAGATAATGTGTGCTACTCAGGCACTGCATCAATGTATACTTTATTGTTCTCATCAATCTCCCCACTGATGAGCATCCAAGATAGCAGAGTGAGAACTTTACTTTTCAACCATCGTCACAAGGGGCGAGCACCATAAACCTGCAAGTACCACGTTACCACGTTATCCATTTAGAGGTTTTAAATGAGAATCCCCAACTAGTCTTGCATTTTACTCACAAATTTTGACCTAAATTACCCGTAAACCACAAAGGCTAATAATGATCCTGCCTGCTTCACTAGTATTAACAAGTAAACAATGCATTAATTTATATTAATCAGCAAACACACCAAAAACATCCCTTTACTATATACTTTGAACTAAGTTCGCCGAGTACGCAGAGACATGCAACACCCCATTTTTAAAGTTCAAGTGCCAGAGGAAAATGTTAAAATTTAAAGAACAAAACTGAAATTTATATCGATGGGATCCATACAGAAGGAAGAAGATCATGTGAAAATTAGAAAATCCGAAACTGAATGTGAAAATTGAGAAAATTGAAAATCTCAGAAAGCAACTCTGTAAACTCAAGAGTTCACGGCTCTTAAAGATCAACCGTTGGCCACCACAACCAACTGGCAGCAAAAACATCAGACTAAAATTACTCCCTAGATAGGTTCATGCAAAATATATGATAGACCATTGAAAATCTGAGAAAATGAAATTGTAAACTGAAAAGTCCTGCGCTTTTAATATTCACTGTTGGCCACCACAACCAAAACTCTGCAAAACATCAAACTCCTAGAATAACTTTCCACACAGGTTTATATGACAGGGCATGGAAAATAGAAATAAGACCTTGAATAAAATCATTGTACATGAAGAACACCAAGCAAACATTATGAATGAAAAATACCAGGCATCAGAATAGAACATATAAATCGCAATTCTAGATTGTTTCAAAGGGAGGTAAGTCCAATTTAGTGAGGGAACCCTAACTCAACATCTCTTACGATGTGGAGACATGTGTCCAAGGAGGTTTATTAGGGTAGGGGGCACATCCCCTGGCAAGTTAGACTGAATAAAACAAGAAACAAAGTGATTACTTACAAGATCATAGGCTTCGTGAACAACAAGATCCAGAGCGACATCTGTAAACCCTAAAGCAACACCTCTCTATGCAAGACGAATTGCTACATCTTTCATCTGTAGTCTAGCAACTTTCTTGAGCTCATCATGAGAAAGAGGATCAAATACAACTATCTCATCAAGTCTATTCAATAACTCTGGCCTGAAATGTCTTCTAACCTGCAACAATATTCAAAGGCATGTCAAAGCACCGCAGCCAACTTCGTGATAAAATTATATGAAAAAGATGCATACACAGAGTCCAGGAATGCGTGTGCATACTTCTTGCATGACATTCTCTCTTGCGGTTTTTATTGTTGTGTGGCCAGACAATGCAGCAAGCAAGTGCTCTGCTCTAAGGTTGGATGTCATGATAATGACTCTGTTTGAGAAACTAACAGTGCGACCTTGGCAGAAAATATGTAAGGAAACAAAACAACGGAAGCAAGGAACACAACTAACTGGCAGTATTTACAGAATAGACTATTTACATGACTAAAACTGGGAGGACTATAACACAAGGCAGAGTCTCCCTTGCTCTTTTCAACATTCCTATAGTCTTCTCACAACACTAAATTTTTAGAAACAGTGCAGTGCTTTCTTTCCCTTGCCACAATTCAATTTTGATGAAAAAAAAAACCATCTGCATGAAAAACTGCCTATTAAACAGTTACCCCTCCTTCCTTTTAGCTGCAATATGGGCAGATTCTCTCATGATTTTTTCGGTTACATGCTCAATAGAAATTTGGAAGCAAGTCATATGTTTCTTTTAACCAGTGTAGGTTGGCCACGTCCACTACAAGCCTAGATTTGCAATAATGACAACTTAAATATTTAACATAAGGATATCCTGATAATAATTTCCAACCACATGGCAAAGTGACAAAACATGTGTTTAACACAAGGCAATCCTTAGTCTCATGAAAAAGCATTGGAGAGGTTACCTCACTTTCAATCAAAAATAGATATAAATGATAGTACCAATCCACAGAAGTGATGTTTGAAAGCATTTCTTCAACGAGTACAGCTGCAGAGTCTGAAAGACTGGCCTGCGTAGTTTAGCACTCCCACACATATTCCATGTTCCCACCAGCTTTCATAGTGTATGTGTTTACAAGGCGCTTGCAATTCTTGCGTGGATCATTGACAGATCTATGTTACTTTTGACACTGAGCCCAAGTAAAAAAATTTAAAACGAGTTATACATAACACAAGAATAATACCTTTCACATTTTAGTTGATTCCATTTATCTCAATCAACTCATGCATAGCATACCTGTATAGAAAGTCACCAGTGGAAGCTATCCTTCTAGAAATCCATTCAGGAGCTATTTGTCCAAGGAGGTGCAACTGCTCCTCAACTTCACCTGCGAGTACAAAATATTAAGCATGAGATCAGATCACATAGCATGGCATTGAAATTGTTTCCTGCAAGACAATAGAAGAGAGATGTTCAAAGAGAGTTATTTACTTCTATCAGTAACATCCGTGTGATTTGATATTATTTTGTGAACAAGCTCCTGTCTTGTAAGAACTGAGCGTTTGCTTAAACGAAATATATCACGTATCATATTGAAGAGTCTAGACAAGCATCCAATCATCTGCTGATGCATATTAGCAGCAGATACACCCGACTTGCACTCCTCTATCGTCTTCAACTCTTTTTCATAGACCTACAAAGTTTCAAACAGTCTTTAGTACTCAAAGGGGAAAATTTTACTCAGAAGCTCAAAAAACTTTACAATTTCAAAGTGACCTGCAGTATGATCTCTGCTACAATATATTTTGACGTATAACATGCATTCAGTTTACAACACAGCATGCAACCAACCCAGAATCAGCCAGAGCAGATAAAGTCTTAGCAACTACAAAGAACATCACAAAGAAAAGTCATTGCAATTTGACATGATATGCCAATGCAATTTCCAAGGCACTAACGAACATGGGGTAAAGCTTGGTTTGAAAAGCAATTTAATGTCATTGACTTGAATCAACTAATTATGAACAAAGTAAAACCACGAAAGATAATGACAAGAACTTACCTCTTGCAACACTGGCATTGGAATGGAGTCAATGATTTCCTGATCTGATTGAGACATTCCATCGATATGTATCTTGCAAGCCTCCTGAATATTGCTACTTGTCTTTTCAGCTGGCTCTGAAACATTCGATTCTCTACCAATGTCCAGCTTGCAAGGTTCAGCATTGCTTTTCTTAGGAGATCGTAAGCACAATAGGCTTGTTTCAGAGCAATTCTTAGTTGTGTCAACTTGCAGTGTCTGGGATTCATCTACACCGAATCTGAATCGCTTTGAAGCATGCAAGGGTGGAGTATTAGGGAACCCTTTCACTGGAGTGTTCTCCAAGCTGAATGTTTTTCTATCATGCTGAGGATATGTAGAGTTTTGCATCACCTTCTCATTCTTCTTCGATATGGCAAATGGATTTGCAACCCTCCTCAAAGGTGATGACTTAAATGAATCCACAGAGTTACCCCATTCACCGGATTGGCAGGTGTAGAGAGTACAAGGGACTGTGGAGATTGAAAACCTTGAGTGAGGTCATCATCCAAATTGGCTTCCTCTGCCTTCCTTTTCAGAGGTGTTGAACGGGTTCCAGGCTGCTCACAAGCAAGAGGAGCGGAGGAATCTTTTTCTGATCTGTTAAAAGCTATTGCTCTTTTGACATTGGTATTGTTAGATCTCTTCACAGTGGGC
The DNA here is from genome assembly GCA_031772625.1 of Pinus tabuliformis. Lineage (NCBI taxonomy): Eukaryota > Viridiplantae > Streptophyta > Pinopsida > Pinales > Pinaceae > Pinus > Pinus tabuliformis. The sequence goes on along the minus strand of CM062810.1, from coordinate 631,785,291 downwards.
TGAGAAAGACGAGAGGCCTCTGGAGAAGCAAAGCCTGGCGTTCCGGGAGACAAAACAGGAGGGGATGTAATGGGTGCAGCAGAAACTCCCGCAAATCGCAGAGATTTCTTACTGATAGGGCTCTTTATATTAGTTTTCAGTATGGATTTAACAATTGGTGTTTTGACAGCAGAGGACACATCAGAAACTGTTTTCAAAGCAACAGAACGACGAGTAACCCTTGGTGTTACAGGGGAGAAATAACCCTTTGATATAGGCGTGTTTGGATTCTCGGACTCTGACGCTGTTTTGCAAGGTGTGCGGGACACATCAGAAGTTGTTTTCAAGGCAACAGAACGACGAGTAACCTTTCAAATCTGGGACTTGCTCCGGCACAGGGAATGGTGGGTTCGCAGATGGTTCAGCTGTGAAGTTCCTCTGAGAAAACCGCCTCTGGAAATTTTTGGGTAAAAGTGAGGACATCATAGAGGGTTGAGGGTCTTCTTGATGAGGGGCAGGCGGATCAGAAGAAACACCTCTTGCTGGGGAAGGACTTTTACATATCACTGGAGGAAATAGAGAGCAGCTTGGGGAGGTTAGCTGACATTTTCTATTGAAGGGCTCTGGCAGGATTGCCTCCGGAACATCATCTCCCTGAAATGCAATCGATGAAGCCCACCATGTACATACCCAGTTAAAACTCATAATATTGAAGGATTTTAAGGAATAATAATAATAATAATAATACAGGATAGCTGGAGCAGACTCACATTGGGATGAGCCTTGACGAATTCCATTAGACGGGTACGAAATGCTTTTCGCAAACCCAATGTATTGTTGGCTTTGGAGACCTTGCTCTTGCCACTTAGCACTGCATCATGCAAGACAGTGATTTTCAATTATGGTTTCATGCACAACGTCTCCTCATCATGTGTCATGATCTTCTCCAGCAAAAGCCCTTCGGGCAAAATGTGCTTCATTTGTGCCACATGGTTATACATAAATCTCCTGCAACCAGAATTAGGGTTTACTATTAATTCCCAAACGGTGATGAAAATATCTTTTACTATGCCTGTGAAAATTTACCTTAAAAGTTTGAGCATTCATTCTATTACTACAATCGGCCAATCTTTAGATCCTGGACAGAGAAGAAGTTCTATGTCTACTAATGTTATCAAGCTCTATGCATTGTAGGTCTGAGAGGAGAACGGAAACCAGTCTCTGGTTTATACATACTTGTGGGTCATCGATTCAACTTGGGGGCAGATATTGCAGAAGCTACTGTTTCCCTTACGAAGCCGAAGCAATTTGATGGCAGACTCCATGGAATCGAAAAGCTCTGCCAGCATTTCATATCTATAACACCCACACATAAATGCGTGAGTTTATCAAACACCCAGAAAATCAGATTGTAGAAATATAGTGACAGATATATGCTTACTTGTCTGGAAGACTGAAATCTGTAGTCTTCGGAGCTTTGGGCGGGGCAGAAATGGATTTTTGACGCAGATTTCTTTTGGGACGAGCTGTGGAATCGTTTGAGCTCTGTAATAGTTTTCTGGTTTGATTTGCGACCTCCTTGACAGACATAGCAACTCCCCTGTTTTTAACTCTTGAAGAAGAGTTTTCACTGCATTTTTTCTCGGGCGTGGGAGCACCCAACAACAACGATGGAGTTCTGCCCGTGGCCTTCTCTGATCTTCCATCGATTTGTTTTTTGAGAGATTTGCTGATACGGACCGGCTTCTTGCAAGGGAACCCTAAAACCGCTTGATCCTTTTTCTGGTTAAGAGATCTTTGGGAGGAAGAGGAAGATGTGGATCTGCCCCTGCCCGTGCCTGTGCATGTGCCTTTCCCTCTGCCTGTGCCTTCCCCTTGCTGTCTCCTGCCTCCTTTACCGTCCATCGTTATCGCTGTTTCTTTGTTTCGCCGAGAAATCCACAGCGTCCTCAGTCAGGGAATGCCATGGCCTAAACATCGCTTGGAAATCGAAACAGGAAACGGAAACCCGGAAGTTCTAGGCACTGAGAATAAACAGAAGCCCGCAGAATATGGATGCCAGGTGTCAACCTGAGATTGAAAAGGACGACGAAAGTCTGTTTCAATAGGAAGGCCTATCGGCCTAATAATGGATAAATTAATGTATAAACAATAAAAAAATCTACTATAAACTTATAAATTAAAAAAAAAAAATAGTGAAATAAATAATAGTAAAATATATTAAATCTCTATACCAAAACAACTCTATCTTTAAATAATAAAAACATATATATAGTCATATACCATTCCATATATAAAATATACCAATTTATAAATAAGGGATAAATAAATGTATAAAACAATAAAAAAATGGATTAGAAACTTATAAATTAAAAAAAACAGTGAAATATAAAATAGTAAAATATAAATTAAAAAAATATATTAGTGAAATATAAAATAGTAAAATATATTCAAATATAAATAAAAACATATAGCAATGCAAAAATCATTATTTAAATAGATTAACGTATATGCAAATTAGTATATAAAAGGGAAAGAAACTATCTCTTTCCCATATTTATAAACTAAAATTTAATAAGGCTTAGAATCTAGTGAAAGACTAAAATGCATTGCCGAGCAGGTGCGGGGAGTTTAAACGTTATTAATAAAACTCAAAGAAAATGGATGTTTAATTTTTTTTTAAAAGCTTCAGCTTAAAAAAAAAAAAAAAAAAAATGGCGAGAAATTATTTGAATTTATTGTTTTCTTATATTCTGATGTCTGAGAAGTTGTGATAAAACTAAAATATAATAAATAAAAAGATTCATTCAAAATGAGAATAATAACATTAATTATAATTAATGTTTATAGTTTACTTTAAACTTTACTCCTCCCCATATAATTTTCCAAGAATTTACCACTAAATTTTATGTTTGAACAAAATATAAGTCAAAGATGTGATGGGTATGGAACCTGTCTCAAAAACGTTTTTCAATGATTAAGAAGACTGTTACATATTCCAGAGGATCTTTGCTTATAGTTTATGGAGTTGTCTATAATGCGACTTTTTGGAGATTCCGGTGACGGAATTCGGTAGAAGAAATTGAGGTTAAATCTTGATTTGTTGCAGTTAAAATGGTTTTTTAACTGCATATTTGGATTCAGCACCATGGAAAACCCCTGGGACGCTTTGATTGTGCAGAAACTAGCTATCAAACTTGCGATTCCAATAAATTGCTGCCGGATTTTGACCGGAAAAACCCACCGGAAAGGCTTCCAAAAAGTCGCATTATAGACAATTGCATAGTTTATGCCTTCGGAGCATCACAAAATAGCCAATTGTTACGGGCATAGCATCCCGCGGAAAAAACGGATAAAGCATCAGTGATCTAATAGGGCAAGAGCTAACCAGCCATACATTGGGTATTAAATGCCCCTATGCAGGCTGGCCCATCTATGCATCTATGTATGTCAGCAACCCATACTTGACCTCATGTTATACATACACCATCTACGGATAGGGATTTTCCGGCGACTACACCGCACCGGCTGTAGTTAATGCAGTTTTAATTAATGCAAAAGGATGGTTGGCAGAACATATTTCAAACTTGGTTGCGCGGGATATTTAAAAAGTTGAAATGAAGTAGGGAGGGAGAGCGCCTAGGATTTCAAATTGAAGAAATTGGGCGCAAAATTTTTGCATCATAAGGGCTTGATTTAAAGATTGTCTGTCCCAGCGGACCTTGACCCTGCTAATGGCCATTTCGAAGACCGCAGCAGCTGATCTAAAATGGATGGAAATCGCCCCTCCGCGCAGGGTAAGCCTCGGAAGACGACGGCCCTTTGAGAAAACGTTGCTCCCAATTGCATAAGAGCGGATTCTCAGCGATGGCGAGCTCACCGATGGCCTTTTACTCTCTGCCTTTCCTGCGGTCTGTGGATTCAAAGTGGAGGGCGACGATGGAATATTTGCGTCGGGGGAGTCTTTAACTTTTTAACGGTATGACTGCCGATATGAATATTGCGTTTCGGAGATCTGAGTTGTTTACAGTACTTGAAATCACAGTATTGCTTTACAGATATCAGAGTCGTTTGCAGGGACCGAACTGTGATTTGGCCACGGATTTGTATAATATCATGTGAATTACCCAGGAAAATGGAAGTATTTTTTCAGCTTTCATATGCTCTGCCAAGGAAAATCTCTGTACATAATTTTGTTATCAGAATTTGGTTTCAATACTTCATTTTATTTTGTATCTAATTTTGGTTTATGTACTTAATTTCATTAAAAGTTTGATAGGGATAAAGGTGAACGGTATAAATTTGAATGGCACGCTTACTTTACCAGTCAATTTTCCTTCATTTCATTGATATTCCGATGTTGGAGTGTATAAATTTGACCCGCACTCTTCAGGTAAATTTTTCCCTTGTAAAATCATTATTTGAAAGACTATTTAAGCTTACTTTTATCTAGATGCAAACTTTTTATTTGCAACATAAATTTTTAAACTGCTATCGCTTAAATATTTATATTATATTTTTCCATTTTTTTAAATAAATAAAAAATAGTTTTTTTAATTTTATACTATGTTTTTTTATTTTTATTTATTATAAAAATTAGTTTTTATAAGAGTGTATTGTAATTTTTGTTGGGCTGACCAAATGTATAGATGTAATGACATGTAATTATAAATTAAAAAATAAAATTAATAATTAAACCAGCCTAGATTTATCTTATGTTTGTGTAGACGTAATGTTAAATTAAAAAATAAAATTAATAATTAAACCAGTTTAGATTTAAACTTCAAGTTTGACTCTAAATCACTTGAGCTAACCCTTGAAACTGAAATTTGTTTTTAAATATATACATGTATTTAAAAAAAATCAAACATTCCAATTCTACTAATTACACAACCTAAACCTAGGCTTTTAAAAAGTCTCCACGACATTTCAAACAAAATTGATCAAAATTGATTTACTTATAACATATTTAATTTTTTTATTTTTATTAGGTATAAGTTATTTTTATTTTTATTGGGTATAAGTTATTTTGTAAGTATTATATTTTACATTTTTAAGTTTAAGTAAATGATTTTTTTAACTCATTTATCATTTTGATTAGAGTTTTTAAATTTTTATTTTCAACTATTGTAATTTTTGTAATTTTATATGATTTAAATGAGAAACATTTGGAGATAAGAGTGACTATTATTAATCAAGATAATCTCACACCCAGTATAAGTTATTAAATTAAAGGTAAGGAAGGTCTTATCACTCATAGTTCCAGTGATATTAGTGATTCTACACGAAATCTCAAACATTTCACTATTAATGATTATGAAAGAAAAGACAAAGGGATGGAGCTTGGAAATTTACCAATTCATCTCTAACAAATTGATTTCTCCACAAGTAGGGAGTTTAAGTATTCCAAACTCATGGACTTTAATTTGCATATAAAGGAACTTGTTTCTTGTGGCATAAACCCACAAGATGGTACCGACATGATACATTCTTACAAAGGCTTAATGGGTTGGAATCCAATTATGAACCTTGATCAATGCCATTTGGAGCGTTAATCTAGCAAAAAAATATTGATGCATATGAACTAAGGAAGGATAACTATGGTAGGGAAGATAATAAAAATATAAAGGATCAACACTAGACTATGGAAGCAAGAGACGCCATATCTACTCCTATTGAGGTGTCACCATATTTTGAGTACTAACTCCCTATTCTTATTGTACATGGTGCACATTACACGTCTAGTTTTTGTGAATTGCTTGGGTGATGGCCTTTGCTGACATATGTCTAGAATAACTAGTAGCAATCTCAATATTTCACCATGAGATAACTAGTAGCAATCTCAATATCTCACTATGAGGTGAGCTCATTTTCTTTCCCTTGTTTCAATAATATCCTTTATTCACTTATTTAGTTTTTAATTTTATCATAATTTTGATTTTTTTTCTATATTAAATAATTGTGAGCATATTTACATAGTAAATTTCATATAGTATTATTAAACTAGTTAGTAATTAGTTCATTTTATAAGTTAATAAAATGGTCATAATAAAGGTAAAAGTTGACCATAAAGTCATAGTATATATCACAATTAACTATGAAATCCGTGTTGCAAAAATGGATGAAAACATATTTATTGATTAAAAATTCTTATGAAAATAAAAATATTCTATTAAAAATACATCATAATTTTTTTTAATATAATAGTGAATGGATGGAAAAATAAAGCCTAGATGATCGTTGTGCCAATTGGAAGGGGAATAGAAAAAGAGATTTTATAGAATAGATGTGAGGATATCAACATTTATATACAATTAGGATTTAATTTTATTTATTTTTATTTTTTTCTTTCTTCCTTTTTTTCTCTAGCTTGCAATAGGATTCAAACAAATGTGCAACAATATCAATTCTCTACTTCTCTTTGACATGAAGATCATAATTATTGTCAAAAATAGGGGCCATTGATATGGTCCAAATAAAAAAAATTAAAAGTATACACCACATGTATCAATGTGAGCATGGAGTACAACTCTACAATAGGTAAAAGAGAGGAGCTACATAATAATTCTTTAAGGAATAGATGGACCTCTTCAAAATACCCAAATACATTCCTAGATCCCAAATCACATGCCCTCAATAATGACTACATTATCCCCATTTATACCTATTCACACATTACACATGTGGCCCCTTCGTTATTATGCCATTCCTATTACATATACATTTACACATTAAATGTACATTTAACTCCATACATGCCCCCATTGGGGTCATACCAACCATTAAAATACAAGATGTAAGATTTTTGATTTCTTGGTCCAAACTAAAAAATGGATATGTGTTCTCTTTATTAGAGTGGTTGATAGCATCACAATTTACCCTTGTTCTAATATGTTGGAAAATTTCCCCTCTATCCTAAAGGATATTCAAACCTATGATATATTCTTCATTCCAACTAATCATGGTGAACAAACTAGAAATGAATACATCTTCACATATATGTTACATATCAAATAGTTCAAAATTTATACCACAATCTTCATCAAATATGGGATTTGAGGTGATGGTCTTTTTTTTTATACCAAGGATCTTTCCTTGAATTTGTCATGGTGATAGACATAATTGAAGGAAAAGTTGTTCATTCCAGGAAAACCCCCATATTTAATCATGCTTCTCTATTCTTCCCAGGCATCAAACAACTTCCCTTTGCATACATGTACCTTTCCCCCTTGTCATTATCATTGTAATGTAACGTGAAGGCTTTTGTATTTCTTTCATATTTCAACTCATGGATGTCCATAAATATTCCATGGTGATTTTCTATCTAGATAGTGATTGGGGCAAGTTCTCTTTCAATTTTGGGACTGCTACTTTATTCATTTCTTTATCCTCTTCACACAAGGGGTTGGAAATAGTAGTAGCAACATCATCTTCTTCAAAGGTAAAGTTGGGAACTTCTCCTTTTAAATCTGCATTGGAAACCACTCCTTCAAGATTCATTTCACCATCTTCAAGAGTTGGTCCTAGACACTCTTCAAATAACCTTTGTTTATAAAAAAAGATAAATCTCAAACTCTTGAATAATGAGCATACATTATTAACCTACATAATCTCAATGTGTGTAGAATGCTTGAAGAAAATCTGTAAAAGATGAAAACATTTCCTTGCCAATGTTGTTGAACCTATCCCCTACATGAGATTCTTTGGAAAACATGAAAACATCCAAAAAAACAGAATGTTGTCAAATTGTCATGTTCATCAAAATTACATGTGAATACCCCTATTAGGAGGGGTAGCATCTGCCTCCAACTCGAGGACATTTCCTCTTTTAGGAGTGCATGAGGACCTTAGAAGCTCATCATTGTACACATCAACTCCACAAGACAAAATCAAATGTTTAAAGAGCTTGATCCTACTAAACTATTGTTCAGATGAACTTATTTTGTTCCCTCCCTATTGAAGAATTTCTAAGTGCTACTATTAGGTGAAATTTGTTAACCAGCGTGGCCACCTCAATATCTCATAGTAAAACATCTTCTTCTTATATCTTTGCTTATCATGAAAAATAGGGAAATTACATTATATGGATGATTGTAGGCTAGTATCTCCACTACTGCGAGGATGAATATTAAAATAAACCTAGGTATATGCTTCTAAATGACATCTTCAAAAGGGTTCCAAGACTAACCACTACATGCTTTTTGGATGTATTATTAAAGAGGGTTGCTACATGAGGATATCAAATGTTGTTTTAATATTTTTGCAATGAGAGGATATAGCTTATGATCTTAGATAGGTTGTAAATAAAAACCCAACTTTTGGTCTTTATCCTTGTAGAGTTTATTACCTCCTTCACCTTCTCCGTTTTAACATATAGGGGACACTTCTCAAATTCTTTAAAAAAAAGGATTGGCGTTCTCCCTTTGGAAAACTTGTAGGCATCCACCATCATAATGAAACCATAAACATGTTTTGTGGTATTCCCAGCTATGCCAATGAGATATGCCAAGTTAAGTATGGTTGAGGATTCACCCATAATTGAGATGAATCGACATAATCATCAGGTCGGGCATGTATCATGGGATATGCATGAGATATATAAATTGGACCATATGCATGAGAGTGCCCCGGATCATTTTTTTAATGCTTTGGAACCCATCAGATATTCGACGTTAAGCTAAAACGTCGAATATCTAATGCCATTTTGATGGAACAAACCGTCAGATATCCGACTTTGTATCGACAGATGAATGAGTGGGTTCCATAACACTCTTGTTGCATTAAACTATTACAACGTCGCTTATGCAACACAACATCACCGAACATCCAACTCCATTTTGATGGAAAAAACTATCGGATCCTATCAAACTAGATTAATAAGACATTGATTAGTCGACGATACGAAGGTGTTGGTGATGAATATCTGAATTCAAAGCATCGGAGAATGAAACTCATTTTTGGCATCTTGGGCAGTGGATATCCAACGTTGAACCCGTTGGATAGTGGATATCTGATGTTGAACCCGTCGCATATCTAACGCATGTTGGCATTGCAAAACAGACCACAAAGCATCAGATGGTTAAAGGCATTTTTGGCCATTTTGTGAGTCAGATATTCGATGTCACTCCTGTCGAATATCCGACGCTTGATAAAGGGATTTTGGCCATTTTGTGGGTCAGATATTCGATGTCACTCCTGTCGAATATCCGACGCTTGATAAAGGGTTGACTATTTGACACAATAATAGCCGTGAAAATTACGACTCTAACGTGTCGGATAACCGATGACAATGCATCGAATATTCGATGAATGTACATCATATTTTCACCCCATTTGTCCTAGTGTCCCCTGGGTGTTGTTCTTCCTTCGATTCACCCTTAGCCCTCAAGCATAGTGGCCCCTTCTCAGGTTATTCCTAGTTTGTTTATAGTTGAAAATTAGAGGATATTCCTTTTTGTTGAAATTTCCCATCCAGATCTAGAATAGCTTCACGAGTTAATGGCAAAAAATGACATGATTTGTTGTTTCAATGGGTTGTGGCCTCACACAACGAATGTTTATAAATGGATCCACTCTAATTGGACCAAATCCTACTAGGTTCTCTTCCGTTCGAAGGGCTTCTTCATAGTTGTGTTTGCCCACCAGGAAGATTATCAGAGTGCTTTGTCCAAGGGACCATGGCTTTGGTTAAAAGCAGGATTGTTAATGACCCCTTGGTTCCCAGACTTTGACCCCTCTTCAGCAGTGATCACAAAGCTTCCCATTTGGGTCTGGTTTCCAAACTTGTCAGCTCATCTATGGCATGATTTTGTGTTTACGGGCATCGGGAACACCCTGGGTCATTTCCTAGCCATAGATACTACGTGAGGACAAAGTGGAGTTTATACTTACAGTAGGATGTATGTAGAACTTGACATCAACAAAGACTTTCCTGAAAAAATCAACCTGAAAGTAGGCGATTTCCACTAGATCCAACTCCTAGACTATGAGAACATGACTTTTCGTTGTCGCCTCTGCCATCAAACAAGACAAATATAAAATTACTGCGCTCAAGAGCTAGTAAAATGATGACATGCTCTCCTCGGACAAGGACCAGACTTCATATCTTCAAATTACTTGCAAGGAGAGTAAGGATAATAAAATTTTAGTAGTTTGAAAAAGAAACAAATAGTAAGATTGTTTTGTTGGAAGCGGTAAAGCGAGCACATGAATCAATTTCCTCAGACTTTGATAAAAACACAATAGCAGATTGTCAAAAAATTCTTCAGCAAACCTTGGTTACTCCTTCGCTAAATCAATGAGTGACGGTAACCAAAAAAAGGAGAAAAAAATAGATTCGAAAACCTAACCCAAACTAGATGATACTTTTATTTGATGTTACTCTATTTACCTATATATCTTAGAGTTTAGTTTTGGTCTCTCTATAAAAACCTCGCCTTCAAACAAACATTGTAAACTCCAAACAAACATTGTAAACTCCATATAAATTATTGTAAACTCCATATAAATTTATAAATTATTTCTGATTAATAAAAATTCTTTGAACAAATTTACCCCAAAAAAAAATACAAAACAAAAAAAACTAACTTTATAATCCCCATGTCACTTCAAATGAACCATCCACATTTATTTCAAACTCCATCTCTTCCCAACCCTCATGCAAAGGTTTATTTTTCTTTGTTTAATACTATATTCACTTTGTATTCAAAATATGTTTGTCTTTGTCGTCATTTATGTTTTTTGGTATATAAATAAATAGTTGTTTGGGAGGATATAGCATCCACATAAACGGCCATACCTCAAACAAAGTAACATGTTTTTAAATTTTTTTTATAGTTATATTATTTAGTATTTAGTTTATTTTAAATAAATTAATAGGTTTTTGATAAAAGTTTTGTGAGATTTTAAATTAATTTATTTAAATAATAACAATAAAATTTAGTTAATTATGTTTTATAAATTTTTTTATATTAATTTATAAAATAGAGGGTTAAGTTAAAAAAATAAAAATATAACATCTCAAATAAAAAATAAAAAATTTATTAAATTTTATATATAAATTTAAATTTAAATAATAATGATGGATATTTAAAACTATAATATTTGAAAACATATAATTAATAAATCTATAAAAATTTAATAAATTTAATTAATAAACATATAATTAAAAATAAGAATATTTCTATATAAAGATATGAAATACATATAGAATATAAATAATAACTTATATTTATAACTATTATATTTCATATTTAGAAATAAATATATAAAAATTTAATATTTAATATTTAGTTATATATAAAATTAATATTATGTACATCACCCACATGCATGAAACTATTAAAAGTAAAAGACACATTCATTTCGATAGAAAAAATGTCGACTTTTTCTTAAGGGATTTAGGCTCCCTGACTTATAATAACAATATTGATCAAATTTATTACCAGTTTACTACTACCCTTTCCACTACCATTAGAAAGCTCTCTAATGATACTTCGTATAAGCATAAAAATTGAACTTCCAATCCTTAGTATGACAAAAACTGTAAAATTGTCAGGAAAGTGAGCAAAGACGCTCCTAATGAAATCATTAAGCTTCGGAATATAAGTATATACAAAGCTCTCATCAAGAGGAAGAAGAGGTCATATATTAATAAGAGACAAAAACATCTTCTCCACCTTTCTAAAGTTGTGCCCAGAAAGTTTGGCGAAATGTGCTTGTTCGTAAAACTAAAGATAATCATTCTACCCCCCTAGAAAATTGGGACAACTATCTTAAGAAGTTGTATGACTCTCTAGACACCATGGGCACCATCTTAAACACTCCTATTAAGGATGATATATTTTCCTTGGAAGACATTGAGTATGGGATTAATAAGCTTGCTAATGGGAAAGCTAAAGATATTGAAGGATACCAAGTTGAGATCTTTAAAATGGGAAGATCTATCCTCATTCCTCATCTCCACAAGCTTCTCAATTTGGCTACACAACATGGCTTCCCTAAGCTTTGGACACAAAGCCTTATTGTGCCTATCTTTAAAAATGGGGACAAAAGCGTTCCCTCTAACTACATGACCATTATGATTAGCCACATCCTAGCCAAGCTATATGGGCTCATTTTTGAAAAGACACTTAGCCTTTGGCTTGAAAACCATGGTAAAAAAGCTAAAGGGAAAACCACTTTTAGGAGGCATCACTCGACTATTGACCATCTTGTCACTCTAAGGATCATTGCAGAGGAATGTCACAATAGTAAAGTCAATCCCTTCCCTTTTGTTGTTTTATGGACTTTAGAAAAGCTTTCGACATTGTTCCTCGAGATAAGCTCTGAGAGAGACTTGAAGAGATCATGGTTCCTCCTGAACTGAGGATTGTTGTGATCTGCCTCTATGAGACTGTCATTGCCAAGCTTAAGACCAACAAAGGGTGGTCTAAAGATATTAAATGAAATATCGGGGTTAAGCAAGGGTGTCCCCTATCCCCTACCTTTTTTGGCATTTACATCGATAAGCTTGAGGAGTGTCTGGAAACAGTTGCAAGGGCACCGAGTTTGGTGGTATAATCATTACTCTTCTCCTTTATGCTGATGATATCATTCTTCTTGCAAAAAGCCATGATGACCTAGACAAGCAACTTAAGACTCTTCATGTCTATTGCTCCAAGATGGGTATGATAGTTAATACCAACAAGACTAAAGTCATGATCATTAAATAAAAAAAGACCACCCATGGTAGTTTCGTCTATGATAACCATTGTTTAGAGCAGATTTCTTCTTACAAATATTTGGGTATTGACTTCCCCATCAGTTCAACTGGAATTATAGCATCGAGAAAAGGATTATTGGAGCCTGGAAATCTTATTATGAGCTTGAAAACAATTGTAATTCGGTCGATCTTTTCATTTGGAGTAAAAAAAGGTTCCTCTTTGACCCTCTCATCACCCTTGTTGTCTTATATGGATGTGAAGTTTGGGGTTGCAGTATATCCAGAGAGCCATGGAAAAAGATTGAGGTGATTCAAAAGCAATTCATAACCTACAACCTAAAGATCAAGGGAAATACTCCCTATCCTATCCTCTTGATCGAAGCTAGTCTATCCCCGATTGAAAGTATGACTATGTTTAGATATCTGATGTATAAGAAGAAGCTTTACAACATGGAATCCAAGAGGCTCCCAAAAATTGCTTCTAACTTTAATCAAAACCCCCACCTTCGCCTCAAGCGTAGGTGGCATAAGAATGCCCAGTCTTGGCTCAACTATTGGGGGATTAAGGAGGAGATCATCATGGGAAGCAAGGATAACGTCAAAGATAGTACGACCTCCAATTTTAAGGACAAGTTGTGCGATGATAAGGAGCTAGAGGGTAAAAGGAAGCTAAAATACTGTAAGGTGATCAACCCCACCCTTGATAACCAAAATTATCTCTCTGTGTTGACCAACACTGAGAAAAAAATGAACATCGCTAGGATAAGAACTAATTCTTATGAGCTTCGAAGTGAATTCAGGTGGTGGTGTACTCCCAAGACTCCCTGGGATGATAGAATCTGTCAGTTTTGTGATACTAAGAAGGTGGAAGATGAAAAACACTTCCTTTTAGACAGCCTTGCTCTTACTCACATCCGCTCTCAATTCACTAACATTTGCCACATTTCCAATCTTCTTGACTTATTAAGCCAACCCAACTATAGTGATCTCGGAACGCTTCTTGATTCTTTTTCTTCTTTTTGATCAATCACAATTAGATTCTTTTTCTCTTCTTGAGGTCCAATGGACCGCATTGGTCTTAGTGGGATGTTAATCATCATCATTAAAAAATTAAATGTGAAAAATTATAAAACATGTATATATGTAATTATATGTAGAACATTTTTCAAAGTTTTAATAAAAATAAAAATAAGAATAAATTTTATATAAATATAAGTAATATTATTAAGAATTAGTATAAATCCATTTCAACTTTGGATCTACTCAGTATTAAAAAGGTGAGATGTAAACTTTTTTCAAATTTCCCATTTCAAAAAGGATTTATATCTTAAGAAATTTAATCCCTCTCAACACTTGATAAATTTAAAATAAAAATAAATCTACACTCATAAATATAAATTTAAATACATACACAACAAAACCTATTTAAATATAAAAAAATATCAATATTTTAACTTTAATTTTCAATTCATATCTAAAAATAATCATATTATTTCGGATAAAATATATAATATTCTTTATACCAAAAACAAATCTATCTTTAAATAATAAAAACATATATATAAGTCATATACCATTCCATATATAAAATATACCAATTTATAAATAATGGATAAATTAATGTATAAACTAAAAAATATCTGCCATAAACTTATCAATAAATAAATAAATAAAACATAGTGAAATAAATAATAGTAAAATATATTCAAATTTAAATTAAAAAAAATACTAGTGAAATATAAAATATAATGCTCACAGGGGTGAAGAAGTGGGATTGAAACTAGTGAAATGTGGAGAACGAATCACCCGATGCAATGAGTGCTAAGTGAACTATTCAAAAATCATGAGAAATTAGTCACTTTACGACTACCTCTCATGGAAATGGTCATACTTTGAATGACTTACTTAACGCAGTTGAATCCCAAAAATGATATCTAATATAATGCACTGCGAAAATCCCCCACACTTAAATTCAAAAAAAAAAAAAAAAAAAAAATAGTAAAATATATTCAAACCAAAACAACTCTATCTTTTAAATAATAAAAACATATTATATATATATAGTCATATACCATTCCATATATAAAATATACCAATTTATAAATAAGGGATAAATTAATGTATAAAACAATAAAAAATTTGTTATAAACTTATAAATTGAAAAAAAAAACAGTGAAATATAAAATAGTAAAATATATTCAAATATAAATAAAAACATATAGCAATCAAAAATCATTATTTAAATAGATTAACGTATATGCAAATTAGTATATAAAAAGGAAAGAAACTATCTCTTTCCCATATTTAGAAACTAAATTTAATAAGGCTTAGAATCTAGTGAAAAACTAAAATGCATTGCTGGGCAGGTGCTGGGAGTTTAAACATTATTAATAAAACTCAAAGAAAATCCACTGGATCTGAAAACAAGGTTATCGATTTTTTTTAAGGATCTTTAATTTCAGCTTAAAAAAAATAAAAACAAAAATGGCGAGAAATTATTTGAATTTATTGTTTTCTTATATTCTGATGTCTGAGAAGTTGTGATGAAACCAGTTCAATAATATTAAATGACGAATAATAAAACACTACTATAATAAATAAAAAGATTCATTCAAAATGAGAATAATAACATTAACTATAATTAATGTTTATAGTTTAAAATCGTAATAAATTAAACAGCAAATTATTCAAAATTCAGAAAGGGATGAAAGCAGTCTACCATTTGCATAAAAAACAATTAAATTCTTTTAAACTTTACTCCTCCCAATATAATTTTCCAAGATTTTACCAATAAATTTTATGTTTGAACAAAATATAAGTTAAAGATGTGATGGCTATGGAACCCGTCTCAAAAATTATTTTTTCAAGGGAAAAAACGTTTTTCATTGATTAAAAAGACTGTTACATATTCCAGAGGATCTTTGCTTATAGTTTATGCCTTCAGAGACACAGCAAGAGAAACCAGAGCCATACCTATAACATTATCGAAGGGCGAAGGGCTTGAATCATATCAAGATATTCAAAGAATATGGTATGGGAAGAGGCACATATCATTACATCACAGTATTTGGATCTGTAAGGGAATCAACCCAGTGACATTAGGTATGAAGAGCTAAATAAAAACTCCACACAAAGATACTCATGGCTTTTAATCTCACATAGTTTACCCAACATAATTTTAATTTTCTGATGCTTCCAGTGGGGGCTTATGTATTTGAAGGAAAAAATATAAGTGTAAAACTGGGTATGGAACCCACTTCAAAACCCACTTCAAAATATATAAAATATAGCCTCGAAGGCGTTAATCATAATACTCAAATTCCAAGTTTAAATCATGGTTGATACAGAATTTTGCGTTTCTCATCTCCAGCCCCATTTTCATGGTTGATACAGAATTTGGGTTTCTCATCTCCAGCCCCATTTTCATGGTTGATATAGAATTTGGGTTTCTCATCTCCAGCCCCATTTTCGCGGATGACATAGTGAAAAAGTTTCCAGCGGGTGGGTTATTTCAAGGTAGGTTTTTATTAAAATAATAAAATAAAAGCAAAGCAAAGCAAAACAGTAATAAAAAAACAAATGAGACCAACGGAAAAAAATGTTTAAGGAGCAGATTAGACAACGGAAACACAATGAAAATTTTAGTTAACCATTCAGATAATGTGATTGACTAGATAGAGGGATTAAGGGAGACAGACATGTTTAAATTAAAGACAGAAACCGAAAACAGGTTGGATAATCCAATGTGATAGTTGGAGCAATGGCTAAAGCACTATTGACTGAGAAAGCAGGAAAAGCCAGAGCCATACCTGTAACTCAAATTCATTCAGGGAGGGTTTTGTAGGGTTTGAATCTTATCAAAGGTTGCCCTTCCTCCAATGAGCTCTTCCAACCAAAAGGAAGTATAGAGTCGAACAGGAAATATGTTCAATAAAACAGAGATTTGAGATAAACAGGAAGGCATTAAGGTTCCCGAATATATATACAAAAATGCTAGTTTGAAAGCGCTAAAACTCGTTCAAGGAGGGTTTCAAAAGGGCTCAAATCAACAAATTGTAGAGGGTTCATCTTCCAACTAAGAGTGAATCACTATCAAACAGAACAGAGGCCATCCTAAACTATTTTCAACAGAAAGGCTAGGCATGAAATTTGGAATCAGCTGGAAGTGTTTAAGATTGTTGAATGATTTTTAGGTAGGGTTTCTGAGAGTAGTACAGGTCAGATAAGATAAGATAATTATATTTATGTAACTAATGACCATAAAGTGAGACAAAGAGACTGTTGAGTACAATAATGTCTATACAAAACCGGGAAAATCAAACAATCTCTTATAAAAGATACAATGCATGAAGTAAACCAACATCTAGTCCTAACGGAGAAGATGCAGAAGCTAATAAGTCTGAGAATCAAACCCATCCCTCCATGGAAAAATAATAATAAAATGTGACATAAAGAGATTAATGATCACTCACATGAGAATAATTCCCATGATTGACTTGCCTCCAATTCAGTTGAGCATCCTCCTCTTATCACACAGAGATGAGTACTCAAATCGACCCAAACTCAAAATCTCAAAATATTAGGAAGCACAGTCACCCCAGCACAAAGATTACCAGAAAAATCTTAAATAGATGGAAAAATATTGAAGGAGAGTTTTCTTTTTAAGCCTATTGAAACAGAGTTATATACATATATAAATTCCTATTTTGCAAAAATATTGAAAGAGAGTTTTCTTTTTATATACATATATAAATTCCTATTTTGGAAAAATATTGAAAGAGAGTTTTCTTTTTAAGCCTATTGAAACAGAGTTACATATAAATTCCTATTTTGCTTTCCTCTTTTTGAATCATCCATTCGTTACATATGAGACAGAGACAGAATTCCGACCATTCACTGCTTCCCTGCTTCTAAAAGACAAGCACAATTAGTGATCATTAGAGTGGGTAGACGACATATTAAGCTGCCCTTGCCCTTTGCCCTTGGGTAGACGACATATGTAATGAGATTTGTCTTTCATAGTCAAAGTATTATTTATACAATGTAAGTTGTCTCATGTTGGAGGTTTGCTGAAAAACATATATATAAAATATTTAGCTATAAATGGATGTTAGTATTGATTTATACAATGTAAGTTGTCTCATGTTGGAGGTTTGCTGAAAAACATATATATAAAATATTTAGCTATAAATGGATGTTAGTATTGATAGAGAAGGGAATTATAAAGAAAGATGAAGTAAATTTAAAAATATTTTATAATTTATAATTTTTATATTAAATGTAATATATTTTATTTTATTTTATTCTATTTTTTTTAGAAATGTGTTTTTTTTTCAAGTGAGAGTATAATGATGATTAGATATTTTATGCACAATAACAAGATAAACATTCAGAAACTTTTTAAGTTCATTTCAAACTCTAGTAAAAACTATTTGCAACTCAAGCAAAAGTGGCATAAAAATGTATAAAAAGTGTAAGACTTTATACTAAGAAAGTTGAAAATGAAAAACACTTTTTTAAATTGTCTTGTATATTAAATCACAATTTCAAAATATCTATTACTAATACCAACATCCATAACTTTTTAACTCATCAAAACTAAGATGAATTAAGAATACTTTTTCTAAGGCTTTTTAAATACAAAAATAAAATTTTAAAACAAACCAATATAGATCCATCTTAACCACTGGTTTAGAAGGATCAAATCTCTTGAAATGCAGACCTGAAAAGATTTGATCAGTCTCTACCCTTAATAATTCTTAATAATTCTATGGTTAAGATGACTCTATATTTCCTTACATTTTTAAAATGCTATAAACCAAATTTGATTTTAATAAACATTTATCACTGCCATCATCATTGATAATAATTTATTATTATATAATAAATATAGAAAATATTTAAATATTAAATAAAAAATAGTTAATTAATAAATAAATAAAATAGGTAATTGTAATATGATAATTAAAATAAAAAAATATTTTGAATAATGGAAGGTTAATTGTTTTGAAATAGATCATCATATTTTGCATTCTGAAAAACCATAGATAAACCATTTCCATTTCAGGTTTTAAATAAGGAATGCAAAATTGACGGAAAAGATGTATGCTTCCTAAAAGTTTTAGAAGTTAGAAGTATGATCAACTTAATAGTATTTAAAACAAGATAGGCCATAGATAAACCATTTTTCGTTTCAGATTCTAAATCCAGAATGCAATATTTACAGAAAACGTATATGATTTCTAAATCGTTTAGAACATGGTCTGGTATGATCAATTTGATACTATTAAAAACTAATTCGCATCATTAGATTCATATTTACATATATTGCAACAATAGAACATTACTCCAAAAAATAGGGCTTTCACAGCGTAGAGAGATTGCATACATTTTCTGTATTTACAGACATCATATGAGAATCCATTTGACAAGCACCTGACCTAATTTTGGCCTCATAAAGGGTCTTTACAGCATAGAGAGACTGCATACATTTTGTGTATTTACAGACATCATATGAGAATCCATCAGACAAGCATCTGACCTAGTTTTTGGCCTCATACAATCAGAGAATTGTATTGACATTCGGAAAGTAACCAAGAGGGTATGTATCATATTTCCGCCAAACCAGAGCATTTCTGCCGGGATCAAAGGTCTCCGAATTCAGCACTGATATTGCAATTTGCTACCTTAGATGATGAGGCCTAATCCCAAGTTGTTTTCTTCTCTGCAAATACATAGATATTATGTGCAAACATATACATACTGTGTTATTATGTTTTCTTGAAAAAGAAAACAGGGTATTGACTTACTAAAGTCAAGTCACCGCCTCAGAGGAGACTGAGCCGGCACACGCTCTGGAAGCGCTTTGACCCCATAGATTTCGGCAATAATCCAATTCATAACCTTATACCCTCCACAGAATTGGGCAACATCGAATAAGAATCATTAATGATCTAGCTTTTCCCAGAGTCACTGGAACTCTTTTTCGAAGGCTTCAAAGATACGAATATGGAAGCCAGTATCTTCTTCTTTATTGCCCCTCGCTTCGGCGGAAAATTCGCCATCCCAGGATTCCTTCCCTGAAGTTTCCCATCCTTGCATAACAGGAAGCATTCTTCGCTCGCCGTAGTACCAATAGTTGCTTCCTTATTCTCCAAAGCCGCTACTTTTTTGCTCTCCATGTCGACAGCCACTAAATGAAGAAATAGTAATGGCGGCTGATAGAAGGAAATGAAAGTACCCAGAAGGGGCGGACTGATCATATTGGCGGCTGAGACCCATATTTAAACAGGTAGTTAAGAAAGATTCTTCAAAAGAAACTTGCGCTCCAAGCAACGGCTGAGATCCATATTTAAACAGGTAGTTAAGAAAGATTCGTCAAAAGAAACTTGCGCTCTAGGCAACAACGCCCAGACCCGGATTTCTTGAGGCCCAAGGCATGAAACGACACACACTTTTTTTTCGTCTGCTGACGAGTCATAGAAAGTCATTGCGAGTTTTACGAAATCTAATCAACAGAGTTTCTTCCCTTTTGGCTTTTTGCTGGAATACCGTGAGATTATGATTGCTGCTTATTAAATTATAATCACAATTATACTGTTTTAGCGTTTAAACTAAGCTAACATGTTTCAGCATCTAAACTAAACTAACAATGATTCATTTGAACTCTAGATTTATCATATATCCAAACATACCAGATTTTTCAAAGTGTAAAGCTTTTCGAGTTTCTTTTCCCTTTAAAAACCACTGGTCAATTTCAATATCGTTACAAAAGAATTACATATTAAATCAGTTCTCTCATATTTCATATTAAATCATTTCTCTTATAATAGCAACATATCATTAAATTGTTTTAATTATCCACGTTTATCCATCTTAATTTTAAAGATATCATGGATCCATCTCATCTTCAACTTCATATGTATCATCCATCGAGAATATCAAGGATCAACTCCCTTAATGTGTAATTTCAATCTATTTTTTTATTTTTACCACCGAAGGATTCGATTCTCTTTACCCATGAGAGATTTAGAATTAAAATTGATATATATTTGTTATATGTAGTCAAAATATATTGATTTTTTTTTTTCAAATTATATATATGATATTGAAATTTTTATTATAAATGTTATATGTTTATAAGCTCTAAGGATTAGCTTAACAGTGTGATTCCTTGTTGTTAAGTGTCTTACAATTGGAAGGTTATAGGGTCAATTCTCTTGGACGCCTCTCGGGTTAGGACATGATAATTTGGCCAGCAGAATGGCCCTCCTCAACCCCCTTGGGGTTAGGCCTTGATAGTTTGGCCGACAAGATTTGATTCCCTTCGGGGTTGATCTACTCAAATTTTCATGCTCATATTGAGCATATATATATATATATATAATCATAGAAAACACTTCTAGACCAATAAGAATTTTTTCACTTTCAATTGTTTTATATATATAGAGTTCATATTCAAATATTTTTATTGAAGGTGGATATTGAAATATTTATTGTGGTGTGTCTTTTTTAGAATAGGCTTCCAAACTTTTAATTTCTCTGTCAATAATTATTAGACCTTTGGTAGGGATTCATCTTCCATAGTATATTGTTGAGTATTTTTAGTAGTAGTCATAAATTAAAAGTTGATATTTATCTCAAAAGTAGTTTTCCCTTTCCCCCCTTTAATTAAATTGATTAATTAAAAAAAGAAGTCATAGAAACATGTACCATATGAACATGAGTTATGGTTTTCTAGGCATGTGGTATTGGTAAGCCATGACATTATAACAAAGCCTATTTACAAGTAAAGAATCTCCATGATAAAGTGGTGTAAATTCTCCATAGTTAGAAATCTTGTATGGTTAACTCTTATGTTAATTTTTTAATTAATAATAATAATAATTAAAAACAAAGTTATAATTTAGTAAATTTTTATGATGTTTTTTTTTTTAATGTTTTCCTTAGTCATTAATTTATATGGTTGTTCTAGTTTAAGGCTAACATTAAAATATATATTTTTTTAATATTTTCTTTTAAATATCACATATCAACTCCATTTTTTTTAACTCAATTTACTTTATAATTAAAAAAGGTTGTAGTGGAGATTGACAACAAATTACATAGTGCTAGTGCATAGAGTGTTTTATAAACTTCAACATTTGTTTGAACTTACAAGAAGAAAACTAATAGCAAATTAAAAAGTAGACATCCCTAGTTGGCCTACCAGTGTGACGTGTCACAAAAATACCTAAAAGACATCTACATTAAAATACTTAAGATTACACATCATAGCTTTCAAGGAGGGGGGTACAAGGGGCTTTGTTTCTCTATATCCAGTAGGCCTCTATATTGGTGGACTATCTCTTCCTCCTTGAACTAAGCTAGGGTTTAATTCACTATGTCCATATTATTTGATGCCCTTATTAAAAATTGCTTGTGAGTATAAGTGCTAAATTGTGAAGCTTGTTGCACTTTATTTCAAGGATATCAATCATTTTCCTCTAGTGCAATAATAGTCTCACCATGTTTTCTTAATGCATAAATGTTCATTCTTAGTGACGTTACAAGACACCAAGAACAAAGTGCTTCTAATGGATTGAATAAGCTCTTCATTTTGTCTCATAACTCTTCTAAGCTCCTACATGTCCCTATTCTCCATATTGGCCAAAATTGCACAATAAAGATGATGTGGAAAGACAATATAACACCAAGATTTCCAATTAAATAAATGAGGAGGTTGTAACATGAGGCATGAACTATCAATTAGGAAACCATTGCACTTGAAAGACAAAGTTACTTTCTCAAAATTGAAGGACGATGAGAAATTTCCATCCTTGCAACTAGGGTCCAAGCATGATTTATTTGCAAAGAAATTTTACCAACCCACTTTGCAATTCCAAGCCTTTACATTTGCCAATATATCAATGTAACATTGTAATGGGATTAAGCTAATGGTAGAAAAATACGTAGAATAACAAGTCCAAAACAAACATGACAATTAGAGATAACACTTCTTACAAGAAATGTGAGATTCCCTAGGGGACAAAAACCAAAATCCCCTAGGAACTACTTACAGTTTCCCAATTGAAATGCCTAAACTAATATATAGATTCTAGGGTTCAAGTGTGTAACACCCTCCTCCCACATCTACCTAAGCAACCAACCAGTCGAGGTAAACATATGATGAGAGGCCACTATGATATGATTCAACCTCCTAAATTACGTTAAGGAAGTGGAACCGACATAAACACACCATACAAACATTAATCATCAGCGACAGGACCCTCAGGAACCAATCCAATACTTTAAACAGCTTGCCTTGGGGTCCCCCTGAGCTTTTGGATAATTTAAGGCCTAGTCGCTCCCATGCTTTGGGCATGAGTATGACCAACAACTCAAAGTCACTCTCACAGGCTTGTTTTCCAACAACCAGAGATGAAAACTGTTAGTGCTATGCCAACGACTCTAGGATTTGAGCCACTTTTTCAGGCCCAAAGCCTAGGTCATTGCCCAGAGTTGAACCATCTCTTCAGATCATTAAAATAACATGGAAATGACAGTACTAAATCAAATACTTGTTCAAGACCTTGATTGGACACCTACTAGCCATGACATGCATTTCGTCAAACATATTACAATTGTGTAATCTACAGGTGTAATTAACAGTTATGAGCATAGGGGTCTCATACTTAGTTGAGAATCATTAAGAACCTTTGATGCCTCAACACATCAACTATCATTCCATCCATTACGTCATAGATACATTGATCATTCAATTACAAGTAAAAACATGAGGGAATCCATACATGGATGTTGTCATAAAACACATACATAACCAGCATAATAGGGACATAAATACTCATGGAAGCACAACCATATAGACTACATGCAATCCATCAAAATGCTCATAGAAATACAAGGAGAAATAACCTTTCATTAATGATGCAAAATCCAAACCCAAGATGGGACTTCCATGTTCCACCCGACCGTAGAATCGCTGAGCCAAATATCTCTTCGGCCATTCACCCCCGTGCCATATTCCAAGCATGAATATGGGATCTCATAAAACACATCAATAAAAAAACATTCAGGGCTTCTAGAGGTCATCCACCTCAACCCATCAAAGAGTGATTCCACCTCAACCGATCAAACAGTGATTCCACCTCGCGGTCGGACATCACAAAACCATCATCATATCGGTCTCTATCCCAGCCATCCAGGGCTCCAGAGCGTTTTTCCAACCCAGCTACGGGACTAGTAACTCAACCCACAACTTTTACTGGGCTCTAGAGCGTTTGTCCAACCAAGGCTATGGGATTAGTAACTCAACACACCAAGGGCTCTAGTGCGTTTTTCCAACCCAGGATAAGTGACTAGTAACGCAATCCAAGTTGTTCCAGGGCTCCAGAGCATTTGTCCAACCAAGGCTATGAGACTAATAACTCAACCCAAGCTAAGGAAACATGAGAACCAACCAAAAACACAACAAGGAAATAAACCCACAATCACCATGGCTATCCAGGAAATGGCAAGGCTAGGCAATCCACTGTCAATCTCGGTCATCATCCATGCTAATGACAGATCACACCTATGCATGCCAAAACTAGTGAAGGAAACATACATGCAACTCGGTACCTGCAAGAAAATCTGATGTAGCTACCGATCTCAATGCCTTCTTGTGCTTTCTTGCTCTTCCTTTGCCTCATTTCTCTAAGAATCCAAGTATTCCACACCCTCCAAGAGTGCTCCAAGAAAAATCTAAGTCTCCAAGAGTATGTGAGAGAGTGAATAGAAGAGAGCTCCAACATTGAACCGACAAAAGGTTACCAACTGATCCTCATAAGCCTTTTTATGAATGAGGCCTCTTTTTTCTTCATTTTTCATTATTTTCCTTCAATTTCCTCCTCACATGCAACTTGTTACCTTTCACCTCCCTTTTCTCCTAATTTCCATTATTTTCATAAATATATGTGTGCCAAAAATGTCATTTTGCCTTTCCAAAGCCTTAGCCATTGTCTTTGCCAATTTCCCTAGACATAAACAATGACGAGTGATCCCCATCACTAGGATTTTTCCCAACATTCAACTTGGAATAAGTGTCCCATTATCTGTGGTTATTGTTTTTAACTTGTATTACATCGAATTTTCACCAAGGTTGTTACATGACCCTCCCCCTCAGGGCACATTGTTCTCGGTGTTCAATCACACATATACCTTAGCAACCTGCTGAAAGAAGACATACTGCTCATGGAGCTTTATAACACATCTCGTTGCAGTATTTACAATGAAAGACCTTCTCAAAAGAAAAACATCATGACAACATGATAACATACCGCATAGTGGAGCTTTATAACACAACTCATTACGATATTTACAATGATCATCATGCTGAGTGCCAATCCACATGACATCATAACATCATGATAACATAACCACATGATATCATAGTAACATGACAACATAAGCATAATGACATAACACCCATACCGCATAGTGGAGCTTTATAAAATAGCTCATGGCGGTATTTACATCCATATACATGTGTACATATAGCAACATTACCAAAAATATATACCAAAACATATATCAAATCATATACCAAAACATATATCAAAACATATACTAAACACCATATCTAAGCATATATCAAAACATCATATAGCATATACCAAACCATCATAAAGCATATATCAACCACCATAAAGCATATACCAAACCACCATAAAGCATATACCAAACCATCATATCGAAGTTGCTTTGCCTCAACCGGAAAACAAGGAAGGATACATAGCCTGCATTTGATCTGCCATCTCCCATGTAGCTTCATCGAGCCCAAAGTTCTTCCATTGCACTCTAACTTGGTCGATTTCTTGGTTCTGGAACATGAACACCTTTTTTCTGCAATATACACTGAGGCTTTGGCTAGAATTCTCCATCTCATTCCACCTGCAATCCAAACCAGTCAATCACATGATCAACATCCTTAACATACTTCTTAAGCAATGATACGTGGAAAACATCATGGACTTTCACTGTCGAAGGTAATGCAATTCGATAGGTTACTGGCTCAATCCTCTCAATAATGCTGAAGGGTCCACAAAACCGTGGTGCCAGCTTGGCATAAGATCCAAGCCGCAAGGAGCTCTTCTTTAGTTTGATACACAAATACACCTATTCCCCAATTTGGAACTCCTTGAACAACCTATTCCTATTTGCATAACTCTTTTACCTATCCTGTGCTTCCTTTATATTCTTCTTGATTACTTTCATTTCTTATTCCATGTCTGCCAACATATCTGGTACAATCAACACCATGTTAACCAGATCACTCCAACCAATGGGAGTGTTACAACTCCACCCATACAATTCCTCAAAAGGACTCATCCTCAATGACTCCTGATAACCATTGTTGTACACGAACTCAACCAATGGAAGGTAATCTTCCCACTTTCGTTGTTGATGCATCACATACATCCTCAACATGTCCTCCAATATCATGTTGACCCTCTCTGCCTGTCCATCTATTTGCGGATGATAAGTTGTGCTGAAGGTCAACTCTATGCCCAAACCTGCAAATAACTCCTTCCAAAACTTGGAAGTGAACTTCGCATCCCTGTCTAACATAATCTTCTTTGGAACACCATGTAGTCTAACCACATCTCTGATGAATACCTATGCTACATCGCTAACTAAGAATGTAGACTTCACTGGAATGAAGTGTGCAACCTTTGTTAACATATCCACAATGACCATGATGGAATCATGATGCTTCACTGTCTTCGAAAAACCTGTAATGAAGTCCATGGAAATGACCTCCCATTTCCACTCTGGAATTGCAATCGGCTATAGTAGTCCACTTGGATGTTTACACTCTGCTTTCACTCGCTGACAGTCGAAACACCTTGCCACAAACTCTGCTACATCCCTCTTCAAATTCAGCCAATAGTAAAATCTCTTCACTACGGTGAGTGTCTTCTAGTAACCTAGGTTACATGAGTAAGGTTTCGCATGAAAATCCCTCAAGATGACCTTCTTGAGCTCATTGTTATTCAGTACATATATCCTGTCTCAGAACCTAACCAATCCATTCGCTGTAAGACAATAATTCATGCCCTGTGCACCTGCACCTGTACCATCACATGTACCTGTACCTATACTATCACTTGTACCTATACATGTACTTCCACCCTGCTGTAATCTGCGCATAATCTCCATATACTTGACATCCTACTGACCTGCCTGCAAGATTATACCCTGTAAGTTCGTCCCATAGGAGATCATAGTTGCTAAGTGATTTACTTGTACCCATCTGCTAAGAACATCTGCCACCCTGTTCTCTTTACCTTTGATGTACTTGATCTCGAATTCAAACTCGTTGATCGTGGCCAACCATCTAGCCCACCTTGCATTCAAATTCGGTTGGTCAAACAAATACCTCAACCCAATGTGATCACTCATAAGTACAAATAGCTTGCCAAGAAGATAGTGTCTCCACATCTTCAATGCATGTATGATCGCTGCTAACTCCAAATCATATGTTGGGTAGTTCTTCTCATGCTCATTTAGTTTCCAGAACTCATAATATATCACCTATCCATCCTGCATAAGGACTCCACCAAACCCTCTCTTGCAAGCATTTGTGCATACCACAAACTCTTTGTCCTGATCTACAATCTATAGCACTATTGCATGTGTCAATAACTGCTTGAATTGCTTAAAGCTAACCTCACACTCCTCATTCCATTCAAAATTCTTACCTTTCCTTTGCAATGATGTGACAAGATAGCAATTCGTGAGAAGTTCCTAATGAACTTCCTATAGTAGCCTGCCAAACCCATGAAATATCTCACCTCATCTACATTCTTAGGAGCTACCCACTCCATGGTGGCTCTTATCTTTTATGGATATACTACAATGCCCTCCTTGGAGACAACATGCCCCAAGTAGTGTACCTCAGTTTGAAAGAAACTACACTTGCTAAGCTTAACATACAATTGATGCTCTCTCACCAACCTCAACACTGCTACTAAATGTTCAACATGCTCTTCCTCATTTTTAGAATATACCAGTATATCATCAATGAACACAATAAAAAACTTATCCAAGTATGGATACAACACGTTATACATCAACACATAAATGTAGCTGGAGAATTAGTTAAGCCAAATGGAACAACAATGAACTCATAATTCCCATACCTGGTCTCAAATGCAGACTTGTAAATGTCTTCCTCTTTGATGCATACCTGATGGTATCTGGATCTCAAGTCGATATTTGAGAACATTGTTGTTCCCTTCAGCTGACTGAACAAATCATCAATCCTCGGAAAAGGGTACCTGTTCTTGATGGCCACTTTGTTCAACTGCTTATAGTCAATGGATAATCTGAGAGTACCATCTTTCTTCTTCACAAACAATACCGGTATGACCCATGGTGATACACTTGGCCTAATGTATCCCTTGTCCAACATTTCCTTCAATTGTATCTTTAACTCAACTAACTCAGGTGTGCTCATCCTGTAAGGTTATTTTGATGTTGGAGCTTCCCTTGGCACTAACTCAATAAAAAAGTCTACCTCCCTGTGAGGTGGAAAATCTGTAATGTCCTCAAGAAATACATCCTTGAATTATTGCAGAACTTGGTACCTGCTCAACACATATATATCCTCAACGTCCTTACCCTTATCACTATATATGTGTACTACGAATAGCTTACACCCTTTCCTGCGACTACGCTTTGCTTGCATACCTGTCACCATCCTAACTGATGTAGATTTGTTCTTTCCTTGTAAGACTCTTGGTTCTCCATTGTCATAAACACACTCAATGGATTTGTAATAAAAATATACCTTGGTTCTATGAAGATACAACCAGTCCATGCCAAACAACATACTGTATGAACCCAATGGTAATACATTCAAATGTGTTGTGGTAGGCATACCATTCAAGTCAAATGCACAAGCTCTTACCCAATGATGAACTTGTTTCTTTGTACCTATAGCCAACTGCACTAACCAAGACTCTGCATGCAATTCTTTACTCAAACAACACTTATCCACCAAGTCAGGACTAACATAGCTATAATTAGATCCAAGGTCAATCAAAATAGAAATAACTTGATCACAAAGTTTACCGTCCATTACAATGATAAATGTTTGATGCGCTTATTTGTTATCTAATGCTGCATAGATACGTGGAATACTCTTACCAAATTCTCCAACAGTTCGTTCCTCTTGCACACTATATATCTTAGGCCTACCACTCTTGTATTGTGGACAATCCCTCCTGCAATGATTTCCTCCACAAGTCCAACATTGCACGAGCTCCTTATTTTTCTCCTCAGACCTGTGTCCCTGTCCTCTATCTGATTCATTGAACCTCTTGAGTGGTGCAACATTCTTTTTGTAACCTGAATCATGTGGTATTACTTGCTTCTTGTCCCATTTTCTTTTTATCTTTGCATTACCTCTCCAATCTGGCTTCGTCTCAGTTCGACACTTTGATTGTTCATAGAAACGCTTCAGTTTTCTAATGGCCTCCTCCAATGATCTAGGCTCGTCGAACTCAATCCTATCTTTGAATGCAATTGGAAACCCACTAACAGATCTCTAAATCTTAGCCTTCTCCTCATTAAGGTAAGGCACATACCTCAGCAACTCCAAGAATATGCTAGTGTACTCATCATCTGTCATGGTTCCCATCTTTAGCTCATAGAATTATTTCACCATATCATCAGATTATATTTTCGATAAATACTTCTTCTTGAATAGCCGCTCAAACTCACTCCAAGTTAAATCATCCTCATTTATACCTCAGACATTCTTCATGTCTTCCCACCAAATGTCTGCTTTTCCTTTGAGATTGAATGTAGCCACTCTCTTTCATGTTCTATGAATAGTCATACAACCTAAAGAATTTCCTCATGCCAAGCAACCATGATTTTACATCTTGCGATTTATTTACCTCTCCATCAAAATTAGGTGGCTTTTCTTTCTTAAACTCATCTGATAAATACCCCTTATCACTCCTCCTATAAGGATGATACTAATGACGATCATAGTGCTTATGTGAATCAGAACTAGAATCATACTTGTGTCTATCCCTTCTCCTATCTGAAGTGTCCAACAATCTGCCATCTATGATTGTGTCATCTCTTTATGATCTATGACCACCATGAAATATACTACCATATGCCCCATTAGTTCTATCCTCCTGCTCATGGCTAATCTGAAGCGGTCCCTGTCACTACAAATATGACAAGCTCTGAAGTATGACTACATTTACCTCTGCTAACTTTTCATGTGCCTGTATGATTATGTCATTATCTGCCTTACAACTCATCTCTTCCTTTAAGATTCTCAGTGTCACTACCAAGTTGGAAGAGTTCCCAAAACCATATTGCTCTTCAGATTCATAGGGGGAGACGTTTTATTCAACCATCTTGCTAGCTATTTGATATTTCTTCCTGTAAGGTATATCATGTAAGCTAAACCAAATCACAATAAAGCAACATAACATATTATAGTTCGGGGAGGATACCTGTGTGCAAGATCAACAAATCAACATGATACATGTATAACATAATCATGACGACATGTAGAAACGTAAACCATAAGGATATGACCATGCAATCGTAATTCTAGCTAGGGTCCAGTCATCAATGCATGACCTCAACAACAACACACCATGACCTTATGCATGATAACCACCATCATTACGTCACTATACACTTGACCACATGCAACATGAACATGCATAAGTGATGCATAAACATCCACACATATGTGTAAACACGTATGATCAAGCATGAATGAACAATACTTGAAATCAAACCTACAAGAATGATACATGCAACCAAGCATACACGAATGTAACCAATCACACAAGAATGTAACCAAGCATACTACAATGACACATTTAAGTGACATAAATCGGTATGTAACAAGTCATACGCTCACAACAATGCATTCCACATTAACACCTCAAATTTCACATGACGGCATCATTACAACCATGAACAACATTATGCAAATGCAACAAGCATATGGAATGCAAGGGTGAGAGACACACATGAAACTAACATGCATGCATGACCAACGCATAGTCCATCCAGTCCTAGGGGTGAAGCATGCTCTGATACCACTCTATAACACCCTCCTCCCACATCTACCCAAGCAACCGACCAGTTCGGGAAAACATGCAATCCAAGTATGCCACACCCTCCGAGAGTGCTCCAAGAAAACTATAAGTCTCCAAGAGTATGAGAGAAAGAGAGTAGAAGAGAGCTCCAACATTGAAATGAAAAAAAGGTTACCAACTGATCCTCAGAAACCTTTTTATGAATGAGGCCTCTATTTTCTTCATTTTCCATTATTTTTCCTCAATTTCCTCCTCACATGAAACATATGACCTTTCACCTCCATTTTCTCCTAATTTCCATTATTTTCATAAATAAATGTGCCAAAAATGTCATTTTGCCTTTCCAAAGCCTTAACCATTGCCTTTGGCAATTTCCTTAGCCATAAACAATCATAAGTGATCTCTATCACTAGGATTTTGCCCAACATTCAACTTGGAATAAGTGTCCCATCGTCCATGGTTATTTTTTAAATTTTTATTACATCAATTTTTCAATGGGGATATTACAAAGTGACCCTTGATTCTCCCAAAAAAAAAACTGCAAAGGAGATGTGCCAATGGGGGAGAAATAACACAAAAATCCATAATAAAGACAAGCCAAGAAAATGGTGCAAAAGAGTCTTAGAGGCACAAACTAGGAAATCATTCAAAAGTTTCTCTCAAAAAGGGTCACTGTGTAAATGTAGATAATCCAAAGAAAGAAAAGGTCAAAAAACCACCTAAGACCCGTTGAATTACTCACTACATGGTCGACACACTACTAAATGTGAAATTTCCCTTAAATTGTAGCATCTGGAAAATTATTCTTCTAACTGATTAATTATGCAGTTTATTTGCTAGGACAAACAATGAATAAATCACACTGCAATTCTTCACAAATAAAAAAATATATTGCAGGAAATAAAATGTTGGAACTGAGAAATATAGAGGACACACAAAATAAAATGACACTGTTATTTTTGGACATTTGTCTCCGTAAAAACCCAATGTGGGAAATTCGGTGCAGCAGATGAGGGTTTTATTATTATTATGCAACAATGAAATTCTAAGTACAATTTGGATGCCTTAAAATGGAAATCCTTTATAAGATAATCTGGCAAAAAATTAGCAAGACACATTTTGTCTCACCCGACACTGATCCAACTCCAAATATAGCACAAAATGACTTTTCGAACTACCCCTGCCTTAGCTTCTGCATTGCCTCTATGCAAGCCAAACTCGCACTTCCTGTATGCTACTTTGATTAA
Source organism: Pinus tabuliformis (assembly GCA_031772625.1). Classification (NCBI taxonomy): domain Eukaryota; kingdom Viridiplantae; phylum Streptophyta; class Pinopsida; order Pinales; family Pinaceae; genus Pinus; species Pinus tabuliformis. Next base: position 631,753,240 of record CM062810.1, on the reverse strand, counting down.
GATGTCCAACCCAACTCAGCCACTGATAATGACTTTCTTGGCCTTCATGAATTTCTCCAAGCCTCCAGAAACTGAATGAACCCTCTCTTCAACTAAATTGAACTCCTCCTCTTAAGTTGCCTGCATAGTCCTTACGCAGCCTCACTGAGGAAAACTCAGCCCTCCCGCAATTAACTCTCCGGAACTGGAATCTCCTTCGAAATCACTATCTTTGCTCCCTCCCTATCTCTGCGTCCCTTCTAGCTCAAGCACTTCTTCCCTGCTCAGTTGCTACTATTGGATAGCTCGATCTCTGCCAAGGAACTCAACCTCAAGTGTATTTTGCTCCAACCCAATCAACCTATTCTTATAATATGTTGTTGGCTTACCAACGACCATGATTAAATTCTCATCAATGACTAAGATGATCCATAAGTTGATCCATGTGAGTTTCTAGAGAAATCTCACCTTTCTTAATTAATTCCTGTTAATTAATCACTTTTCCTAAGTTAAACTTAGGAAATATTTAATTATTGATTAATTAACTTAATTAAGCCATCTCCAGGTGTTTTTTCCTTAAAAAATTTCTGGGTTTTGGATCTCTAGTGTTTCTTAGCCTCTCTAACCACGGTTGAGAATAGAACACATGTTTGATGCTACCCAACCATAAAAAAACTAACATTCCCTCTTACCGAGGAAGGTGTTCTAGATGATCTCATAACATCCTCCTGTACACGTTGTTGATGTCTCACAAATATGACAATTTGTCGTTGCCCATCAAGCTATTGCATAACTTTGATTCATCTAGCACACTATAGTTGAACCACCCTGCATCTGCGTTGTTGCTAACACTACACTGTACCACATGTACCGTTGTCAACATTGATTTGTGTTGCAACTGCTCTCATGCTATTGTTGTTGTTGCAATTACTGCAACTGAGTCTAAATCTAAAGCAACTGTGTCTCTGACTACAACTGTATCTCGAGTCTCTAACTACTACTGATCCGTAAACTGTCGTGGATATTCCATTGGACACTTCGTCACAACATATCTAATAATATTATATTAAAACTATAAAATTTTACACTATTACAGTGGTATTAAACCTTAAGATCTGTAGTCCACAGGGCCTTGGATAGATGGTGATCAGGGGATCATTAAGGCACTCTTTGATGTGAAGTCACCAATTCAATTCCCTTCCCTGATTTGGGTGATATATTAGACATGATGAAGATGTAGTCCTCCCAAGCTTGTAAAAAAAAACTTTAAGATATGTATATTTAACTATAATTAGTGCATGCATTCGAATGGAAATTATGCATAAAAGTAGAGAACGACAAAATAATCTCACACACACATAAGACACAAGATATGCTCTCTGGGAAACCCTTTCGGGAGAAAACCCAGCTAGAAGGTGAGGTTGCTTCACTCTCTTTCTCTATTTGGAAATATGGTCGCATGTACAAATAATGTAACACCTCCTCCCACATCCACCCAAGTAACCATGCCAACCGGGGTAAACATGAGACGAGAGACTACTATGATCATATTCAACTTCCTATGTGACCTTAAGGAAGTGGAATCGATGGAACATCACACACAATCATCCAACATCAGAAACAGAAACCTCATGAGACATTTCAACCACTCATATAGCTTGTCCCTGGGTCCCACTACTGTTATGGATCTCTTAGGCCACAGTTTCTCTCATGCTATGGGAAAGGGAGCAACCAAAAAACCAAAGTCATTCTCACATGCTTTCCTGCCAGCAACCAAAGGCCAAAGTTGTGAGTTGAGATTTAGCCACTTTTTTAGGCCTAGAGCCCAGGACACTGCCCAGAATGGATTGATAGCTTAGAATCAGTAAAAGTACAGGGAAACAATGATGCAAAAGCAATAATTTGAACAAGACCTTAACCAGACCCCTACTAGCCATGACAAGCATTTCATCAAACATGTCATCAACATGTAACCTACAGGTGTAAACAACATAATTAAGTGTAGGGATCTCATACTTATCTAAGAATCGCTATGAACCATTTTTCCCTCATGTCATTTTCTTCATTATCATCTATTAGGCCATAGATACATTATCCATTCATTTACAAGTAAAAACATGTTGAGATCCATACATAGCTACTGTCATAAAACATACATATAACCAACATAATAGGGACAAAAATATCATAAACATATCATCCATAAAATCCATATATACATTAGTACATTTACACATGAAAATCAAGGGAATGAATTTCTCATTAATGAATGCAATAAACCAACCAGAGATGGGACTACTACGTTCCACCCAACCATAGATTGGTTGAGCCAAGTCTCTCTTTAGCCAACCACCCCGTGCCATATTCCAAGCATGAATGTGGGACTCATATAACACACAAAAAACACCAACAATAATGGATGCCACCGAAGTTCTCTGCCTACACTTTGAGGAATTTGAGTGCCTCTTAGTCTCTCATGATTTACCGTAATCCGCAGTCTGATCTAGGGATCACTAGGCTCTACACCGAGACACACTCTCCAGGCTTTACCATACATTCCATCCTGGGACTACTAGTCCCAATGAAGATAAATCCACCTCTTGGCTTTACTGTATATCTCGTCATTCACCGACAAGGATTCCTAGGCCCACCGAGGCACACATTCTAGCTTTACTGCAACCCACATTCCAGTTCAGGGGTTACCAAGCCAATGGCTTTACATGATCCACAGTGCGGTTCAGGGACCAATAGGCCATGTGTTTTTCAGTTTGGAGATCCACCCCACTCAGCTTCGAATCCATCCGGTCATCTCACATTAACCAAATATGAGAAACCCATCTCATCAAAGCTATCAGGAAATGTAAAGGCTAGGATGTAGAAGACTGTCACACTTGGAAAAACCCATGTCATGGTAGAAAAGAACCACATGCAATACCATGCATGCAAAATATAGCAAGGAAAATACACATGCAAGTTGATACCTATAATGAACCATATTGTAGTTGCTTAATCTTGCCTTTCCTTGCTTGATATTTGCTTCCTCTTGCCTTATTTTCCTTTCTTTCTCCAATGCCAAAGTGATCCCATAAACTCTAAGTGTCCAAGAGTGAGAGAGAGAGAGAAAAATGAGAGAGCTCCAAAACTGAACTGATCAAGCTTGCCAACTGATCCTTAGAAGCATTTTTATCAATGAGGCCTCTATTTTATTCATTTTCCTTCAATTTCCTCCTCACATGCAACCTATGACATTTCACCTTCATTTTCTCCTAATTTCCATTATTTTCATAAATAAATGTGTCAAAAATGTCATTTTGCCTTTCCAAAGCCTTAGCCATTGCCTTTGCCAATTTCCTTGGCCATAAAAAACCAAATGAACACCCACACTAGGATGTCCTACCCAACATCCAGCTTGGAATATGTGTCCCATCAATATGGTCTTATATATGTTTACATGGAATTTTCACCAGGGTTGTTATAGAAACCTCCCCCTTGGGGGAAAACCGTCCTCGGTGTTCAATGACATCTATAACCAACAAGACTACTGAAAACAAAACATACTACCCATGGAGCCTTATAACATAGCTCATTGCAGTATTTACAATGAATGACCTGCTCAAAAGCAAAACATCATGACAACATGACCAAATAACAATCATACCACATACTCGAGCTTTATAACACAACTCATTAGGATATTTACAATAACCACATATTCACATTTGCACATTTGCTAAACCAACAAATAAAAGGATATGATGCTCATATCAATCAACAAGGGAATCTAAAGAATCACACCTCCACCCTCAAAGTAATACCAGGATCCACCTCCTTCCCAGGAAGTCCAAAATCCACTGCAACATCAAATTTGCATCTAGTGTCCAATGTTATAATCCTGCGCGACTTGTCCTCTCAGTGAACAGCTACCGACCCATTGTTCCAGGACGCACTCCCAATGTGCATCTGATTCCATCTGGCAATGTTAATGACCAAAACAAATCCATCCCCGACCTTCCCTTCTCTGCTACAGAGTCCCTCAAGAAATCTGGTCAATCCCTTCTATGTAGTCACTTACCTTCCACGTTTCGTTGGCACCCCCATCTCGACTAGTCCATCCCTTGGCAAGACTTCCTCGCATTGGAAGATACCAAAACCAAGGCACATATTTGCCTTAAAAACATCATACCGGTCATAGCATGCTCATGGAAATTAATGGACACAATTGGGTACCAGTGTTCCACAATGGCCCTGCTCCTAAAGTGCTTTACCAACATACTGTTGTTTGTTCCAATTTCTTTTGCTATTTTTGTCAATTCTTACAGATGATTTCAACGACCCAACCGGGCATGTTCATGCTTTCTATACCAAGCACATAACTTCCATTAGATTTTAAATAAATTGAAAGAACTCAAAATCATACCTCATTGGTAGCTCATCAATAAGGTACGCTTGCAATTCTATTTGCTTCCTGTCACAACAAGTCAAACTAACATATTTGACCAAATCAACATGTATAGAACTATCACATCATGTTAGCTCAAAACGTAACCATCATAGATCAAAAACATAAATCACATGTAACCGTCATAAACCAGAATCATAAATTACATGCATAATAAAACTGAAATACAATATCGATACTTGTCCTTCATCGATCCTTACTTCTACCTTTGTCTTTATTCCGTACACACTCTAGATCGGTTGCCATGCCAGAAAAACACCCAATGCCCTATCCTAAACCATGTGCACGTACACATAGTGTGCATCATACACATACAATCACACACTTCATACAACACCATGCAATACGTGCACCTACACCTGACATACAACACATACACATACACCCGGTGTGCAATGCAACAAAAATATGTATATAGAGTGCAACAAAATGAATGTGTATGTCACGATACCATGACTACATAATTCACATACATAGTACTACATGCCCATAACACAACATGTACGACATGCACTCAATCCCACATGTACACCAATACCACATCTACAAATCACCACCTGCACAACGTGTGTACAACATCACACGTACACGGCACCACTTGTACAACATGTACACAATGCCTCATGTACACTACATCATTGTAGAAGAAGAGTTTGCAACTGAGTGCACATACAACCTGCAGCTTAGTGCACATGCCAATAACTGTTTGGTTTTCAAAGATTCATTATATTAAGCAACATTTCTTGTGTTCGTAGCCCTACACTGGGGTGAACCACGTTATATTGGTGTTTTGATGTATATATTTTCTTATTATAACAATTATTACAGTTGCATTTTACTTCAGCACAGTGATGGTTTATGGTTTTATATGGCAAGTTTAAGTGATTAATCTAATGTGACGAAGTCATTTATAAATGCTAAGAATAAGATAACATAATAATGCAACATCTCCTAATCCTTCAGGGTTGCAGAAACTTGGTTCTGCATCCTGCCATAGTTACTTCGGGTGAGATTATAATATGTTTGCAGGTCGTTGCCAAAAGGGCTAGTGATCAAGGGTTTTGTTGGTGCACAATATAGATTGAACTCGGGTCAGCCCAAATCGAGCCAACAAGAGGACACAATGTTTTGAATATAAATATTATGTAATTGGAGGGAACCATTCAGTAGAGGCAAAAAGACAATTGATTGAGGAATATCCCAATAACTCTCTTTTGAAATAGTGAGATGCATCATTTACATTGGTTTAACAGAAATAGAAGCAAAGTTATTGGCATGGGATCATAATGCAGATAATGAGTATAGAATGTTTATGAATTTCATCCAAAGGGTCAGATTTATTCATAATGAATTTGTAGAAAAATGTGGTGGGGATAAGACAAAAGTGAGTCTAAGCTTTTAGAAGGAATGTTTAATGGAAACATGTTATCAAATTGAGGATAAAATCAATTCAAAAGGTGGCAAAGTAAATTCACATTTATTCATAGGCATGGATAACATTTTTCTGTTGGCATTTAGAACTAGGGAGATATGGGAATTGATTGATGAGATTTTCAACCGGTGGGAGAATATTTCCATAAAAAATCACAAGGTTAAAAAGTGTAAATCCATAATATGTACCAACAGTAAGACAGGTCTTGAAATGAAGCAACTTCCAGATGATATGATTATCACACCTTGAAGAAAAATGCAAGGAGTGAAGGATGAGAAACTAGTCAAATCAATACTATGTCGTGTGAAGTCAAGTGAATTATCAATGGATAAAATGTGTTGAAAATTTCAAAATTAAGTTTGTTGAATTATTTTTATTTTTTCTTGGATTATAATTTTATTTTAAATATAACATATTGTTGTTGGCAGTATTTATTATACATTTCACTATATTAACAATTTTTACTTTATTTATTCAGTCAAAAGATTTATATGAAAATACAAGAACATATGGTTAAAATGTTGAATGAAGAGAGTTGGGATGATGTTGTGCGCAACTACCCAGAATCAAGTTCTACAACAACACTTAAAGATTTTTATCTTACATTCATTTTATTCATATGTAAACTATTTTTATTTTATTACTTATATATATATATATATATATATATATATATATATATATCTTATTTCATTAAATATGTTGAAGAAGTATGTAACTGGAGTACCAAGTACTTTCAAAAGTTTTATTGAAAAAATTAAGATGGAAAGGTTGAGAAGCAACGTCTTAAGAATGTTGAACTTGATCCTACTCTTACTCATTTCATTTGGAATGGGCTCGACACTATCCAATATCAAATAATACAAGGTGATTGTGAAGACATTGCAAAACTCATACCTAAAAGGGAATATGCCCTAGTTATTGCAGATATTCCTCATGGTTTCAATTTCCCAGACATTGGATATGATAGTGAACCTTATACTTATCAAGCTTTTAGTAAAGTGGTTATGAGCTTTCAAGAAGTCACAACATCACCACTTTGGATATTTGTGACATTTCATTCAGACACACAATTTGCAATGTTATTAACAAGCTTTAAGGGAAAAGCAAACTCAATGATGTAGCTTACATGATAAGATATTGATAGTGTATGTTTGATCAATGTTAAAAAAATTATTTATGTACAAGTTAATTGAATTTTTAGTATGTCATGTTACAGGCAAAAGTAAAATCTTGTTTCTTCTGAAGATCAGCCTATTATAAATGATTGTGAGTTCATCCATGTTGAATGTTGGACAAAAGATGATAGCTATAAGCCTATTCTTCTGAATCGAGTAGATGGAAAGAGTCATAGTCAAGTATTGGTTCATGATGATGTCGTAAGAAAACTAACATATGAGGATAAAGATGCAAAATGAGAGATAGTTAACATTTATCAAAAACCATAAGCATTGATTAACTATCTTATAGATTTATGTTCAAATGAAGGAGATTGGGTTTTGGATTTTTCTCAATTTCAGATAAGTTTTATTATATAAAATTCAATTTCAATATTTTAATTTTTAATTTTTATGTGTTTATACTAATTTACTTATTTATTTCTTTTGTGTTTGATGATTAGGTACAACACTAACATGTTGCCTACAAAAATGAAGAAATTGCATTGTCATTGAAAATGACTCACTACAATTCAATTTTGTTCAACAAAGAATTAATGCTCTTCAATTTCTTTTAGATGCAATGCAAGAAGTTGGCTTGAGGAAAGGGGATTTTAATGAATCACGTGTGGCAAAAAGAGCAAAAGAACCTCAGCCACCATTATATGGAATGATTGGAAAATGAAACTTTGGAAGATTTGCAGACATGAAAGATCCATTAGAAGAGGACAATGACCAAATTGAAGCAGAAAATATTGTGGAAGAAGACATTAATGAAGGTCTAGAAGATGATGAACATGGATTAGTTGATATTATTGATTAAGTTTAAGTTATGCTTGCAAATAAAGCTCAATTTTGAGAGTTATTCATCAATTTTACTTGTAATGTTTAGACTTTGAGATTTTATGAGAAGAATGAATATTTCATTATTGTTGTTATATGTTTAATATTTTTATTATCTAATTTTCACTTTAATTTTTATATGAATAATTTTTTTACCAAAAAACAGTGATTACTATTATTTTTTGACATAAAATTCATAAAAAAAGGTTATTTTTTTAAGGTTTGTTAAGATTTTCCCATAAAAATCGTTTATTTAACATGTCATTTTTAACAAAAAGTCTCAAAATGTGTATTTTTTTCATTGTATTTATATTGAAAATGTGTATTTTTTTGTCATATGTTTAAAAATATTGGTTTTTTAGCGACAATTATTTGATGTGCATTGAAATATTAATTAACAATACATAAACATATAGAAAATCCTAACTTTAAAATATTGACCTTTTTTTTTTTAACTATGCAAAAAAATGAAGATTTTATTACAAAAAAAAATGGAAAGAAAAATTAAAAAAACACAAATACATAAACACACTTAAAAATAAATATCTTAGGGAAGAAGACATTAGAAAATGTAAAGTGTCAAAAATAAACCCTCTAAAAAAGGGGGGTTGATGCTACATCAACACTTTTCAAAATCAACATGAAAATCACTCACATCTAAAAAAAATGTTCATAAGAAAATTTAAAGTGCCAAAAATATGCTCAAAAAAAAAGAAGGTTATTCTGAATAACCACTTTTCAAAATCGGGTGTTTTTTTGCTACCTCAAAAGAACGAGTAATCGGTAATTTTCTTGTTTGATTGGTAACTATGTTAATATTAAAATTCCTTGTTACTGCTACACAAGAACCAACAATAAGAATAGTAGAAGGAATTGTTGCTACCACACAAGAACCAATAGTAAGACAAAAAGAAGCATTGTTGTTTTCCCACAAGAACCAACAACAAAAAAATATGTAGTTGAAAGAAACAACCAACATATGTTAGTGTCATATCTCTCTTGTTTGATATGTGATCAGTTTTAGGTCCACTACATTAAAATATAGTTTTTAGTAGTATATTCTCCGCTAAATCAGAGCCCATATGAAAAATTTGGAGAGGAATAGGCCACCCCACAAGAACCTATAGCACAAGAAGTTGCTATAGAAGCCATTCCCATAGAAAAAATATGAGTTTCTATCATTTTTTAGTAACAAGGAAGTTGGATAGCAAAAAAGACATAAAGAAGCCCTATTATTGTTACACAAGAACTAGTAATTGGAAGTTTTGTTGCTGCTACACAAGAACCAACAACATGAAACTAAACATTACCATGTCATAAGACTTAAAACTATTATGATTTATTGTTGTTACTATTGTTGCTAATCTAGTTTTTATGTACAAATAATGATTTGTTTATATTTTAGGACAAGTATGCTTGCATACTTTCATAAAATATAACACCTTGTGAAAAATGGCTAAAATAAGTTTGTTGCTACTACTACAACACTCTTGTTGAAGCTCTTTGTACAAGTTTGTTACAAGCTCACTATAATTGTTTTAAGATGCTAATGTTGAAGTTTGAAGGATGCTTTATTCATCTCAAACATTTGAGGCAAATGAAAAATGTTAACAATAGAGAAAGGTATGCAATAGGAAAAGAAAAGTGTCTCTACAATTTGGTTGATATAGAGGTACTAGGTTACATGAGGACATGTAACATTTTTGGCTTGGGGATGCGGGGGGAGAGTGGCTCCAGAAATAATATATATTTTATACCATATTTTCGCCACTTCTAACCCCTGTTTGTTTATTTATACCTTGTATTACTACATTATTATGTGGAATTTAGACTTCATGTGTTTCCATCACATTTCTTCAGTGTTTTACATAAATTTATAATTAAACATTAGAAAAAATACCATATTTTCATTTATATTTGAGTTAATCTACAAATATGATGTGCTAGAAAGGTTGCTTTGCAAGTTGTGATATTGCCACAAGATGTATTTTGGTCATGGTTGTTGCAACATGTTGCTACAACATGGGTGCTGCAACATGGTTGATGCAACATGCTACTACAACATGAGAACTGTGAGCCAACACCGGAGCCTTGAGCCATTGAAATCGTGAGTCATGTTGTTACATATTTTTCACTACTCTATGTAACAATTATGGACCCATGCAATAATAATGTTAATCTAAGGAAATCAAAGATATGGAAATATTATGCAAATAAAAGAAAAAAATATTAGTTTGAGCAACCAACTATGAATCTTGGAATTCTTGGGAAAAAGATTTTGGAGTTATTTATTAATTACTATTTGTTAGCAAAATATTTTGGACTTATTCATTAATTTCTAATTGTTAGCAAGGATTATGGAAATCATCCATTATTTAAGACAGCGTTGTAACCACTACGGATATATTAAATCCATAAGTGGGTTCATTTAAATATTTTTTATTTCTAGTTTCCATTAATTCTATATATAAAAGAGGGAACTCTCCATTTTTTGGGAGGAATTTTAGAGCAATGTCCAAATGATAATGGAATAATTTATAATTATTGAGTTTTTATTTTAATTCTAGTCTTTAGGTAGATATGATTTTAATTAATTAATTTAATTTATTCTCTTTGTGTATTTATTTCTTTTGCATATTTATGCAATATTGATTTCTTTTAATTAACCTAGTTAGTTCAATTAGTTTATGTTGTCAATGTAACAATTATTGATATAGAATCATATCAACACTATGTTCTATGATGAAAAAGTCCACTCCAATAAAAAAAAAGTGTTGCATAGGTTAGATGGTTCATTTCTCTTGTTGCATAATTTAATTATGTAAATATCTATTTACATAAGATTTTTATTTATGTAACTATTTTTTGTTATATGATTAGATTAGAAATGCGATATTATGTTTACTTATTTATGTTATTGTTTATTCATGTCAAATTCCATTTATTTATCTATTTCTAATCGTTGCATTTAAGATTGGTTTGCATTCCTTTGTGTTTTTAAAATTAATGAGCTTAAACATGATGATTTTCTTTTTTAGTTTGAGTAGAAACAACAAACATCTTGGCAAATATTAGTCTTCTCATTATTTCTACCCATGTTATTTCTTTTTGCTGAAGCAAGAGTTGTTCCTTCTATTTCAATAAAACAGGAAATATTTTACATAAAGTACAACCGTCCACAAGGCACTGTGGACCATAAGAAATCTAATCTCTAACTGCCAAAGGCATGAACCCCCAACCTTACAAACATAACCTCAAAACCCTCAGAAGACAGACAATGCTTGGGTCGTACGGTCAGAAGAACATGCGTAAAACCATGATTCCTCCCACGCATCTGAACCACCGGACTTGCATCTTTAATCCCTACCATCCAATCTCCTCGCTCGATCCAACGGTAGAGGAAGATATCGCAATGCAAAGACGCTCGGTGCTTAATGACCAGGACCCACCAACATGCACGATCGTTCATGACCGTAGATCCGCCTAGCAAAATCCGACAGCTGAGGATAATATCGCACGAGTCTAAAGCCCAAACATTAGGGCGCGATGAGGGCGGTATTCGGTCCCGCCCCCATGCCACGTGTAGGTAGGTGAGTGGAATCGCTGCCAATTCGTAAAAACCGCTTCCCGCTTGAGAGGCTTGCGATAAACCAAATACCACCAAGGGAGCGGTTTTGCCTCTCGAAAAAGAAAATCAGGGGTATTACGGCCGCTAGGAAAGCCAGGATTCTGGCCCCTCGCACCATCTCCTCTACGCCTGTACATGAACCCATGGAAGGTGTTGTTCCTTCCCTCTGGTCGACCAACCGATAAAATGAGACATCCGAGCAGGATCCACCATGGGTTTTTGAATTTGTATTTTCTAGGGTTGCTGAGGCCGATAGTGGCTTGCCTCCAATCAAAGACCAGACTGTGAAAAAAATAGCAAATCATAATGAAATCAAGTCATTTAGAACTGGCCTCCATGGCTCTGTTTCGAAACACCTCCCTGTCTTCATCCGCCTGGTCGTGACAATGTGCCTTTAGTCTGCTCTGAGGCAACTCTTGCCAACCCATCGAAACCCTGCATTCAGTACAGCTCACTCCCTGATTGGCCAGAATATCCGCCAGTTTATTGGTCGTTCTACGCACATGGTTAAAACTTATTGTGTGAAGGCCTTGGAGGTGACTCTGAATTCTTTGGAAAACCTGGATCAGCCTCCAGTGTTTTGAGACTTTTTCCGGCGCTGTTCCACAACTAATTCTCTTGACCGAGTTAATGATTAACTCAGAATCAGCTTCTATAATCACATTTAGGCAGTTATCCTGCTTCAGAAAATCTAAGCATTGCTCCAGAGCCATTAATTCCGCCATGTTGTTAGTGGCTCTTCCTAAATGGAAATGAAAGATGAAGAGAATACTTCCTTCTTCATCCCTTAAAGCCCCTCCAAAGCCAGCAGTTCCCGGGTTGCCTTTTGAAGCCCCATCAATGTTGTATTTCAAAAAACCCTGAGGGGGAGGATGCCAGAAATCCTTCTCAGTATCCATTTTCACTACTTTCCTATCCAGGCCTTGAGGAATAAGCCCCTGCATACCTAGCTGACTGAGAATTCTCATTTCAGCTTCTGAGGGTGGATTCTTAGGGGGATTACGCACTGTGGTGCCAACCGTCTCCTTAAGCTGTTTTAAGATCTGCTCAAAAAGGCGTTGGGAGGGAATTTTTTCATTCTTGAAGATTCTTTTGTTCCTTTCTTTCCAGACATTCCATATAATGAAGCCTGGCGTAAGAGCCCAAGCAGTGCCCAGAAATTCATAATCTGAAAAGTTTTGTCTACAATTGGTTAGGGTATTGATAATACTCACTTGGTCCCTGTCGGTCTGTTGGAAAATAGAAGCAAAAGTATCCCACAACTAGGAGGTGAAACTGCAATTATTGAGAAGGTGCTCCATTGTTTCCTCTTGGGCTTCACAGAGCTGGCATCTGGAAGACCCCAGAACACCCCTCTTCCTTTGTTATCCCAAGTCAAAACTTTCTTATGATAAACCATCCACGTGAAAAGTTTGATCTTAATCCAGCCTTTATGCCTCCATAGGTTCGTCCAAATCCTGTTCGAAACATGGGAATCCAGCTCAAGGAGCAAGTGTTTTGCCTCCTTAAGATTAAAGGAACCCTCATTATTGTTGCCCCATCTAAGTTGGTCATGCCCTCTTATTCCAAAAATTTCATAGCTCATTTGCTTTTTCTTTCAAGGGGTTGTCATCCCTCTAATCAATGTTCCTCCAGGTTCTCCATTTTCCTGCACTGTTGGTTTGATCCCAAAAATATTTTACCTTAGATAGCCCTTTGTTTTTTGTCTCATTCTTGAGATCCAAAAAGTCCTCTGTTAACAGTATAGGTTCTTGCTGCCATTTATCCTCCCAAAATAAAGCTAGATTTCCTTCTCTGATTTCCTAGAAGCTGTTTTTTTGTACTAATCCTCTATTCTCCCAGGCCTTATTCCAGATGTGTGAGCCCTTTATACTTCCAAACATTCTTATGTGATCACTATTTTGCCAAGTGCTGGCATATTTTTCTTTCTAGATACTAGCCCACTGAGCCTTTGGATCTTTGACCCAGCGCCACCATAATTTTGCCCCTAAAACCTTGCTAAGAATCTCTGGATCATCCAATCCAAGTCCCCCATGGTTTTTAGGTTTGCAGATTTTATCCCAGGCAACCAAGGCCCATTTCTTTCTTTCCTCCCCCTTACCCCAAAGAAAGTCTCTTTGTATGGATCTGAATTGTTGCAAGACTCCTTTTGGTGCTGGGAGAGCTGATAGCATGAAGACTAGGATTGATTGAAGAACAGCCTTTGTGAGCACCAACCTACCAGCCAAGTTTAAAGATATAATATTTCATTTCCTAATTTTATCCTGCATCTTATTAATCACTGGCTCCCAAATACTCTTGTGCAAAGGTTTAGCAGTTAGAGGAACTCCCAAATATTTTGAAGGGAGGATATCCCTTTGAAAGCCCAGAATTCTAGAGATATTCCTCTGAATAACAATATTAGTATTAAAGAAAAAAATCTTAGATTTGGAGAGATTAACTTCCATACTTGAAGCCATGGCAAAGTCACTCAGGATTTGTTTATACGCAAGAGCTTCTTTGAACATGTGGATTCCCTGTAGCATGGTATCATCAAAAAATTGTTGATGAGTCAAGGCTTGTCCGTTGTCAGAAAGTTGGAGACCTGTAATCTTACCAATTTCTTTTGCATGCTTGATATACCGACCCTGTCCTTCCATCATGAGGATGAAGACAAAGGGAGAGAGTGGGTCTCCCTGCCTGAGTTCTCTTGAAGGAATAAAAGTCTCCGAGGGAGAACCATTAACCAAAATTGAAAAGCTGGAAGAAGTAACCAGGGCCATGACCCATCTAACCCAGTTGTGATCAAACCCAAAAGCAATAAGAACTTTCCTGATATAGGTCCAATTCAACTTATCATAAGCTTTGGCTATGTCCAATTGCATGATCATTCCAGCCTTCCTATTGCTAGTCAGAGAGTGCACCATCTCATGTGCTTGATTGATGTTATTGAGAATTTGTCTACCTTCCACATATCCAGATTGTTCCACAGAAACTAGTGTAGGAAGAAGAGGTTTGAGTCTATTTGCCACAACCTTGGATATTATCTTGTAAACCACATTACACAAAGCTATGGGTCTAAACCTGTCAGGAGTTTGAGCCAAGTCCTGTTTAGGGATTAGGGAGATAAAGGAGGTATTAAGCGCCTTCAAAATAGTTCTATTCATCCTGGAATCTTCTACTACATTCAGAATATCCTGTTTGACTATATTCCGAAAAGCTTTAAATAAATCCACATTGAAACCATCAGGGCCTAGTGCCTTACCATTTTACATTTCTTTGAGGACCTCACTAACCTCATCTTCAGTCACTGGCCTATTAAGGTTGAAATTGTCCTCTCTAGACACCAGCCTAGGTATATGTCTTGTTAAATCCCTGATGGAATGTTCTCTATCTGAAATGGTTTCCTTTGTTATACCTCGAAAGTGCTGAACAAGCACAACTTCTATTTCTTCATGATAATTGAGAAGATTACGTCCCTCGTCATTGATCGAAGAAATCCTGTTATGAGCTGTATTCGCCATAGTGGATCTATGGAAAAATCTAGTGTTTCGCTCTCCTTCTTTTAGCCATTGAACTCTAGATTTTTGTTTCCAAAATATTTCCTCTTGTTTACATAAATTCTCTCAGTCTTGATGATATTTGATAACTTGATCACTTCTTAATTTATCAAAGCCATCTGTGATAAGGGCTTGGTTGAGTTTCTACATTTTACCTTCAACAACTTTTGTTGCTTCAAAAATATTGCCATATTCATTCTCCTTCCAATCTTTGAGCCTGAGCTTGATGTGTTTTAGTCTTTTTTGAAGAAGGAACATTCTTGAGCCCTTAATATTCAAAT
Organism: Pinus tabuliformis; assembly: GCA_031772625.1. Lineage (NCBI taxonomy): Eukaryota > Viridiplantae > Streptophyta > Pinopsida > Pinales > Pinaceae > Pinus > Pinus tabuliformis. Next base: position 631,737,922 of record CM062810.1, on the reverse strand, counting down.
CTTCTGACCACTAGTTGGCAATGTTGGTGATGAAATCTAGGTGGGAGAGCCAGATATTCTCAAATCTAAAAGGTCTACTCCTGTGGGTACCAATGCCCTGAACCTCCAGTTGAATCGGCCAGTGATCTGAGCCTTCGAAGGGGAGAGTACTTGCTATCATTTCCTTGTCAATGAGCATAAGGTCCTATGAGATTATGAATCTATCTAATTTTGAGGCAACCTCAGACTCTTCTCCTCTTTTATTGTTCCAAGTAAAGATACCATTACTCGTTACAATGTCCACTAGCTTCAAATTATCTATAAAGGTTTGAAATGCTAAAGAGTCCTTGCTTAGAATTCTGGTTCCCCCTTTTTTCTCCGAAAGTGATTTGATCATGTTGAAATCACCCCCCAAGATCCATGGTATTCCTGCATGTCTATCTCTGAGATCCTCCAGAGAATCTAGAAACCTGAGTTTATCATCCATTCTTTGGGGGCCATATACATTCGTGACCAGGTAGGTTTCCTTATCTCCCACAGGCTGAATGACCACTGATAAATAATCCCTAGATGCCTCAGCATCTATTATGCCAATTTTTTGGGGGTTCCAAAGAGTGAGTATGCCTCCTGCTGTATTCTCTGCTTTGACTTCCAGAAACTCAAATCGATTGAGCCATTTGCTATGAATTTCTTTTATTTTTTGAATGGAACATTTAGTTTCCTGGATGAAGATCACATCTGGAGCTGCTTGTTTCATTCTATTACTAAGTAATCTTTGTTTTCTTTTGCTACCTAGACCCCTGATATTCCAAGAAGTGAACTTCATTATTAAAGATTTGTAAAGGAGTAGCTGGTTAGGTCTTTCATCTTACTTGAATCTATCATTAGCTTTCCACATTCCATCAATAGCTCATTCTGCTTTTTCCTGCCTCTTTTCTTTCCTGGGTTTCTGGGTGCTAATCCTGGTGTGGTTTTCATAGTTTTCACACCTTCGCTGCCCTGCCTTTCATTGTTTCTTTGCCTCTCCCACCCTTTGGTCTAAGTTTTCCATATGAACAGTTGTTGAACCCTATTGAACTCCTCTAGAGGTAACGAGTCTACCCCTTCCCTAGTTCCTTGTTTCAAGAATCCTTCCAGATCTAGGTTTTCTTTATCCAGAATCTCTTGTAGTTTGTGGTCCTCCATTTCCATCTCACTCTGGGTCATTTCCTGGTCCATCTCTAGTTCTGCATCACTCATCATAGTTTCTTTCTGTTTATTAGTATCTTGTGTTTGTTCACCATCTTCTTCTTTCTCCTCCTCCCCTGGACTTCCTCCCTTTGCCTGATCTGCTTTTGTTATCACTTCTTCTTCTTCGAGTACTTGGAACCTGTTCTGACTAGCTTGTTGCCCTTCTGTTTGATGTAGCTTTGGCCCCATTTTGCCTCCTTTTCCTTTATGTACCACTTTGTGAAAGCCTTCAGTATATTTCATTATGTTAGCTTTACTCTTGTTCTCTATTTTACTGAGAGGGCAGTCTCTGAATAGGTGCCCATGCTCATGGCATTTGCGACATCTGAATGGAATATGTTCATAATCTACTGTTTGCACCCATTCTTCATCAAACACTTCCAAGATTACCTCATCCGGTAGAGCTCTAGAGAGATCCATCTCCACACATATTCTTGCAAAGGAAGTGTATTTTCCCCTTCTAGTGGCCTCAGAAGCTTTGACAAAACGTCCTAACTTATTTCCTATGGCAGATAAGGAGTCCATTTGCTAGTAATCAAGAGGTAGAGAGTAGAGTCTTACCCAAACCGGGACCGAAGTAAAAGTCTCACGCTCCAAGACAAAATTCATAATCCATGGTCGCATATAGAGGCCTGCTACTGCATAAAAGTAGGGCCCTCCTTCAAACACTCTGTCCTTATCTTCAATATTTGCAAAGACTACAGTGAAGAATCCCTTTGACCCAAGATGTAGGTCTATACTTCCTTTTGGTTTCCAGTGGTATTTAATCCACATTTGTAAAGCTTTTTCAGTGGGCCATAAACCCATGAATTTACAAATGATTGCATATGTCTGCATGTGGTCCCTGTGCGCCTGCAGAGCAGGATCATTTAAAACTACTCTGGGTGTGATCGCAGCTCTGGGTTTACATGGTCCCTTTTGTGCTTTGTATTTTGTTCCCTTTTCCTTGTCTTCTTCCTCAATTTCCTTAGTCCTATTAGTCTCCCTTGATTTGGTACCATCTTGCTCCTCTTCACTGTTCCTTTTCCTTCCTTCTGAAGGACCTCTATCATTTTCTATTGGTTTTTTACCCCTGCTAGCCACAACCTGCTTGTAGGAGGGAGTGGAGCTCCCTCCTTTGCATCCTTCCATGGAGAACAACCTCTGCAAAAGCCTGTAACCCTAGTTATTCGCTCGCTTCCCCTCTCGTGGCCTTATATCTTTCAACCTTCCATGAGTAGACTGTAATCATTCTACCCATGTTATTTCATTCCTATGTGGTTTGTTCTATTTGTGTTCAGGGTTACAAAGTTAATATTCTTAAGCCCACTGGGTAGAAGTGTGATATTTCCTTTCTTGCAAAAGTAGCCTTATTATATCTATGTATGTCAACTATTACAATGTTAAGCTTCTTAGGCCCATTAGGTAGAAGTGTGTTATTTCAATTTCAAAATTGTAATATCTACTTTCCTAGAAGTATGTTTAGCTTCCCGCAAGTATGTTTACTTTCTTGCAAGTGTGTTTACTTTCCTTCAAGTAGATATAGTCACTTTACTTTTGAATTTGTAGAACCTTGCCAAGCTTGTGAAATATCAATACTCCTTTTGCAAAATTAATCATTGATATTGTAACCATAAAACAACCCAATGGAAGTAGAGTGTAGCTTACATATACCATTCATAATAACTCACAAGTTCCATACGAGCCTTGTGTTGACAATTAAATGCATAGTTTTTTGTTATCTTTCTGAAGCAATTAGGAAGGTGATTAAAAGACTCATCATTGTTTCCCACAGCATATCTTGGGGTTCATTGTGGTTTATGGGTGATTGTATTTATTTATTCTCTATTTTCCACATTTTACCTATTATCTATTGGTACCATCACCTTTCCATTCCATAACATTCCCTCACCATTCTTATCCATATCCACTCCAATATCCTTGCATGAGAACGATTCATAATAGCCAACAATAAAAGACCTTGCTAGTGCCACATAAGAACTAGCAGTAAGAATAGTAAAAGTCCTTGTTACTGCTACATAAGAACCAACAATAAGAATAGTAGAAGACCTCGTTGTTGCCACACAAGAACCAACAATATGAGAAAAAAAACATTGTTGTTTTCCCACAGGAACCAACAACAATAATAAGTAGTTGAGAGGAACAATCAACATTTGTTAATGTCATATCTCTCTTATTTGATATGTGATCATTTTCAGGTCCACCACATTAAAAGATAGTTTTTAGTAGTATATTATCTAGTAAATCAGAGCCAATATGCAGAATTTGGAGAGGAATAGGCTACCCCACAAGAACCTATAGCACAAGAAGTTGCTATAGAAGGCATCACCATAGAAAAGATATGAGTTGCTACCAAAGTTTGATAGCAACAAAGACATAAGGAAGCCCTATTATTGTTACACAAGAACTAGTAATGGGAAGTCTTATTAGTGTTACACAAGAACCAACAACATGAAATCAAACATCGCCATGTCATAAGACTTAAAACTATTATGATTTGTTGTTGCTACTGTTGTTGTTGCTCTAGTTTTTATGTACAAAGAACGATTTGTTTATATCTTAGGACAAGTATGCTTGCAGAATTTCATAGAAGTAACTTTGTGAAAAATGGCTAAAGTAAGCTTGTTGCTACTCCTACAACACTCCTATTGCAACTACTTGTACAAATTTGTTTCAATTCCATCAAATTTGTTGCAAGATCACTAGAATTGTTTTAGGATGCTAATGTTGAAGTTTGAAGGATGCTTTATTCATCTCAAGCATTTGAGGCAAATGAAAAATGTTAACAATTGAGAAGGGCATGCAATGGAAAAAGAGAAGTGTCCCTATAATTTTTTGTCATAGAGGTACTAGGTTGCATGAGGACATGCAACATTTTTGGCTAGGGGGGAAGATGAGCTCCATAAATAACATATTTTTATATCATTTTTTTGCAACTTATAACCCATGGTTGCTTATTTAGACTTTGTATTAATCCATTATTTTGTGGAATTTAGACTTGATGTGTTTCTACCACATTTCTTTAGTGTTTTACATGAATTTATAATTAAAAATTAGAAAAAATATCATATTTTCATTTATCTTTGAGTTAATCTGCAAAGATGATGTGCCATGTAGGCTGCTTTGCAAGTTGTGATATTGCCACAGGATGTAATTTGGTCACGGTTGCTGCAACAAATTGCTACAACATGACTATTGCAACATGGTTGATGCAACATGACTACTCCAACATGCTACGACAAATATCAGAACCTTGAGCCAACACTGAAGCCTTAAGCCATAAAAAATGTGGGTCATGTTGTTACTTATTTTTCACTACTCTATGTAACAATTATGGATCCATAAAATAATAATGTTAATCCAAGAAAATCAAAGATATGGAAATAATTTTGCAAATACAAGACAAAATATTAGTTTGAGTGACCAACTATGAATCTTGGAATTCTTGGGCAAAAGATTTTGGAGTTATTTATTAATTACTAATTGTTAGCAAAAGATCTTGGACTTATTCATTAGTTGCTAATTGTTAGTAAGGATTATGGAAACCATTCATTATTTAAGGCATTGGTGCAACCACTATAGATACATTAAATCCATAAGTGGGTTCATTTAAATATTTGTTATATCTAGTTTCCATTAATTCTATGTATAAAAGAGACAACTCTCTCCATTATTTGGGGAGGACTCTTAGAGCAATGTCCAAATGATAATGGAATAATTTATAATTATTGAGTTTTTATTTTAATTGTAGCCTATAATTTATGTAGATATGATTTAATTAATTAATCAATTTAATTTATTATCTTTGTGTATATATTTATTTTGCATATTTATGCAATATTGATTTATTTTAATTAGCCTAGTTAGTTCAATTATTTTATGATGTCAATTTAACAATTATTGATATAGAATCATATCAACACTATATTTTATGGAGAAAGTGCCACTCCAATAAAACAGAGTGTTGCATAAGTTAGATGGTTTCTTTCTCTTGTTGCATAATTTAGTTATGTATTTATCTATTGGCATAAGATTTTTATTTATGTAACTATTTATTGTTATATGATTAGATTACACAAGCGAGATTACGTTTACTTATTTATGTTATTGATTATTCATGTCAAATTCCATTTATTTATCTATTTCTGATCATTGCATTTAATATTGCTTTACATTCCTTTGTGTTTTTAAAATCAATGAGCTTAAACACAATGATTGCCTTTGTTAGTTTGAGTAGAAACATTAAACATCTTCGCAAAGATTAGCCTTTTCATTTATTTCTACCCATGTTATTTATTTCATTCCTATGTGGTTTGTTCTATTTGTGTTCAAGGTTACAAAGTTAAGATTCCTAAGCCCACTAGGTAGAAGCGTGATATTTCCTTTCTTGCAAAAGTAAGATTCTTAAGCCCACTAGGTAGAAGTGTGATATTTCTTTCGTGCAAAAGTAGCCTTATGATTTCTAATGGTATGTCAGGTGTTACAATGTAAAGCTTCCTAGGCCCATTAGGTAGAAGTGTGTTATTCCGATTTCGCAATTATGATATTTACTTTCCTACAAGTATGTTTACTTTCCTGCAAGTATGTTTACATTCCTGAAAGTGTGTTTACTTTCTTGCAAGTAGCTTTAGTCACTTTACTTATGAAGTTGTAGAACCCTACCAAGCTTGTGAAATATAAATACTCCTTTTGCAAAATTAATTATTGATATTGTAACCATAAAACAAACCAATGGAAGTAGAGAGTGTAGCCTAGATATACCATGAACAGTAACTCACAGGTTCCATATGAGCCATGTGTTGACAATTAAATGCACAATTTTTTTATTATATTTTTGAAGTAATTAGGAAGGTTATTAAAAGACTTGTCATGTTTCCCACAACTTATCTTGGTGTCCATTGTGGTTTGTGGGTGATTGTATTTATTTATTCTCTATTTTCTACATATTATCTATTGCATGCATAAATAGTAATAACAACTTTTGAATCTAAAATGAATTAACCCTTCATATTATAGATTTGATTTTACTTTAATATATCTGATGTGATGAATTGTCTAGTGAAATATCCACAATAATTTACAAATAATTGTTGAGTATCATTAAATATATGTGTGTCAATTATTTTTCATAATTTTGTAATTAATAAGTCATATTAATGGAACCCTAGATTGGGTATGAGGGAAACAAGACAGGTCTTTGATGACATGGCAACAATATAGACACACAACAACTTCATCATCCTAGGATGCCCATGTGTACTTGACTTTATATAAGAGTGAAGGCAACTTCAACCATTATGGATGAAACTTCATGCCTTATTTTTGAAAGCCCATCTTGTCAAAGGATAAGCATTAAGCAACTACATAATGTTGGATAAAGGGATGGATATATAGACAATAATGGGTGGTTTCATCCTAACTAGGCATATTCAAAGTTGGAGTTAGATATTTTTATCTATACAAAAGAGATTTTTCGAGGTGGATGATTTGAAGCCAAGACCCATCTTCGTTTTTTAGGAATTTATCTTGACCAAAACACAATTTCCTATTTTGTTATGGTATCCAAGTTGAGGATTAATGAAGGGGACTCTCTATTCAAGAGGAGGGATATTTAAAATGGAAAGCTAAAAGTATTTTGGTGAAGGGGGATCTAGCCAGAGTCTATAGAAAGGTATACCACAAAAACACAAAGCACCCTCAAAGCCAAGAAAGAGACCCTTTAAGACTAGATCAAAATAACCCCTTTTTAGGGTAACTACAAAATCATACAATAGACAATTCTTTGCAAAGGTAAAACAAGAAGTGGATGAGATTGAAAAAGGGTAAGGGAGCTCAAAGGCATGACATCTAGTGACAAAATAGATGAGGAATTGATTCCACGAATATGTGTTATATGGTTCTTGAGAATAAAATATACCAAATATTTGTGGTTGGTGGATTTATATTGGCACATTAAGACTTTCATTGGCATGATAGTTGAAATAAAGGGAACCCTGTGCAACCTCAATGAGCTAGAGCAATTGGATCATAATTCTGAAATCTTATTCAATGTAATTTGGGGTTAGAAGTTGTGAGAAACTAGATGGAGCACTATAATGGTTAATGGAAAGGGAAGAGATCATAGGAGCACAATGAGGATGGAAAAGTAGTTTGAAGAAACTACCAAGACCAGTAAAGTTGGAGAATTTCCCTTTATCTTCATCAATGTGGGTCGTGGATCTAAAGATTAGCCTTTTCCATCTAAGGTTTCACTATCTTGCTTTATTTTTGTTATGATAGTCAAGATGTTAGATATTTCAAGAAGCCTTGGTCTAGAATACAATATAAAGATAATATTATTTTAATATGTTAATGCTTTGTCAAAATCCCTAGCAAGGGAAAGACAAATCATAGAATAATATAGAATTTTTTTTAATGTTGTAGCTCAATTTCCTTGGTAGACAAGTTGCAATAAAAATTAATGTGCAAACTTTCATATACTATTAATATCGAGGCTAGATTTAAAAAATTCATATCAATGGAAACACTAGTTTAATTATTAATCTTGAAAAATCCCCTATTGTTTTAGATATGCTACTACATGGAAATGCCATGCACATATGTAGTTTCCTTAAACAAATTGGGTTAACATCACAATTAGATCTGTCATGCCTAAATCATTAGCCCCTTTGAAAAATCTTATGCAAAGGAAACAAAATTCAAGTGGGAGAATATATGTTAGTATGTGCTCTCCGCACTCAATATTGTTTGAAGGACCTATTTTACAATTCCCAAACCTGAACACAATTTCCAATATCCATATTGATGCTTCTATTTTTTATCAATGTAGTTATTGTCCAATTATGTGAAGGTAACATTAACCAATTATCCACATTTCTAATTGCAAATTATCCAAAGCTAAGCACAACTATACCACCATATAAATATAAGCAACAATTATTTTTATGTATCATAATATTTGAAGATTTTGTTACCCCAAGAAATGTTCAAAATATAACTATTTCCTAATGGCACATTAGAATGCTTACAATTGCAATGATTCATTAGACCATCGCAACATAGATACAAACAAATTAATATGCAAAATTTAGATAATATGACATAAATTAATATCCACAACTGTCCATACTAGTGAGTGATTCTTGGACATAATAATGACCCAAGAAACCTCCTCAATAGAATCCTCATTAATGACCAATTATATAAGCATTATTAAATGTTTCCTTGCTACCAAAATAATGTCCTTAAAATCATCTAATGTCACCACTAGATAATTTATTTTGATTCGGTCGTGTAAATGTCAACCATTGCATAGATATGACATAAATTAATATCCACAAATTTAGATAATATGACATAAATTAATATCCACAACTATGTCCCTACTAGTGAGTGATTCTTGGACATAATAATGATCCAAGAAACCTCCTCAATAGAATCCTCATTAATGACCAATTATATAGGCATTATTAAATGTTTCCTTGCTACCAAAATAATGTCCTTAAAATCATCTAATGTTACCACTAGATAATTTATTTTGATTCAGTCATGTCAATGTCAATCATTGCATAGATATGAGATAAAACATCAATAGAATACTTAAATATTTTATTAATCATATAGAAAGTTACCAAATCCATATAAATAAACTATATTTTAATATCTTTTCAAGTTTAAATTATCTTACACTCTAGTGAAACCTTAATGATTGTGAAAACCTTATAAACTCAAGTACTTAAATATGTCTAATATTGGGTTTCATAGTTCCATTAGAAGCCTTATTAAATATCAAAATCAATTTTAAAATTTACATTTTAAGAATAACATAAATGTAGTCTAAAATTAATGATCATAGATTCTCATGCCCCTAGTGAAATTAGGGATACTCTCATTTATGCATCTAGAGTGTAGGATTTAGTATATTATCAATGTATTTTGAGAAGAAATGAGTTTGCATAAATTAGGTGGGGATAGTTTAACGAGTCCTTCTTCATGAGAAATTGTATTCTATCATATGAAGTTAATTCTATCATTTTTTCAAACGAAGAATTGAAGATAGGAGCTTTTATGGAGGAGATGTTCTTATCAATAGAGCTTTCAATGATCCAAATAGAAATTCAATCATGATATATGTATTAGAAATTCTTAAAGAATATAGGGTTGTCTCAATTTATAAAACTCGGATCTACAACATCCTATGAGGGGGAAATTACTATTTGGTAGTATCCTGAACGTAGATCAAGCTTAGTGAAAAAAATTTCTCCAACAATTTCATCAAGGAGATCGTCAATAACTATGATGGGAAATTTGTCCTTGATTGTTAATTTGTTGAGATCGCTAAAATTGAAACACATGCGCCAAGTGTCTACCTTCTTTAACACCATGATTATATGTGATAAATAAGGGCTTATACTAGGACATATGACCACTGCCTCCAATAACTCCTGAATTATCTTTTCTATCTCATTCTTTTGTGCAAAGGGGTGCCAATAAGGATGTACATTTGTTTTTTGACAACTTGGAATTAGGGGAATGCTATGGTCATTCTCTCCTTGAGTAGGGGGTATTCCCTTCGGTGTCTCAAAGACTTGATGATGTTTGTTAAGGATCAACTAAAAATCTAGGCGGTTTTATTTTGTCACATTATCCATGACTTGTATGGCATTAAATTGGGCAATAATTTTAGAGTAGCCTTTCTTTAGCAACTTCTCCATATGAGAGCTAACTATTTTAGGGGAACCATCTTGCAACCCTTAAAGGGTGTATACATGTCCCTCTTTAGTGAAATTCATATAGATTTCTTTGAAATCCATTGTAACTAGTCCTAATGTGTGTAGCCATTCCCCCCCCAATATTATATCAAACCACCTATGTCGATGGAAAATAGATGGGTTTTGAGTTGATAGTCTCCGATATGGAGTTTGAAATTTTCACATCTACCCCCATTTTTTAGCATACCTCCATTGGAAATCATAATTTGAAAGTTGTGCAATAGGTGTACAAAACAATGGGTTTCTTTTGAAACTCTATTATCAATGAAATTGTGAGTACTACCACTGTCGACAAGGACTATAACTTTTGGGTGCTTGATATAACTTATGAGTGTCAATGTTTGTGGAGTTAAAATGTTTGATAATGCAGATAGGGAGATTAGGGTTTCTTTAGGATGAAATGATGGTTCAACATATTCATGATTCTTAGTGATGGTGTCTTCAACTTGTAGTGTCAAATTCTCTTTAATGTTTACTTCTTTCATCAGGGCCTGAGTTTTCGTATCAATTTGGAAAAAAAATTGTTCTTTACACCAATGTTTGGGAGCATATTTTTCATCATAATTATAGTAAATTCCACGTCTTTGGTGGTCAACCATTTCTATTGGAGACAAACCTTATAAATTTAAGTGATGGGTAGGAGTTGTTCTTGGTGAATTACCTTGGGATGAATGAGTGTGAGGAATGAATGTTGGACTTTTTTTATTTGTGCGTTGATCACCATTTTAGCTTCTAGGGTTCTCTTAGTTGCCATTAACCATGTGGTAGGATGCTAAATTCTGATTTGTGCTCAAATCTCCTCTTTGAGGCCACTAATGAAACAATACTTATAGAAGGAATCTGCTAAGTTCTATGTATGAATGGATAGTTGCTCAAATTTTGCTCGAAAGTTAGTGATTGAGATAGTTTGGTGTAACTTGGTAAGTTGTTGAGAAGTGTAGCAAGAAAGTCTCAATTTGACTTTGCCTTGGTCAAATTGAGAAAATTCGAATTTCCACATCAACATACAACTTGGAGGTAGTTAACTGAGGTGATATGTCTCTTATAACACAGTTAGATAAATAAATTCAATTTAGAGGGCTTGGAGTTCAATTAAGCATATGTGATTGCCAAATTTTAGTAATCCAAGTCAATTATTTCCAGTTGTGTTCAATTAAACTAGTTCTATCAGTTAATGGAACTAGTGGAAGTTCAGTTGTGCAGTGGGACAATAGTCTAGCTCAGTGATCATCCAGTTAACTAATCAATCAACTCAAAATAGCTAGTGCAAGCCAGGAATTCGAGTTCCTCGGCTATGGTGGAGATTCCAAGGCAGTGTAACAAGTAGTTGCAAACTAGTTTGAGTGTACATGTGTTGTATGTAGTCAGATGATCAATCCTTGAGAATTGCACAATAAATTGAGGAAAATTCCTAAAAAATAGGGGCCAATTCCTTAATATTTGCACAAGGAAATATGGGCTCAAGAAGAGGCAGAAATTGACTAAGTCTAGGTCAGAGCTTCTCATTGAGCAGAGAGATAGGTTATACACTTGCATGTTGTGCTAAGAGTAGGAAAACAATTGTAATACATTGTATATTCATCTGATTAATGAAAAGATGCTTGAGGGGTTTTTTCCCAGTTGGGTTCCCTTAGAAAAAGTATTGTGCATGTGTGGTTTTTCTTATTGCATGTTTGCAAATGTTATTCTAAATTGTGAATTGAATTTTGTAGATCAGTAGAGTATAATTGTGTCTCTTAATTTTAGATTAATATTCTTGAGAAGTTGCAATTCTATCACCATATTTATACATGGTATTAGAGCATGATCCACATTAGAATAAGAATTTCGAAGTTGTTCCTCAAGAGGTTTGAATTTTCAACTTCAGTGTAGCAATTCTCTTCAGAGTTGGGAAAATGACCTTCAACAGGCCGACATTAGATTATGCCTTGGAAGGCAGCTCGAATTTCATTGCATGGAAGTAGTGCTTGATGAAAACAAATTGTTGGAATATGTCAAGAAAAACATTCCAAAACCATGATAATATGATGCCCAAAACCTAGCCCAATGGAAGAAAGATGTAGCTAAGGCGAGGAGAATAATCTTGGAAGGAGTGTGAAACCACATCGTTTCAAATATCCATGGGAAAGAAACTCGTTTCGCAATGTGGAAGGCGTTGACAAAGCTATTTGAGGATAGTAATGACCATAGAAAATGACCCTCAAAGACAAACTTTGAAATATCAAGATGCAGAAGATTGACATTATTCTGCAGTATCTCACCAAATTTACACAAATTTGGGATGAGCTTGGAGGGGTTGGTGTGAATGTTGCAGAAGATGACATGGTGAGCCTAACTCTTCTAGGCCTTCCCAAAATCTTGCATAGCTACAAAGAATCTATGAACAAGATGGAGAAATTATCGAATTGGGAATGCTTGTGGTCCAATTTGGTACAAGAAGAGATCATGTAGAATACTAGAGATGGAATTTCATCCAAGGGAGAGGATGAATAAATTTTTGCATTGGTTGGAAAGGGAAAGAAGGGAAAATGGAATAAATCTCAAACCAAACCAAAATCCAGCTAAGGGGGCAAGAAGAAAGACTTGTCTAAAATAAAGTTCCTTAATTGTCATGAATTCGAGCACTATGCTACAAAGTGTCCACACAAAAATTCCAACAAGAAGAACTTAAGAGGAGAAGTAGGTGAATTCATAGTTCGAGCTAGATTTCTCCCTTATCGCATGCATGACCAACACGGTGAAGGGGAGTGTGTGATACTTGGAATCAAGTGCCTTGTTCCACATGACAGGGTGTAGAGAGTTTTTTAGTGACCTGGAGGAGAAAGAGCTCCATATGCATATTGAGCTTGGGGATGGCAGAAGGTATAATGCTACCAGGATTGGTACAATAACCTTTAAGAGGGAGTCAGGATCTCCTCTTCGCCTCAAATATGTCATGTTTTTTCCAGGCATAAAGAAGAATATCATCTCTGCAGTAGTTTTGGAAGACCATGGTTATGATGTGATCTTAAGCAAAGGGAAAGCATTCCTAAGACACATAGCCACTGGGCAGGTGAAGAATATTGAGGTTCATGTGATGAATCTGTATAAAATTGATGTGGAATATTGTGTTGCATTAAGAAGTAAGGCAGAGAAAGTGCAGAGTTGAGATGTCGGTGAGCTATGGCATAGGATATTGGGTCATTTGCATCATTGTATCTCAAATATTATGCAGCAAATAACCACTGGCCTCCCTAACAGATCACTTGAGTAGCAAGATGTGTGCAAAGGTTGTACCTTGGGGAAGTATGTAAAATCCAAATTCCATGATCGAGAAAGAAAAGCACATGCAGTCTTGGAAAGATTCCATTATGATGTTTGTGGACCCATCTTGACAATCTCCACTACGAGAAAAAATTACTTTGTTATTTTTATTGATGGTTTCTCAAAGAAGTGTTGGATCTTCTTCATGCGTAAGAAGGATGAGACATTCTCCAAGTTTGTAGAATTCAAGGCATTAGTTGAGAAAGAGATTGGAAAGAAGGTGAAGGATCTCAAGAGAAATAATGGAGGTGAGTGTGTTTCAAATGACTTCAAGAATTTCTGTGTGAAAGAAGGCATTTGAATAGAGTTGATAGCACCCCATAACCGATAACAGAATGGGATAGCTAAGAGGAAGAACCAAATCATTGTGGGAGTTGTGAGAACTATACTACATGACCAAGGCCTACCACTGCATTTGTGGGTAGAGACATGTAACAGAACAATCTACTTGCAGAACCAAATTCCTCATCAGATTCTTGGTATGATTACACCAAAGGAGGCTTTCTCAGGGAGAAAGTCGAATGTGTCTCACTTCAAGATTTTCGGAGCCTTTGTTTACTACCATGTCTCTAAAGATTCAAGGAATAAAATTGGGCCAATAACAGAGTTGGGAGTTTTTGTGGGTTACAATGAAACTCCACACAATTATTGTGTGTACTTACCTTCCCTCAGAATGACAATTTTGTGAATGGATGTAAATTTTAATGAGGAGAAAGTGACGTGGTGCTCTCTTGAGAGGGAGCTTAAAATCCCACTAGAAGAGGATTTTTTAGCTCCAAATAAGGATCCTCGGGAAGTTGTGGAGCATCCACAAATTGAGGAGCAGAGAGGAGGCAGAGTGGAGACATCCACTCAAGTAGAACCATCCAGAGAAGGTAGAAAAAGAACCAGGGAATCTGATAGATTGATAAAGGATGCAAGGGAGAATGCGGGAGCTCCTTTGAATTTGTGCAGGAAAAGGAGGTCACCTAAGAGGTACACTAGCTACATGGATCTAATGTTTAATCTTACAGAGACTAAGTCATCCTCTTTTGAGGAAGCAGTTGAGCAACCTGTTTGGGTTGATGCAATGGTGGAAAAGTACGGATCCATCACGAAAAATAATGTTTGGGAAGTGATCCCAAGACCAACAAATCAATCAATTATGGGTTTGAGATGGATCTTCAAGCTTAAGCATGCAGCAGATAGAAGCATAGAGAAGTATAAGGCTAGATTTGTGGTCAAAGGATTCTCTCAAGTTGAGGGAATTGACTATGAGGAAACCTTTATTCTTGTAGCTAGGTATTTATCCATTAGATCAATTCTTGCATTGGCTCTGCAAATGGGGTGGAAGATCCATCATATGATGTAAAAACAACATTTCTTAATGGTGTTATTGAGGAGGATGTGTACATCGATTAAATAGAAGGTTTTGAGACATCTGATAGGGAGTCTTGTGTGTGCAGCCTCAACTGAGCATTGTACAGTCTCAAATAAGCACCCTGAGCTTGGTACACCAGGATCGAAAGATATCTTAGTGTTATGGGCTTCACCAAAAGTGAATCAAATGCGAATCTATATCATATTTTGGTAGAAGGTAAATTTCTTTTCGTTGTTTTATATGTTGATGATTTAATATTAACTAGTGATGAGCAGTTGATCAACTATTGCAAGGAGGACTTTGCGAGGGAATTTGAGATGAAGGACATGGGTATCGAGTTGGAAGTATGGCAAGGTGATGGGGAATTTTTTGTCTCTCGAGGAAAGTAAGCGACCAAGATACTGCAGATATTTCACATGAATAGTTGTAAGCCCATGGAGTCACCTCTAGTGACCAACTGGATGAAGGAGGATGCCACTTTAGGTGAAGATTTTGATGCTACCATTTACCAACAATTACTGGGTTCACTGATGTATCTTGTGAACACATGACCATATATGTGTTATGAATTCAACCAATTGATCCAAGCTATGGTTAGGTTGGCCAGATTGTGTTGGAAGGCAACAAAGCATGTTTTACGGTACCTCAGAGGCACTACCCAGTGTGCATTATGGTACAGACAGACGGAGGGAGTGAAGCTATGACATGGCTTCACATATGAAAATTAAGTACGGAGTCCATCCGACCAAAATAATACATCAAGTGGAAATTTTAGCATTGGGTCCGTAGCAGTTTCCTGGTACACAAGAAGAAAATATTTGTGGTGCTCAGCTCGGTAGAAGCAAAATACATGGATGCAAGTCAAGCAACATGTGAGGTGATCTGGATGAGAAAGATACTCGTGGGACTATTTGATCAGATGATGGATTCAACTATGATTTATTTTGATAATCATGGTTTCATTAAGCTCTATGAGAATCTGGTATTTCACGATCAATCTAAGCATATAGATATATGGTATCATCATTTACGGGACATTGTGCAGATGCATATAATGTTTCTATAATACATTTTGACAGAGGAAGAATATGATGACATCTTGACACAAGCTTTGTCAATAGGGAAATTTGAATTACGTAGGTGTAGAATAGGGGTGGTTGATAATTCCTTACTTAATAAGAGGGAGTATTGATAAGTGTAGCAAGAAAGTCTCAATTTGACTTTGCCTTGTTCAAATTGAGAAAAAATGAATTTCCACATCAACAGACAACTTGGAGGTAGTTAACTAAGGTGACATGGCTCTTGTCACTCAGTTAGCTCAGTAAATTCGAGTTAGAGGGCTTGGAGTTTAGTTAATCATGTGTGATTGCTAAACTTTAGTAATCCAAGTCAGTTATTTCTGGTTGTGTTCAATTAAACTAGTTTTAAAAGTTAATGGAACTATTGGAAGGTCATTTGTGCAGTGGGACAATAGTCTAACTCAATAATCATCCATTTAGTTGATCAATCAACTCAAAATAACTATTGCATGCAAGGAATTCGAGTTCCTCGGTTGTGGTGGAGATTCCAAGGCAATGTAACAAGAATTTGTAAACTAGTTTGAGTGTACAAGTGTTTCATGCAGTTAGATGATCAATCCTTGGGAATTGTGCAATAAATTAGAGGGAAATTCCTAAAAAATAGGGGTTAATTCCTCAAGATTTGCACAAGTAAATAATGGCTCAAGCAGAGGCAGAAATTGACTAAGTCTGGGTCAGAGCTTCTCATTGAGAAGAGAGATAGGTTATTCACTTGCAGGTTGTGCTCAAAGCAAGAAATAAATTGTAATACATTCTATATTCATTTGATTAATGCAAAGAGGCTTGAGGGGTTTTTTCCCAATTGGGTTCCCCTATAAAAATATTGTGCATGTGTGGTTTTTCTTATTGCATGTTTGTAAATTTTATTCTAAATTGTGAATTAAATTCCACAGATCAGTAGGGTATAATTGTGTCTCTTGATTTTAGATTAAGCTTCTTGAACAATTGCAATTCTATCACCGTATTTCTACATAAGTCACCCTAAATAATGAGTATCCCTCTTGAAATTTGCATAGAAATATTTAACATATTAACTCAATCAATGTAGCTTGAACAATTTTTTTTATGCCATTTCCCACCATTTCCATCATTCTTTATCTAAATATAGGATACCCCCTTGATTTTCATCATGTCATTAGTAATCCCTTGGATGAACAGGTAATGTTCCATCTGAGTGACCCATATTGATGGATTAGAACCATCATATTTGCTTGAGTCCACCTTAGGAATGATGTCATTTTATTTATTTATTTATTTATTGATCTATTGTTGTGTACACATGTCAAGTATTGAGGGTGGGTAAACATCTTTTAGTTACCAGTTTCTTCTTGGTGTGGCTCAATTTGTTGTGCAGGCATGTTGTTTTCTTCTGGTATGATTCATGCTAACATACTTAGTAACCTGTCAATTAATTTCTTTTAAAATTTATCAAACCTCTCATTGAACTTCTCTTCTAACACATTTATGTTTTCTTAACATTTTTTAAGTTAGCCTTCCATTGATTCCAACTTAGTTGGAGTAGAGTGGGTTTTCATGTTGTCTAGAGAGGTATGGGGATGTTTATAGGCATTCTCCTTCATGGATATGCTTACTAGAAAAACTTTTAGGATAATACCAATGTTATCTAAGATGTAGAAACATGTCTTTCTCAGATTGGCTATTATGACCCACTTATGAAATGTCACCACTTCTTTGGAACTTTTGAAACTAGTTTGATTGAAATATGCCCTCTCAACCAAATGATGTGAAATTTACAAAAAATGTGTCAATCACCAAAAGAAACCATAAAAAATGTTGATTTTAAATTGTTGATAACTTCACTTCTCACACTCTGTTTTGGATGTTTTTTTTTTTAATTAACTATTTTTTTGAGATGAATTCATTACTTTGTTCAAATTCTACACAAAAACTTCATAAATCAACTTGAATTCTTCCATCAAAATTCACACTTGCAATAACCCTAAAAAAATGTTGATTTTCAATTGTTGGAAACTTCACTTCCTGGGCTCCATTTTGGATTATTTATTTTGAAATTGGGTATTTTTTCGAGAGAAATTTGATCCTTGGATTGAATTCTTCCAATTATACACAAAATGTTCTAGAATTTGACCTAAATTTTGCCATCTTTTTTTTCTCATAAAAAAACAACAAAAAGAAAAAAAAGTCTCCCACCTCGTGCTAATAAAAGAGATTTGATGCCACTTTTAGTGTAATTCACATGAAATACGATGTGAAAAGAAACCAAAAAACCCAAGAAAAAAATAATGTATCTTTGATAATAGAAAATAGAGAGCTATGTTCACTTACTTCTTCAAAGAGGAAACCTCTAAGAAAAATGCTCTAAATATTACAATTCTTGACAAAACATTACATAACCTTCTACTCAATATATATCTATCCATAAAAAATATTAACTATCTATGGACCCACTTCTAATGAGATACTACTAACTAATTTAAATTTTATTTAAAAGAAAACTCTTTTACCACTGACTAACTATTAACTATATTTAATAAACCTCACATCTAAATAAAGAGATTAGAATAAAATCCTAACATATAAACACATTTACAACTAACAACTTTTTAATAGGACCCAAAGATGATTTATATGGATCATATTTAGGTAACATCCTATTTTCATTTGCATTCTTGGTTAGGTTATGCGCACGAGCCGTCCCATTTGGCGCATGTCAAACCAATCACGCCCAAAACTAAAAAAAACCTGAAGCCCAAAACTATAAAAAAAAATGTGTTGATGTACTTTCATAAGTTGTGTGAAAATAAATGTTTTGAACTAGTATTAATGATAACATGATTAAAAATCAAGCTTCCTCTTGTAGTGTATAAAATTATGAACTTTTACATATAGGGAAGCCATTTTTTTGTGCATTAAACATGGAGTTTTTTAATAATGTAGTGTGAGAGTAATTGTGCCACTTTTTTTTTTAGATTTTGTTTTTCCTTTCCAAGTAAAACATTCCCAGCAAAAATCTCGAGTTCTCTTTCTTATATATTATAGCTTAACAATTTTCACTTTTAAAATAATTGTCTTTTTTTTTCAATATTATTTTTTGAATTTAATAAAAAACATGTAAATAATGTTGATTACATGTTTTCTCAATTAATGTTAGTCTACATGTTTTCTCATTTATGTAGTTGAAATGAAATTTTAATGTGATCGGCTATTTTTTTGTTTTTTAATTAAATTCTAAACCTAAAATTTAAAATGTGTAAATATTTTTAAACTCTAATGTAAAAATTTATCATAAAAATCCATAGTTGATAAAGATCAATCTAGAATTTTTTTCCCTTTAATTTCTCATGTATATCTAAGATTGAAATATATATATATATATATATATATATATAATTTCTCATGTATATCTAAGATTGAAATATATATATATATATAATTTCTCATGTATATCTAAGATTGAAATATATATATATATAATTTCTCATGTATATCTAAGATTGAAATATATATATATATATATTCCATACTTTCTAATTTAATGTGTTATTTGGTAAATGTTATTTGTTTTTAAAATTAATATAGAAATTTATTAATTATCTTCAATTTAGATAATAACTTTATATTTTATTTTTTATTAATAATTAATAATTAATATGGTATATAATATTATGATGATGATGATGGTTAACAAGCACTCAGATCAAATTGTTTGATTTAAGATTTTATTCTTATGCTCAAAAAGCTTGGAGAGAAGTCTCCCGAGCTCACTATAATTTTGACAACGTAAAAGGCTAGGAAGGTCAGTATTGCAACAAAGATTTTGAAACTGAAATCTAATGTGGTTGTACGCGGGGCACTCTAAGAGGAATTGATTTTCATCCTCGATGTTCGTATTCTCACAGAGATGGCAGAACCTTTCCATCCATGGTGTTTTAGGAACTACCCAACGACCCGTTTCACTATGGAGCTCATGAGAGTTCATTCTAATCTTGGCTATATTAATTTTCTTCTTTGAGCTAGTTAAAACAGAGAGATACTTTTGATCTTCTAGGGTGAGGTTGGTGACCTCCTTATAGTATCTTAATTTTCTTTTAGCTGCTAAATATTTCTCACACCACATTTTTTCTTTGAACTTAGAAGTAACAATATTTTTAATGTTATTAATGTTTTGCAATGCAACATTCTCGTCGATCTCCCAATGGTTTAAACAGACCCTGGTGTCTTTATATCAACCTCGTTTGAGCCTTAGGTTGTTTTGGTTGGAATTTAAAGCTAGCTTAGGAAGTCTATGGTCTCCTATGTTATTGAGTTTGTGCCTGTACAACAGAAGCCTAGTCATAACTAGGCTCTCGATAGGGGAAAGACCCACTTCTATAAGGAGAATAGGATAGGGTGTGTTGCTTTTAATTTTGAGGTTATACGTTATAAAACGTGTATGGATTTGCTAAATATTTCTCCAGGATTCTCTAGAGATGCTACAACCCCAAACCTCACATCCATATAAGATAATCGGAGTGACTAAAGTTTCAAAGAGGAACTTCCTTCTATCCCACATTACGAGGTTTGCCGTTTTACAATTATTTTCAAGACCAAAATAAGCTTTCCATCCCCCATTAATCCTTTTCTCAATGCTATAGTTCCAGTTGAGCTTGTGATGAATATCAATTCCTAGGTACTTGTAGGAAGACACTTCCTCCAAGTTACTATTGTCATACATAAAATTAGTGTAAGTGTCCTTCTTGAATTTGATAATCATAACTTTTGTTTTATTAGTATTAACAATAATATATAATATGGGGGAGATGACATAATATTTTGTTTTAATTTTGGATAAGAAAAACGCTCTGGGCAGCCGTAGCGATTAGGGTTTCTGCGAAAGCATCAACGGCGCAGACAGTACAGCTCTGGCCCTGCTCACAAACCAGACCACATCCACTGGCGCGTAGCAGAACGACAGAGCATTAGAGCGGCTCTATGGAAAACACTCGGGGGGGGGCCGTCAGAGCCCTCCCCAATGCAGCATGATCCGGAGCAGGCGTTCCTATTCGGATCGGTTGACAGGGAGATCTTGAACAATGGGAACAGGCAGCAGCAAGGAAACAAGAAGACAGGAGGACGAAAGGACCCAGCCAGCGGCACTCAAGACAGAGGGAAAAATCCGGAGGAAACACCGAAAGTATCCTCAACAACATGCAAGCCAATAGCCACAGAAAGGCCACGAATAGAGCTACCTGGAGACAAGATAGATGCTCGAATCGAGTTCATGAGGGATCACGCCATTATTGGGAAGTTTATAGGGTTCTGGCCCACGGAAAGAGCCTTATACGGATGGATCGCAGCGAAATGGAAGCCAAAAGGAGACGTCACCCTGCAGCTAGGGCCGAAGGGCTTCTTCACAGTTATTTTTTACTGTATTGAGGACAAACTCAGGGTACTGGGAACAGGGCCACACTTCTTCAACGCTGCGGGCTTGTATATGAGAGATTGGATACCGAGATTCAATCCGGATAAGGAAGATCTCACATGGGCGCCAGTCTGGATCAGAATGTATGGTCTTCCAGATGAATATTGGGACGAGGACGTACTCAAGAAAATAGGAAATGGGCTAGGGGAGTACATCAGGACTGCAGAAGAGACCAAGTTGCGCAGATTCATTTCCTACGCTCGCATCTGCGTCTTCATGCGACTGAATGAAGCATTACCAGAATCGGTAAGTCTCTCCCACCGTGACGAAGAGTGGACTCAACCCTTGGACTATGAGCATGTACCCTTCCGGTGCAGAAGATGCCATGCTCTTGGGCATCTTTTCCGTGACTGTCCCCTGAACACCAAAGCCACCTCACCTGATCCTTTAGTTTCTGCTTCCCAGGATGGCTTCACCAAAGCCCCAAGCCGTAGACGAGCGCACAAGAAACCTTCTAATGGGCTCAAGCCCCAGCAAAACAGCACTTTTGGCCAAGCTTCTAAGAACAGTTTCGAAATCCTGGCTCAATCCTCTGATGATCTTCCCCCTATCTCTGAGTCTAACCCTTCCCATCCCTCATCCTCCGCCCCCCCCCCCAGCTTCCTCCCCCAAACGCCAAACCCCCATAATCTTCCATGATTTCCCCTCAGGAGATAGGAAAGAACCGACAGAGAAAGAAAAGGATATGGAAATTGATGGAAAGCTAGACCCTCCCTCTAGCTCAGAGATAAATGGGGCAGAAGGCAATCA
Source organism: Pinus tabuliformis (assembly GCA_031772625.1). Classification (NCBI taxonomy): domain Eukaryota; kingdom Viridiplantae; phylum Streptophyta; class Pinopsida; order Pinales; family Pinaceae; genus Pinus; species Pinus tabuliformis. The sequence goes on along the minus strand of CM062810.1, from coordinate 631,716,007 downwards.
GGTGCAACAGATGGAAGAAGAACCAGAAAGCATAGACCTGCATGGCCTAGACATTCTGGAACTGGAACTAGCATGCAAAACGAAAGCATATGATAGCATATCTGAAACCCAACTCAGCAAGCTGGAGGTGGTTATCTCAAGAGCTTACCAGCAGCAGCAACTAGGGATTCAACCAGGAAGCCAGTGGGATGGAAGCCACCCCCCAAAAGAAACCAAAAAGAGAGGACAAAGAACAGGTCTACAGAGAACGATCGAGATTGGGAAACTCCTGGTAGACTAAGGCAGGTACGCGAAATTGAAAAAGTACTATAAACCCTTTGCCAATAGTTGAACCATGAAGCTGGTATCATGGAACTTAAGAGGGCTCAATAACCCAGGGAAACTTAGAATGTTAAAAAACATGATTAAAATGGAAAAGCCGCAAATATGCTTACTCCAGGAAACCAAATGTAATGGATCTACATTAGGTAGCATTCTCACAAAAGCTTGGCCAGGTTGTCGTTCAGTAGCAGTCGATGCATCTGGAGCGTCAGGGGGGTTGGCCATTGCATGGAACACTCAAGCGTTAAATCTCTCAGATTTCCACGCTTCTCATCACCTCATACAGGCAGCCTTCCACATTTTGGGTACGAACGTCCATGGAAATCTCTCAAATGTTTATTTCCCGCAGGATACAGGGAGCAAAATTGCGCTTCTAGACACCATAGAGGCATTGAACAATAACAGGAGGCACCCACTCTGGATCATCGGAGGGGATTTTAACATGATCACCAAGCTAGAGGAGAAGATTGGGGGGAGATACAGAATGGAACAAGAAGACATCCATTTCAAGGACTTCATTCAAAACGCCTCCCTCATAGACTTGCCTTTTTGCAACGGAACCTTCACATGGAGCAATCGCAGAGCGGGAAAACACCAAATCGCATCCAAACTAGATCGCTTCCTCATCTCAGATAATGCGATCCACCTTGGAGGTGACATCACAGCTGCAATTCTTCCACATACCGGCTCGGACCATTGGCCGATAGTCCTCCAATGGCAACGACCTGGCGATCAGACTCGAAGACCCTTCCGCTTCGAAGGATTCTGGCTCACGCACCCTGAGTTCAAAGACTTTGTCAAAACCACATGGACATCTTTTATTCCCCCAGACGGGTCAAAGATGTATCAATTCCAACAGAAGCTCCGGTTCCTTAAAAACCACCTAAAACGCTGGAACAGAGAAACCTTTGGAGATATTTTCAAAGCGCAGCAAGATCTCAATCGGGAACTGATGGATCTCCAACAAAGAATATCCACAGAGGGACACACTGAAGGGACCTTGGAACAGGAACGACGTATCCACAGACAGATCGAGGAAAGGCAGAAGCAGGAGGAAGTCTACTGGAAGCAAAAATCCAGAATAAGATGGTTGAAGGAGGGAGAACGCAACACCAAATTCTTCCACAGAACCACCATTCAAAGAAGAATGCACAATAGCATTCCGTTTATCCAAAAGCAAGGAGGGGTGAAAGTAGAAACGCATGAGGAAATCGAGGAAGAATTTCGCAATCACTTCAACCAGATCCTTCAAGAGCCGGTAGGAGACAGACGTCAGGCAATTGAAAGAATCACCAACAATGTGCCAAGGATCATTACGGAGGAACACAATGAGCTTCTCCTCCGACCGATTCAGCCTCAAGAGGTGGATGAGGCAATGTCCCAGCTTAAGGAAGGAAAAGCCCCCGGACCGGATGGATTTACCACCACGTTCTTTCACACCTTCTGGGAGTTGATAAAACAGGAAGTCTGGCAAATCGTTGAAGAATCGAGAGCTCTCCACTGGCTGCTGCCTTCTCTCAATACCACCTTCATTGCCCTCATCCCCAAAGAGGAGGACTCAATTACTCCCGACAAATTCAGGCCGATTGCACTTTGTAATGTCATTTACAAAGTCATATCTAAAGTGGTGGCTAACCGGCTGAAGCCACTGCTCCCGTTGCTCATATCTCCGGAACAGTCGGGTTACGTGGAAGGAAGACAGATCATGGATGGTATTCTCCTCACGCACGAGATTATACACTCCCTCAAACAATCAAAACAGGCAGGTATGCTTCTTAAGCTAGATCTTTCTAAGGCTTTTGATAAACTCAGCTGGACTTTCATTCAGCAAATGCTAAAGGCTTTTGGTTTTAGCACTATGTGGATTCGCTGGATCATGAACTTAATTAATTCCACTCAATTCTCCATCCTTGTGAATGGAATCCCTTCCCGACCCTTCAAGCCATCAAGAGGAATTAGGCAAGGGGATCCCCTATCCCCCTTCCTCTTTGTTCTAATGGCAGAAGGGCTTGGCCGTCACATTAAGCAAGCTCTCCAATCCGGCCTCCTCAAAGGTCTTTCAGTTCACAACACCCCTGCCACATCTCATCAGCAGTTTGTTGATGACACCATGCTGTTTGGATATCCCTCGGTCCAGGAAGCCGCTTGCCTCAAATCCCTGCTCAATGACTTTGCTGAAGCGTCTGGCACTGATGTTAACTGTACCAAATCGCAGATATTCTTCTTTCACACGCCTCCTCCTGTTAAATCGGCAGTTACCCGAATCCTTGGCTTTCCCACGGCCTCCCTTCCCTCTAAATACCTAGGAGCCCCCCTCACTGCCTCAGCTATAAAGCACTCCTCTTGGCGTACTCTCATTGAGAAGCTTGAGTCTCGTCTCAACCTTTGGACGCACAGATCTCTCAACCTGGCCAGCCGGGTTGTGCTCATTAAGTCAGTTCTTCAGGCAATACCCCTGTACCTTTTCTCAATCCTTGCTGCACCCAAATGGGTCTTAAAAAGTATCAGGAATATTCAGCGCAGCTTTCTATGGGGCGGTTCGGCAACTAATCGCAAATGGGCGTTAGTCAAATGGCCCACAGTTTGTCAACCAAAAGATAAAGGGGGTATTGGTCTGAGAGACCCGGAACATAGTAATTCCATCATGAGTGCCAAAATATGGTGGCAATGGATTACTAATCCAGAAAAACCCTGGGCAAAAATTTGGACAGCTAAATATGCTAATAATCGACCTCAGGAGGAGCTCATCCGGTTCACACCCACGGAAAAAGGATCGCTAATTTGGAACGCGGCCAAACAACACTTCCAGCTAATACAGCAGCACAGTTTTTGGGAGGTCAGGGATGGCAAAACGGCTAGATTTTGGACAGATGCATGGAACCAGCTGCCAAAGCTTACCCACATTCTTCATTCTCCTCTGGATCTTGTAAGGCTGGAGCAGCAGCAAGAAAAGATCCATCACTTCTGGATGCAGGAAACGGAGCACGGATTCAGGAAATGGAAACAGGGTAATCAGTTAATCAACTTCACAAACCTACAGGATATAGGGGAATTGGAGAAGGAGCTTGGAAAAAGAAGAATCAGACACGACGAAGGCAATGACATCCTAAGATGGGGATACCGACCAAAAGGTGACTTTTCCACTTCAGAAGCCTACAAGATAGTCTGCAACAGCAATAACCCCTCTGATCCAATCTGGAGCAAAATATGGGGTCTTGGTTCCTGGCCCAAAGTCTCTTACTTCCTATGGCTGGTTAGTCACAAAAGAATCCTCACTTGGGACAAACTAAGAAGAAGAAATTTTCATGGTCCATCGATGTGTCCCAATTGCAATCAAAATGAGGAAACGCTCCAACACCTCTTGGACTCCTGCCCCCTAGCCAATCTGCTATGGGAAAAGGCTAGCTTCAGATGTCAAAAAAGATGCAGAACAAAGAACGATATAACCGACTCCCTAAGACATTGGCCGCAGAATCCCTACAAGAGCGAGCTTCTCAACTGCTTGTGGAACCTGCTCCCTGGACTCATCTTATGGGGGATATGGAAGGAAAGGAATAAACGTATATTCAAAAATCAAAGCTCAAGGATTGAAGACATATGGACCAGACTATGTGGGAACCTCAATGAGACGCTGCTGCTCCACTCTTGGACCCCGGAAGATCTTCCATCCCTTGATGTCGAAAAAGGCATTCTAAGCAACTGGCAATTGCTCCTACCTCAGATCCAACACAAGAATAGCACCTCCACAAGCAGCAGTACAATCAGAGGCTCTTGGATCGCCCCTCCTAAACACTCTTATAAGCTCAACTTTGACGGGGCTTCCAAAGGTAACCCTGGAATGGCAGGTTTTGGAGGTATCCTTAGGAATCACGAAGGCACTCCCCTGCAGATATACTTCGGATCCTTGGGTTGGGACACCAACAACTCGGCGGAGATTGAAGGACTATGGCAAGGACTCCTTCTCGCTTGGAACCTCAATCTTCAACCCTTGATCGTGGAAGGAGACTCCCAGATACTAATAAACATGGCCAAGAGACTGCAGAATGGTTCACAAGCGAAAAAAATCACAAACAGCTGGAGACTCGCAGCCAGACTAGAAGCCATTGAACAAGCTCTCCGCAGCAACAGGGCCATCACCTTCATCCACACAAAAAGAGAAGGAAACAAGGTCGCTGACCTCTTAGCTAACATAGGAGCAGATAAGGATCATAATCTCCTCACAGGAACATCGGCCATTATACCAGATAATGCCCAGGCTCAGGACTTTGATAGGCTGGTCCAAAGCGATGCTGCCTCCCCGGATGCGGGTGACACGACAGCGGAGAAGGCGATGCCACATGGTCACCATGGGCAGCCCTAAGCATAAGTCTCGCATTTATTGCGATCCGCCGCCATGGAGCTCAAGCGTGGGTGCAGGGGCGGTAAGGGACGGCAATTCATTGCTATGTCCGGGTTTCAATCTCGCATTCAGAGTGCAGTTATGGCTTGTGGAGTTCGAGGAAGAGCAGAGGAGCATAAGAATGGTGAGGCCTTGGAATGTAAGGTGTTGGGTCGAGTTCATATTTTGGGAGTGGGTTTATGGTCGACGGCTCACAGAGCTGATGCTCACGTCGCCCCTTTGGCAATTGACAGTGGTTTCAGGTCTGAGAGGGTGGTTTCAGGTCTCAATTTCTCTGACTCCTCTTATCCTGCTCTGTTTCGTTTTCCTGCTATCAGTGGAAACATGGTCAGGCCCCGACAGCGCCTCCTCAGCCGTCGAGGCACTAGCAGAGGCGGGTCCTCTCGCCCCTCAGTGGCAACTCCCCCTTCCCGCTGCTGCAGGTGTCTATGCCACCAAGTTGCAGAGGCTAACCCCATCCAGTCGAGCCACTTCCTGGACTCCAGCAATCCAGATCCGGATTCGGCTCCGCTACTTGCGTTTGGAACGACAGTCTTCGCCTTCAGCAGTTCCCAGGGCAATTCTCGCATCAACGCCCATGTCTCGGTCCTTTTTCTTGAAGAACCGAAGGAGGAGGGCGAGGAACAACCCAGCACAAAGCTGCACCAAGCTGGAAGCTCTGGGGACGTTGAAGGTTTGCCAGAGGTCCGCCCAGAGCATGCTGACATTCCACCTTCGACTCAGGCAGCACCTCCGCCAGAGAAGGAAAAAGCCGCATGGGACCCTCTCCCGGAAGGTATGTGCTGGATCATCGAGGAGGAACCGGACGAATAGTAGTCCGTTCCTCCGGTTCTCTCCTTCAGATGCTGCTCAGGTTCTCTTAAGTTTTGCTTCGCTTGCTACAATGGCCCTCGGTATACTGTGGTTGTTTCTGTTTGGTTCGTGAATTTTCATGTTCAATGTTTGTCAATGCCCATGCAAGGGCTCCTTATGATAGCCTTCTTTTCCTTTTTTGTACCCCTGCGTGGGATGTCAATTTTCGCTTTTACTGCTCCTCAACGGTTTAATGCCCCTGTGTGGGTGATTTGTCTCAGTGGTGGCGCCCCTGCGTGGGTGGTTGGTCTCAGTGGTGATACCCCTGCGCGGGTGATTAGTCTCAGTGGTGGCGCCCCTGCGTGGGTGGATGGTCTCAGTGGTGATACCCCTGCGCGGGTGATTAGTCTCAGTGGTGATGCCCCTGCGCGGGTGACTTGTCTATGTGTTAAGGCCCCTGCGTGGGTGAGGTTTTTTCTGATGCTGTGGCACAAGTGTGGGAGGTTTTTCTGATCACTGTCAGTCCAGAAGGCCATCCTTGGCCTCTGGCAATATGACCGCATGACTGTAACTGTTTTCCTGTTTATGTACATAATAGAATAGCATAGTCTTAACGAGAAAAAAAAAATAATATATGATATACGTTATTATTAATAAATTTGAATTATGAATTTTTTTTTTTGTTTTTTTTTTTAACTATAAAAAATTATTGTTTAAGTTCTAAATTTTTCACTACAGACATAATTTTGATGCCAAATTTTCCCCAAACTCCCATATTTAAGTTGTTCGAGAATCTTCTTATCTAAAATTTTATTTTTTCTTCAACTTCAATTTCTTAATATCAATTTAGGTAAAAAGAAATTACGCTTCCATGTTTAGTGAATTTTGAGAGTGTTTCGAGCATCTACACAGATTTTTTTTTCCCATGTGTCAATTTTTATTATTTTCCGAACTCTCCTTGTAATTAGTCAATTTTGTGTGTTGTAAGTTGGAAATGATATCATAATAACAAGGCAATGTTTTTTTTTTCAAAATATGATGAATTTTTATCAAAGGAAAAATGATTTTTTTCAACAAGTCAATGATTTTTCTTTTATGGTTAGAGAAAACCCTAGTTGTGATCACTACTTATTAAACATGTGTGTCCGTAATATGTAAGGACATTCAAGTTGGATTAGAAAGGTAGACATCCCCCTATTCTATGTGTTTGTTGTATACACCCCCCTACTCTATGTGTTTGTTGTATAAGAAATTTCTTCAAAGACAATATTTTTTTTCACAAACTCAATGGAAGACACTAGTGTAGAGCTAGAGGCATTTAAAGCTCTGGTTACATGACTTTAGCCAAATCCAAAAACTGTACAAAGATGGGTAGCAAAGTACTGAGGTCCCAAGATCCAAGGACGCGTATTATTGTTCACATTTGGCTACAGTTATTTTGTTTTATTTTTCTCAATAAGGAAGAGTCACAATTGAAACTTTCACTTTGGACCCTACTTTATGTGATCCAAGGGAATATATCTCTCACCATGTTCCCTCAAATTTAATCTAGAAAGGGAAATTACAACAACCTCAACAACCTCGTTGTGCGTTTAGATTATTACATCTTCCTCTATTTTTCTATAATGAACGTTTTGTGAAAGATATTGGGAACAAGCTAGGTCTATTCATTAATCGAGCAAAACCAAAAGAAAACTTTTATTCTTATGTGAGTATATGTTTGAAGGTGGATCTATAGAAGGGACAATCTTAAGCGCTACAAATCAATTTGGATGCGTGGAACCACCATAAATCCCCTTATTGTGAACATATTTCATTCAAATGCAATGCATCTCATGTTTAAAGGAACTTTGACAATATAAGAAAAGAATCCTAGTTCAAGATGCTTTAATAAGTGTAGATGTTCCCAATATAAGGGACCACAACAATCCAAGCCATTTCGTAAGGGAGTACTCAACTTCAAAAAAAAATAAAATTCAAAACTCTTGGAAATTTAGTTGAATTAAGAAGGAAAATGAAGAGAAAAAAAGAAAGAAAGTAGAGCCTAACTCTAGATCAAAATATCTTGAAAGCAAAATGGATCTATCAATCTCTACCCCATCTTTGGAAAAGTTCACTTTGATGGTGATATAGATGCATTCCATGCGAACACAAAAGTCAATGCCCTCTTAAAAGATAATAAAACAAAGAAGGTAAAGGAAAAAAATGTAAAAAAATTTAAAGAGAAAACTGAGAAAGAAGAAAAAGAAGTAGATATAGAAGACAAGAAAAATACAAGAAATAGTGTAACCCCCTTCCTTCCTCTTATAATATTCTAGTACAACATACCCATTTTTGAGACAGCTCAATTTCTTACTTTTGATTTTGTTCAAAAAAAAAAAACCTCATATCTCTCCTCTCCTCTCACAAGGGATGGGGAATTTAACCAAGATCATTGAGAATATGAAGCTGTTTTTGAGACATCTGGATTTCTTACTTTTGATTTTGTTAAAAAAAAAAAAAAAAAAACCTCATATCTTTCCTCTCCTCTCACAAGGGATGGGAAATTTAGCCAAGGTCAATGAGAATATGAAGCTGTTTTTGAGACATCTAACAAAAACCTCATATCTCTACTCTCCTCTCACAAAGGATGGGAAATTTAGCCAAGATCAATGAGAATATGAAGCTGTTTTTGAAACATCCGACAAAAACCTCATATCTCTCCTCTCCTCTCACAAGGGATGGGAAATTTAGCCATGGTCAATGAGAATATGAAGCTGTTTTTGAGACATCTGGATTTCTTACTTTTGATTTTGTTCAACAAACAATCTTCTCTTCTCCTCTCACAAGGGGTAGGAAATTTAGCCAAGGTCAACTAGAATATGAAGATGATCTTATTTAAAGAGATTGTAATTCACAAACCTTAATGATGTATTGTTTTTGTGTTTTTAGTATAATTCATTAAAAATATGAAGATGTTTGATCTTATTTAAAGATATTGTAATTCACACACCTTAATGATATATTGTTTTTGTGTTTTTTAATATAATCCATTCAAAAAAAATATCAAAAAAATATTTTTATTTTTTAATACGGATAAATGGAAAATTTCCCCGATTCCCCGCCCACCGTCACCAATTTTTCAATGAAAAGGGAAAGAAATATAAGTTTTGATTTTCCTTATTTGTTGCACGCTTTCATAATGTTTTTTAATACAAAATATAACCACATCAATCCCCAACAAAAATTGTTATGGAAATTTTTGGTTGTGGAAGAATTTGGAAGTGAACAATTTCTCGACGTCTGACCAAATTACTAACTTGTGTGGTCCGTTTGAGAAAATGCCTTCCGGACTCAATGAGACACGTTTTTGATGGTACTGTGTTTGCCCGGATTCCAACCGCATCAATCCCCAACAAAAATTGTTATGGAAATTTTTGGTTGTGGAAGAATTTGGAAGTGAACAATTTCTCGACGTCTGACCAAATTACTAACTTGTGTGGTCCGTTTGAGAAAATGCCTTCCGGACTCAATGAGACACGTTTTTGATGGTACTGTGTTTGCCCGGATTCCAACCGCTTTTAGCGGTCCAGACAATCTAAACCCGAAAATTTAAATTATTGGCAAAAAAATATTCCGTTGCCGGGACTTGAACCCGGGTCTCTCGGGTGAGAGCCGAGTATCCTGACCAACTAGACTACAACGGAAACAATGTAATATCTGCCCACTTTACATATCCTTATTCGTTATACGGAATGAAATTGTTGATGTAAAAAAATCACGGATTTGGTATGCCGATGTAAGTGGACTGTAATCATACATGAATTCACAGCGTTTGTAGTCAAACGGTAGAAATATTTCCTTCAAAGAAATAGGCCCGCGTTCGAGTTCCCGCGCACGCAGTTAATTATGTACATAGAGCTGTGAAACACTCATCGATTCATCAGTTTTTAAACTTGATTCCGATATAGGTGAAGTGGTTTTGATGGCATCATATTAAGTTTATTTTTCATTAATTAAATTGTATTTTTAAATATTAAATAAAGTATATATAGAATCAAATAAACTTTTTAATCATAAAACTTAATTTTTCATAATATATACATTTTTTTAAAAATATAATTACGGAATAAGGTGTTTTCCTTTGAAAACAACTTTTCCATCTGCCACTATGTGTTATTATGCATTGTGGATTTGTGTGCTAGAAAATTAAAAAAAAATTAAAGGAATTTTGATCATTGATGCACAACCGAAAATATGTTGATGAAGAACTGAAAATAACAGTTTAGAATGATCTCGCATTCTTCTATCTGTAACGGTAAGACACTTGCACGGTCTCTCTCACTATAATGGTATAACATTCCATCTTTGTATGGTAAATGATCACGCTCCGTTTTTGGTATGGTTATGATGTTGCTCGAACTTATTAATACAATGATCTCACATCTCTAAATGGTTCCTCCAAACGATTGATGTGTCCGCATAGTAAGGTATCCTCTGCTTTATATGGCATCTTCGGCGTTCGATTAAAATAATTTTGATCATTGATGCAGAACCGAAAATAAGTTGATGAAGAACGGAAAATGACGGTTTAGAATGATCTCGCATTCGTCTCTCTGTAACGGTAAGACACTCGCATGGTCTCTCTCACTATAATTGTATAACATCGCATCTTTGTATGGTAAATGATCACGCTCAGTTTTTGGTATGGTTATGATCTTGCTCGAAGGTATTATTACAGTGATCTCACATCTCTAAATGGTTCTTCCAAATGATTTCATTACACAATGTGTATGCATAGTAAGGTATCCTCTGCATTATATGGCATCCTCGGCATTTTCAGTGGTACGATATTGTATTATGGCTCAAATTCTACATCATATATTGCAGAGGCATCCAACAATGAATCTCGCATCCTTTTTAATTCATATATATTGTAGTTTCTTGACAGTTTGTGTAGCTGAAACATTATATATGGCCATTTTCTAACAGTTTGTGAACCCAAAATGATTCAGGGATCGTCTGCCCGAAAATATGGAGAATTACCCATTTATTGTTGAAATGTTAATTTCAACTGCAGCAATATTTTTTTCTTGCGACGCGATTTCATCGCAGATCGCAAATCGCATTCATGACCATTGTCTCAGTGTGTTCTCTTGAATTTTTTCCCGACGTGACGATGCGGCGATATTATCGCATATTGCAAATCGCGTCATCGTTCTGTTGCCCCGCTACGTTCTTTGTTTTTTGGCCAATTGCGATTCTGCGATGCGATCGCAAATCGCAAATCGCAACTCTCATATGAGTTTTGTTTTCATTGCTGTCTCCCGCCGATGCGATGATGCAATGCAACCCGTTAGCTATCGCATATCGCACCTTCGCCAAGTTAATATCCGCCGTTTATTTTTTTAATCCAACGGCCATTATTTATTCCCGCCTTGAACACGCCTCCGTCATACTGTCTTTATGCCTTAACCTGTTTTGTGTTCCCAAAGAAGAAAGAACGCCTGATTCAACATTCTGCGCCATTACTTCTCAACAACCACATTTAACATGAAAGTATGGCCGAGAAGGAAAGGACCTGCCTCGAGCAGTTCAACGCATTTATCAGTTATGGAGTTCCACTCCACCTGCTCGAGAAGTACAGCAGAATATCAGAAAAGATCAGTTTTTTGTTCATCAAGAGCAGCAGACTGCAGCAGAGACTCCATCAGAGAGTTAAAGCGGTTGGTGGTCATTTTTGACCTTCTCACGCATAACCTGGTAGATATAAAGTTTTTTTTAGAGAGAGAGCGTATGAGAGTTAGAGCACAACAGCGCAGAACGCAGCAGCATAAAGAAAAGAGAACACATCAGTGTTGTTGTAATCCCTCTGATAGAGGAAGACAAATCTTTTGTAATAGCAGTCTTTTAAATGAATACAAGTCTTTTATGTGTATGTTGTTGAAAACCCTGTTCTCCTGCAAAACAATTTTTTTTGTTATTTCCGCTGTGCTAAGATCCTGTGCGTTTAAAAACAGAGCATCGTTCTCTGTTCAGTGTTTTGTTTTTGGAATTTTACCAGAAAAAATTTCCAACATGGTATCAGAGCCAGTCCAGGCTCTTTGAAGGTGTCAAAGAAGCTGAAGGAAGGATTTTCTTGCTGCAGCAGCTTCTCCAACAAAGTGGAGACTCAGTCAAGAAAGATTCAAAGGTATTCCTCAAGCCAGTTATTTAAATACTTCACTGTATATTTGAAGCCTAGTTTAGAGTGTAAGTATGGCCAGCACCAGCAATAGCATGGGTATGCAACTCCCACTATTTGATGGCAAAAATTATGACTATTGGGCAATAACAATGAAAGCCTTGTTTGTTTCCCAAGACTTATGGGAAATAGTTGAAGATGGTTTTGAAGAACCAGCAGATGAAAATGAGTTTAATAATCTAACTCAGGCAGAGAAAGATCTGTTGAAGAGCTACAAGAAGAAGAACTCAAAAGCCCTCTTCTTCTTGTATTAAGCAGTGCATGGAAGCATGTTTCCAAGGTTAGCAGCAGCTAAGACATCCAAAAAAGGATGGAAAACTCTCAAGACAGCCTATCAAGGCATGGAGAAAGTGAAGACAACAAAACTACAGTTGCTGAGGAGAGATTTTGAGAACCTATGCATGAAGGAGTCAAACAATATTGACTCATTCTTCACACATGTGATTGGTTTGGTCACACAAATAAGGACTCATGGAGAAGTTCTTGAAGAAACGAGGATTGTGGAGAAACTATTGAGGAGCCTACCCTCAAAGTTCCATGTGATAGTCACCACCATAGAAGAGACAAAGGATCTCTCAAACTTTTCAGTTGATGAACTTCATGCATCACTGATAACACATGAGCAGAGGTTGAGTAGAAATGAAAACTCATCTCTAGAGCAAGCCTTCAAGACCCAGATGTCCTTTGGAAGAGGAAGAGGTAAAGGCAAAGGAAACAAGAGAGGAAGAGGCAGAAGCCAAAACAGAGGTGGAAGGAACTGTCCAGCAAATGCTCAAGGAAGAGGCAGCAATCCAAGTCAGAACCAAGGTCAAGGCATTAGCCAACAAAGTGGACAACATCATGCTCAAGGACAAAGGTATGAAAAATCCAATGTCCAATGTTATTATTGTAAAAAATATGGGCATTATGTCAATGACTGTAGGAAGAAGCAGCGTGATATGAATAATAGATCTAGTGCAAATATTACTAGAGAAAATATCAGCCAAAATAATGTGCTTTTAGCTTGTAATATGGCTAAAACAAACAGTGAAGATATATGGTTTCTAGATTCTGGTTGTAGTAACCATATGACAGGAAACATAGCCCTGTTTTCAGCTCTAGATCAGAGTGTGAAGTCACAAGTCACACTTGGGATTGATAGTAAAATTTCTGTTATGGATAAAGGAGAAGTAAAAATATTTACAAAGAAAGGGGAAAAGAAAACCATAGCAGATGTCTATTATGTTCCTGGAATGAAGTGTAACCTCTTAAGTATTGGACAACTTGTTCAAAAGGGTTACAATGTCTTCTTTGAGAATGATGTATGCACCATCATGGATAGAGCACCTAGCAAATGATGTATTGCTGAAGTGAAGATGACAAGGAACATGATGTTCCCTCTCAGAATAAGGGTAGATTTAAAAAACAAAGAAGCAGCTGCAGCAGTTACACAAGAGACTTTCCAAAGCGTACCAAAGGATGAAAATTGGTTGTGGCACTTGAGATTTGGACATCTCAACTTTGGAGGTCTTAATTTGTTGAGTAGAAAAGGAATGGTAAGAGGATTACCATTGATAGAGAAACCAGACAGCCTTTGTGAAGGTTGTATCTTGGGGAAACAACACAGAGAAAGTTTTCCATCAGGGAAAAGCATAAGGGCAAAGGCACCCTTAGAGATTGTCCACTAAGACTTATGTGGACCGATGCAAACTCCATCACTAGCAGGCAGCCAATATTTTCTAACATTCATTGATGATTTCACCATAAAGACTTGGGTTTATTTCCTGAAGAACAAAAGTGAAGTGTTTGAAAAATTTCAAAATTTCAAAGCACTTGTAGAAAATCAAAGCGGACTGCATATCAAGGTTCTAAGAACTGACAGAGGAGGTGAGTATATCTCCAAGAAATTTCTACGGTTTTGTAGAGAAAATGGAATTCATAAGCAATTTACAGCTAGGTATACCCCGTAGCAAAATGGAGTAGCTGAAAGAAAGAATAGGACCATCATGGATATGGCGAGGAGTATGCTAAAGGCAAAGCATTTGCCAAATGATTATTGGGCTGAAGCTGTACATTGTGCAGTATATATTTTGAATAGATGCCCTACAAAATCTGTGATGAACAAAGTGCCGAAAGAAGCATGGAGTGGGAAAAAGAAAGGAGTCACCCACATGAAAGTTTTTGGATGTGTGGCTTATGCACACATTCTGGATCAACTAAGGAAGAATTTGGACAGCAAAGGGGAGAAATGTATTTTCATTGGATACAGTGAGGAATCCAAAGCTTACAGGTTGTATATCCCATCTACCAAGAAGTTTTTTGTGAGCAGAGATGTTCAATTCATTGAGGAGGAAGCTTGGGATGGAAGCATAGAGAAAACAGTAAATGTTAAAAACTGTTTGCCTCATGATGAAGATGATGAGGACATGGTGAAAATGCATCCCCAAACAGCAGCACCAACACAAGGGCAACAAGAGACACCCTTGAGGAGAAATGAAAGTGCTTCTCCAAGCACACCACAAGGAGGAAATTCAAGTGCGTCTTCAAGCACTTGCACACCGAATGAAAGAGGTAAGAAATTCAAAAATTTAAGTGATATTTATGGTGAAGGAATGAATTCCTTGTTTGCTTTATATTGTCATGTTGATGACCCTATTCATTTTGAAGATGCAATTAAAGATAAGAAATGGATAGAAGCTATGGATGAGGAAGTCAATTGGGATTTGGTTGAGCTACCAAAAGGTAAAGAAGTCATTGGAGTTAAATGGGTCTACAAGACCAAAAGTAATGTTGAAGGCAAAATAGAAAGGCACAAGGCAAGACTAGTTGTCAAGGGATATAAGAAGCAGTATGGGAGAGATTATGAGGAGACTTTCGCACCGGTTGCAAGGATGGAAACCGTGAGAGCAGTGTTGTCCATAGCAGCACAAAATAATTGGAAAGTTTACCAAATGGACGTAAAGTCAGCATTCCTAAATGGAGTGTTAAAGGAAGAGGTTTACATTGAACAACCTCCAGGCTATGAGAAGAAAGGCCAAGAACACAAAGTGTGCAGCTTGAAGAAAGCTCTTTATGCACTGAAACAAGTGCCAAGAGCATGGTACAGTAGGATAGATTCCTATCTACTAGAAAATGAATTTGCAAAGTGTGAGGGAGAACCCACCCTCTACATCAAAGAAAAGGATGGTAAAATTTTAATTGTTGTCTTATATGTTGATGATGTTATTTTCACAGGGAATGATGACTACCTCATTAAAAATTTCAAATCATTCATGAAAAAAGAATTTGAAATGACTGGCATGGGTTTGCTGAGATACTTCTTAGGAATAGAAGTAGATCAAAATGAAAATGGAATTTTTATCTCACAAGCAAAATATGTAAATGAAGTGTTGGAAAGATTTAATATGCGGGACAACAACGCAGCAATCACTCCCACAGTAATGGGATTAAAACTCAACAAAGAGGACAACAATAAGGATTTTGATCCTAGTTTGTACAAGAGCATAGTTGGCAGCCTCATGTATTTAACTGCAACTAGACCAGATATAATGTTTGTTGTTAGTTTAATTTCCAGATTCATGGAGAGGCCAAAAAAAGCACATTAGCAGGCAGCAAAAAGAATTCTGAGGTATATCAATGGTACTAAAAGATTTGGCATTTTATATATTTTTTCAAAAAGTTCAGATTTAGTTGGCTACACCGATAGCGATTGGGCTGGAAGTGTGGATGATCGGAAAAGCACATCCGGTTATCTCTTTCACATGGGTTCAGGAGCAATTTCATGGGCTTCTAAGAAACAACCCATTGTGGCATTGTCTACAGCAGAGGCAGAATACGTGGCAGCTACAGCAGCAGCATGTCAAGCGGTTTGGATGAGAAGAATGCTAAGGAGCTTAGGCCAAGAGCAGGCAAAAGCAACGGTTATTTTTTGTGACAATAGTTCAGCTATAGCATTGTCCAAGAATTCTGTGTTTCACAAGCGAACGAAACACATTGATACAAAGTTCCATTACATCAGAGAATTGGTGAACAACGGAGAAATTGTTTTACAACATTGCAGCACTCAGGAACAGGTTGCAGACATTCTGACCAAGCCTTTGGGACAGAAAAGTTTTGAGTATTTGAGGAAATGTCTGGGTATGACTGATAACCCAGCAGTTGAAATTAAAGGGGAGTGTTGAAATGATAATTTCAACTGCAGCAATATTTTTCCCTTGCGACGCGATCTCATCGCAGATCGCAAATCGCATTCATGACCATTGTCTCCGTGTGTTCTCTTGAATTTTTTCCCGATGCGACGATGCGATATTATCGCATATCGCAAATCGCGTCCTCGATCTGTTGCCCCGCTACGTTCTTTGCTTTTTGGCCGATTGCGATTATGCGATGTGATCGCAAATCGCAACTCTCATATGAGTTTTGTTTTCATTTCTGTCTCCCGCCGATGCGATGTTGCGATGCAACCCGTCAGCTATCGCATATCGCACCTTCGCCAAGTTAATCTCCGCCGTCCATTTTTTTAATCCAACGGCCATTATTTATTCCCGCCTTGAACACGCCTCCGTCATACTGTCTTTATGCCTTAACCTGTTTTGTGTTCCCAAAGAAGAAAGAACGCCTAATTCAGCATTCTGCACAATTACTTCTCAACAACCACATTTAACATGAAAGTATGGCCGAGAAGGAAAGGACCTGCGTCGAGCAGTTCAATGCATTTATCAGTTATGGAGTTCCACTCCACCTGCTCGAGAAGTACAACAGAATATCAGAAAAGATCAGTTCTTTGCTCATCAAGAGCAGCAGACTGCAACAGAGACTCCGTCAGAGAGTTAAAGCGGTTGGTGGTCATTTTTGACCTTCTCACGCATAACCTGGTAGATATAAAGTTTTTTTAGAGAGAGAGCGTATGAGAGTTAGAGCACAGCAGTGTAGAATGCAGCAGCGTAAAGAAAAGAGAACACAACAGTGTTGTTGTAATCCCTCTGATAGAGGAAGACGAATCTTTTGTAATAGCAGTTTTTTTTAAATGAATACAAGTCTTTTATGTGTATGTTGTTGAAAACCCTGTTCTCCTGCAAAACAATTTTTTTTTTTTTTTTTTTTTTTATTTCCGCTGTGCTAAGATCCTGTGCGTTTAAAAACAAAGCATCGTTCTCTGTTCAGTCTTTTGTTTTTGGAATTTTACCAGAAAAAATTTCCAACATTTATCTTGACATGTCTTTCTATGGATATTGGAAACAACCCATGGAAATTTCTTTCCGTTGATGTTGCAAGCAGCGCACTCTCATAATTTTAGTTACCCAGTTATGATGGAAAAAGAAAACCATAGCAGATGCCTATTATGTTCCTGGAATGAAGTGTAACCTCTTAAGTATTGGACAACTTGTTCAAAAGAGTTACAATGTCTTCTTTGAGAATGATGTATGCACCATCATGGATAGAGCACCCAGCAAACGATGTATTACTGAAGTGAAGATGACAAGGAACAGGATGTTCCCTCTCAGAATAAGGGTAGATTTAAAAAACAAAGAAGCAATTGCAACAGTTACACAAGAGACTTTCCAAAGCGTACCAAAGGATGAAAATTGGTTGTGGCACTTGAGATTTGGACATCTCAACTTTGGAGGTCTTAATTTGTTGAGTAGAAAAGGAATGGTAAGAGGATTACCATTGATAGAGAAACCGGACAGCCTTTGTGAAGGTTGTATCTTGGGGAAACAACACAGAGAAAGTTTTCCATCAGGGAAAAGCATAAGGGCAAAGGAACCCTTAGAGATTGTCCACTAAGACTTATGTGGACCGATGCAAACTCCATCACTAGCAGGTAGCCAATATTTTCTAACATTCATTGATGATTTCACCATAAAGACTTGGGCTTATTTCCTGAAGAACAAAAGTGAAGTGTTTGAAAAATTTCGAAATTTGAAAGCACTTGTAGAAAATCAAAGCGGACTGCATATCAAGGTTCTAAGAACTGATAGAGGAGGTGAGTATATCTCCAAGGAATTTCTACGGTTTTGTAGAGAAAATGGAATTCATAAGCAATTTACAGCTAAGTATACCCCACAGCAAAATGGAGTAGCTGAAAGAAAGAATAGGACCATCATGGATATGACGAGGAGTATGCTAAAGGTAAAGCATTTTCCAAATGATTATTGGGCTGAAGTTGTACATTGTGTAGTATATATTTTGAATAGATGCCCTACAAAAGCTGTGATGAACAAAGTGCCAGAAGAAGCATGGAGTGGGAGAAAGCAAGGAGTCACCCACATGAAAGTTTTTGGATGTGTGGCTTATGCACACATTCCGGATCAGCTAAGGAAGAATTTGGACAGCAAAGGGGAGAAATGTATTTTCATTGGATACAGTGAGGAATCCAAAGCTTACAGGTTGTATATCCCATCTACCAAGAAGTTTTTTGTGAGCAGAGATGTTCAATTCATTGAGGAGGAAGCTTGGGATGGAAGCATAGAGAAAACAATAAATGTTAAAAACTGTTTGCCTCATGATGAAGATGATGAGGACATGGCTGAAATGCATCCCCAACACAAGGGCAACAAGAGACACCCTTGAGGAGAAATGAAAGTGCTTCTCCAAGCACACCACAAGGAGGAAATTCAAGTGCGTCTTCAAGCACTTGCACACCGAATGAAAGAGGTAAGAAATTCAGAAATTTAAGTGATATTTATGATGTAGGAATGAATTCCTTGTTTTCTTTATATTGTCATGTTGATGACCCTATTCATTTCGAAGATGCAATTAAAGATAAGAAATGGATAGAAGCTATGGATGAGGAAATCAATTGGGATTTGGTTGAGCTACCAAAAGGTAAAGAAGTCATTGGAGTTAAATGGGTCTACAATACCAAAAGTAATGCTGAAGGCAAAATAGAAAGGCACAAGGCAAGACTGGTTGTCAAGAGATACAAGCCGCAGTATGGGAGAGATTATGAGGAGACTTTCGCACTGGTTGCAAGGATGGAAACCGTGAGAGTAGTGCTGTCCATAGCAGCACAAAATAATTGGAAAGTTTACCAAATGGACGTAAAGTCAGCATTCCTAAATGGAGTGTTAAAGTAAGAGGTTTACATTGAACAGCCTCCAGGCTATGAGAAGAAAGGCCAAGAACACAAAGTGTGCAGATTGAAGAAAGCTCTTTATGTGCTGAAGCAAGCGCCAAGAGCATGGTACAGTAGGATAGATTCCTATCTACTGGAAAATGAATTTGCAAAGTGTGAGGGAGAACCCACCCTCTACATCAAAGAAAAGGATGGTAAAATTTTAATTGTTGTCTTATATGTTGATGATGTTATTTTCACAGGTAATGATGACTACCTCATTAAAAATTTCAAATTAGTCATGAAAAAAGAATTTGAAATGACTGACATGGGTTTGCTGAGATACTTCTTAGGAATAGAAGTAAATCAAAATGAAAATGGAATTTTTATCTCACAAGCAAAGGAAAGATTTAACATGTGGGACAACAAGGCAGCAATCACTCCCATAGTAATGGGATTAAAACTCAGCAAAGAGGACAGCAGTAAGGATTTTGATCCTAGTTTGTACAAGAGGATAGTTGGTAGCCTCATGTATTTAACTGCAATTAGACCAGATATAATGTTTGTTGTTAGTTTAATTTTCAGATTCATGGAGAGGCCAAAAGAAGTACATTGGCAGGCAGCAAAAAGAATTCTGAGGTATATCAAAGGTACTAAAATATTTGGCATTTTATATATTTTTTCAAAAAGTTCAGATTTAGTTGGCTACACTGATAGCGATTGGGCTGGAAGTGTGGATGATCGGAAAAGCACATCCGGTTATCTCTTTCACATGGGTTCAGGAGCAATTTCATGGGCTTCTAAGAAACAACCCATTGTGGCGTTGTCTACAGCAGAGGCAGAATACGTGGCAGCTACAACAACAGTGTGTCAAGCGGTTTGGATGAGAAGAATGCTAAGGAGCTTAGGCCAAGAGCAGGCAAAAGCAACGGTTATTTTTTGTGACAATAGCTCAGCTATAGCATTGTCCAAGAATTCTGTGTTTCACAAGCGAACGAAACACATTGATACAAAGTTCCATTACATCAGAGAATTGGTGAACAACGGAGAAATTGTTTTACAACATTGCAGTACTCAGGAACAGGTTGTAGACATTCTGACCAAGCCTTTGGGACAAAAAAGTTTTGAATATTTGAGGAAATGTCTGGGTATGACTGATAACCCAGTAGTTGAAATTAAAAGGGGGTGTTGAAATGTTAATTTCAACTGCAGCAATATTTTTTTTTTGCGACGCGATCTCATTGTAGATCGCAAATCACATTCATGACCATTGTCTCCGTGTGTTCTCTTGAATTTTTTCCCGACGCGTCGATGCGATATTATCGCATATCGCAAATTGCGTCCTCGTTCTGTTGCCCCGCTACGTTCTTTGTTTTTTGGCCGATTGTGATTCTGCGATGCGATCGCAAATCGCAACTCTCATATGAGTTTTGTTTTCATTGCTGTCTCCCGCCGATGCGATGATGCGATGCAACCCGTCAGCTATTGCATATCATACCTTCGCCAAGTTAATCTCCGCCGTTTATTTTTTTAATCCAACGGCCATTATTTATTCCCACCTTGAGCACGCCTCCGTCATACTGTCTTTATGCCTTAACCTGTTTTGTGTTCCCAAAGAAGAAAGAATGCCTGATTCAGCATTCTGCGCCATTACTTCTCAACAACCACATTTAACATGAAAGTATGGCCGAGAAGGAAAGAACCTGCCTCGAGCAATTCAACGCATTTATCAGTTATGGCGTTCCACTCCACCTGCTCGAGAAGTACAACAGAATATAAGAAAAGATCAGTTTTTGTTCATCAAGAGCAGCAAACTGCAGCAGAGACTCCATCAGAGAGTTAAAGCGGTTGGTGGTCATTTTTGACCTTCTCACGCATAACCTGGTAGATATAAAGTTTTTTTAGAGAGAGAGCGTATGAGAGTTAGAGCACAACAGTGCAGAATGCAGCAGTGTAAAGAAAAGAGAACACAACAGTGTTGTTGTAATCCCTCTGATAGAGGAAGACGAATATTTTGTAATAGCAGTTTTTTTTAAATGAATACAAGTCTTTTATGTGTTTGTTGTTGAAAACCCTGTTCTCCTGCAAAACAATTTTTTTTGTTATTTCCGCTGTGCTAAGATCCTGTGAATTTAAAAACAAAGCGTTGTTCTTTGTTCAGTCTTTTGTTTTTGGAATTTTACCAGAAAAAATTTCCAACATTTATCTTGACATGTCTTTCTATTGATCTTGCAAACAAC
The DNA here is from genome assembly GCA_031772625.1 of Pinus tabuliformis. Taxonomy (NCBI): domain Eukaryota; kingdom Viridiplantae; phylum Streptophyta; class Pinopsida; order Pinales; family Pinaceae; genus Pinus; species Pinus tabuliformis. Next base: position 631,694,996 of record CM062810.1, on the reverse strand, counting down.
CCATGGAAATTTCTTTCTGTTGATGTTGCAAGCAACGCACTCTCATAATTTTAGTTACCCAGTTATGATGGAAAAAGTCGAAGAAAAAAGGGGAAGAGAAAATTCAGGGTTGCGGCTTCCAGGTTTTTATTCTTCAATTTTCCCTTGTGCTACCACGTTTCCTGAGTCGAGACTACAACCTCTGCATTGGTGCGGCAGGTCGTCCCTCACTCAAAATTACTCTTTTGTTCTGTAATTGACTGTGTAGACAGTTAGGGTTAATTTTTTCGATCCGACCGGCTTGGTATTGAGCAAACGACAGGGCTTAGCCGTTCTAGCTGATTTTGGTGGGTCAGTTTTGGCTTGCAAGATCGCTTCTGTATTCATCCCATTACTAAGGTATCATCTTGTGCTTCGCTTGCAAGGTTTTTCCAACAGTCTGGGTCTGCGAACTTCATATCTCACCCATTGAAACGAATTTTCGAATACCAATAGTATCGGTCTATATTTCGCTAGTTGAGAGTGCATTTGATTATGGAGCTTTTTGCTAGTCTTCCATGGGAAATTGGTCGACAGTGTCTGCTAAGAGTCCCTTATGATTCCCATGAAAACCTCAGATCTGTTTGCAAAAGCTGGGAGGCGACTGTGAAGCACCCCCAGTTCTATGAAGACAGAAAAAAGCATGGGACTTCGCAACAGTGTATATGTTTAGTGGAGCTCCGGGCTTACCCTGATGATGATCTAGAATTTGTGGTTCTGTGTTTGACCTTCTGCGAGGCACCCTAAAAACGCTTTCTCCCCTTCCCCACTTCCCCGACAGTCATAAGGGAATTCCTCTTTTTTGTGACTGCGTTTGTGTCAATCAAAAGCTCGTTTTGATGGATGGATGGAAGCCTTCCGACCTCGACCTAGAGGAAGCACTCATGAACACCGTTTTCATCTTCGATTTCACATCTGGTAAGTGGAGCCGACAAAGACATGCCGGTGATTCGAATCTCCGGTGCTTCGTCTGTATCACCTGAGGGACTCCTTTACGTTGCAGGTGGACACGATGACTACGAAGATTTCCTGCCATCGGCAGCTGTTTACAATGTGTTTGAAGACGAATGGAAGATTCTTCCTGAGATGAGTCAAGAACGGGATGAATGCTATGGTGCTTTCATCCACGGCAAATTTTTCGTTATCAACGGTTACAGTCCCGAGTCGGGTAATCTATTCGATTGGAGTGCCGAAATTTATGATCCGGAAAAAGGGGCATGGAGCATGCCGTGGAATATGTGGACTGTCGGGGAAGGGAGAGGCCCACAGTCGTGTATGGTTGCTTCTTCTCAGTGCTTGTTTTCATTCCAGAAGCAGCAGGGAGTGATGGAATACGATTTCGATAAAAACGTTTGGAGGGCAGTGGGTTCTCTTCCAAACACTCTTGCAAGGATTTCGTGTTGCGTAGCATGCAATGACAACATTTTTGTTTTTGGTTTTGCTGAGAATGATGGTCAGATTTGTTATATGTTCGAGCCCCCGCCTATAAGACGTGCAACAGGAGCGCAAGCCAAAGCCATTGGAATGTGGACTACCATTGAGAGACCATAAAGCTCTCATGTGAACTATGTTCAGCGTATTTAGTTTGCAGTTAGTTTTGAGATTTGAAGTTAAATAAGAGTGATTACCATACCTTAGGTTGAACACAGCTAAATGAATTTGTATTTCAAGACAGGTAAGAGATTTTACAACATTCCTGATATCCTTCAATGAACACTAGTAATAGATTTTAGAATGTTCCTGCATTAAAGAAGGATGTTATTCTTGGATGTAGATAGGCATCCTGATGCATGTGGATCCAATTGAAAAATGTTGGTTGATCACTGAGTTTGAAACTTCATATGATTTTTTGGCTGGAAAATGTTGATTGATTCTTAAAAAAATCCAAATGTTTCATGGCATTCCAGAATACAAGTTTGAAAACCTGGCTCCCCGTTTCATTAGTTCAAATCCCAGGTCCTTCCTTCTATCTTAATGACCTTCCGCTTTCAATAAGCACCCTAAATGTTCTTTGTTCAATCCCTGGCTAGGCGGTACTATAAGAATGGCTTTAGAAACCTAAAAAATATGGTGTATGAAACGTATCGTAGTTCAACTGATTTTTGACCTTCTATCCATTTCCAACAAGTTAATAAGCCTCTATCTAGTCGTAGCCACACAAACTGCAGTTGGTTCCTTCCTTTCCCTGAGCTCGAGAGATTAGACTAGGTTAGAGGTACATTGGTCAATAGATTTCCGAGACTAGGTTAGGTCGGCCAATTAATAAATCTCTATAGTTGGGGCTATCTCATCTCTCTCCTATAGTTGGGGCTATCTCATCTCTCTTGGAAGACCTATTGAAACTATTGGAAAGCCTATTGGCACTACCGGTACAGAGACTATTTTCACTGCTTGCTGTGAGGTACTAGCCCCGGCATATGCTAGCTATTCGAGTCAGTAGGGGGTTGAAAGGCATAGCTTTCTCTCTTAAGCCAGTCGCTGCTAACGCACGCTTAGAAGGGAAGTTCCAGGCAAGTAATAAGGGAAGGAAAGAAGGTTATGCCAGAGTGTCTATTTTGCACCATCGCCATTATATATGAGATAATCCATTATTATTTCATTTTGCGCAGCGTGCCTGTTCTTTAGTTACTATATTTTCTATGCTATACTCAAATCTCAAATGGGTATATATACGTATATAACAAGTTGTTGTAATATTGTTATTAGTGTGATGGCTTATGGTAGGGGTAATATGCTAGTGTGTTGATGAAGTCTTATGGCTTGTGGGCTTGGTTATACTTATGGTTCTTCGTTAGCCCCTCCCTGGTGTGTTCGTGGCTCTTAAGGAAAGACTAATCCAACTCCTCCTCAAACTCCTTAACATGTCCTATATCGATTGGACTCTGCTCCTCAACAAATTTTGAATCAACGTATGTAAGCTTCATTCCTTCTTCCATCCAGTCGAGGTAGGAACGTGTGTTTCGTAGATGTAAGTTTCGTGAGGGGTATGACCTTTCTCTTGGGTTTGGATTTCACGGGTCCTTTCTCTCTTTTTGGACCAATCCAATATTCTTAAAAGAGAAAAGAGAAAGACTTCGTAATCCCAATAGAATGAATTCACGTTAGCGATTACCCAATCTATCTCAATATAAATCGCTTCCCAACTCTATAGCGATTGTATCCTTTGGACGTCCTATCCTTCCATGGTTGCATCGTCTACCCTACCTGTCTTCATTCACTTAGGGCTTTCATTCATGACCATCACATGTGGCACTCCCTACCCCAGATCAACAGGGGTGAGCTTGCAACCTCGACTCCATTATCTCTTTTCTCTCTCTCCTTCCCCGCTGGTGGCTTTCCTCCTAGCTTTCTTTTCTTTCTCTCTGTTTCACCGCTGGTGGCTTTCCTCCTAGCTTTCCTTCGTCTACTGGTTCAACCGATGGATCAACAGAGTCTACTGAATCAACTATTACAACTACTACAACTTGACCCGACTGCTGCTCTTATTTCTCTTTCTCTCTCTTGCTATTGGTGATGCTCCTTCATTCGCTTCGACTTATGGTGCTACCCCAGCCTTTGCTTCTGCTGGAGCGGCTGAGTCAACATATTATGAATCTACAGCTTCACCCACATCCACTGTTGCCTTCGCCACTTAAGCTTATTACTTCGCTTCTTGTGTCCATGCTCCTGGATCTATAGGTTCTTAATATGGTGCTGCTCCTTCATCATCTTTCACTACTTCTGCATCTCGAACTGCTTCTTCTAGCTCTCGTTTTACAACATTGACCTAAGAGAAAATCAGATTTAGGCCGTCACATGAATTTGAGCACTAAGCACTGATAATAATCCCTAAGCACTTAGAATACGAGGCCTGTGAAATTTCTATCTCCTCATCCACTTTAAAAGTCTATTGATGTATGATATTGAAGTTTTGTTTTATATTTAAATTCGTTTTATGTGAACGGAAATATATATTTTTAATCCATTTAAAAAAATTGTAGGGATACATAGAATGGATATATATATATATATATATATGAATATGAATTTTAAAAGGTTTATATCGCTGGTGTAGGTAGGGATGGAATTTAATGGCTTAATATTGAGGTAAGGATGAAATTTAATAGCTTAATATTATATGAGGTAGTGTTGCCTATGGTATGAGGTAGAGTTGTAGCTTTTAATATCATAATATATTTTATATATTTATTATAAGAAGTTATTTGAATTATTTTTTATATATTTTTATTATAAAAAATTATTTGAATTAAATTTTATATATTTATTATAAAAAAATTATTTGAATTATTAAATATATGTGATGAAATTGTTAAAATTATTATTTGAGTCAATAAACATATTTTTTAATTTCAATTTAAAATATATAATTTTAATGAATAAAAAAAATAAATTTTATTTATACAAGTATTTTTTTTTTGTTTATTTTTCATAGGTCTTACTTATATATTCATTTACCTTTGATTGCTTTCAATAAAGAATGGATAAATTTTATATATTTCAACAAGTTATTTCTTAATAATTACTTAGGTACTATCATGGAAATATCATAAGTTTGACTAAATGGGTTTAAATAGAGAAATATTCACATTATATAAGTAGATAGTAAGTTTAATAGAAAGGTAAGTCTCAAAGAATTTACACATTCAACTTTATAGGTGAGATTAGGTCTTACTTATATATTCATTTACTTTTGATTTCTTTCAATAAAGAATGGATCAATTTTATATATTTCAACAAGTTATTACTTAATATTTAGTTAGGGTACTATCATGTAAATATCATAAGTTTGACTAAATGGGTTTAGAATGTCCTTGTATGTATATGAAAAAAAATATTATCCTTCAAATATCATAAGTTTGGCTAAATGAGTTTAGAATGTCCTTGTATGTATATGAGAAAATAGGTTATTTTGTTTCCTTGTTATACCTTATCCTTTCAAGAATTAACAATTGTAGTTTTAGATTTCTAACTCTTAAAAAAATGATTTAAGAATTGTAGTTTTAGATTTCTATTTTTTTTTTAAATAACATTTAGAGAAGAGATGATCTTTCCTTGGTTGATTCATAGAACCCCATCTATCACAATGCCTTTTATGGATTGTTGTAATGGAAATGTCCTTGGTGATTGTTGGGTAAGTGTGAATAATTGTTATAATATAGTGAATATTTTTTTGGAATTTGTCATTTTAGAAAAAAGCTTTGAATAAACCTCTTGTGTTAGTCCAAAATGCCCAAAAGAAGTTAAGCAAAGACAAGCAAAGGCAAATCCAATCACCTTAAGAGCAAGTGGTAAAAGAGTGTAAGCTTTTGATCAAGTGAGTGTTGGGTAAGTGTGAATAATTGTTATAATATAGTGAATATTTTTTTGGAAGTGTTGGAAAGGTTACATAATTTGTAAACAATTATTCTCAAATCTATGCCCAAAAGAAGTTAAGCAAGGACAAGAAGGAAAATCCAATCACCGTGAGTGTTGGGTAAGTGTGAATAATTGTTATAATATAGTGAATACTTTTTTGGAAGTATGGGAAAGGTTACAGAATTTGTAAACAAGTATTCTCAAATCTATGTCTTACTGTGTTTTCTTTGCAACATCTAGTGCAATTAGTACATACACAATTGACATTGAAATATTTTACATAACATATACATCCAAACATTTTATGATGCAAATTAAAATGATTTTTTATTATTAAAATATTTTTAAGTATATGCCAATATTAATTAGTACTAATTTTTTTTATCAATAACCAAATTATAAGATTTAAACATTTTACTCATATATATTTTTTACTTCTAATTACTTTACAAAACATATATATATCTTATTGTAATGTCCCCAGAAAAATTGTAAATATTATTTTTTACTTCTAATTACTTTACAACACACACACACACACACACACACATATATATCTTATTGTAATGTCCCCAGAAAAACTGTAAGTATTTTTTTTACCGTTGTAAGAAAACAAACTGGACAATATTGTTATTTTTTATTTAGTAAAATAATATTATTAATTTTCTGAAGTTAGAAAGTATTTGAGAAATAACAGATTTTGTAACTTCTCATGAAAGAAGTGGAAAAAAGGCAGTTGCCTGAAAAACCCTAACTACCTCCCCTAACTGGGTGATGCTCTAAAGAAAAGGAGTGTAGGGGAAGAAAAACTGTGCTGAAAGGTCAAATGGTAAGGGGAAGATAGCATATGCGCACTGTGTGCGACAAACTTGCATAAGATAGTGGTCTTGTGAGCAAGCTCGGGGGGAGATGGGGGGAGATTGGGTCCTGAAGGACAAATCTCATGGTTGGGTGGTTGAAGGCAGCAGATAACGAAGGTGAACCTTATCTTTGGAGCCTTTTTATCTTTCTTGGAAAAGTTCAGGTATGTGGAATCCTACTGGAACCAATCTGCTAGCCAAAAATTTATTCATGTGTTTATAAGTCAAACATGCGTTTACGATTCATCTATGTGTTTATATTTGTACATGGGTAAGATGAATTGACGCCCTTAACCTGGTAAGAATATTTGGAAATGATATATTAGGCTAGTGTTATTCTGCTATAGCAAACCATGAAATGTAGGGGTCTTTACTGTATAAAACTGGCAGTGTTATCTGTTATTAGAAATAGGATTATTGACTGTTCTATAACGATTAAATTATATTTGGAAATTATTTGTTCTTAATGTGTTAACTGAGAGGAGACAGTGAATATAATATTAAATAGAATAATTAAGATGGAAATACTGCCTGTCAGAAAACCATGTAGACTGAACTAGAAATTCAAGATAAACCAGAAAGAGCATACCCTAGTTCCAAGGAGATATGTAGACTGAACTAGAAATTCAAGAAAAACTAGAAAGAGCATACCCTAGTTCCAAGGAGAAATGCTTAAAAGAACCAGAGTGAAAGTAAATACCATAGAATGTAAATATAGTGCTAAGCCAGAAAACCGGTGAAACTCTATAATAGAATAATCTCAGGCAAATCTGGTTTAGTACATTTAAAGGAGATATCTAGCAGACATGCTTCAAAAACCCTGAAGAAATCCCCCGGGCCTTAAGCCGAGATGGAACCCCATGGTGGTAAACCCTGACAAAGATTTAGTTACCGAACTAGCTGCCTAAAGCAAAGCGCTACTAAGCGGAAACAGAAAAGAGCTTGGAAACCTTATCCATTAATAGTAAACCCCAACTTTATTTTTTTAACCTGTAAATTCGAATAGCAGAAAAGCAATAAACTTTCCAAAACAGTGAACTCGATATGGGAAAACATAGCAATCTTAATTATGCATTGATGCACGAGCCCGAAGGCTTTCGATAGTTCATCACAAGGAAATTCAAGAGTCGTAACATTCTCACAGAACCAAAGGAAAAGACTGTATTCGTAAATAAAATTAATAGAAAATGCGACCCTATGCATGATTCTGAGATGAACTGTCATGAACCGTAGAAAAATATATCAAGATAACAGGAACGAATCATAAGTAACCCAAAGCTAAACAGCAGCATAACCACAAATAGAGCCTTTTATATGACCTTGGCTCCCAGATTAAACTTAACAGGAAACAAGATAGCATATTCAGAAAGTTCTTATGGGCCTTGGCCCAAAGTAGGTTTAATAGAAACAATACAATGTAATCAGAAAAATTATATGGCCGTGGCCACATATTAAGTTTAACAGAAAAACATAGTAGCCTATCCGGTAAGAATTATAAGGCCCTCGGCCAGCCTTGTCATCATTACAACATTAACAGTCCAGAGAGCCGAGGAGCTCCTGTAGAAATCAAAAGATAAGAGTGGTGCAACCTGAGATACAGGTCCGCAAGGAAACCCTCGAAAGGGATAACGAGTGGCATTAGGGGTGCATCCCTCTAGAACAAGACGGGATGGGTAATAATTTACAACCAGGCAAATAGCCTTCATGACTTCAAACTAGAGCAGAGCTTCAAACGAACTCAATGGATGCGAGTTCTTCCATACACTCAAAACTAACACCTTAGACTGAAGCTTACCCTGAAGCCTTTGCGCCTCAATGACTATTAGGAAAAACCTGAGTACCTTGATAGCCGGAAGTTCCTGAACTCGTATCCGCCATCCCTGCAGACAGAGGGCAAGTAAAACATTTAGAATTAGAACTCTAGTGTCGGGAAAACAGGCAAAAGTTGTAAGGAAATTTTAACACAGAAATACTTATAGAAATGAATTCAGAGACTTATCCATTCAAAGGAGGGAACTAAGTTTCTATTATTGACCCTCTAAGACAGGGCTTCCATCTTGCACGCTGAACCGGCTAGCGAAAGGAGCAGCAGAGCTTGAACAGGCACCAAAGTGCATATGGAACGAATGAACCACTCACCAGCAAACGAGAATGAGTAATCCGCTGGAAAGATCCTAGCCTTTTGATCAGAGGCCTGAGCTCTCCACCGTCGATGGGAGTAGGAATCCCGAGGCACCTAGCTACGGTTGGACGGCTTGCTCGTGCCACGAAGCCATGGCAGAGCCGGAGTAAATGTTAAACCCAAATCGAACGATCCAGATGTAATATGCAAATGGTTGTAATTATGTTTACCGTAAAAGATGGGTCACTGGTTTAAATGCAGTCGATAATAGATAGGGAAAAGAGGTACCTTAAAGCGCAGACTTATAATGAGGCCCAAATACCAATTACAACATTCGATAAATTAAAACAAGTTAAGTCGGTAAAAATACCAAAGTTTATTATGTCCTCTGTCTTTATACAATGCGAAATATTATTGTAGTGGAAATTCAAGTTACTATGTTTAAGAATTTAATTTTTTTTATATAGACTTAATGTGTGATGAAATGGGAGATATGACATGTGGTATCAGAGCCCATGTTACAAAATTGTGGCCTCTGGAAAAGGTGCTAAGAAAAGATTAATTAATTATTATTTCCTCATGTCTCTTGATTATTGTTAACTCACTAATGTGTGGAGAACAGGTAATAGCAGGTTATGAGACGGACGGACAGTGTTCCACACAGAAATATGGCTGGCCCAGGACCTGCGACATTCCCTGGAAATAATCCTGAAATATGGATACAGTTAGGAGAAGAGGCGTGCAACACTAATCTTACAATATTGGAAACATTTCAGGAACTGAAGAATGAGATGGCCCACCTATGGGAGGACAATGCAAGATTAACCATGGAACAGGAAAAAATTATGAAAAGCCTGTCCGACAAGCAGAATCAGCGCCAGTCGATTCCCAGTCCTGAGCAGGAGCGGATGTCAGAAGAACAAGGTTACCACACAGAACATGAAGGAACAGTAGGAGGGGAGGAGAATTGGGAAGAGAAGTCAGATAATGCTTCTGAACATCCCACATCAAAAAGGCAGCGAGTGGAATTGCAGGGTGAGTTTCGAAAGATTAAGCCGCCACTCTTCGATGGAGAAAGGGAGGAGGTCACCAAAGCTTGGCATATTAACATGAATAAATATTTCCAACTATATGAATATGACCACAATCTAAAAGCCCGGTTGGCTATCTTCCAATTACAAGGGAAGGCCACCTTATGGTGGGAAGAGGTCAAGATTGTACGCAGGGTAAGTGAACAAAGTATAACTTGGGAGAAGTTCCAGAAATATTTCAAGAAAGATATTTGACGGAACGATTTTACGATGAGAAAGCAAAGGAATTTCATGACTTGCGGCTTGGACAACAAACTATGGATGAGTTCATCACTCGATTTACCTCTTTGCTGCGATATGTACCTTACATACATGAGGAAAAGGCCAAGGTACAGTGTTTCGTCAGCAGTTTACCTGTGGCAATGAGGGAGAGAATTGAGTTCGATAACCCAAAAACAATGGACGAGGTTATACGAAAAGCCAGGATATGCTACCAGCAAAGCAGGCAGAAGGGTGAAATTCCGGGCAGGAAATGGGTTGATAAGAAAAGTAATAGGATTGCTATTGGCAATAAGGGAAATCAGGGCAGTGCTGGTAGAGGATTTTCCAAGGGACAAAACAACAGAAACCTGCCCAAAAACCAGCTCAGAATTAAGCCACCATCTGAACCAAAAATCAGCGAGCAATCTGGTAGATTTGATAACGAAGGAATAGCAAGACCCCCAGTACAATGCTGGGGATGTGGAGGGCCACATTATGTTAAAAACTTTCCTCACTAGAAAGGAACTGATCAGGTTTCACAAATCCACGAGGCATCAACAGTAGGCGATGTGGCCCAGAGCATTCCAAAAATTAATGCTACTCTCGATGACCATCAGGCAGAATACCAGCCGACTATGGTGGAGTTTGAAGGTAAGATTTTTAATCATACCATATTTGTTTTAATTGATCCTGGAGCTACATTAAGTTATGTTAGTCCTAAGGTTGTGGAGCATTGTAAATTACAGTCTGTTAAATTTAAAAACCCATGGCTAGTACAGTTGGCAATAGGGGCAAAATGGCGAGTGTTGGCCAAGGTCAATAACTGCCCTCTGGAAATAGCAGGTCAGCCTTTAGTGGTAGACCTAAACATACTTCCCCTTGGATCTTATGACGTGTTGATAGGTATGGACTGGTTGGAGAAACGCTGGTCCATTATAAACTGTAAGACAAAAACTATCTGCTACAAGGATGAGTTGGGAGAAATGCAAGAGATGCAAGGCATTCCGAGGCCCGTGCAGGTTCGGCCAATAACCGCTTCTCAGCTGGCAAAATGTATCAGGAAAGGGTGTCAGGTTTATGCTATTCAGGTTGGGTATGCCAACTCAAAGGACAAGACAGCCACCTTGGACAGTATTCCTGTTGTTCAAGAATATGCAGATGTATTTCCGGAAGAGATACCTGGGCTGCCACCTAAGAGAGATATAGACTTCACAATTGATTTGATGCCAGGAGAAGCTCCAGTGTCCCGAGCTCCTTATCGTATGAGCATACCAGAACTTACAGAGCTAAAAATGCAATTGCAGGAATTGTTGGATAAAAATTACATCCACCCTAGTGTGTCGCCTTGGGGAGCCCCCGTGCTGTTTGTCAAAAAGAAGGATGGTACCCTTCGTATGTGCATGGACTATCGCCAGTTGAATAAGTTAATAGTTAAGAACAAGTACCCTTTACCCCGAATTGATGAATTATTTGACCAGGTAAAAGGGGCAACCGTTTTTTCGAAGATTGATCTACGATTGGGATATCACCAGATCAGAATCAGAGAGGAAGATATAGCTAAAATTACTTTTAGGACTCGCTATGGTCACTATGAGTTTGTGGTATTACCCTTTGGGTTAACCAATGCTCCTGCGACCTTTATGTGTTTGATGAATAGCATATTTCATCAGTATTTAGATAAATTCGTATTAATATTTATTGACGATATACTGATATATTCCCGGAATTTGGAGGAGCACAAGGAACATCTTAGACTGGTGATGCAAACCCTCCGGGAACATCAATTGTACACCAAGTACAGCAAGTGTGATTTCTTTAAGGAACAAATTCAGTACTTAGGACATATTATTACGAAGGATGGAATTGCAGTGGATCCCGAGAAGATTAAGACCATAATGGAATGGCCAGTACCAAAGGACATAGCGGATATAAGATCTTTTATGGGGTTAGCTGGTTACTACAGACGATTTGTGGAAGGATTCTCTAGAGTGGCCTACCCTATCACCTCCCTACAAAAGAAAGGGAAAATTTTTAAATGGACCGCAGAATGCCAAAAAAGTTTTGAACAGCTCAAGCATCTGCTCACCACAGTGCCTATATTAAGCATAGCAGATCCAGCTAAGGACTATGTGGTGTGTACAGATGCGAGTAAGGAAGGGGTAGGAGGGGTACTGATGCAAGAAGGTAAGGTAATCGCCTATGAGTCTAGGAAATTAAAGGAACATGAGCAGAAATATTCCGCGTACGATTTGGAGCTGGCAGCCGTTATTCATGCCTTAAAGATGTGGCGCCACTACCTGATGGGAAGAAAATTTCTGTTAATGACAGATCATCACAGCTTGACTAATTATTTCAGTTAGCCTACCTTAAATGCCAGGCAGGCATGGTGGGTAGACTTCCTAAGTGGTTTTGACTTCGAGATTAAGCATCTGAAAGGGAAAGAGAACCAGGTAGCGGACGCTTTAAGTCAAAAGGTACATTGTCTTTATGAAATTGCTTGCAGCGGGGTGCAAACTACCTTCGATGAAATGATTAAAAAGGTAGCAGAACAAGATTTAAAATATCAGCAAATAGGACAACAAATTCAGAATCCAACCAGTAAAGAAAATTAGCAAGGATACACTATGGATGTTGTTGGCATGCTGAAATATAAAAACAGGTTGTATGTGCCCAACCAAAATGACATTAAAAACTTGATTTTAGATGAATTTCACAAAAGACCCTATGCTGGACACCCGGGGTATCAAAAGCTGATTACCGCACTCCGGAAGGAGTACTATTGGCCAGGTATGAAGAAAGATGTAGCAGAATATTTGACACGTTGTCAGGAATGTCAACAAGTTAAAGCGGAACATCAACACCCTGCTAGATTATTGCATCCACTACCAATTCCAGAGTGGAAATGGGAAACCATCTCTATGGATTTTATAACAGGATTACCCAAGTAAAAAAGAAACAACGATTCCATCATGGTGGTAGTCGAAAAATTAAGCAAATCAGCTCATTTTATACCAGTCCAATCCACTTACAAAGTAGTGCAGATTGCCCATATTTTTATGCAAAACATCTTCAGGCTGCATGGGCTGCCAAAAACTATAATTTCTGACCGTGATGTGAAATTTACCTCAGCCTTTTGGAGAACTCTGTTTGAAGGGTTAGGGACTCAATTAAACTTTAGTATGGCCTATCATCCTCAAACAGACGGACAAACCGAACGGGTGAATCAGGTAGTAGAAGACATGTTGAGGTCCTATGTAATGCAACAACCCTCTAAATGGGAGGACTATCTGCACTTGGTTGAATTTGCGTATAACAATAGATATCATACTTCCTTGTAGATGAGCCCGTTTGAAGTTCTGTACGGCAGAAAATGCTGCACACCCTCCAGCTGGGGGGGACCGGAGGAAAAGTTAATGTTGGGGCCTGAAATGTTAAAAGAGATGGAAGAAATGGTCAAGAAGGTACGATCCAACTTGAAGGTAGCCCAAGATAGGCAAAAGAATTTCACCGACAAGAAGAGAAGTTTTAAGGAGTATCAAGTGGGAGATCATGTGTATGTGAGAATTCGAGCAAAAAGGAGTACGTTACAATGGAGTGGGTGTACCAAGCTGGCACCTCGGTTTTGTGGACCATTTCAAATTTTAGCAAGGGTTGGGCCAGTGGCATACCAGCTTGCCCTACCAAGCCACATTTGGGTCCACAATGTTTTCCATGTGTCAGTACTAAAGAGATACGTTTATGATCCTAAGCACATAGTCAGTTGGCAAGATGTACAGGTAAAGAAAAATCCTAAGTAGACCAATTAATTGTGATGATAAAGGCAAAACTGACTCTAAATTCTATTGTTTCAGGTCAAATCGGAAGGAGAATTCTTGGTCGAGCCGCTGAGTATACTCGAACAAAGAGAAGTAATGCTGCAGAAACGAGCCATCACCCAGGTTAAAGTGCAATGGTAGCACTTTGGGCTGGATGAGGCCACCTGGGAGGATGAATAGCTCTTGAAAGAAGCATATCCACAGCTGTTTGAGGCTGAAAAACATCGGGACGATGTTTGCTTTCAGGGGGGAAGATGTAATGTCCCCAGAAAAACTATAAATATTTTATTTACCGTTGTAAGAAAACAAACTGGACAATATTGTTATTTTCTGTTTAGTAAAATAATATTATTAATTTTCTGAAGTTAGAAAGTGATTGAGAAATAACAGATTTTGTAACTTCTCATGAAAGAAGTGGAAAAAAGGCAGTTGCCTGAAAAACCCTAACTACCTCCCCTAACTGGGTGACGCTCCAAAGAAAAGGAGTGTAGGGGAGGAAAAACTGTGTTGAAAGGTCAGACAGTAAGGGGAAGAAATGCTAAGTTTGGTGATGACCAGATAGCATGCGCACTGTGTGCGACAAACTTGCAGAAGACAGTGGTCTTGCGAGCAAGCTCGGGGGGAGATTGGGTCCTGAAGGACGAATCTCATGGTTGGGTGGTTGAAGGTAGCAGATAATGAAGGTGAACCTTATCTCTGAAGCCTTTTTATCTTTCTTGGAAAAGTTCAGGTATGTGGAATCCTACTGGAACCAATCTGCTAGCTAGAAATTTATTCATGTGTTTATAAGTCAAACATGCGTTTACAATTCATCTATGTGTTTATATTTTTACATGGGTAAGATGCATTGACGCCCTTAACCTGGTAAGAATATTTGGAAATGATATATTAGGCTAGTGTTATTCTACTATAGCAAACCATGAAATGTAGGGGTCTTTACTGTATAAAACTAGCAATGTTATCTGTTATTAGAAACAAGATTATTGACTGTTCTATAACGATTAAATTATATTTGGAAATTATTTGCTGTTAATGTGTTAACTGAGAGGAGACAGTGAATATAATATTAAATAGAATAATTAAGATGGAAATACTGCCTGTTAGAAAACTGTGTAGACTGAACTGGAAATTCAAGATAAACCAGAAAGAGCATACCCTAGTTCCAAGGAGAAATGCTTAAAAGAACCAGAGCGAAAGTAAATACCATAGAATGTAAATATAGTTCTAAGCCGGAAAACCAGTGAAACTCTGTAATAGAATAATCTCAGGCAAATCTGGTTTAGTACATTTAAAGGAGATATCTAGCAGACATGCTTCAAAAACCCTGAAGAAATCCACCCGGGCCTTAAGCTGAGATGGAACCCCATGGTGGTAAACCCTGACAAAGATTTAATTACCGAACTAGCTGCTTAAAGCAGAGCACTACTAAGCGGAAACAGAAAAGAGCTTGGAAATCCTGTCCATTAGTAGTAAACCCCAACTTTATTTTTTTAACTTGTAAATTCGAATAGCAGAAAAGCAATAACTTTCCAAAACAATGAACTCGATATGGGAAAACATAGCAATCTTAATTACACATTGATGCACGAAACTTCCAGCCCGAAGGCTTTCGATAGTTCATCACAAGGAAATTCAAGAGCCATAACATTCTCACATAACCAAAGGAGAAGACTGTATTCGTAAATCAAATTAATAGAAAATGCGACCCTATGCATGATTCTGAGATGAACTGTCATGAACCGTAGAAAAATATATCAAGGTAACAGGAAGGAATCATAAGTAACCCAAAGCTAAACAACAGCATAGCCACAAATAGAGCCTTTTATATGACCTCAGCTCCCAAATTAAACTTAACAGGAAACAAGATATCATATTCAGAAAGTTCTTATGGGCCTCGGCCCAAGGTAGGTTTAATAGAAACAATACAGCGTAATCAGAAAAATATATTGCCGTAGCTGCATATTAAGTTTAACGGAAAAACATAGTAGCCTATCTAGTAAGAATTATAAGGCCCTCGGCCAGCCTTGTCATCATTACAACATTAACAGTGCAGAGAGCCGAGAAACTCCTGCAGAAATCAAAAGATAAGAGTGGCACAACATGAGATACAGGTTCGCAAGGAAACCCTCGGGAGGGATAACGAGTGGCATTAGGAGTGCATCCCTCTAGAACAAGCCGGGATGGATAATAATTTACAACCAGGCAAATAGCCTTCATAACATCAAACTGGAGCAGAGCTTCAAACGAACTCAATGGACACGAGTTCTTCCATACACTCAAAACTAACACCTTAGACTGAAGCTTACCCGGAAGCCTTTGCGCCTCAGTGACTATTACGAAAAACCTGAACACCTTCTGTTGATAGCTGGAAGTTCCCGAACTCGTATCTGCCATCCTTGCAGACAAAGGGCAAGTAAAACATTTAGAATTAGAACTCTCGTGTTGGGGAAACAGGCAAAAGTTCTAAGGAAATTTTAACACAGAAATACTTACAGGAATGAATTCAGAGACTTATCCATTTAAAGGAGGCAACCCAGTTTCTATTGTTGACCCTTTGAGACAGGGCTTCCACCTTGCACGCTAAACCGACAAACAAAAGGAGCAGCAGCTTGAACAGGTGCCAAAGTGCATAGGGACTGAATGAACCACTTCACCAGCAAATGAGAATGAGTAATCCACTGGAAAGATCCTAGCCTTCGGATTAGAGGCCCGAGCTCTCCGCCATCAATGGGAATAGGAATCCGAGGCACCCAGTATCTTAAATTTTAATTTATTTATTTCAATATCCACAATTTAATCAAAGTTTGTATTTAAAATTTCTCTTTTAAATATTTGATTGGATACAAAACATCCATCTCTTATGACAAGAATGAACAAGGATGGTGGCGTTGTATTTTATATTGAAAAGTATAAAAAAATATATTTATAAATAGTTAATAGGTATCCAATCTAATATTAATATGCATTATTTTTTTAAGAAGGTAGTTTAAAATAAATATTTTTCATTTTTAAATATTTAAAGAATTTACTCATGAGGTGTAGATAAGTTGGTTTGAGTGGGGTTTAGTTCCATTAAGTTTAGGGAGGAGTGAGGATGGAAGCCATTTTTGGAAGATTTATACTATCTCAAGGGACTTGTCCAAGCTTTACCAAGCTTCATGAGTAGATTAGTTTTCCATCCAATAAACAAACTTTATCAACTTAGTTAAAATTGAGAGATTGTGAAATATATTTTTACACCATGTAAAGTTAATAATGTAAAATTAATATCCCCAATGGGGGTGGTAATTGAATAAATGTTTGAAGTGATCACAATTAGGGGTTGTGCCCACCTCCTCTCGAAGCCACTATCCATTAATGGCTTAAAGGGGTGTGGCACGAGTTTGTTTAAGGATGCATGTAGGTGAAAAATTGGCATGGAGGGTTGGTTTATTTATTTGAGTAGTTCATTGGAGGTTTTGTTGTATGTGTATGTTGGGACGGCGGTGAGGGTCAAACCTCAAACTCCCTTTCTTGTATGTTTCCACTAGTGTTCTTTCTCAATTATTTGTCTTGATTTGTACGCCTGGTTGGTTTTTCCTGTCCTTGAGGTGGTTTTTGTTGTTGGGGTTAGTTAGCTTGTTGATTATTGTGAGTCTCTTGCTTACTTCTAGAGGTCGATGATCCATTTTAATTCTATGGTGTTCTTGTTTCCAAGTTTGCTTAGCTTGGTATGTTCTAGGTTAAACAGTTTTATAGGTTCTGAGCTTGAGTCAATCTTCTACTAAGGTGTCCTATGTAAAAATTCTTGGTCACTCGTTCAATTGCGAGTTAGTTTACCTTGACTTATATTTTTGGGATATTGAGTCATATGATGGTAGAGTTGCATGTTTAATGGTGTTGGGTTCTAAGGTGTCTATTGATATAGGAGAATATCCATCTCTTCCTCATGTAGTTTTGGTTGGCTCAGATATAATTGCAGGGAGTTTGGGGGTTGATTTTGTGTTTTTAAGTCTAGGGTGTCAAACTAGCGTGTCTCGCTCCCTCTCTTGTTCATATGCAGGTCGTGGTTGTCTTTAGTGTCGTTTAACCACTTCAATGATGCCTCATAGATAGTGAATGCACTGTAGACGAGGAGGAGGTAGTCATGTTTCTATGGGACAGAGAAGGGTCAAACCCTTTTCCTATGATTCTGTAGCTTCTTATTTCAATGTTATTCCTTTAAAATTGAGTAAGGAAATCAATGAGCTGGACTCGCTAGATGGGGAGGAATGAAAATTTCATTCATATTCAAAGCTAATATATATGGTTTTGATGAGGATACTTAGTCTTAGCCTCTGCAGGTGTAGGTGAAGGAAGAAACAATTAATGTCCTCAACAAATTTGCATTAGCAAATGCTCACATTACTAAGTCTATTCCTTAAAGATAAGAAGGCGAAGAACTATAATATCTTCTCCTCCTTTGAGGATGTCAAAAGAATGCTTCATGATCAACGATTTTTCTTGGACAACTTG
This sequence comes from Pinus tabuliformis, assembly GCA_031772625.1. Classification (NCBI taxonomy): domain Eukaryota; kingdom Viridiplantae; phylum Streptophyta; class Pinopsida; order Pinales; family Pinaceae; genus Pinus; species Pinus tabuliformis. The sequence continues at coordinate 631,677,040 of CM062810.1, read as the reverse complement.
GATTCCCATCGGGATCATGTTGAGGGCTATATTATGAGTGACTCGGTGACTAGAGACCTTGCAAACACCCCAAGTTCAAGTGTGCAAGATCCCATAACTATTTCTTCATCAGAGAATGGCTAGAGTTGCACAGTATTGGGTGTGTTTGGAGGAAACTCTTTCTTTTTGATGTTCATGTTGACTCGTCTTAAATGTGTGGTTGTTGTTTAAGTTGGTGGAGTTTATAAGTCCAACGTTCTAGTTATCATTGTAGTGTTGCGATGCTGGTGGATTTTGTTGCTTCAAGTCTTAATCTCCTTTTCTAGATTTCTTTGTTGAGAAAACATTTTGGCATCCTATGTTAAATACTTGTTGTAATTTGGTGTTCAAGGACTATAAGTTTGATGCAGCGGTGGTATTTGGACCTCTTGTTCTTGATGTAGTTCTGATGCCATTTATTTTTAGTGAAATTTTGTTGGGATAGTGTTGTAATGGCATTTGTATCTGGCACTGGATTTGTATTGGCGTTATATGGAGTTTGTAATGGCTCTGGCCTAGGTGCATGGCATATGGCTTTGTTTGTCGTGGCTCTTTAATATATTTGTATTGGCATTGTATGGAGTTTGTAATGGCTTCGGCCTAGGCACATGGCATATGGCTTTGTTTGTCATGGCTCTTTGTGCTTCTCAGTTATATCTCTATTTAGTTTGTGGTTTATCTATAGTAATTATTGCAGTAAACCTCCTAAGGGAGCATTCTAAATTATCATCATAAGCATTATTTTTTGTTTAATATAAATTGTTTTAGTCTAAAAAAATTAATAAATAAGTTAAAAGTTAATAAGTAAAGTATTTGTTACTTTACATATGTATGAAAAACGATTTAGGTAAGCTCCTTTAAGGGAGCATTCTAAATTATCATCGTAAACATTTTTTTTGTTTAATATAAATTGTTTTAGTCTAAAAAAATTTAATAAATAAGTTAAAGTTAATAAGTAGAGTTTTTGTTACTTTACATATGTATGAAAAACGATTTAGGTAAGCTCCTTTTTATTTTCTAGATTCTTTTGCCCCTCCTCGCCATGAGAAGGGGTAATGCATTGAGCTCCCCTCCGCTTTCTAATCAAGTTAAAGATTTCTATGTTTCGGTTTCTCTTCTCGATAACCTTGTGTAGAAGCAACTTCTATCTTGTTTTGTGAAGAAAGTATCAACCACACTAAGGTGAAGCTTTCTCTTTTATCATCGCATATGTAATCTGTAGCCCTTCTTAAGAAAGGGTCCCTTCGATATCTAAGCAATAGAATTTGTTAAGCATGTGGCATAGTGTACTTCATAATTTTCTAGAATGAAGTTTGAGTCAAATGTTAATCAAACATCATTAAACTGTGGAGAAGGACCACGTAACCAAATGAAATCGACATTGAATAGGTAGAGAAGTTGATAAGGAGAAAGAAAACCAGAAAAATAAACTTCTATTCATTGAATTCTAAGGGAGTTTATCATAATTACTTTTGATTATGTTGATTATTTATATTATTTAGTAGTTTTTTTATTTTTATTTTTTATTTATATGTTTTTTTATAAATTTTTATTTTTTTATATTTATTAATGATCTGTTATATTGTTTTGTTTTTGTTTTTAGTAAAAAATAATTAATTTTCAATTAACTATGAAATTTTTAAATAGATTTTATAAAATTTATTAAATTTTTGAAAAAAATAAATATTAAATTTAATATTTTGAAAATTAAAAATAAATTTTGAAATTTTTTAAATCTAAATTTTAGTTTATATAGTTTAAGTGACTAATTTTATGGGGTTAGAAATAATAGTATTTGTCATAAATAAGTAAATAAATATTTTAAAAATAAAAAATAGAAACTATATATCACCTAGTGTCATTATAGTATACATATAAATGTCAATATTTATGACCAAAATTCCAATCAAATCTTATGAATTAGTTATTTTTTGTTTGTCAAAATATTTTTTTTACAAATCAATATGAAAGAGATATGTAGCTCTTATGTCCACATAGAGTTTACAAATATTTTTTTTTACAAATCAATATGAAAGAGATGTGTAGCTCTTAATGTCCACATAGAGTTTACATATAATATTTTTTTTGTAAGCTTGGCAGGACTACATCTTCATCATGTTCAAGATATCACATCTTCATCATGTCCAATGTATCACCCTGATGGAATTGAACCGATGACTTCACATCAAGGAGTGCCTTAACAGAGCCCCTGATCACTGTCTATCCAAGACCCCGTGAACAAGTTTACATATAATATTAAAATAAATTAATAATAAAATAATATTTCGATATTTATTAAAAGTAAATTATTTTAATATCTATGTTAAATAAAATATTCTAAAATCAACTTTATCTAAATAATATAAAGTAATTGAAGACAATAACTTTTTATTTATGTTTAAGTGAAAATTGGTTTTATATCTTAATACTATGGAGATATATAGTTTGTTAAATGTTCAATATAGAATTGGAACATGACATTTAAAAAATAATTCAATGTCAATCACAAATTATATATATATATATATATATATATATTATTGGTGTGTTGTTTAATATAAGTGAGGAGTAATTTTTATCATGTTCGACAAGGAGTTGGCATATGTGCACATGCACTTGCGCATGTATAGACTCACATACTAAGAAATAATGTAAATCTATTTTAAATTTGATCCATCATGCATTGATTTGTAAACAATAGACTAGTCTACTGATTTCACTAACACATTTGTGGAATTAACTTTTGATCTTTGTGAAAGAGAAATTCCAAAGAACATTAAATTTACACAAAATTACTTGACTTAGATGCCCATTGAAATGGTTGAATTCTAAAATAATATTTTAATTTTACACATTACACATCCCAAGCATCATGTGGAAGCAAGATAAATGTCTTATCAAGATAAACACCTTATCACTCAACTTCCACAACAAAAATGCCTTATCACTCAACACAAAAGACCATATGATGTCCGCATATATTATTTAGTATATATATTTTATTAATTTTTTTTTTTGCATGTGGTTCACGAGCACCCTGGTTAGTGAGTGATCACTACGTCCACAGAAAAATCTGGGTGACAGCTAGCCTAAATCGCCCCTTGGCCTATTGGAAAGACCTAACCCCAAGGGCTTCAGGTGGATTCGACCCTGTGACCTCCCGATGGTGAGGCACAATTTTTGACCAACTGAGCTAACCCTTGGGGCTTATATATTTTATTAATATTATGCATGGTGGTGTAATTTATTTTATTTTATTTGTATAATACACCAACATACTTTTGAAGCAAAATATCTTTATAATATTGTCAAAGGATTTTAATCTTTAAGGTACACTTCTATTGTTGAGTATATATAAAACTTATCCTTTCAACTACCAAATTTATTTTATCTTAATTTCTAAGGTACTCAATATTAACTTTTTCATTTTACATTTTTCCTTAAACTTATGCATTTGGCTAAACTTATGTATTTATTTAAAAATAGATATAAGTATATAAATAATTTTTTCCTAATTAATTAAGTAATTAACAATTTATATTTTTTCATTTTAAATTTTACATACAATTATCTTTAAATTTTATAATTAATTAATTTCTATATTAATATCAAAAATTAATTTCATAAAAAATTAATTATTTAAAATAATATTGAAAGTTAAAAATTTCATAATTAATTATTACTATATATCAAAATATAATTAAAAAAGGTAATATTTCTAAAACATTTTTATCATCAAAAATTCAAAATAAATAGAATTATATGAATTATATAATTAGTGATTATATAGAAAAAAATTATTACAAATGAATGAGATCTCTTATATGATATTTAGCGAAAAGTATTTTTAATATAATAAAGACCAATGTATTATTAAGTACTCAATCACATATTAAGTTGGTTGATCAAATTTACTTCTTGATATTTTGAGTGGAATAAGAAAATATCTTTTATGTTATTATGTTATTTTGATTACAATTACTTGCGAGATATAAGAGAAAATTGATTGAGAAATGTACCTTTAAAAGGGCCAAAAACATCCAATAATTCAATTAAACTTTGTCTATTTATTTATTATTATAGATATCCCATATACATCCATATTAAATCATAATTTAAAAATATTTGTTACAATACCAACTTCTAAATCTTTAAGCTCGTAAAAAAAATCAAAATGATTTATGATAGGATTTATTAAAACAAATTGAAATATATAAATAAAATTTTAAAATAAATCAAACAATTAATCCATCAACCAAATTTAATCTTATTAAACATTATTGTATTTGTGAACTAGCCAAATCCAAAACTAAGACAACTCTTAAACGACAAGTAATGAACAAAATATTAATATTTTTAACTTTTGCAATAATAATAATAATAATAATAATAATAATAATAATAATAATAATAATAATAACAACAACTTCTTATTTTTTTATTTGCATAAGATGGAGGTACTAAGCAATGTTGCATATTACACTTGTTAATTTAGAAATTTAAATTTATAACTTATTCAAAAAATTGTTTGTTACTTTGTTGATTTAATAATTAATTTGAATATTTTTTATTATAAATAGAATTGTTAAATAAAAATAAAATATCTATTGATAATTTAGAAAATAAATTTTATTTATTGTAAAAATTATCTTTTATGTATTAAATTAAAATAATTTAAATTTGAAAATATAAAAAAAATCATCAACTTAAAAAATAATATTTATTAATTATAAAAAATACTAATTATCTACTACTTTATTAATTAATGTCGAACTAATTTTATTTGATTATAATAAAATTGTAAGTAAAAAAAAATCTTTTTATTAATTATTTATCATAGTTATTGTGTTTTTATTAAATTGTTTATTATTAATGTTTTTAAATACCTTGATATTTTGGAAAATAGCATTATTGATGTTTTATAATGCTTTTAAGTAAAAGTGTTCTGTAAATTCTAGGGTCTCTTCTACATAGTCATTTATGCTCGGCTCCACAAGACAGGGCTTTGCCCCCTCATTTAGCTAGATTGTTTTAGGAGTTTAATGATTTTGAATCTATTGGTATTCCCCTTCAATCTCCTCATATTCCACATGATTTTCATAGATCAGTTGGGTGAAGTGGGGTTTCTGGTTTTGTAGTAAAACCTCCACTAGGTGTATCATGACAAGCTAGAAATCTAGGGTGTTTCCTACCAAAAGCAGTGCAAGATCCAAAATATAAGGTGAAATCTAGTAAGTTCGGAGAATATATCTTGTATATGTTGAATCACACTCTGATCTACAAATTCATTGGATTATGGCCCTTTGAAAAGTCATTGATTGGGTGGATATGAAATAAATGGAACCTCTAAGGTCAAATAGAATTGGAGTTAGGGGCAAAAGGATTCTTCACTGCCATCTTCTCTAGCTTGGAAGACAAGGATTTTTTAAGGAGGGTCATAATTTTTTCAATAATGTAGGGCTCTTCATGTGATTTTGGAAGGAGCAGTATAATCCAGAGAAGGAGTATTTCCTTTCTTCATCAGTGTCAGTTCGCCTCTCTTCTCTCCGCAAGGAATATTTGGAGGAGAAAACCCTTGAAGGCATCAACAATTCCATCAGAAACATTGTCAAAGTATCAAAGGTTACTAAGAGATGGAAGTACACATGAATATTTGTGTTTACATGAATACCTCCCAGCTTATTTTGGCCTCCATAGATATTTATTATCAAAATAGTGTTTGGAGGACTCAAACCCTAGTTTATGATGCAAGCTTACAGGACCCCCAACGGGGCCTGTAAGGTATATTTGTAAGAAAACACACATTTACACGTTCAATCTCATTACACTAAGTTGTAATCCTATAAGTACAACCATTTCAGTCCACTAAGCCTATAAATAGCCTACATACCTGTCAGCTACTTGCGTGATGTTTCAATCATGAAATTTGCCAAGTTTAACTACTTACAATAGTTGATTGCTTCTATTATTTTTAACAATCTCACAGTTGTACATTTGTATTAATGTGAATTATAATATTTAATTATAAAAACATGTATGTACTTTTTCAATATATGATATTATGCCAACAAGGAATGGCTTCCAAAATTGCACGCAGGGTTAACCAACCATACTTCACATGGTATCATTGATATTATTTGGTTCACATAATTGTTCAAGAACAACTAGCAGAACAACCACACAATTGCATATTTATTTTCTTGCAAATAAGGATTAGATATATGTATAAAATACAATCAACCTATTAATAACTAGAATTCATTCCTATGACATATGTAGTGAAGGTATAATCATGATTTTTACTCCCATTCTTTTAATAGTATAAATGCAACATGTGAGATTTCACATTAAAGCATACTTATTTACTAAATATCTAAGCTATGAATTGTAGCCTTATTTCTACCACACAGGAAACCATTAATGTAAACATCTTATGTGTCATAGCCACACTTACTATTGAGTTCAACCATACTCAAGATACCATACACACATAAGGTTCATGGTTTCAGTTCTCAGGCTTATATTATGCTCTTTCAATTGTGTAAGGACATATCTATATATATGTCAACTCATTGTTGAGAATTCCCAGTCCAACATCCAGGTTAGAATTAAATAATTATTGGTGGTTATTCATATGCAGGGTTGAGTATCAATTATGGGACCAATTCTTCAAATCAAACCTCCATCATGCACATTAGTATACAAGAATTGCATTATTAAAGGAAACATCAACAACTATATCAATAACAATATAAATAAGCATGATTCATACATCCAATGGCATCATTTTAGTCCAACAAGCACAACCTAAAATTCATTATACAAATCAAGTATTACAGCCCAAACACCCCGAGCCAAACTTCAGAGAATGTGTAGGTTTTCTCAAAGGATGAAATCAATCACTGCTAGCTAAATTAGGGATTACAGAGGACCATATTCCTCCACCCTTAATAAGAATAATGGGATCTAGAGAACTATGTCTCCACCCTCAATCATGCATAAGGGAGTCTGAAGATCTATTTATTCACCCTTATCTAAGCACTAGGGACTCCAAAGGATTTACCTCCACTCAAAATTCATATAAACCCAATGGTACCACCCAATTAGGGAATCTAAAACTCAATGCTAAAATCAAAAGAACAAATGAAGGAGCCTTTGGAATTCCCCTTACTAGGAATCCAAGGAATGATATCCACACCGACTGTTAAGGGGATCTAGAGAAGGCCTTCTCCACCCTCCATCCCATATGGAGTCTAGAGATCATTATCCTCACCTAAGGGAAATCCTACTAGTGCTCATGTTGCTCAACCAAATTGTTTCTCTCCTCTATGTGTTATGAAAATTACAGCTTCCTTTTTCTTATGTAAAGATACTTTTAAACACCTATTACTCTTAAGTTGATGTGCATGCCTCCTCAAAAACAATATGATGCATCCTTAGCTATAGTATGATGGTTCACCTTCTTCGTAGATTTCATGGTATCCTCAGTGATTGTATGATGGATCCTTAGCACAATTATATTGCTCACCTTCAACATTGATTTTTCATTCTTCCTCGGCAACCATACAATTTTTTGAAGATGTTAATACTTTTATGCTTCCTTAGTGGCTATACACTATTGCTCTTTGTGTTGATCGAAATTCACCTTTGTGTACCAATTCTTCCCTCTACCTTCATTTTCCTTCCTATAGTGGTTTCCTATGCCTTTGTTTTATTTCCTATAATGTTTCCTTATACCTTAGTTGCCTCTGTCCTGCATACTTGATCCCCCACCTATTATATTCCTTATCCTCCTACACTAATGTTTTTCCTCTTTCAGGCCAAACACAAGAACAAACCTTTGCTCCTTATGTCTTCTTGCCAGAATCTTGCAGGCCAATCACCTTTATGCCACCTAATTCTTTGCCCCCTGATTTTTTGTTTGTTAGTCGCTTGTTACGTTCGGTGGCCTACTCACCCCTACATACCTCTAGTCACTAAAGAGATTCCCCTTGAATGACCACATTACCTTGGTTTTAGCACACCTGTCAGCCACCCTGGTTGTGACAAAACCATAAAAATCCCAAGTTATCAATCCTCCTCAACTCTAGAAGTATTTGGTCCCTTGACTCAACCCATTTTTTAATCAAAATAATTTACAATGCTTACAATAATTGGAAAAAGTAACTAAGGTTTGCCACACTAAATATAGAATGTTCACATGCATTATTATTTTGCATTGAGGTATATCTAGAAAAAGGGTTTCCTAAAACAATAATCCTTAGCCTAGAAAACTAGGCCCATTTGCAAAAACTTGAATATGAACAGTTTCCATTTAAATGCAAATATATCATGAGTTTGGATACTTTTCCATATTACAAGAAAGCCATGCTTACTCAAGATCCACTAACAAATAATATCAATGGAAAACTATTAAGATTAACGCTTAATATAATCAAGCAAGGCCTTCTTTAACACCTCCTTAGAAAGGTAAGGTGGCAACCCCTACCAATAGATTTGAAATTTTATCCAAGACAAAGGAATACTTAGCAAAGTCATGACCCATTTCTAGTTAAAGTATCAACACTCGAATTCAATTACTCCCTATATTAATCAATTTCATTCAACTAATATAGAGTCACAGGTCGAATCATTGATCCCATGGAAGATATGTTCCTAAAAAAGAAAGAGAAACATGGGATAGCCCTAGAAAATCCTATTTATAGCCTAATGGATATTCACTAGACGTTCCACTGAATAGTTCGTCACAACACATCTACTAAAATATATTTGAAAATTTGAAATCTTCACTATGAGGGTTTATTTCTCCTCAAATAGATGGATAGATCATTAATTATTGTTTATTTTGTATGCATGCAAATTATAATTATGAGAAAATTAGAAAAAATAGAACATAACTCACAAACCAAATAACAAAAGATATGGTTTGGAAAACCCTTTCGGTAGAAAAGCTAACTGGAAGGTTAGGTCACTCCACTCTCTCTTTCTCTAAATGGAAATGGATGCAATTACAAAGAAGTGAGACATTTTTCCCATGGGTTAATACAATGAACAAACTCTCTTTGTTTTCTCTCTCCCTATCAACTCTCAACTACTCTGCCCATCTATGGAACAAAATGACTCAAATAGAATGGAACCCTTTTTCCTCCTAGTGACTTGATTATAACACGGCTCGATAGCCTACTAGTGGTTAAGTTTGACTCATTCAGCTCTTAAATAGCGTTACAATATTAACTCTTTTATAGTGTTATTCATGATTATCACATTGCTAACCCATTTTCTAGGAATAATAGGGGTTGATGTGGCATCTTGTTGAATCATGGTGGTCAAAACAAGAAGGCCAACTTTTATGTGGTATAACTTTTACATATGGACTCTGATTGATGTGATTCTTGTACCGTTGCCAAGGTATCTATGTGTATATTAGTTTCTTGACATCTGCAAAGAACGTTTTTTGAATTTTCCAAGGCTTATTCAAAATTATTACCATAGACTATGAAATCATCCATGTATACTTTTACCCAATCATGGATCATGTCAAAGGAGATATCTAGAATTGTGCATTGAAAAGTGCCAGGAGCATTACATAATTCAAAGGGTAATACTTTTTAAGTATATGATCCCTACGAACAAGTAAATGTTGTCTTATATTGATCTTCTAATGAAATTTGTAATTGGTTATATTTCCTAAAATCATCAAGGAAAGATAAACATTTCAATCGTGCTAGGGTATCTAAAAATTGGTCAATGAAGGGTAGAGGAAAATGATATCTCAAAGTAGATTTCTTCAATTCTCTATAATTTATGCAAACTCACCACGTGTTGTTCTTTCTAGGTACACTTACTGATGGTGATACCCACTGGCTATAATAAATTGGATATATGAAATTCAAATTTAATTAGTTTTCTAATTCCTCCTTTACAATTTATCTTAAAATAGGATTCATGCACCTTTGAGGTTGCCTCATAGGTCTAGCATTTTCCTATATATAAATGTGATGCATACATGTATTAGGATTTATTCCCCACATATTAGTGTATTCCTATGCATACATGTATTATTTTTGTAGCATTTGTATTATTTTTAATTGCTGATCCTTTTCCATATTAGAATTAATATTTAAAGCTTTTCCTAAAGCGACCTCTACAAAATTCCTTCCAAGTTCTACAATAGAATTAAGTGATAACATGGACCTCATAATAAAATATTATCCATAGTGCAATTTCCTAAAAACTTTTGTTTAAAATATGAGTATACCCAACTTACCCCCCAAGATATTAAGGAAAGTCATAATTTTTAGTGAAATTTGTAATTTGACTCTTTTTGGTATCTTGTTTAAAAGTAATGGCTTGTGAGATTGTTAATACATATTGCACTATTCAATCATCATGTATATCATCAATCCATTCATTTTTTCTAATTCTAATTGTTCTTGCAGGAGGATATAATGTAAATTTTTTTATTGCATTTCCATTAGAAAGAGTCATATCTCCAGATCTATAACTGATAAATGCATCGGTTGTGGCTAACCATGGAATTCCTAAAATTAATGGATGGGCATTTATAAAAATATGAATATTATCAATTAGAGCTTCTTAACGCTTGATTCTAGAACTATACCGCTATAATAAAGGTCTTTAGATTTTATGAGAGCACAAAAAAAGAGGTTTCATCCACATTACATCTATGTGTAGAGAAATTCATATTAAAACACATGAATTTGTCATGCAGATGATCAGATATCATTTTATTCCTCAAAATGCTCCCTGAAGGTTTCAAACCTCGTTTTTCCAAACTTGGCCCCGCCAATAAGAATGATCTCGTGAGTTGATTCCTCCACTTTTTCCACTTTAAATGCATCCAAATGGATGAAAAACAATATAATGATCCAATCTGGATCATAATATTTTCCTAAATTCCATCCCTCTAAGATTTTGTCCCTTCAAAAAATGCTTCCTTTAACCCCCTGGATCAAATCCTTGTTAAAAATTTGTAGCAGGAAGCTTTAATATAAGGGGGAAATAAAAAAGGAAATAGTCGCAAAAAATAACTTTACAGCTCTTTATTCCATACAAATCTCGTTGCCCCAGGTCCCTGAAACTCTTAAAATTTAATTAAAATCCCGTACAAGATTTTGACCTCCCGACCATCTAGGATTTCCACTTCTCTATCCCACGATCTCAGATCCCAGGTCTTAATTGAAATTCAATAAAAATTAGTTATGGGATTTTGGCCCGCCACTTCGGCTCTCTTAACTTTTACAAAGTAAAAATCGTGTGCTTTCTTTCTTGAGGATCACACAACCCCGTTACTTAATGGATCTGGGGAATGGAAAGAAGTTTTTGTCATCGTCACTTGACGGTCCCTGATCCCTGGTTCTGGCGCTATTTAAAATAAAGTTATGGGATTCTAGGATTCCGGGTTTTTCAGGCCTTCCGGCTAAAAACTATGTTACGGGATTCCTTCAACTAATGGTCTCAGGCTCTGACAATTGACAAACTTTCAATGAGACAAAAATGGCTAGGTGGTGGCCTTTCCAGTGTTAAAACTAGTTTCGATACTCCGGCTTCTCCCGACACTCTATTCTCTTTACGTATTTCCTACTGGCACTATGATGTTTCTGATGCAACTCTTCTCCCTTTTCCTCCTTCCTGCAACCACTTCGACGTGATATCAAATATTAAAAAATATCTCAGGCTTCAACAATTTAAACACAGGGATTTATAGAACTGTGAGAAAATCAGAATGGTAGAAAGTCCGGCTGGCTATACAAAACAAATCTCTTCGTAAGCAAAAATTATCACTCACCCAATATCTGCCTAAGTTTCTCATTAATCAAAGAAATATAAAATTACATCATTTGGTTCATATCCTTGAAGATAGGATTTGAAGATCAATTTGGGGAAAATTAAACTAAACTATAACCACTTCACCAAATTATCCAATTTTAAGAAATTACATGACAACTTGAAATAAATCCTAGCCTAAAAAACCACCAATTCAGGAACCAACTCCTTTAGTAAATGATTTTGACCTCTTGGTCAAAAAGAAATTCATCATGCCCCTGCATCACTAGCTTTTTTGTATCAACTTTCTCCAAATATTGTCTAAGCTACTTGTTCTCCTTTTCCAAATATTCCCTCTTATTGGTCTTAGAGTTTCAAAATCATCATCTCTTCCATGATATTTCCAATCTCATCTTTCAATTTCTCCACATTTCCATCACATTTCTCTATTGCAATCCTCTTCCATCGACATGCCTCAATTTTAGCCATTGCCACCTTTAGCATCCTATGGGTAGGAGATGGGTATGAAAAAATATTTCTATAGAAGGGGGGGCAACAACCTTTAGAGACTTAGATTGTAACCATATTTCTATAGAAAAGGGCCTAGAAGTCCTTAGAGACTCAGATTGTACTTTTTGTTCCTCCTAAGGGGGTATTTTCCTCTTTTTCCTACAATTCTATGAGAAATTTTAAAAGCTTTTTAGGTTGGGTATTTCCTCTACACAAATCACAATTTTCCAAGTGTTTCTTTTGTTGGATTGTTTCCTTTTTGTGGGCCTTTGTCTCCTCAAAATATGAACCTCCAATTTAACCACTAGGGATGGATTTTTAGGTTTGGTTGGTGTCCCCATTTTCACTAGAGTGGTTGCAATTTCGTTTTATGTGATTTGAAGCTTATACTTTTTATCCTTTTGTTTAAAAGGCCTAGGGATAAGGGCTACTCTCTCTTTTCTTTTTGTCAGAATGGTGTGGCTTGGTTCCTTCAAGGCTTCTTGGGCTTCCAATAAATCCTTCTTGTTGATATCAATGAATTATGTCCATGGAACAATGTACTCCAAACTATCTAGTCCATTAGATATAATTAGTTTGATTAGCCCATGATGGGCTAAGGATTCTTTTTTACCTCCTTTTACTTTCTAAATCATTTTATTCAATGATTGCAATAAGAAGTACGAAATATTGATAGTCTAGGAAGGTTGTAGATGGGCCTGGTGTAGGAGGTTATATAGAAATTTAAACCAGTAGGCATATACAACACTAAGCCTTCCTTCACAAGAAATATACTTTAATAGGTGGCATGCCACCTCATTCCAAGGGGTGGCATGCTCTCTCTCTTAATTCCATTTTTTTCTTCTACATACTCTTTTTTTTGTAGGAAAAAGTTATTTTTGGCAAGAGTTTCCTCTTTTCTTATTTATCCCGAGGGATTCCTTGAGGAATAATGATTTCTCTACTAATTATTGTCTTGTTTGTAGAAATTATGGTGCATATTTTCAACTACTCATGAAATTTTAATCAAAATCACAAGACACAAACCTACTCTATTGCTCTATGTAAAGTAATTTATAATCTAGAATAATAATGTCAGACATGCAATAAGAAATAACACGCATGCACACAATATTTTTTCTAGGGGAAAGAAATCTGCTAAAAACCCCTTGCCTGCTTGCAATAATATAATGAATAGAGATGTATTACAATTTCTTTGCTCAATTAAGCACGACCTACAAGTGAATAACCCATCCTCTGCTCATTAAGAAGCTCTAGCCCAGACTTAGTCAAATTTTTCCTCTACTTTAGCCCCTATTTCCTTGTGCAAATCATTGAGAAATTAAACCCCTATTATATAGGAATTTCTCCAAAATGGATTGCACAATTCCCTGGGTTGATCATCTAACCGCATGCAACACCTGTACACTCAAGACTAGTCTACAACTGATGTTACACTGCCTTGGAATATCCACCACAGCTAGGGAACTTGAATTCTCTACATGCACTAGCTATTTAGGCTAATTTATTATTTAAATAGATTATCATTGAGTTTGACTAAAGTCCCATTGCACAACTAACCTTCCACTAGTTCCTTCAACATTTAGAACTAGTTTAATTAAAAACAAGCTGAGATAACTAACCTTAATTGCTACAAATTAGCAATCACACATGCTTAACTAAAATCTAACTCCTTCAACTAGAATTTACTAAGATAACTAAGTGACAAGAGCCTTGTCACCTTAGTTAACTGCATCCAAGTTATCTGTTGATGCGGAAATTCAAATTTTCTCAATTTAACCAAGGAAAAATCAAATTGAGAATTTCTTGCTGCATTTTTCAACATCGTTGATATGAATCTCTATCCCTTTTATTGTTGTGATGAAATATTCCCCCCTGTAGTTCTGAAGGTTTAAATAAAATTCCAGGGCTACATCATTATCACACCCCTTCAGTTCCTCAAAGAATTCCAACTATTGACTCTTCTGAAAAATATTTACTACTCCAAAGTTTGATGTATCTTAGCTATGTCAGTGGGCTCTATTTAGTTAAAATTAACTCCCATTAGAAAACTCTAGAGAGGAGTTACCATACCCTCTAGGTAACTATCTAAGAAGAATAAAACAGTTTCACTTATGCATAGTGAGTTTAATGTTTTTTTTTTATGAGTGCATTGACTCCCTTCAATGTATTATTCCTTCAAAGGATGGTGTTTTGGACTTAACAACACATTCCTCTTATAACTAATATGAAAAATATATGCACCAATAGAACAATAATATAAACATAATGAAGAACTCAAGATTACATGTGGTGTCGAGGCTGGTGGTGTTCCTATACCATCTAAACCCTACTAATGTCTCATTCTTGTAGTACACAAACTCTTGTGGTCTTAGACCATATAGTTTGAGAACCTTGTAGTGCAGAGAATAGAGCTATAGGATGAAGAAACATGTTTGTAGGGCCAATTTTCCTTCCTTCTATAGTAATAGACATTTGGTGTGTTATGTATGTTGATTACAATGGCATACCATAATGGTTGTTGATAACTGAGAATGACCCTTTCCTTTCGATTGATTAATTATTGTGATTAAGTATGTGAGTGGTAGATCCTACTTTTAATCATGATTTGATGTCTGATATTGTCACTTCATTTGCAGTCAACACATGTGGTGACTTTTGAGAATATCATGTTTTATGAACTGTGGTTGTCACCTGTCTCCCTCATTTTACTTATCCCAACCTTGTATTATACACAATGAAATTCATATGTAATCCTAGGAAGAGAAAAGTCTTTAGTAATTCATAGATGTTTTTGGATGGACATTGTTGGAGTGACTAAAGGAGATAGTGAAGCTTGAACTAGTGCAAGGCCATGTGCTATTGTGGTCATTTCTTAGTTGTAGAGGATCATATAGAAATACATATGATCATGTAGAAGTGTTATCCTTCAAATTTCATTATTTTTAGTGTAGTTAACACTCCTATTAGGTTCCACTTAAATTTCCATATTTTGGTTGTGAAAATATTGTTAGCATATAGCTTTCTTGTTGTCCTTGAGTTTCTGTGTAGAAATATAGGATTCTTGTAATATTACTGTAGATAATTGTCCAAGGAAAGAAAACTAATGAATGAATGTGGAATGATAAAAATGATTAGATAAGGGTGAACATGAGTGTGAAAAGGAAGTAGGATGTGATGAGAATGGAAGGGAATTTTTGGGAACAATACACAATGTTTGTTGCAAGATGTTACAAGTAATTTTATGATGATCTTGTACCCCTACTTGAAGTTTTGTGTCATCAATGTAATTGATGTTATTCATGTTATAGATATTCTTTGGGAATCTATGCATAATAAAACAAAATAGGAAGATAGGAAAACTAGGATATGAAAAAATAGCCAAGATGCATTTTTTCTTTTCTTTTTCTTCTTGTTAAAAAAAATAATAATAAAAAATGAATAGGTTAATGGTGTCATTCTTGGTTTTCATCATTTTCCTACCCACCATGCCTATAAATGTTTTCTTGGTAAGGGGTTTTATTCCACAAACTCTTACCTCTGAGAGATTTTCAGCTTGACGATTTATCACAAGTTCCTTAAAGGAGGTTTTCACTAGAGAATTTTATTATTTTACTAATTTTCCTTTTTATTTTTATTTTCAGTAATTCGATGGATTGGAAACATTTATCCTCTCAACCATTTTCAAATCCTATCTTATTATTGTTTCTACGAAATCATCTTTTGATAGAGAATTCTTGTAGATTTTGAGTCTAAAACAATTCCCCTAGGTGGGGATATGTTCCTATTCGATGGCCCTAATTTTTACAAAGCCATTATCAGAGCATTGTCCACCACATATGGCCCTAACCACCTAGTTATGAAGTTTCCTTTAAAATATTTAAACTTAAAATCATAAAGTAAGGTTCAATCACCTTCCTTGAAGTCCTTATTCCTCATGAACTTATCATGCCAAATCTTTCTTTGCACTTGGATAATTTCGGTATGAAAAAGAGATTGTATCCTTTGTTCCTCCAATGCATTTAGTTGTTGTATCCTTTCATATTCAACATCAATTAGATCCATCTCTAGTTGTGAGGCTATCCTCAATGTGGAAAAGTAAAACTAAATAGGCACCATGGCCTTCATACCATATACTAGTTGATAGAGGGTGAACCATGTGGTAGTCTTCCTTGCAGTGTTGTGAGCCCATGTTTCTCAATAAGTTTTTCAATCCAATATCTTTTTCTCATGCTAATAACTTGGTGAGAATGTTTTCTAGCTTTGTATTCATTAGTTGAACCTATCCATTACTTTGAGGATGATATGTAGTGGATTTCCTATGATGGATGTGATGTTGCTCCATAATATTTTCAATAAGGTTGGAAGTAAATCGACTTCCTTGATCTATAACCACTTTTCTTAGGAACCCAAACTTGTATAAAATGATCTCTCTTAGAACTATGCTACCTTTTTCTATATGACCACCTTAACTACTTTTACCTCAGTACACTTGTTTCAATATTCAATAGACACAATGATGTACTTATCCTACCTTGATGGAGGATTAATAGGTCCAATGAAGTCCATATCTCATATTTCAAAATGCTAAAATGGCACTTCTTGTTGTATAGTAATTCCATTTCTCTTGGTAGGATTCATGGTTCTTTCACAATTTTCACATTGGGAGGTGTGTTGAGCCTCAAACCTGCACCTTCCTATACACCCTCTCAGCCTTCTTTTTCCACTTACTTCATCCACCCAGCTGTTAAATCATTGCATTATAGTCTAAAAAGAACTTTTTACATGGTTTTCTGACTATGCTTATGACTGTTGTTTGATTTAGTTTTTGTTCATGCAGCTGCGGAAACTTGTCAGTTTCCGCAGCCAGCACAGGTTTCCGCAGCCAGCACAGGGTTCTGCAACTATTTTGTTAAAAGCTGTGCTACAGGTGTCTTATGAAGAAACGAGCCACATGGGCAAGCTACAGGTGACGGGTACATGGAACATGTCTCTTCAAATCAGCCAAATCATCCATGGAAGGTCACGGTCAACAAAGGTAAAAGGCAAAGCCAACCAAGGAATTCAACGGTGGCACGTCTCTGTTTTAAGCACGTGAACGTTTACGTGGCACAGTCCTCAGCCCACGAAGACACCAGCACACCTGGAGATCATCCCCGTAACCTGAATCCAACAGCTATCACTCCGAAGATTTAATAGGCATGATGACAGTTACGCTAGATCTCAGCTGAGGAGATCTACGTGTCTTTGGCAACACAGTCAATAGCGTAGGATTCAGTTAGTTAGTTTCAGCACTTTTTCATTATAAATAACGCGTTGATGAACGCTGTGGAAGAGCTTTTTGATATGTAATTTCTGAACTGTTGTTGTTATTACCCCACTGTACTTTGCTTTATATATGTTGTTGCTTTAATACATGAGAAGACTACTTTGCTGAGCTCGTTCTTGTGACTGTTCATTGACTGGCTGAGGTGGCAGAGGGCCCCTGCGCACTAAAGCCCTGTATAGTTGTTATTTGATTTCCTTACGTTTCTGTTTTCATAATCATTAGTCTGTACATAACACGCTGTTTTGATGCTTCTTAATTCACTGTTATTTATATTTTCACTTCTGCTTTCTTGTAGCTGTCAGCTGATCAATGTTTTTCTGCAGGTTTTCTTAGGCAGCCCGGGCAAATTTTCATCTTTTTGATAACTATTGGCATATGAGATCATCTTGTCCTTCCTGCTAACTTTCATTTTCTGAAGTTTAATTCCAGCATTGTCCTTTTCAAGTTGTGATTTGCTTTTCTGTTATTTAGACATCATACTACTCATCAGTTTATGGTTTCTTTCTATAGTCAAGTGACTCTATTAGTAAGAAATCAGAATATTACTTATTGTAGTGTGATTTAGTTATCATATTGCTTAAACTTATTCATGATTGCTTCCCACAAGGTAGATTGAGCTGAAGGGTAAAGGATCAGAAGAGTTAAAGTAGTGTGATTAGTTTCCTTTCTGCAATTTAATTTCTTGCAATTTAGTTATCATATTGCTTAAACTTATTCATGATTGCTTCCCACAAGGTAGATTGAGCTGAAGGGTAAAGGATCAGAAGAGTTGAAGTAGTGTGACTAGTTTCTTTTCTGCAATTTAATTTCTTGCCATT
The DNA here is from genome assembly GCA_031772625.1 of Pinus tabuliformis. Lineage (NCBI taxonomy): Eukaryota > Viridiplantae > Streptophyta > Pinopsida > Pinales > Pinaceae > Pinus > Pinus tabuliformis. The sequence continues at coordinate 631,658,578 of CM062810.1, read as the reverse complement.
TAGATATCATATTGCTTGACTTGTTCATGATTGCTTCCCACAAGGTAGATTGAGCTAAAGGGTGAAGGATCAGAAAAGTTAAAGTAGTGTGAATTAGTTTCTTTACTTTGAGTTGCTCTAAGTTCAGTTTTTACTTTCTTTTCATTCAGCAGCAAGGATACTGGGCCATTGTCATTAGTTCACTGTTTTTCTTAAGAATTGATTTCATTACAGTTGTTTTAAAGCTTTCTTTTTGAGCACTTTTAAGTTTTGAAAAATTACTGTAGAAATCACCATCACCATCCATCCATATTTCATACTTAACTTTCATTTTCGCCATCACACATTAGGGAAAGATAAATCCATAAAAAACCAAAAAGAACTCAAAAACGACAAAAGACTAAGGAAATGGTTATCTAGTACATATAGTACACTTCACTTCGTGAGTTTACGAACCCCGGATTGACATTTTAAATAGCAATTTAGAACACACTAAATTGACCAAACATTTTGGCGCCGTTGCCGGGGAAGTGAAATTAGGTAGCCAATTTCTTAAAAAAAAAAAAAAAAACAAGAAAATTTCAAGGAAGGGAAATTGATAACCTCTCAAAGTATGCTCTCCTCTTGCACTTAGTGTGATCTGGAGGATCAGAAAAGAGAAAGTTATTGGTTTAATAGTTTCTTGAGTATGCTATCTTCTTGCACCTAGAGTGACCTGGAAGATCAAAAAGAGAATTATTAGCCCGACTTGAAGAAAAAAAAAATAAAATGACATGCATAGAGCAAGAGATTCTAGGGGAAGATTTTTAGCTAGAGCCAAGAGTTCGATTTTTACAACTCCATCTACTTCAAGGAATAGATAAGAGACACCTCCATCATCTCCAACCTACACTCCTAGCCCTAGGATTCCTGGAATTCAAGAGGCAGTAGTTGACTCTCCCACACCATCCATTGAATCTGAATTAGGAAGAGATCCTTTCCTTCCTTCTATAGGGAGACAAATTGTAATTGAAGAAGTAGAATCACTTGAGGAAGAAGAGGGAGAAATTCCTCCCCAATCGCCCTTAGTAGAGGAACCAGAGGACTCTGAAGTCTCCAGGGAAACTACCATGACAGAAGAAGGAGTAAACGGATTTGGTAGAGGTAGAGGAGGAGGAGGAAATAATGGAGGAGGTAGAGGTAACAATGGGGGAAATAGGAATGGAAATAACTCATTTGGATTTCCTATAGTCGATGAGGATTCTCGAGCAACAATGAAAAATATTTCACCATATGTCCTCCCAAACTTTCATGGGTTAAGAAACGAGGATCCTGAAACATTTCTATTTGAGTTTGAGGTCGTGTGTCGAACCTATGATTATCTGGAAGACTCTCAAAAACTCAAACTGTTTCCTTCAACATTGAAAGGAGCAACTTTGAAATGGTTCATGGGATTACTCACTCAATCCATTAGGACTTGGAATGATATGAAACAAACATTTTTGGATAGGTATCTGGACTATTGTATGCCCACCAATCACAAGGATGAGGTATTCAAAATGGTACAAAAAGAAGACGACAACTTGGAGGATTTACTTGAAAGATTTCAATACAATCTGAAAAGAGCAAAAATGAGTAACTTAGATGAGGAAACCTTGAAAGCCCTTTTATTAAAAGCCATTAGAGATGAATGGATAGATATTTTGAACATGATGGGAAAAGGAGACATATCTTAACTTCCACTTCATGATATAGCAGAACTGTGTGTCCATCTCTCAAGGGGGAAATCTAAAACTCAAAAAGGGCCTAGAGATCCTTCTCTCATCAGAGCAAAAAAATCTGCAACTGGATCAGTAAGTAGGGCTGAGATTGGCAACAAGCTTGATGAATTCAAAATTGATATCTTAGGGAGTCTTAGTGAGCAACTAGACACTCTTAAGATCCACAATAAACAGAAAGCAGAAGCTGAATCTTTAGCTATCTTTTGCCCAAAATGTAGGAAAAAAATCTCTTAGGGAATGTCCCTTGGATGCAAAAGTTGTAGAAACATGTGTGATCTGTTCAGAGAATCATGAGACCATGGATTGTCCTTCAATTCCTCGGCTCAAGGCTGTCTTTCAAGAAGATCCAAATACAATTGAGTCTCTCTATTTTGTTGCAAGGAGACCTTGGCAGGGGCAGCAAAATCAAGGGTTTAACAACTCTATGAATTTTCAACCCCCACCAAATTGGAATCCTTGGCAACAACCTTGGTCCCAACCTCAAAATCCTTTTCAATCATGGGTACAAGGTATGCAAAATCCTTATGGGAGATTTTCTCAATTTTATCAATATCCTCCATCTTTTCAAAATCAACAAGCTCCACAACTTCCAAATCAAAATCCGCAATTATCATTGCCATTTCCACAACAACAACAACCTTCTCAACAGAATCCAAATTCTCAACTCTTACTCCCATTCCAACAGAAGTCAAATCAACTTCCTTCTCAGCCATTGCCAAACCCCAATAATAAAAACCCTCAAAATGCTTACATGATAGAAGGTCAACAATTTCATGCCTATATGATTGTTCCTCTCAATGATGTACAACTCAAATCTGGTAGAGTTTTAGATAAACCTTCTATAGATGCCCAAAATCAAAGCATTTCTGAGGAAGAATCTCTTGAAGCCAATACGGGTTTTGAAGCATCTCTTCAAAACCCAAACACTCAGAAAGAAAAAGAAAAAGAACTAACCCCCACAACTCCTATAGTTGAGCAACTTGCATCTTCATCCACACCTCCTTTTCCTGAAAGATTACAAATTGACAAAGGGGTGGAAAAACAAATCTTGTTGCCTGACTATGATTTTCTAGATGAATTGAAGAATGCCTGTATCAAGATTCCCTTGTTACAAGCCATTAAAGAGATTCCTATTCTAGCAAAAACAATAAAGGAGTTGAGTCTTAAAAGACCAGGAAGGAAACCTAGAGATACAAGGAAAATCCACATGGTAGGGAAAATTGCAGACATCATGATTGGAAAAATTACTATGCAGAAGTATGTAGATCCCGGTAATCCAATTGTCAAAACACATATCAATGGGGTAGAAATTCCAAATACTTTGATTGATTTAGGGGCTGCTATCAACATTATGAGTAGACAGACTATGGAACAGCTGAAACTTCCTAACCTTCTCTTTACACCTACTTTACTGCAACTTGCAGATTGATCAATTATTAAACCAGATGGTGTATTAGAAGACATTTCAGTCTCCTTAGACTCTTGGGAATATCCAGTAGATTTCATGATTTTAACTCCCAAGAGTAATTTAGGAGGACACCCTCTCATCTTAGGAAGACCTTGGCTAGCCACAACTGATGCTTTTATCAATTGTAGGTCTGGGGATATGTATATTTCTGATGGTAATTCGACAAAGAAATTCAATCTGTATCCTCCAGCAAAAGCAATTACAGAAATAGGAGATAATGAGTGGGTTGATGATGAAGATACTATACAACCTGTCTTTACCATTTCTGAAGTTAGTGAAGATAGTCAAATCCTGAACACATTAGAAAATTTTGAAACATCTTCATAATATGACCACACACAATTTCAGTTAGATTTTGACATTGAGTATCTATCATCTAGACAAATGTCTCTTTTCTCTATGGAAGAGTTTGGTAGTTCCGCCATTGAGATCTTTCTAGGTAAAACATTGAATATCAAAAAAAACTTGGAAAGATCACAACAAGAAGAGCTAACCAAAATCTTGCAAAAACATTCTACTGCATTTGCATGGGAGTATACCGATATGAAAGGTATTGACCCTAAGACTTGCATTCACCACATCTACATTGAGGAAAACAGTAGACCAATCAGACAACCTCAAAGAAGGATGAATCCAAACCTTAGGGAGATAGTGAAAGAAGAGCTCCAAAAGTTACTTAATGTGAACTTCATTTATCCAATTTCAGATAGCCGATGGGTTTCTCCTTTGGTTATAGTACCTAAAAAGAATGGTAAATGGAGGGTATGCATTGATTACAGGGAATTGAAAAAAGAAACTTTGAAGGATCACTTTCCTTTACCCTTTATCGATCAGGTATTAGATACTTTAGCAGGCAAAAAGTATTTTTCATTTTTGGATGGTTTTAGTGGTTACAATCAGATTCAGGTAGCACCTGAAGATCAGGACAAGACCACATTTACCTGTCCATGGGGAACTTTTGCTTACCGAGTACTTCCTTTTGGGTTATGTAATGCACCCGCAACATTTCAAAGGGCGGTACTAGGAATCTTTTCCGATCTAATTCATGATTGTGTAGAGGTTTATATGGATGATTTTACAGTTTATGGTAATTCGTTTGAAGAGGCATTAGAGAATTTGGAAAAAGTCCTTATAAGATGTAAAGAAACAAACCTATCATTAAGTCATGAAAAATGCTTTATGATGTTTACTGAAGGGATTGTTTTAGGACATCATATTTCAGGAGATGGGATTAAAGTTGATAGATCAAAAGTTGAGGTCATCTCCAAGTTGCCTATTCCAAATTGTCAAAAAGATGTTAGAAGTTTTCTTGGATTTACTGGATACTATAGAAGATTTATTGAAAAATTCACCAAAATAGCATCTCCACTCTTCAAATTACTTACAAAAGACTGTGAATTCAAATGGGATCCTGATTGTCAATCTGCATTTGAAACTTTGAAAACATGAATATCTGAAGCACCCATTTTGAGAGGGCCAAATTGGAAACTTCCTTTCCATATTTCTATAGATGCTTCAGATACAACTCTAGGAGCTGTATTGGGTCAAAAGGATTTAGTTCGTTATGCCATTTACTACACCAGTAAAAATTTGACTCCCACTGAATTAAACTATACTGTGACTGAGAAAGAGTTCTTAGTTGTTGTTCATGCAATCAACAAGTTTAGACATTATATAACAGGCTATGAAACTTTTGTCCATACTGATCATTCTGCAATTAGATATCTCATGAACAAACCTGTTACTAATGGCAGAGTTACAAGATGGCTTTTACTTTTACAAGAATTCAATATTACTGTGTTGGATAGGCCAGGGAAACAAAATACAGTAGTTGATTTCTTGTCTAGAATCCAAAATACTAACGAAGATTCTCCTGTAGAGGATAAGTTTCCAGATGAATATTTGTTTGCAGTAACTACTAAGACTCCTTGGTATGCAGATATTGCTAACTATTTGGTTACAGGGAAGCTACCTCCACATTTATTTCCTAATGAAAAGAGAAAAATTATTCAGGAGAGTTCAAGTTATTCATGGATTTCTAATGAATTGTTTAAAACAGGGCTAGATTGTGTGATCAGAAGATGTGTTCGGGAAGATGAAATGCCTGACATCCTCAAGGCATGTCATGATGAACCATGCGGTGGACACTTTGATGACAAGAGGATGGCCTATAAAATCCTTTCTTTAGGATATTATTGGCCTTCTCTCTTCAAAGATGCAAAACAATATGTCAGAAGGTGTGACAGTTGCCAGAGAGTTTGGAGACCGACTCTTTCAAATGAAATGCCATTACAGCCATAGGTACTCATCGAACCCTTTGAAAAATGGGCTTTAGATTTCATTGGACCCATTAATCCACCATATAGACAAAAGAAATATATATTGGTTTGCATTGATTATGTCACTAAATGGGTAGAAGCCAAAGCATTGCCTTCTGCCACTGAAAATTCAGTTGTTCAATTTCTTTTTGAGGATATTTTTACTCGTTTTGGTGTCCCAAGAGAAATTGTGACAGATCAGGGAAGTCAATTTACATCTAATTTGATGGAGAAGCTGATGGAAGAATACAAAATCAAGCACAGAAAATCTACTCCTTACCATCCGCAAGCAAATGGCCAAGTAGAATCTACAAATAAAGTTCTTGAGAACATCATCACCAAAACTGTTCATCTACACAGAAGAGATTGGGCAGAAAGGCTTCCTGAAGCCTTATGGGCCTACAAAACTACATGGAGGAACACAACAGGACATTCTCCCTATGAACTTGTTTATGGGAAAGAAGTCCTGCTCCCCATTGAGTTTCAAGTCAAGACTTTCAAGATGGCAGTTCAGTTGGGGATGAATCTATCAGAAGCCCAAAAGCACAGAATGGAGCAGCTGAATGAGCTAGATGAGATCAGACAAGAAGCAATTTTAAGGACTGATCTAGTTCAACATCAAAGAGCTAAGTGGCATGACAAATATATCAAAGAAAGAAAGTTTCAAGAGGGAGATTGGGCTTTACTGTTTGATTCCAAGTTTAAAGACTTCAAAGGAAAATTTCAGACTCATTGGCTTGGGCCATATGAGATTGACAAAGTATTTAACAATGGAGCGGTAAGAATCAAGACCATTGATGAATTTCAGACTCCTCTTATTGTGAATGGCCACCGATTGGAAATTTATCATAAGCCACTTTCAAAAGAGGAGTTTGTCAAAATGTTCCGAGAGAATTCTGCAATCAGGCTGGTGGAGAAGAATCCTTCTCCCCCACCAGCCTAATCTTTGTTTCTTTCAGTTGCTGAAAAAAATTAAAATAAAAATAAATAAATAAATATCTATATATATATATATATATATATATATATAGAAAATGTGTATAAGCCTGAAAACCAATCATAGATTGGCGGTCTTATACAGAAAATATAGAGTGAAAATCAGGGACACCTGACACTCTATTTTTTCCAAAAAAAATATCTCCTCTCCTTCTCTTTTCATCTTCACTTCATCTCACTTACCATTTCACTTCACCTCCATCTCATTCTCATTTCCATTTCACTTCACTCCACTTCACTTTCATTTCACTCCACTCATTCCATTTCACTCCATCAATAAAAGTCCCCTTCAGGACTATTTTCATTCAGTTGGTTTTCCTCTAACTATCTTTGTGCAGTTAAGGGGGTGTTGTCTCAGTTTCCGCAACTAGAGACCGTTTCCGCAGCCGGAAACAGTTTCCGCAGCCAGAAATGATTTCCGCAGCCGACATCACTCTGTTTTCAAAATTTACAATCAACTGTTAGTGCCATAATCATAAAATGCAGGTGTAATTGAGCTAAAGACATGGGGCATCTCCAAGACAACAAATAAGAGAAATTGGTTAGAAGCCTTGAGCAAGAAATGACAAAATTTACAAAGGTATGATAAAAAATCTTTATCAAATAACAATTCAAGTCATAATTACGCATAGTCATTAAACCATAACAAGTTCTACTATGTGCAATGATTTGATACGATAGCTCCACTACCACTCCTATTCCACGATACCACTCCACACACCTCGCACTCATTTCCCTAACGGTCTCATGATTATTCCGAGTTTAAACTCAAGATTGACTGCACTTCCATTTATTACCCGTACTCTTGAGACGTGACCTATTGTGTTACGGCTCTTCTTAGCCGTAATTTCCGTAGTCGTCTGTTGAGACGTGTAAAATTTCATACACAGTCATCCGATTCGAAGAATTACACCATTACTCCACTCGTTTATCAGCTCCACTTATACCATACTCCTCGCATGCATCCACATTTATTTTAAACTTGTTCACTGCTGCTCACCCTCTGTTCCTCCGGTAATTTGGATACTTCCATCCCATGTTCTCCATTTCTAACTGCAACCACTACAGTTCGTTCTAAACCCTGACTGCAGTCACTATAGTCATCCTAAACCCTGACTGCAGTCACTACAGTCATCCTAGACCCTGACTGCAGTCACTACAGTCTATCCTAAACCCTGTAACAGAGCTATTTTTTTTCCCTTAACCCTCACATGTAGAAAAACTCTCAGTTGGAATTTAAAACAGAGGACGGGAAAATTACTGAGAGCTGAGCCGGAAGGACCGAAATACTTGGAGGGTTATCCTCAAACTAAGGAATTGCTGAAGAAAGTCAGATGGCTACGATTTATCCAGAAGTTTAAAGGCCATAACAAGGAGGTGACCAAAGCTTTTGCGAGGTCTTTTAATGGACAAACAGTGGAGATTGGAGACTTGAAATTCACAGTGACCGAGGCCACTATAGCAGCTACCACGGGCCTACCTCAAGAAGGTGAAAGGTGGTTTAAAAATAGAAGTGTGGACGATCAAATATGGAGAATCATGCTACGAAACCAAGGTATGGATACCACTGTATTTACAAGAGACATCCTTGTTCATGCACTAAAAGAAGAATGGTCTAGTCTACTGTTAGTCATCCAGAAATTTATCACTTGTGAAGGTCGTTTTGGCTCTATGTATATGTATCATGTTAGACTGATGATGAATTTCATAGATGGTCACACTCTTAATTTGCCTCATTTTCTGCTATTAAGTTTGAAAAAGATGAGTTTTACAGTTCAAAAACACGTAGGCAATATTGAACCTCATCTCTACCATCATGGGCTCATAAAAATTCTTATTGAGGACCAGTTAAAGAAAACTAAGGATACTTGGGAGCAATTCTTGACAAGAAACTACTTCCAAGAGCCGTCTGAGGCCTCTGGAAGCAGTCCACCAAAGATGCCAAGGAAAAGTAGGAGGAAACAAAAGAACATTACAGTCCAAGATTCCCCTACAATAGAAATTCAAGAAACTGTCCAAAAAGAAGAAGAAGATAGAGCTAAAAGTAAGAAACAGAGGAAAGAAAAAGGCAAAAGAACCATCCAAGAAGTTTATCCATCCCCTGAGAAATCCATAGAAGAGGATTATCAGCCTCTGTCAGAAAGATTAATAGATCTTCAGGCTGCTGCTATAGCCAAGAAAAAGCAAAAAGGAAAACAGAGTGCACAAGAGAAGAGTACTAGTTCATACTTAAGAAGGAGCAATAGGCTAAAAGGGAAGGGGAATAAAACCAAAGAAAAACAGTCTCACTTTATTGATTTAGGTGAAGAGACACTTGAGAAATCTCCAGCTCAGCCAAGCATTGAATCAAGTCCTCCACGTGAGGAAAGCCCTTTTCGGCCGGAAAGAGAGAGCAGTCTTCCTCCTCCACCAGATTTTGAGCCTAGTCCGAGAAAGACACCTGAGGTAGATCCTAATCAGCAAGAGGCATATAACTACCTGGAATCCTTAGAACAATCAGCTGCAGGACCGAGTACCACTCTGCCACTTGATGCACAAGTTCAATCTTTGAAACAGGAGGTATTTGAGTTAGAAGTCCTAAATAGGCATATCAAACAGGAAAATGAAGCACTGAAAGAGCAGAGTAAGATAGACAAGATTGTCCATGATAACACTATGCTTCATTTAGGACTGTGGCAAAAGAAAAACAGAAAACTGAAGAAGAAGTGCAAAAAGTTAAGCAGAGCATTGATTAACCTCAAGTTCAAATGTCTAGTCAGGAAACGAAGGATGATGATGTTAGCATCAAAGAAGAAGAAAAGAGGGCTAGATGTCCTTGCAGAAGCCTCAGAACATGTGGATTAGAGGGAAATAACTCAATTTTGGTTGCATGAGGACATGCAACACCTTCACAGTGGGGGTATGTTGAGCCTCAAACCTGCACCTTCCTATACACCCTCTCTGCCTTCTTTTTCCACTTACTTCATCCACCCAGCTATTAAATCATTGCATTATAGTCTAAAAAGAACTTTTTGCATGGTTTTCTGACTATGCTTATGACTGTTGTTTGGTTTAGTTTTTGTTCATGCAGCTACGGAAACTTGTCAGTTTCCGCAGCCAGCACAGGTTTCCGCAGCCAGCACAGGGTTCCGCAGCTATTTTGTTAAAAGCTGTGCTACAGGTGTCCTATGAAGAAACGAGCCACATGGGCAAGCTACATGTGACGGGTACATGGAACGTGTCCCTTCAAATCAGCCAAATCATCCATGGAAGGTCATGGTCAACAAAGGTCAAAGGCAAAGCCAACCAAGGAATTTAGCGGTGGCACGTCTCTGTTTTAAGCACGTGAACGTTTACGTGGCACAATCCTCAGCCCACGAAGACACCGGCACACCTGGAGATCATCCCCGTAACCTGAATCCAACAGCTACCACTCCGAAGGTTTAATAGGCATGATGACAATTACGCTAGATCTCGGCTGAGGAGATCTACATGTCTTTGGCAACACAGTCAATAGCGTAGGATTCAGTTAGTTAGTTTTAGCACTTTTTCATTATAAATAACGCGTTGATGAACGCTGTGGAAGAGATTTTTGATATGTAATTTCTGAACTGTTGTTGTTATTACCCCATTGTACTTTGCTTTATATATGTTGTTGCTTTAATACATGAGAAGACTACTTTGCTGAGCTCGTTCTTGTGACTGTTCATTGACTGGCTGAGGTGGTAGAGGGCCCCTGCGCACTAAAGCCCTGTATAGTTGTTATTTGATTTCCTTACGTTTCTGTTTTCATAATCATTAGTCTGTACATAACACGTTGTTTTGATGCTTCTTAATTCACTGTTATTTATATTTTCACTTCTGCTTTCTTGTAGCTGTCAGCTGATCAATGTTTTTCTGCAGATTTTCTTAGGCAGCCCGGAAAATTTTTCATCTTTTTGATAACTATTGGCATATGAGATCATCTTGTCCTTCCTGCTAACTTTCATTTTCTGAAGTTTAATTCCAGCATTGTCCTTTTCAAGTTGTGATTTGCTTTTTTGTTATTTAGACATCATACTACTCATCAGTTTATGGTTTCTTTCTATAGTCAAGTGACTCTATTAGTAAGAAATTAGAATATTACTTATTGTAGTGTGATTTAGTTATCATATTGCTTAAAATTATTCATGATTGCTTCCCACAAGGTAGATTGAGCTGTAGGGTAAAGGATCATAAGAGTTAAAGTAGTGTGATTAGTTTCCTTTCTGCAATTTAATTTCTTGCAATTTAGTTATCATATTGCTTAAACTTATTCATGATTGCTTCCCACAAGGTAGATTGAGCTGAAGGGTAAAGGATCAGAAGAGTTGAAGTAGTGTGACTAGTTTCTTTTCTGCAATTTAATTTCTTGCCATTTAGATATCATATTGCTTGACTTGTTCATGATTGCTTCCCACAAGGTAGATTGAGCTGAAGGGTAAAGGATCAAAAAAGTTAAAGTAGTGTGAATTAGTTGCTTTACTTTGAGTTGCTCTAAGTTCAGTTTTTACTTTCTTTTCATTCAGTAGCAAGGGTACTGGGCCATTGTCATTAGTTCACTGTTTTTCTTAAGAATTGATTTCATTACAGTTGTTTTAAAGCTTTCTTTTTGAGCACTTTTAAGTTTTGAAAAATTACTGTAGAAATCACCATCACCATCCATCCATATTTCATACTTAACTTTCATTTTCGCCATCACACATTAGGGAAATATAAATCCATAAACAACCAAAAAGAACTCAAAAACGACAAAAGACTAAGGAAATGGTTATCTAGTACATATATTACACTTCACTTCGTGAGTTTACGAACCCCGGATTGACATTTTAAATAGCAATTTAGAACACACTAAATTGACCAAACAAGGTGTATTTATAAGAATCTTTGTGAAGGGTAAGCCAAAAGTAACTAGCCTAAAAAATCAGATTTGCTTTCCTCTCGACTAAAAAATCCTCCCTGCATAGCCCATTATAGCCACCCTCCTCCCACATCTACCCAAGCAACCAGCCAGATGGGATAAACATGCGACGAGAGGCCACTATGGTATTATTTGACCTCCTAAGTCACATTAAGTAAGTGGAACTGATGGAAACACACCATATAAACATTCAACATCAGCATTAGGACCCTCAAGAACCAATCCAACCTTTCTTCCAACCAGCCCCTGGGTCCCACTGAACTTTTGGACCACTTGACCTCTGGACGCTCTCATGCTATGGGCATGCCAGCGTCTAGGGACCTATAGACACTCTCACATGCCTACAAGCCAGTGTCTAGGGACTCTTTTGCTTAGTGCTATGCCAATGTCCCGAGGATTTGAGCCACTTTTTCAGACCCAGAGCCCAGGTCACTGCCCAGAATTGAATCACATCTTCAGAACAATAATATAACAAGGAAATGATAGTATGAAAGAAATCACTTGAATGAGACCTTGATTGGACCCCTACTAGCCATGACAGGCATTTCATCAAACATATCATGAATATGTAATATACAGGTGTAAATAATAGATATGAACATAGGGGTCTCATACTTAGCTGAGAATTGCTAAGAAACATTGATGCCTCAACACATAAACTTCCATTTCATCCATTAGGTCATAGATACATTGATCATTCATTTACAAGTAAAAACATGATGAGAGCCATACATAGCTACTATCATAAAACACATAAATAATCAACATAATAGCAACATATATACTCATCGAATCACAGCCATATAAACCACATATAATCCAGTATAAGATTCATAGAAATACAAGGATAAATAACCTCATATTGATGATGAAAAATCCAAACCTAGAATGGGATTTCCATGTTCCACCTGACCGTAGAATGGTTGAGCCAAATCTCTCTTCAGCCATTTACCCTCGTGCCATATTCCAAGCATGAATGTGGGATATCATAGAACACATAAATCCAAAACCATCTAGGGCTTTCAGAGGTCATCCACCTCAACCCATCAAACAGTGATTCCACATCACGGCCGGACATCACAAAACCATCATCATATCTATCTTTATCCCAACCATCCAGGGCTCTAAAGCGTTTGTTTCAACCAAGGCTCCGGGACTAGTAACTCAACCCACATTTGTCACCAAGATCCAAAGCGTTTGTCCAACCAAGGCTCCAGGACTAGTAACTCAACCCACCAAGGGCTCTAGTGCATTTGTCCAACCAAGGCTACGAGACTAGTAACTCAACTAAAGTTGTTATAGGGCTCCAGAGCATTTGTCCAACCAAAAACGAAATAATGAAATAAACCCACAATCTCCATGGCTATCCAGGAAATGGTAAGGCTAGGCAATCCATTGTCAATCCAGGCAATCCTCCATGCCAGTGACAGATCATGACCAATAATCCACATGCATATGTCATGCATTCCAAAACTAGTGGGGAAAACATACATGCAACTTAGTAGCTATAAGAAAAACATGTTGTAGTTGTTGATCTTGATGTCCTCTTGCACTTTCCTACTCTTCCTTTTCCTTCGTGTTCCAAAAATCCAAGTATGCCACACCCTCCAAGAGTTCTCAAGGAAACTGTAAGTATCCAAGAGCATGAGAGAAAAAGAGAGAATAATGAGAGAGCTCCAAAATTGAACTAACAAAATGTTACCAACATATCCTCAGAAGTCGTTTCATGAATGAGGCCTATATGTTCTTCATTTTCCACTATTTTCCTTCAATTTTCTCCTCACATGCAACCTATGACCTTTCACCTCCCTTTTCTCCTAATTTCCATTATTTTCATAAATAAACGTGACAAAATACCATTTTTCCTTTCCAAAGCCTTAGTCATTTCTTTTTCCAATTCCTTTAGCCATTAAACAATCAAAAGTGATCCCCATCACTAGGATTTTACCCAAAATTCAACTTGGAATAAGTGTCCCATCAACCGTGGTTATTATTTTGCCTTTATTAACTTTTATTACATGAAATTTTCACCAGAGCTGTTACAGAACCCTCCCCCTTGAGGGAATGCCATCCTCGGTCTTCAACAACACCTATAACCACAAGAGTTTTTAGAGAAAAAATATACTACCGATGGAGCTTTATAACTTAGCTCAATGTAGTATTTACAATGATCAACCTGCTGAGAAACAAACCAACATGAAAACATAACATCATCATGACATGACTCGCATACCACTTATTGGAGATTTATAACACAGCTCATGGTGGTATTTACATCCATATATGTATGTACATATAGCAACATCACCAGAACATATACCAAGAAATATACCAAAACACCATATCAAAATTTCTTTGCCTCAAATGGAAAACAAGGAAGGATAAATAGCTCGCATCTGATCCGCCATCTCCCATGTCGATTCATCGAACCCAAAGTTCTTCCATTGCTCCTTAACTTTCTCAATTTCTCGGTTCTGGAGCATGAGCACCTTTTTCTGCAATATACATTCAGGCTCCAGTTGGAACTCTCCATCTGATTCCACCTGCAATACAGACCAGTCAATACAATGATCAACATCTCTAACATACTTCTTAAGTAATGACACATGGAAAACATCATGGACTTTCACTGTCAGAGGTAGTGCAATTCGATAGGCTACTAGCCCAATCCTCTCAATGATATTGAAGGGTCCAAAAACCTGTGATGCCAGCTTGGCACATGATCCAATCTATATGGAGATCCTCTTCAGTTTGATGTGCAGGTACACATGTTCACCAACCTGGAACTCCTTAAACAAGATGTCCCGATTTGCATAAATTTGCTTCCTATCCTATGCTTCCTTTAGATTCTTCTTTATAACATGCATTTCCTGTTCCATGTCCACCAACATGTCTAGTCTAATCAACACCCTGTTAACTGGATCACTCCAACCAAAGGGAGTATTACAACTCCACCCATACAATGCCTCAAACAGACTCATCCTCAAGGATTCTTGATACCCATTGTTGTAAGCGAACTCCACCAGTGTAAGACAATCTTCCCACTTTCGTTGTTGATGCATCACGTACATCCTCAACATGTCTTCTAATATCTTGTTGACCCTCTCTATCTGATGATCTGTTTGTGGATGATAAATTGTATTGAGGGCCAACTCTATGCCCAAACCTGCAAATAGTTCCTTCCAGAACTTGGAATTGAACTTTGAATCCCTGTCTGACACAATATTCTTCAGAAAACCATGCAATCTTACCATATATTTGATGAATATCTGTGAAACATCGCTAGCTGAGAATGTAGACTTCACTAGAATGAAGTGCGCAACCTTTGTCAACTTGTCCACAATAACCATGATGAAATCATGTTGTCTCATTATCCTCTAAAAACCTGTGATAAATTCCATGGAAATGACCTCCCAATTCCACTCTGATATAACAATCATCTGTAGCAATCCACCTAGATACTCACACTCTGCCTTCACACACTGACAGTCAAAACATGTAGCCAAAAACTCTACTACATCTCTATTTAGATGCAGTCAATAATAAAATATCTTCACTGCGGTTAATGTATTTTGGTAACCTGGGTGACCTGAATATGGTTTCGCATGAAACTCCCTCAAGATCACCTTCTTGAGCTCACTACTGTCTGGCACATATATCCTATCTCTGAATCTAACCAATCCATCTGTTGTAAGGAAATAGTTCACATCCTATGCACTTGCACATGTACCATGACATGTACCTATACCTGTACCTATACCTATACATGTACCATCACCTGTACCTATACAGGTACTATCACCTGTACCTATACCAGTACTCTGCTGTAACCTGTGCATAATCTCCATATATCTGACATCCTTCTGACCTACTTGCAATATCTTATCTTGTAAGTCTGTCCCATAGGAATTCATAGTTGCTAAGTGATTTACCTGTATTCACCTTCTAAGAGCGTTTGTCACTTTGTTCTCTTTGCCTTTGACGTACTTGATCTCAAAATCGAACTCACTGGTCGTAGCCAACCACCGAGCTTGCCTACCGTTCAGATTCAATTGGTCAAATAGATACTAGAACCCACTGTGATCACTCATCAATGTAAAACCCAGAAGATAATGTCTCCACATCTTCAATGCATCTATAATCATTGCTAACTCAAGATCATTCATCGGATAGTCTTGATCATGCTCATTCAGTTTTCGTGACTCATAGCACACTACTTATCCTTCCTGCATAAGGACTCCACCAAGTTCTTTCTTGTAAGAATTTGTGCATACTACAAACTCTTTGTTTGGATTTGCAATCTTTAACATTGGTTCATGTGTCAACAACTACTTAAGTTGCTCAAAACTAGCCTCACCCTCCTCTGTCCATTCGAACGTCTTACCATTTATTTGCAATGATGTGATAAGATAAGAAATCTATGAGAAGTTCCTGATGAACCCCCTATAATAGCCTGCCAACCCCATAAAATATCTCACCTCATCCACATTCTTAGGAGCTACCCACTCCATGATGGCCCTTACCTTTTCTGGATCTACTGCAATGCCCTCCTTGGAGACAACATGTCCCAAGTAGTGTACCTCAGTCTGAAAGAAACTACACTTGCTGAGCTTAGCATTAAACTGATGATCTCTCAAAAACCTCAACACTGCTGCTAAGTACTTGGCATGTTCTTCCTCATTTTCATAATATACCAATATATCATCAATGAACACAATAAAAAACTTATCCAAATACGGACACAACACACTATTCATCAAGCACATAAATGTAGCTAGAGCATTATTCAAACCGAATGGAACTACAACAAACTCATAATTCCCATACCTGGTCTAGAAAGTTTTCTTGTAAATGTCCTCCTCTTTGATGCATACTTGGTGATATCTGGATCTCAGATCAATCTTCGAGAACACTATTTCTCCTTCAATTAATCGAGCAAGTCATCAATCCTCGACAATGGATACATGTTCTTGATGGTCACTTTGTTCAACTACCTGTAGTCAATGCATAATCTGAGAGTACCATCCTTCTTCTTCACAAACAATATTGGTGCACCCCATGGTGATACACTTGGCCTAATGTATCCCTTATCCAACATTTCCTTCAACTATAGCTTCAATTCTACCAACTTAGGTGTGCTCATCCTGTAAGGTGTTTTTGATGTTGGAGCTGCCCCTAGCACTAACTCAATAGAAAATTATACCTCCCTGTGAGGTGGAAACTATGAAATGTTCTCAGGAAATACATCCTCGAACTGTTGTAGAACTGGGTACCTACTCAAAACATGTGCATCCTCAACTTCCTTACCTTTATCACTAGAAATGTGCAATGTGAATAACACACACCCTTTCATGTGGCTACACTTTGCTTGCATAGTTGTCACCATCCTAACTGATGTGGCTTTCCTCTTACCCTGTAAGACTCTTGGTTATCCATTTTCATCCAAGTACTCAATAGCCTTGTCATAACAATCCATCTTGGTTCTATGAAGATACAACCAATCCATGCCCAACAACATACTGTATGATCCCAATGGTAATACATTCAAATGTGTTGTTGTAGGCATACCATTCAAATCAAATTTACAAGATCTTACCCAATGATGAACTCACTTCTTGCACTTGTAGCCAACTGCACTAACTTAGATTTTGCATGAAATTCATTACTCAAATCACACGTATCCACCAAGTGAGGACTAACATAGCTATAATTAGATCCAGGGTCAATCAAAATAGAAATAACTTCATCACAAAATTTACCATCCATATCAATGATAGATGTTTGATGGTCTGCCTATTTTTTATCCAATGTTGCATAAATACGAGGAATGATCTGACCAACATCCCCAATAGTTTGTGCATCTTGTGCACTATACATCTGAGGCCTACCACTCTTATATTGTGGACAATCCCTCCTGCGATGATCTCTTCCACAAGTCCAACACCGCACGAACTCCTTATTCTGCTCCTCAGATCAATGTCCCATTAGGGTAATATTGAGGTATAAAATGGGCCTCCTAAGGAAATAATAAAATAATAATGGAAATAATAAAATAAGATTAGGTTACATCATCAAATTTTAGAGGGAAAAAATAAAAAACTATTTTTTTAACTCGTATTTTCAAGTTATCTCCCTATGAGTTTACTCAATTTTCGAGCACAAACACTCGTTGGATGTAGAATTTGACTCCTCATCCAAGGAGTACCCATGTTGCATACTTTCAATGGACCCTGCTACACGAAAAATGTGATTGCAATCACGTTTTTTTTTAATGTATTTATCATTTTTCGTGTAGTAGGGTACATCGAAAGTATGCAACATGGGTAAATATTAGATGAGGAATTAAATTTTGCATCCAACGAGAACTCCTTCTCGAAATTTGAGTAAACCCTTAGGGAGATAAGTTGAAAATACGAGTTTAAAAAGTAGTTTTATTATTTTATTATTTTGTATTATTTTTATTTTTTTACTCCAAAAATGGTGAATCATACCCCATGGTTGACATCATCATCTTGAATCCTATTGGTTCTTATAAAGTTTATTTTGGTTGTACATTTTTCTTAGGAGGCCCATTTTAGACCTCAAAATTCCCTTAATGTTGTCCCTTATCTAATGCATTGACCCTCTTAGGTGGCACAACATTCTCTTTATTATTTGTACCCCAAGGTCTTGCTAGTTTCTTGTCCCATTTTCCTTTGTTCCTTGCATTACCTTTCCAATCTGGCTTAGTCTCAGATCTTTGCTTCGATTTCTCATAACAATTCCTTAGCTTTTGGATGGCCTCCTCCAATGATCTAGGCTCATACGACTCAATATTATCTTTAAATGCAACCAGTAATCCATTAATGAATCTTTGAATCTTGGCCTTCTCCTCTATGAGATAAGGCACGTACCTCAGTAACTCCAAGAACCTGCTAGTGTACTCATCATCTGTCATAGATCTCATCTTTAGTTAATAGAATTCCTTTGCCCTGTCATCAAAATATCTCTCCGACAAATACTTCTTGAATAGCTACTCAAACTCACTCCAAGTCAAGTCTTCCTCGTGAATACATTTGCCATTCTTCACATCTTCCCACCAAATGTCCTGTTTACCTTTGAGACTAAATGTAACTACTCTAGATTTAATGTTCTCTGAAGAGTCATGCAACCTAAAGAACTTCCGCATGCCAAGAAACCATGCCTCTACATCTTATGGTTTCTTCATCTCTCCATCAAAAGTAGGTGGCTTTTCTTTCTTAAACTCATCCGACAAGTATCCCCTATCACTCCTCCTATAAGGATGATAACGATGATGATCATAGTGCCTATCTGAATCAGAACTAGAATAATACTTGTGTTTATCCCTTCCCCTCTCCAGAGTGTCCAACAATCTACCATCTCTAACTGTGTTATCTCTATTTGACCTGTGACCACCATGTGATCTACTACCATATGCCCCATTAGTTCGGTCCTCCTTCTCATAGCTAATCTGACGTGGTCCCTGTCATTGCAAATATGAAAAAATCTGAAGTATCACTACATTTACCTACTTGTTTCTCCTGTGCTTTCATGATTTTTTCATTATTTGACTTACAAGTCCTTATTTCTTCCTTTAAGATTCTCAGTGTAACTGCTAGATTGGAAGAGCTACCAGCACCATACTTATCTTTTGATTCATAGCAAGAGCCTTTGTAGTCTAGCATCTTGCTAGCCATTCGATATTTCTTCCTGCAAGGTATATCATATCAGCTAAACCAAATCACAATAAGCCAATGTACTTTAGTGTAGCTCAGGGAGGATACATTGTTTTCAAGATCAACAAATCAGTGTGATACATGTATAACATAATCATGACAACGTATAGAAACATAACACATAAGCATATACCCATGCAACCATCATTCTAGCTAGGGTCTAGTCATCAATGCATGACCTTAACAACAATGCATACTATGACCTCATGCATGAAAATAACCATTACATCATTGTACACTTGACCACATGCAAACATGAACATGCATAAGTGATGCATAAACATCCACACACATGCCTAAACTTGCATATTCAAACATATATGAACAACACTTGTAATTGAACCTAGAAGTATGATACATGCAACCAAGCGTACAAGAATGTAACCAAACATACAATAATGTAACCAAGCATACAAGATGATACATGTAAGTCACATATCACAACATGTAAGCAGTCATACACTCACGACGATGCATTCCACAATAACAACATTAACTTCCATATGGAAACATCACTACAACCATGATCAACATTATTAAAATGCAACAAGCACATGGAATGCAAGTGTAAGAGACACACATGCAATTGACATGCATGCATGACCAAACCATAGACCATCTAGTCTGAGGGGTGAACCATGCTCTGATACCACTTTGTAGCCACCCTCCTCCCACATCTACCCAAGCAACCGACCAACCGAGGTAAACATGCGACGAGAGGCCAATATGATATGATTCGACCTCCTAAGTCACGCTAAGTAACTGGAACCGACGGAAACACACCATACATACATTCAACATTAGCATTAGGACCCTCAGGAACCAATCCAACCTTTCTGCCAACTAGTCTGTGGGTCCCACTGAAATTTTGGACCACTTGACCTTTGGACGCTCTCATGATATTGGCGTGCCAATGTCTAGGGACCTCTGGACACTCTCATAGGCTTGCAAGCCAATGTCCAAGGACTCGTTTGCTCAATGTTGTTCCATCGTCCCCAATATTTGAGCCACTTTTTCAGGCCCAGAGCCCAGGTCACTACCCAAAATTGAATCACATCTTCAGAACAATAATATAACAAAGAAATGACAGTGTGAAAGAAATCACTTGAATGAGACCTTAACTAGACCCCTACTAGCTATGACAGACATTTCATCAAACATATGACGAATGCGTAATCTACAAGTGTAAATAATAGATATGAGCATAGGGGTCTCATACTTAGTTGAGAATTGCTAAGAAACATTGATGCCTTAACATGTCAACTGCCATTTCATCCATTAGGTCATAGATACATTGATCATTCATTTACAAGTAAAAACATGATGAGATCCATACATAACTACTATCATAAAACACATTAATAACCAGCATAATAGTAGCAGAAATACTCATGAATCAACAACCATATAAACCACATATAATCCAATATAATACTCATAGAAATACAAGGAGAAATAACCTCATATTGATGATGCAAAATCCAAACCCGAGATGGGATTTCCACGTTCCACTCGACCATAGTATGGCTAAGCCAAATCTCTCATCAGCCATTTATCCCCGTGCCATATTCCAAGCACGAATGTGGGATCTCATAGAACACACCAATCCAAAAGCATCCAGGGGATTCCAGAGGCCATCCACATCAACCAATCAAGCAGTGATTCCACCTCACGATCGGACATCACAAAACCATCATTAGATCGGTCTCTATCCCAGTCATCTAGGGCTCCAGAGCATTTGTTCCAACCAAGGCTCCATGACTAGTAACTCAACCAACCAAGGGGTCCAAAGCATTTTTCCAACCAAGGCTATGGGACTAGTAACTCAACAGAAGTTGTTACAGGGCTCCAGAGCGTTTGTCCAACAAAACAAAAAAAAACAATGAAATAAACCCACAATCTCCATGGCTATCTAGGAAATGACAAGGCTAGGAAATCCACTGTCAATCTAGGAAATCCTCCATGTCGGTGACAAATGATGACCAATAATCCACATGCATATGTCATGCATTCCAAAACTAGTGAGGAAAACATACATGCAACTCAATAGCTATAAGAAAAACCTATTGTAGTTGTTGATCTTAATGTCCTCTTGCACTTTCATACTCTTCCTTTACCTTCTTTTTCCGAAAATACAAGTATGCCACACCCTCCAAGAGTGCTCTAAGAAAATTCTAAGTATCCAAGAGTATGAGAGAGAGAGAGAATAATGAGAGAACTCCAAAACTGAATTGACAAAAGGTTACCAATTGATCCTCAGAAGCCTTTTTATGAATGAGGCCTCTATTTTCTTCATTTTCCATTATTTTCCTTCAATTTCCTCCTCACATGCAACTTGTGACCTTTCACCTCCCTTTTCTCCTAATTTCCATTATTTTCATAAATAAATGTGCCAAAATTCCATTTTTCCTTTCCAAAGCCTTAGCCATTGCCTTTGCCAATTTCCTTAGCCATTAAATAATCACAAGTAATCCCCGTCACTAGGATTTTACCCAACATTCAGCTTGGAATAAGTGTCCCATCAACCGTGGTTATTATTTTGCCTTTATTAATTTCTATTACATGGAATTTTCACCAAGGTTGTTACACCCATCATGGAAAGCCTCTATAATATCATGTACTTGCTCCTCCCTCACAGATCTTCTTAGTATTTAATCAAGTCCTGGCTTGAATAACCAACCTACAATCCATTTGTAGCAAGCACTTTACCTAATAATCCTGCATCTCTCCATATAGGATGGGGGACACTATGTAAAGAAACCATTTTCTAGTTTTCATTCTCTACAATTTCAACAGTTATGGTTTTCACTTCACTGCTATTTTCTATGGTTCAGATCACAACAATGCCAACGTGGAACCAAAAACAAGATCCGGTCGATGCAAGAATTTTGAGATTGACTGTCAACTTGTCTACAATGGCGGAAGTTGCATCATCTATTTGGGGAAACACTTATCCCAATGCAGTCATCATTCTCATGCTTTGGACAGGTATACCGAAAGATTTAAAAATGGCCTTTTTTGAGCCCATATTTTCTATTGAAATGGATCAAGTAGGTACATGCCCATTTCTTTGGCCCTTTTGGGTCAAAAGCTTGGATCCATGTGTGTATAACCTCTACACCTCTCTTTATGGCGCATATCTATCAAAAAAATCCTCCTATTCACACTAATCTGGGTTGGATGGAGGAAAGGATGAGATGGAGTGGGAGTACTTTTAGATTTTTATCAATTCCTTAAATGAGAAGTCTTCCCTTTTATAAATTGTGGATTCAGATTCAGTGGAAAAGATGAAGTATAGTATACAGAATCAGTTGGTTTTTCCTACAAATACACATGATCTTCTTTATGAAGGGAGTCAACTTCGGAATCTATCTCAGCTAAAGGATTACCGCATTTCAAGAAACTCCACCATAATCTTGGACCTAAGGCTCTGTGGAGGTGCTTCGGGATTCAGTAACCCTAGAGGTTATATCTCCTACAAGGATGTGGTGCAAGGGAAGGGCTTAAATCCATTGGATATTCCAAAGTATGACCATATACCTTACATTGTTGAATAAATGAAACAAGCCTTTGCCATGGAGGTAAACCTGACAGAGGTAACTCAACTTTTTTTGTTCTTCAATCCAGGGTGGTGATTGCAAATTCAATGTTTTTTGGCCCAGATTTGATGCTTTAAATTAGTTGGTTTTTACAGCTAGGACAAAAAATTGTGACATATAACTTTGCTCAAAAGTTTTCTCCATTTTTTATTTTGATACCCAATAAGATGTGGAGATGCCATTGAAAGAAGCACCTTGGTTTTGGGAAAATGCAAGGTTCTCCATTACCCATTGGTTTCCATATTTTGATGCCACAATAATGGTGGTCTCAACAATGTTAGTATGGGTAAGTCTACCAAATCTTCCCCTTCCCTTCTGGAATCACAAGGTTCTTGAGGAAATTGGGAACACCCTAGGGTCATTCAAAAAGATGGGCCTCAACAAAATGGAGAAAGGTTTATTTACCTTCGCCAAACTATACATAGAAATTGACCTAATTAAAGATCTACCTAATAATATTTAGCTAAAACATAAACAAATTTAGTGACCCGACTTTTGGATTATGAAAATACAACATTCCAATGTTGATCATGTTACCAAACATGACACTTAGAGAACACATGCCCTAAGGCAAAAAAGAACCAAAAAACGAAAAAGAAACAAGCCCACAAAAAAGAATATGGTAGCCTTTTGATCCCTACCTCATGGAGGAAGAAGAATAAGAAACCACAGAGAAACCTCCAAAACAAGAATAAGGGGATACTCAAGTCAAGAATGTCAATGCAACCCACAAGCATAATGGTACAAAATCAGAAATGATCCATGAACTAGAACAACATAAAAAAGTTGCACATAAAGAGGATGCCAGATGGTGGGCACAAAGAGAGTTCATGTTTCATAAATTTTAGATACAAACAAAGAACTCCAGTCAAAGATAACCAAACGCGATATAGAAATTGTTCCAATCGAACCCAACTCAGGGGGATGGCAGAAAGTCTAGAAAAGGAAAGGCAAGAAAGAGAAGTTAAATGACTACTATCACACTTAAATTCATAGGTTTCTATTATTTTTATAAGTTTTTTTTTCTTATGCACATAAGTCGAGAGGTTTCTCTTACTGAATGTGATTAGCATCACAAGATGTAATTTTGTCCATTTTCTTAAAAAGTAAATAAAATTATTGGTTTTTTCCCTTTGGAAAAAAGGATGAGGAGAAAGCTTCCTAGTAGCCAGGAAGTTGGATATGTCAGCAAACCAGGGAGCATATGTTGATATGGCAAAGATATGTTTATCTGAAAAGTGATCATAAACCATTTCTTCATCTATATAAATAGTTATTCTAGATAATAAATCAATAATAACGTTTTCTTTCCTAGGTTTGTTAATTATTGTTAGGTCAAACTTTTGCAATTACAATAATCATATGAAAAATTTAGCATTGAATTCATACTTAGTCATGAAAAAATGGATAGTAGCATGATTAGTGTGTACAAAAACCTAATAGTCAGTGATATAATGCTTAAATTTATTGAGAGCATAAACGATAACAACGAATTCCTATTCAATTACAATGTATTTTAATTTTTCATTTGACATTTTTTTTACTAATAAAATAAATGTATAAGGCATCTTATGTTGTTGTTGACCGTGCACTACCCCTACTTCCATTTCTAAAGCATCTGTGGGAATTTGGAATGTTAGGGTTCAATTAGGACCTTGTAGGATAAGTGCTTAAATGAGTTTTTCCTTAATGAAACTAAAATGTTCTTGACACTTAGATGGCCAACAAAAAATTGAATCCTTGACCAAAAGGAAAAAGAGGAGAAGCAATATTGCTAAAATATTTATTTAATGAACCTCCTATAATATCCTGCATGGCTAAGGAAACTTCTAAAATCTTTTTGGTTTTTTGGAACAAGAAGGTTTTGATAATGTTTGCGTTTCTTGGGTCTAACTCAATCCATTTTGAGGATAGGTCATGCCCTTAGAAAACAAGTGGAAAACACCTTCAATCCTAAGTAAACAACAATTCTCATGACTTAGTGAGAGATTCATTTCTCCGCATCTCTAGAGAACCTTGCTAAGGTTCTTGAGAACATCTAGAAAAGTATCACCCTATGGTGTAAATTCATTGATATAAATCTCTATGGTATTGTGGTTAAGATCTAAAAATATATTAAGCACCTCTCTTTGGTAATTGCATAAGCCAAAGGGAAGAACTTTATAGTCAAATTTCCCTCGAGATGGGTAAAAGTGGTTTTGTCTTGATCTTTTGTACTTATTGGATTTGGTTGTAACCATTAAACCCATCCAAGAATGAGAAATTATTTACTACTAAAACATCAAAGAGTTTATCAACATAGGGAAAAGTGGACCTTCCTGGTGGCCTTATTTAATTCCTAGTAATTCATAGATATTCTCCACTTACCATTTATCTTAGGAACATTAACCAAATGTGATACCCAATCACTATAAAAATAGGATAAATAAACTCAACATATAAGAGTTTTTGCAATTCCTCTTTACAATGTCTTTTAATGTGGGCTTCTTTTAGGTTTGAAAATGGACTTATGATCCCATTCATAAAGATGCGATAGTTAAAAATAGATGGATGGATTCCTTTCATCCCCTTATAATTCCATGAAAAAACAATTTCCTTTTTCAAAAACTTGACCAACTCTTGTTCTTGATTAGCAATAAGAGTGGTGATGATTTTCAACAGTTTAGAGAGATAAATCTCCAATGTTTTAGTGGTATTCTTATCAAATCCAACAATGAGTAATTTTTCCCACACATTGTCCCTTGATATTCTAAGTTTCCCTAGAGTTTTACCACCATGTATAGACCATTAATTATCATAACAATAAGCTACTAATTTTGCAGAAAATTGGAAAGTAAGTCATCTTCATCAACTTGTTTACTACTAAGGTCCCTTTCAATGGTACAAATAATATAGGATGATATAAATTTGGGGTCTTCTTCTTCTTCATCGTCTTCCATCCAAATAGGAAAAATTTTCTTCAATGAAGGGTTGAGCAACAAGGTACAATATAAGATTTTTTTAGGACTACCCATCAGTGAAAGCCATATTACCATCCCTACAGCTAATATAGCCATTTACTGTAGCCAACCAAGGTATCCATAAGATGAGTGGATACCCATTGAACTTGGTATTTGGTTGCAAGACTAGGAAAATCAATAGGGTGCTCCATAGAATCGACTGAGACCATGACATATTCTATCATGCCCTTTGGTTCCATTGTTGATCTATCAACAAGTTGAAGCATAATGGTGGTTCTTCTCAAGGAGTCTTGAAGATTAAGTTTGAACATGTTGTCCCTAGTCATGATGTTAATAGCAACTCCTAGATCAATAAAAGTATTTTGAACTGTAATTTGATTAATGTGGACATCTACAACTGGACTAGTTGGACCTAGATACTTGGGAAGAATCATCCTTCCAAGCATTAGATCAACTAGTTTCCCTATGACATTGATTGTGGGGGCATCCATTTTTCTCCTCACATGTCTTTTAAGACATTTTACCTTTATGATTTTCTTATATATAGGAACATCTTTAATGGCCTATAAAAGAGGTATATTAACACTCAAAATTTTCAATTACCCTAAATTTTTTGTCTCTTCAAGGGTATGTGTCTTTTTTATGTTCAACCTCTCAGGATAAGGTGGGATTTGAGAAATTTGTTGAGGGGAAAGTTCATTCCTCTCCTATTATGGATCTTTTTTTGGAGAAAGATGAGTAGGTACCTACATTACTTCCCCTAACCTAAGGTTGATTTCTTGAATTTCCATGGAATAAGTTTTATAAACAATCTCACTATTGTAAATAGGTTGGGTTTTCTTATTATTGGACTTTGGATTGGGTTGGGAAGGAATATGAGGTGTCTTTGGTGGAGCAATATTTTGAGGTATGCTAGGTTGTTGAGGAGGATGCATTAACACTAGTGGTTGAGCTATTGGAGGCATCCAACCTTGTGAAGGATTAATCCATTGAGAAGGTTGGTTTAGGAATTGTAAGGAGGGACAAAAAATTGGAATGGGTATTGCCATTGGGTAAGCATGGTCCAAGGTGAATGGCTAAGTGGACACAAGGTTGAGTTTGAAAATGTGGGTGGTAATTATTGAAATATTGTGAAGGGTTCTAATCCTTACCTTATTGATAGGGTGTTGGTGTTTCTATCCTCTGGTTTATGAAGCATATTGATTCCATACTTCCTTCGATTCCCTAATTTACATCCTTAAACCCTAGAAAAGAACTAAATTTCTCAATAGGATGGTGTTCCTCACAAAGTGCACATATCTCTACATTTTTAAGTGGACACTCATTTCAATGTCTTTTAGTGCATTTTGGAAAAAACAAAGCCAATGCCATTTCTGCCTCTTCTTGCTTGTTTTTGGCTTGCAAAGTGTCCATCTACAAGGCTAGTGCTGCAAGTTTTATTTCTTCATATATTCTAAAATTCCTCCTATTTCATTTTTTATAGGTGCAAAGGAGGAAGAAGAAGGACACACCATACTTCTACAAGATCTACCTTTTTTTTCTTTGCTCTAGATTTTTTTTTGAATATTTGCTTTATGGTTACATAATATAGTTGGTAGATGTCCCATTAGCAAGCGTATTAAGTGTCTCCATCAAATATTCTCATACTCCTCTCAACAAGACAAGTTTTAGATAGTTTTCATCTAGGGTACAGTTTTGTGCCCTCTTGTAACTTAATTAGAATCCTCCAAGGATACATTATCTCCTTAGGTCATGTTAAATATCTCAGCCCTTATATCTTGAGCCTTCAAATAGTCAGTGTACATGTATATGAAGTTTTGTTTCATCTTCTCCCAACTAGTAATGTTGTTTCCTTTAAGATTCATGAATCATCTTAAGGCTACATATTTCAAGTTGGAAGTGAAAATTTTGAGTTTATGCTCATTTGTGAGATAAGAAAGTCAACATGAAGTTATGCGTTCACCCTTGCTTCAAGACTAATTTCCTGATAGATCAAGCTACAATCTATGGTTTCCTTATTCTCCATTGAATCATAATAAAAGGTATTCATCAGTACAAGTTGTAAGGCAATGTCGCTATGAATAATGTTGGCCAATATTTAACTTCTTTTAAACCAGAACCATGAATAATTATATTTAAAATCAATTCTTGGGGGCACTTCCTTACCTCAACAAGTACAAAAAAAAGTCTTTTATTGCTCAAACCTAAAGAGTAGACAGGTTTATCTGATTCTAAAAATCCAAGATTTGTAACTACATCATATCAAAGCTAATTAGATGGAAGACATAAAGCCACAAAAAAACATTAAAAAACTTGATACATTTGAACTACATAGAACTATTCATGAGAAGGGGGGCGTATCTCAATGCCTAAACTAGAATCCTCCATAAGAGAAACATTTAAGTTGGGCAGATTTTTAGTAGCTTGGTTAGTCAAGTCTCCCTGGGAGGAACCCCCCTCTTTAATTTAATGAATTAATATTTGAATAGATGTGCCTTGTTGTCAAAGGGACACAGTTTCATCTTCCACGCTTTGTAGTTTTACTTTATGCTCCACCAAGGAATCCATTGCTACATTCATAATTAATATTGTTTGTTTATGATGTAATTGTAGGTGAATTAGATATTGTTTCATTTGTTATATTTCATCTACCCACTTAAGGGGAGGATATTTCCCAATATCCTTGTGCACCATAACCCCATCACTGGAGCCAATACATAACAAGTTGACCCAAAATCAACATTGTGAGTGACAGTACAAGGAAAACTAACAAATAGTTGCCATGAATTCCTTGTATCCCAACCTGAAGACCAACTTAAAGGATTCTCATTCATTAAACAAGATTAAAAAAAACACTTGAATCCCACTCCAAACTAAAAATGTTAATAGAGAATAGGGCCAAAATTAATCTGGCCTCTCCTATTTAATGTTAAGAATCCACGGGGACTACGAGAATGGGACATCCATCCATAAGAGATAGAGGAGAATTGTATGATATATACCAAGAATATAATAGAGGGAGCCTGGAATACATTAGGACCCACTCAGTTTTAAACAAGAAGCCGCAACCAAAACATAAGAATAGGTCCAAAAAGGGAGGCAAAAAAAATTTAATCACCATTCCAATTCTAATAAGTAGGGGAACCATTCCAAAACCCAAGAAAATTCCTTTTGAAAGATAGAAAATAACACTGGTATAACTATTATTTGACTAAAAATCAAGGAAGGTATAGAGACTCAAATTCCCAAACTCAACTTCAATTATCCATACCTTTAGCAACCACTCAAAGAATTCCAATTGCTTAAGGAATTCCCAAAATAGAATAACTAACAGGTGCAGGAGGGCCAAAACAATACATAACCTTCCAATCAGACAGATTCGGCCCTACAAGGATCAACCACTGACTAGATAGCACTCCAACACAAGGGTGTCAATAAATTAACTAAATAGAATACAAGGTGCAAAGACACAAATCTCCCAACAATGACCAAGTAGATAGTCACTGCCCAGAGAATTCCCACACCTTACCAAGGATAGGATGGATAAAATAAGAGAGTAAATTTCCCTTGAAACCATAGGAAAGTATTTAATTATTGTAATAATATAAAATAGGGTATTCTTGAGGCCAATCTTACCTCATAAATATTACAAGGGGCACTGATAACTCCATTGTGCGATGTGCCCTTGAATTCACAATAGTCCAATTCCCACTAATGCTCATGATAGAGGTTTGTCACTTTAGGCCTCTACATCTTGAATGCTCCCCTCATATGATTGCCTTTCTCATGCCAAAGTACTGCTGAAATCATCTTTGGACGAGTAGCAATGAAGGCCCTTTTTCATTCCGCCCACTCCCACTCATTATTTATTTAATGTTTCCCCCATCACCTTCCCTGAAATTCTTTGCTGACCTTTCAATTTTGTTGAAAAGACCTTCCTAATAATGGAGGGACATTGCCCAGGTGCATTCCAATGTTCATGGGATCCACATGGGTGGAGGGGACATGCCCCCTTCAAAACATACCATTATATCATTGGGTTAACCATGGCTTGAAACATAGCCACCGAATTTTCCTTTTCTTGAAATTGTTGAATTCACGGGATGAAGAAGTGGGAGATTTGATTGTTGATTAGGAACAAACCCACTTCCAAACCAATTGTCTTGCTTTCCATTCCATCCACAATAGTGTTGTTTTGTCTTAGGGTATGATGGCATTGATATTCTGATAATTGATCAAGAAGGGTTTTGATTCAATGGAAGATCGAGTTGAGGAGCATATCCTTAGGACTAGTTCCTCTTTGAAGATGGCCTGTGATAACTTCAGAGTCCCCAACAATATGAATATTGGAAATTTTGATAGCTCGGCCTAAAGAGAGACCTTGAAACAATACATATGCTTCAATATCATTGTTCGAGGTCTTCCTTAGACTCCAAGCAAAATTATGAACATTTGTATATAGTGGAAGCAAATTTTCCAAGCAAAAATATATAGTGCATTTCATGTTAAGATGAATTTATTGAATAGTTACATTCAATAAATTATAATTATGATTCATTAATAACTATGCCACTTTCCATGTTAGATTTATAATTTTCCAAGTAAAATGTTCTAGTAAAAAACCTCGAGCACTCCCCATCATTCCAAGAACGGTACCTAAAGTAAACCCTAGATTATTTAGGGCATAAGGCTAGGTCATCAACAAAGCTCAAAGTCATTACAATAATATACCCGTTAGGAGCTCAAGACGTCATTTGTAGGGATTGAACTTGGGTAAGGAGGATAATGCTTCTCTTCTCAACCACCCGAACTAGAACCAATTGACCACTTTGTATATTAAGGATATGACCATTATAACAACTAGATGTTAATGTTAGACTCCATCATAACCACTTAAAATTATAATAAATTGAAATAAAACATAATGTAAAGACATGAGACATGTCATTAAAACACCATTATTGTAACACTATGTCATTATTTTTTATCTTCATCATCATTCTTATCACCAATATCTCATAAATGTTATAACTCGGTGAGTTTCACCTTTATAAAAATTATTTATTTATTCCTTTCAAAATGGTTTCTTAAGTTTAGTAAAGGAACTTGCAAAATGATGTTAATTTAGAGCATTCCTAACTTGTGATTGAAATTTCAACTTCATATATCTAAAAAAAGTATATATATATATATATATATATATATATATATATATATATATATATATTTGTTAGTTAACCCACATGAAGATTTATACTGGTGACCTATTTTCAAGGAATACTTTAACTATACACTCATTCGCCATCAATCCAAAATCTCATGAGCATTTTAATTCTCAACTTAAAAAATTGAAAATTGAAAATATTTTCAAACTACAGTTAAATGAAGGAATTTATAATCAGCGTTTATAGACTATGAGAACCATTCTCCAATTCTTCCCTTGAATTCTCATTATGTACCCCTGAGATTATATGCGAGAGATATCCTAAGAGAACAAGGAAAAATAAAGGTAACAAAGAGATATCTTAAAACAACCAGGAAAAATAAAGGTAACAAAGGTCATGTTCTCTCATTTGCTTTCTAATTTCGATTGGCCATATTGTAGATCATTGTTTGTTGGTTTGTTTCCAAAATTAATGTGGAAGTTTGTTAGTCAACTTCAATCTACATGGCAAGCTTATGGCAAGCTTGTGTCTTCTAAAGTGATTTTCTTTTTTTATTGGTTTTCATTTTCTTTAATATTATCATATATTTAATTTTTGGTGAATATAATCATATTATATAATTAATTTTGAGTATCATATTATATATTATTTTTGGTGAATAGAATTTTTTTTTTCCCTAAAGTAAAAATCACATCATTGGAGCTTTTTGGATGAATTTAGTTCAAAGTTAAATATTTTTAAAATTTTCTTCATTCATAAATTAACTTAAATTTTAATATATATATATATATATATATATATATAAAAGCTTATACAAAAATTTAATATATATATATATATATTTAAGTTTATACAAAAAGTTTATAGGGTAGTTAAATTGCTAATCACTTTGATAGTACCTCCGGGTCATCTAACGAAAAAAACTTAAGCAAAGAAATTAAATCATAAAAGTTGGTTTTTTTAAATCTATTTTTTCATTGAAACAAACCTTTTATGTTAATTTTTCTCTTAAATTTATATATTTATTTAATTTTTAATTATTTAAAAAATGTTTTTTAATTATTTAGAAATTTTTCTATCTAAAATTTTAGCTTTTTAAAATTATTCTTTCAAATAGTTTTGCTATTTATTTTTGCATTCCTTGTATGTTTATTGAATTTAAAATTGTTTGAGGATCTTTATATTAAGAATTGTGAGTTTTTTCTCATGGAAAGATCCTAAGGAGTCTTTACATCATGAATAGTTTTGCTATTTATTTTTGCATTCCTTGTATGTTTATGGAATTTAAAATTGTTTGAGGATCTTTATATTAAGAATTGTGAGTTTTTTCTCATGGAAAGATCCTAAGGAGTCTTTACATCATGAATCCTAGTTGTGTAGGTTGAGAATGATATTAAGTAGTCTTTACATCATAAATCCTAGCCGTTGTGTAGGTTAAGAATGATATTATAATGTAAAGAAATTTTCATTGCTTTAAAAATACGATGACTTTTGTCAAAGTATATATGGGATTTTTCAATAAGTGAATCACTTTCATTATGCAATTAAGATAAACCTTAGCGATCATCATTGTTTCTTAGACATGCAAGTTATTAATTTGTATGTAGGCTTGAGTGGCGAGATTCAAGTTGGGTTGGAAAGGTGCACACCTCCCTAATTTATTTGTAAGTAGTAGAAGAAATTTTAAGAAGGGATCTTGAAGGCCAACAAATTTTTTCTCAAAATTAATGGGATTTGTCAGTAGAGCTAAAGATATTTGAAGCTATAGTCGGATCCATAAATCTAAAGAAAAGAAATTAATCCTCCAAAAAAAGTTGGAAGTTATTCCACACTCGAATCTTGTGTCTTCAAAACCAAGAAGAAAGTTTTTTATTCTATCTAAGTAGGCATTGATCCAAAAGGCTACAAGGCTTTGGCCAAGTCCAAAATCTATACAAATATGGGTAGCAAAGTAATGAACTCCCAAGATCCAAGGGAAAATATTATTGTTTGCATTTGGAAATTATTATTTTGTTTTTATTTTTCTCAATAAGGAAGGGTGCAATTTGATTTTTCACTTTGGATCCTACTACATGGGATCAAAGGGAACATATTTGTCACCATGGTCGCTCAAGGGGAAATTACAACATCCTTATTGTGGGTTAGATTATTGCAACTTCCTTTAATTTTGGGGATAAAAGCTATCTCAAAGATGTTGGGAACAATTTAGGTTGATTCATTGACAAAGAAAAACCAAAAGGAAACTTGTATTCTTATGTGAGAATATGTTCGCGTGTAGAATGGAGGAAAAGACATCCATAAGTGCTACAAATCAATTTAGATGGATAGAGCCACCATCAATTTCTTGATTATGAACACATTACATTCAAATGCAACACATGTCATGTTTAAGGACATTTTGCCAAAGCTGCCCAAAATTCATGTGCAAACTCCCCTAAAGCAACGAACAAGGAAACAATTCTAGTTCAAGATGGTTCATAATAAGCATAAAAAATCCCACTATAAGGGGCCTCAAAAATCCAAGCCATTCCATGAGGGACCACCCAACTTCAACAAAAATAAATTTAAAACTCTTGAAAATATAGTTGAATCGAGAAAGAATGAAGGGGAAGAAAGAATGCCAATAGAGCCTAGGTCTAGATTAGAATATTTTAAAGGTGAAGCGAATCCATCAATATTCACCCCAATTTTGGAACTATTGACCTTGACGATAATGTGGATGCATTCCATGTGAAAACAAACGCAAACACCCTATTAAGATGTAATAAAACAAAGAAGATGAAGGAAGAACGAAACAGAGGAGGAAGAGAGGAAGTAAATCAAGAAGAAAAGGAAGATATAGGAAAGAACGTTACCCCACCTCCTCCTCTCGTGATATTTTAGTGCTACATATCCATATGGATATCTTACTTTTAATGGAGTTCTAAAGAAAGCCCCAAATCCCTCCACTCCTCTCACAAGGTGTAGAAAATCTCACTAAGATTAGCAAGAATATGGCATCGATTCAAATATCCTCTTAAGTCATTTTTGAACCTTAGATTCCATCCTATTTAAGGGAAGTTGTAATTGCAATTAGTAAATGTTTATTTTTATTTTATTATTTTTTAAGAGTGGGAAAACCTATCATAACTCAATTGTCAAACTAGCAGTGGAGACATCCATTATTGGTTGCTATCATAGAATGTAGACTCACTCATCATTGTTATTCAAAGAAAACCACACCACTTGAATTACCCATTGGTGATCTTTAACACCACTTGAAATTACTCGTTGGTTGTCTTTAAGGGTGCAAACTTTCACTACGAAAGGGGGCAGGCTTTCACTCACTCCAAATCTGTAAGGAGGGACGGTTGATCTTTAACACCACTTGAAATTACTCGTTGGTCGTCTTTAAGGGTGCAAACTTTCACTATGAAAGGGGGAAGGCTTTCACTCACTCCGACTCCGTAAGGGGGCAGGATTTCACTTCGTAAGGGGCAAGCTTTCACTTCTAGATGCCTCTGGGTCTTTGACAATTAATATATGAATAAACTCTTAGGAAAGAAAAAACAATTTTAAGTATGTTATTATCTTTATTTAAAATAGAAAATATATATCTATGTTTTTCCTCTCTTCGAGATCAAAAATATCAGTTTTGACTTTCTTTCAACTCGCCAATTGTAAAATTTTGATCTTGCTTTCCAAATTTTGTATTACCAAGTTGTAAAATAAAACTGCATCCCTTAGTTTTTCCCTTGTTTAATATATTTTTAATACAAAATATAACTGTATCATTACCAAAGCGGAATTTGTAAAGCCATTCTTGGTTGTTCAAGAATCTGTACACCACGACCTCTAATTTTTTCCCCTACGAACAATCTCTGCATGCCTAATTTCTTCGATTCTTAATTTAGTACCTTGGCCAATTACTATTTGATTGGTAACTTTTTTCAGAGAGAAAATCATCATGGATTATATTAAGAGAATATAAAGATCAAAATACATGAAAATCGAAAAGCATAGTCAACATAATTACAGATTGTATCAGATACTATCACCGATGATCAGACAACATATTAGCCAGAGAAAAACAAACACATATAACGCTTCACGAGGAGGCATAAGTGAAGCCAACAATCAAAATAGATTTAAAATGTGCAGGATCAGCAAGAGCCGCAAATAAGAAAGCATATGGGTCCAAAAAGAGCTTGCTAAAAGCAGACCAGGATCTGTGATTAATCCGAAGGAGGCATGAAACCCGAAATTGAGACCAGGATAGAAGCAAGGGGCGTCCTGGAGTCCTGGAAAATGCGATCATTTCTCCATTTCCATAAGAACCAGCAGGTGAGAATGAATAAAGAACGCCAGGTAGGATTCTGAACACTCCACCAATTGAAACCATCCTGAACAGATGAAAAAACCCGGTGAGAAAAACCATAAATCAAAGACAAGTCATACCAGATTGTAGAGGATGAGGCACATTGGAAGAACATGTGTGTATTGGATTCAGCTTCAGAAAGGCACATTTGACATCTTCCCGGACCCTGCCATCCCTTTCTTTGGAGAACCTCCCAGGTGAGATTCCTGTCCGAGAAGAGAAGCCATGAGAATAGAATCATCTTGAGCGGACAAGATGTTTTCCAAAATTTGAGTGGAAAAATGGGGGAAGAAGGCGGCTGGCCGGATGAGAAAGCAACATATAGATCTCTGACGCAGATAGATTGAGAGGATTTCTCGAGTGACCAAATCAGTTCATCCTTTGAACCCGATTGAATGATTCCTTTGCTTGAAAAGCTGTTGATAGCCGATAACCATAAGGGGCGAAGAGAGAGGGGCAAGGATAATTCGACCCCATCCTTCCAAACTGGATTCTGAGAGGACCATGATTTAATTAGCTTATTCCACGTGAAGAGGCCTCTTGAGTAGAAGAAGGAGAGCAAGGCAGGGGGAATCATCGATTCCAGCTTATACAGGGTTGAGTCAAAACCAATATAAATACTCGATCCTGAGGAAAGTCTCCATCTTAAATTCTCCATGAAGAAAGACTGGATCTTTCTAAAGCTTAGCCATATAGAGGATCCTCTTCTGATGCCCAATGTTTGCCTCCTGTACCAGAATACCATGCTCCTTCCTTTGAGATATTTTTGATTAATGATGATGCTCCACTGACTTTTGCCATAAATTCCTCTAAGAAGAGATTTGCAGAGAAGGGCTTTGCCGAAAGATCGCATGTGCAGAAGGCCCCATCCACCCAACTTCTTCGGCCTTGAAATAGAATCCATCTTCACTAATTGGATCTTGGACTGATATGATCTACCACCCCATAAGAAGTTGGCTGTCAGAGAATCCATTTTGTTTGTAATGGATGCAGGAAGAAGGAAGAGGTGGGCCCAATAAACCGCCAGTTGAGATAGAACGGCCTGCACCAAGGTAAATCTTCCCGCTAGGGATAAAAACCGCATCTCCCAACATGAAATTTTGTTATAAAAACGATCAATCAGCCACTGCCAGTCCCGAATGCGATATCCCTTAGCTTTTAAGTGGAAGCCCAGATATTTAAAACCATCATTTATCAGAGCATGTTTTATGCCAAACAGCGCAGCAATCCATTGAGCTAAGTCCAGATTTGTTTCGTTATGATACAGCATAGACTTGTCTTTGTTTATAATCAGACCAGATGCAGATTGAAATTTCTGAAAGATCACATTTAGACAAATCC
Source organism: Pinus tabuliformis (assembly GCA_031772625.1). Classification (NCBI taxonomy): domain Eukaryota; kingdom Viridiplantae; phylum Streptophyta; class Pinopsida; order Pinales; family Pinaceae; genus Pinus; species Pinus tabuliformis. The sequence goes on along the minus strand of CM062810.1, from coordinate 631,621,981 downwards.
ATGTTGATTTACATAACATCGCAAAAATAAGAATATCATCTACAAAAAGGTTATGAGAAAGGGAGATATCCTTGCATATCTTAATCGGCCTGCACCTCCCTTCAGCAACTGCCATATTGATCTGAGAGCTAAGAGAGTTCATCACAAGAATGAATAGAAGTGGTGAAAGAGGGCAGCCTTGGCGAAGACCCCTCTCCGCTTGGAAGAAAGATGAAGGGATACCATTTATAATAACTGAATATTTGACGTTTTCAACACACGCCATTATCCAGTTAATTCCTTGAGCTCTTAATCCGATTTTAGCTAGAAGGATTCTAAGGAAACCCCAGTCTACGCAGTCGAAGGCTTTTTTGAGGTCTATCTTTAGAACGGCGGCATCAATATTATTGGATATGATTGAGAAGAGGCATTCCTGTGTCATAGCAACGACATCCAGAATGAGTCTGTCTTTTAAAAATGCATGTTGTTCCTTTGATATAAAGGAATTTAGAACAACCTTCATCCTTTCCGCAATTATCTTGGATATAATTTTAAAGAGAGTATTGCATAAGGCAATCGGCCTGAAATCCAAAAATGATTCCGATTTGTCCTTTTTGGGAATAAGAGCTAAAAATGTGGCAGTTAACGCATTGTTAATATTCCCGGATATGCGGGAGGCTTCCACCATGCGCAACATATCATTTTTGAACAAATCATAGAAATGAGAGAAGAACTCTATCGGCCAACCATCGGGCCCCGGACTTTTATCCATTTTGAACTTTTTAATGGTGTCATGAAGTTCCTCTTCCAAAATAGGCTTAAAAAACTCATCATTTGCGCCCTCATCAAACATTACAGGCATCAGATCCACAGCCCATAGAATATCATTTGTTTCGCTTCTCTGCCTTTTATATTGATTTTGAAAAAATCTTGTGGCTTCAGCCGAAATATCCTGTTGAGTGTGGAGAAAGCCCCCTTTGCCATCTTCAATCTTCCAAATAGAGTTCTTCGCCCTTCGTGCATTGGCGAAATTGTGAAAAAACTTTGTATTACGATCGCCCTCCCTGAGCCATGTCGCTCTGCTTTTTAGCCTCCATGATGCTTCATCCTTTTGCAGCAACTCTTGTTTCTTTTTTTCCAAGGTTCTGATAAGGTTTTTTTGATCAAAAGATAGACCATTATAATAGACCGAGTTAGAGAGATAACATATTTCTTTTTTAATATCGAATAGCTCCTGTTTGTCCTTCTTCCTCTTCTTTATTTGCCAATCCTTGGCAGCATCCCTCAACAATTGAATTTTTTCCCGAAAAGTATATAAGAAAGCCCTTTCAGATTGATGGATATCCCTCCAAATGTTTGTTATGAGTTCATTGAAAGATTTGTCCTCGAGATGGGTTCTATTAAATTTGAAAGGATAGCCCATCCTACAATCCATATTCATCCATTCCAGGAAGATGGGCCTGTGATCCGAGGAAAAATCATTTCCAGTTCTAGCGACAGGCATTCCCCACTTTTCAATAATGCTGGCATTTATAATAAAGCGATCAATTCTTTTAGCTATGAAGGTTGTACCAGTCCTGCCGTTATCCCACGTTGGGACCATTTTCTCAGGGATTATGTCAACTAAATTCCTATTTAGAAGTTCCTGTCGCATTTTATCAGCCATACGATCCTTCTTCCTACACTGACCCCAACATTCCTCAGAGTTAAGGGTCATGTTTAGATCACCTGCTATTAATAAAGATTCAATGTCTAGAATTTCAGAATCAAACAACTTGTCCCAGAAAGGGGATCTGTTCCTATAGGGCGCATAAATATTCAAGATGTTGAGGTTCTGAGACCTTCCTCTGATAGAAGCCGAGATAAGAATCCCAGCGCAGCATTTGAAGGCCTTTGCTCTAACCCAAGCTGGGTCCCACAAAACTGCCAGGCCACCAGACATACCATCAGCTTCAGTGGCAACCATATGCCAAGATGGAAACATTCTTCTGAAGAAAGCCAAAGACACTGTACTTGAGTGCATTGTTTCCTGTATGAAGATAATATGGGGATGTGCAGAAACAAGTGTCTCTTTTAGCGCCAGAAATTTAGGGGTGGCACCCAATCCCCTAATATTGAAAGATATTAAGAAGGTCATTTAGAGGCCTGACCAGCTGTACATGCTCTAAGAGGCTGCGAGACAGTAGGTTCCAAGATTGGGACATCCACAAGAGACAGATTTGTAACCCCATGCCTCTTGAATGCAAGGTGCTTCCACTCTCCATTTTCTAAAAGAACATGTTCTCTATTCTCTTTGGAAAGCAAAATTCGATCTCATCTCTTTGCTGAGAACGGCAGAAAATTGAGGAGATTTCATCCTTTCGTATTGAACAAGATGGATCAGTATGAATTAAAAACAATTTAATGGTATTTATTTAGGTTGTGGCAAATCATTTCCGGAATAGTATTTTATAATGGGCAGGCAATTCCAAAGTGGGCGTTTGTAGTCCAACGGTTAGGATAATTGCCTTCCAAGCAATAGACCCGGGTTCGACTCCCGGCAGACGCAGTGCAACTCTTCGGGATCGTTAGTTGCAGTTTCTTTTATACAAAACAGTGATCTCTGTGATTCTTTCCGTTGCCGGGGCTTGAACCCGGGTCTCTCGTGTGAGAGCCGAGTATTCTGCAGACGCAATTAACCTTGCGTTTTTCAAATGCCAAAAATTCGCAGGGTTCAACTTCCTAAGAAAAGTATTCTGCAGACGCAATTAACCTTGCGTTTTTCAAATGCCGAAAATTCGCAGGGTTCAACTTCCTAAGAAAAGTATTCTGCAGACGCAATTAACCTTGCGTTTTTCAAATGCCGAAAATTCGCAGGGTTCAACTTCCTAAGAAAAGTATTCTGCAGACGCAATTAACCTTGCGTTTTTCAAATGCCGAAAATTCGCAGGGTTCAACTTCCTAAGAAAAGTATTCTGCAGACGCAATTAACCTTGCGTTTTTCAAATGCCAAAAATTCGTAGGGTTCAACTTCCTAAGAAATGCCAAGAAGACCAGGGTTCGACTTTCTACGAATACCAAGAAGACAAGGGTCAGTGATCTCTTTCCGTTGCCGGGACTTGAACTCGGGTCTCTCGGGTGAGAGCCGAGTATCCTGCAGACGTCAGTGATCTCTGTCCGTTGCCGGCACTTGAACCCGGGTCTCTCGGGTGAGAGCCGAGTATCCCGCAGGCGCAATTAACCTTGCATTTTTCAAATGCCAAAAATTTGTAGGTTCAACTTCCTAAGAAATGCCAAGAAGACCAGGGTTCGACTTTCTACGTAGGGTTCAACTCTTCGGGATCGTTAGTTGCAGCTTCTTTTATACAAAACAGTGATCTCTGTGATTCTTTCCGTTGCCGGGGCTTGAACCCGGGTCTCTCGTGTGAGAGCCGAGTATTCTGCAGACGCAATTAACCTTGCGTTTTTCAAATGCCAAAAATTCGTAGGGTTCAACTTCCCAAGAAAAGTATTCTGCAGACGCAATTAACCTTGCGTTTTTCAAATGCCAAAAATTCGTAGGGTTCAACTTCCTAAGAAAAGTATTCTGCAGACGCAATTAACCTTGCGTTTTTCAAATGCCAAAAATTCGTAGGGTTCAACTTCCTAAGAAATGCCAAGAAGACCACGGTTCGACTTTCTACGAATGCCAAGAAGACAAGGGTCAGTGATCTCTTTCCGTTGCCGGGACTTGAACCCGGGTATCTCGGGTGAGAGCCGAGTATCCTGTAGACGTCAGTGATCTCTGTCCGTTGCCGGCACTTGAACCCGGGTCTCTCGGGTGAGAGCCGAGTATCCCGCAGGCGCAATTAACCTTGCATTTTTCAAATGCCAAAAATTTGTAGGTTCAACTTCCTAAGAAATGCCAAGAAGACCAGGGTTCGACTTTCTACGTAGGGTTCAACTTCCTAAGAAATGCCAAGAAGACCAGGGTTCGACTTTCTACGAATGCCAAGAAGACAAGCGTCAGTGATCTCTTTCCGTTGCCGGGACTTGAACCCGGGTCTCTCGGGTGAGAGCCGAGTATCCTGCAGACGTCAGTGATCTCTGTGATCTCTTTCCGTTGCCGGCACTTGAACCCGGGTCTCTCGGGTGAGAGCCGAGTATCCTGCAGACGCAATTAACCTTGCATTTTTCAAATGCCAAAAATTCGTAGGGTTCAACTTCCCAAGAAATGCCAAGAAGACCAGGGTTCGACTTTCTACGAAATGCCAAGAAGACCAGCGATCGACTTTCTACGAAATGCCAAGAACTGGTTGAGACAGATTTATCCCAGTAGATGCACCTTGTTTTATACAAAACAGTGATCTCTTTCCGTTGCTGGGACTTGAGCCCGGGTTTCTTGGTGAGAGCCGAGTATCCTGCAGACGCAATTAACCTTGCATTTTTCAAAATGCCCAGTATTAGCAGGGTTTGATTTTCAACGAAATGCCAAGAAGACGAGGGTTCGACTTTCTACGAAATGCCCAGAAGCCAAGAACTCGTTGAGTTGGATCTCTTTCCGTTGCCGAGACTTGAACCCGGGTCTCTCGGGTGAGAGCCGAGTATACTGCAGACGCAATCAAGAATTTTCCAAAATGCCCAAAATTCGTAGGTTCGACTTTCTACCAAATGCCAAGAAGACCAGGGTATGCCAAGAACTCGTTGAGTTGGATTTTATCATGCAGCTCTTTCCGTTGCCAGGACTTAGAATCCGGTTGTCCCGGTGAGAGTTGAGTATGGTTTTAGGGAAGTTTTTTTTCTTGGATATTTAGTTGTTGGAATTTGACAGAAAAAAAATGAGGTGAAATTTTGATTTGTGTTATTTAAATTGATTTTTTGAATTGATTTATAGATTTAACATCCTAAAAAAACCCTAAAATATTTTAGAAAAAATTATTTATCAAACTTGTGATTTCAATAAATTTAAAAAAACCAAACCAACTAAACTACACCAAACCACTTAAAAATAAATTTAAGTGACATCATATTTTCTCAATATCTGTATAATTCAATCAAAGTCAAATGCTATGGGATGAGAAATCACGGAATTGAAATTGTTGTGGAAATAGTTCAAATAAAGTGTGAAGGAATGAGAATATCTTATATTGGGAATATTTTTAAATAAATTTAAATTAGCAATTGCATCTGGGTGCAAGGGAACGTTTAATAAGTTTCTCACGCACTAATATAAAAAGTCTGTTTTTGCAACAACAACAAAATGGAATTCCTTAGCTTTATATTCATGCTTTTTTATAACTTTTGAGTTTTTTAAGTCTCATGGTCTTAAAATCATCAACAAATCCTTAAAACAAAATATTAAATTAAATCTAAATAAAAATAAAAATAAATATAAAATTTAAATTAAATTAAAACAATAATAAAAATTAATGTAAAATTTAAATTAAATTAAAGTAATTTAAAATAAAAAGTAATTTAAAATAATTTAAACTAAATAAAATCAACGTTATTAAATCAAAGCTAAATACTTAAATTTAAACCAAAATTAAAATAATTTTAAGCTAAACTAAATTAGTTTTTAACTATAACTAAAGAAAACCAGTAATATAACTAAAATAAAGTTATTTAGATAAAATAAACTAATAAAAACTAAAATGGCTACAATAAACCAAAAACTAAAATAGCTATCAAAAGAGGCATGACATAAAATGAAAGGAAATTATAAAGTTCATATGATCAGAAGAGCATATCACTAATTTCATATTATCATCAAAGATATGTTGAATTCAAAGGTTTTCCAGTAACCCTTGTACATAGTCTGCAGTAACCATGTCATTGTCATAGTTGTCCAAGGTATTGAAAATTCAAGATACGGCCCATCTTTGAACGAAGGTCATGTATATTTTCTGTCATTGCCATGGTTGTCCAAGGTATTGAAAATTCCCCATATGTGTGAACGAAGGTCATGTATATTTTATTTACAAAATCACAGCTCGTTTGATCAATCCTACCGCCAGACAAGTGGTATTTTCCAAGATCACTTATAATATGTGGATCATGAAACTTAGTTTCCCATTATCTAAGAAACCCAAACATGAACATAAGAGTTGTAGAAACTATAAAATTCCTCAACCCAACTCAGGGACATGGATACAATAATGCTCCAATACATAGATATGCTCCAATACGTAGACCTGGTAGACACATTTAAAACTCTTGCTGTTGTAGTGCTCAAGTACGGTCGTTCTTGAAATCTAGGAAAAACAAGAAGGAAAAATAGTAGAAAAGCATGAGTGGTCTTTTTCCACCTCTACAAGTCGTCTTTATCCACCAAGGTAGTTGCAAATGTCAGAGCTAAAAAGATCATCGGATCAACAAATGGTTTGGCGATGGAGCCAAAGAACCCATATTTTCTCCCATTTTGCTAATGTTGAAGCTGGAGGAGAACTTATTTTAGAAACCAAAGAAATGGAGGTCAACAACTATGAAAGTAGTAAAGGTCTCCCATACTGAACAAATGTTAATTACAAAAAGACCCAAAAATTTTCAATACCAAAACATTCAATCAACTTTAATCTCATAAAAATTCATGCCTTGCAAGATAAATACATGAGCCATGACTAACAAAACATACAAACAGAGTATATCAATTAATCTTTGATTGTTTGCTTTGAAGATTTGGTTGGAAAAAGTAAAGAGATGACAAGAAAGACTCTACAGATAGGTAGTTCATTTTGTTTTGAAACTATCATATCAAACAAATATATACAATACATGGAAAGAAACTTGCTTCAAAGGAAAGTAAATTGTGGAAAAAAAAACACTCAGATATATGATTACACATAAAGTTAAACAAATTAAAGAAATGAACTCGTTGGATAACTCCATAGCATACTTAAAAACCACCTATGTTCAACTAATGAAATTATTAACACAGATTCATAGGAACCCTGGATCTATTAAGTGTCTAAGTGGATCAAAATAAATAATTGAGTGAAAACCTATATATTCCCTTGATTTATTAAATTCCCAACAAAATTAAATAATTGAGTACAAATCTCTCCATGCATAAAAGATCCAGTGTATATATATTATCAATTTTATTTTTCCTATCTTCCACTATTAAGTAGCTTGAGGAATAAAAAAACTTTGATACGGACATCTTTACACTTATAATTAGTCTTTATCTGTAGCGAAATCCTTATCTTCCTGACCATTCATAAGGCCCTCGGATATATTTTGTTTTGTCAGTTTTTTATTTTCTGGCTCCACATAAAAAGATACTCTACTCAAATTACTTTGAGTATCCTTTATTTTTCCTTCGATACTTGGAACAATCTTTCTATCCCCGTGCAACATCAAACTCAAACGCTGTACTAGTTCCACAAAACCAGCGCAACATATCTTTCCACACAATTTTGATAATAGCATTCGACTAGTAAGAATATATTTCCTCCACGCAACTTACTTCAAGAAAAAAACTGAAGTAAAGTCTCCTCGATCGAACATCCTAACCTTTCTAAAGCTGACAAACGATCACCAGATAAGGTCAGATTTAATGTTCAACAGTTGTGAAAGTCAGAGATGAGGCCTGAGAAGGTGGACCAATCTAAAATAAGGACAATGACTCCACTTGTCTTAATATGTTCAGCTAGTAGTCCATGCCCTCACTGACCTAGAGATCAGTACTCCACAATTGATTGGTATTTATGGGTAAATCATTTGAATCCATGGAAACACTCATGTTATCTGGGTGGTGAAGAAGCCAATCAACTTCTGCACCATAAAATTGTTGCATGGGAGAATCAACTCGCAGGTTCGTTGAGGTGTTTAAGCTCTCGTTGCTTATTATTATTTCTCCTTTGCGGTCTATCCGCATGGCCTCGGAATAACAACTAACCATTCCTACCTTGTCGTAATGGCTAATTGCAGGCACCCCTGCGGGGTTTTCGAAATTATTTCGATCATTACCGATAATTATTTGTAGATCTATTGATAAAGACTGACATTCAAGCTCGTCCATGGTATTAATTGATACACAACTATGAGAATTTTCCAGTTCTAAAGAGTCAATACAGTTAGAATGGAGCACAACTAAAGTTGAATCAATGTTGCTACTATGGTATTCTATAGTATTGGTACACATGTTGTAGGAAGATAAGATTACGTTTCCTAAGTGTTCCAGCAAAACATAAACCAAATCACGGATATCCCATGATGATGGCGCTCATGCGTCCGAATTACAGTGTTTGCGAGCTTACAGGACTCGAACTATGGTATGTCATTTATAATCTTCGGATTATGGTATGTCATTTATAATCTTAAAATGAAATTTTAATGTCCACGAGAGCAGATATAGTCTATAAGACTAGATAAGATAATTTCAAGTACATTCATATACATAACACAATTTTTAATGCTTCAGTGCTACACAGTTCTAATTTCAAGTACATTCATATACATAACACAATTTTTAATGCTTCAGTGATACACAGTTTGGCATGTACTAGTAAGAGTCAAAATTTTTCATACTTCCAGATTTTTCATGATCTGGAATCCCAGGGAACTCAAAAGAGTTATATCAGAGTCTTTGAAAAGTAAAGTATTCAAAATGAAAATATTTCTATAAATAGTTATGATAATTAAAACCATATCCATTTTGATATAAAGTTGTTGTATTTGAAACCAATTCAAATTCAACTATCCCTAATCACTCTAAGATACATGAAAATTGCCATAAAACCAATTCAAATCCAACAACCTATAATCACCTACCCTACATAGTAGGGTAGATAAAGATGGTTGTAATTTCATGGATGGGCCATTTGAGCTTCAAAGTTTAGTGGGTAGTGGGGCTTGTGAGAACTTTTATGATCCTGACAAAATGCAAATTTTGGATTCCTTAGACATTATTACGCAGAAAAACGTTTTCTTTGCTAGGTTGGGTTGGGCAAATATTGTTCACCCCGGCCAATGAGAGCTTGAATTTCACCCTTACAACCAATTAATTCTTTCCATGTGATTGTCTCTCTCACCAATGGAAATTTACCATTTATCATCTGTCAAGCTTACTTTCTGCCCACGTTCTCTGTCAAGGTTACTTTCTGCCCATGTTTTCCCTACTGGCACGGCATCGCCATACCCGTTTCCTAATTTGTCCAAATTTCTCTATGATGTTTGATTTAATCTCCTCTGTATCGAAGAACAGGGCGAAATGAGGTGATGTCGAGTCGTTAAATTGGAGAGAGATAAGAATTGAGTTCAAGCGAAAATGATAGTTTCAGCATTGTTGACTTTTGTGGGCATAAACACAGGGTTGTGTGTTCTTCTTCATTGTGTTTGATGCTGAGAAAGAATCGAGGTAATGTGTGCATGTAGGCCCCTCGCAGTGTGGCCGACGAGCAGGCCAAGAGAAGGGCCTTTCAGTTTAGAGAGGCTGGTGCCTTCTCCTGGTTGGATCCTTAGAGCATGGAGGTTATCCGAAGACGAATTCATGTTGGCTGCTGACTTCGATACTTTTGTCTTTATTAGAATCTTCATTTTCAGGTCTTGTCTTGATTTCTTTGCTTTGATTTTTTTTTTTAATGAACCCTTGCACAACATTAGAAAATAGAGAAAACTTCTGCAACGTAATTGGATGGCATTTCAAGTATTAATCTCAGTGGAAACGCCCAATTCTAATTATGTACCAATGTTTCCACCATGGCCAAGAGCACATACACAACAAGCGTATAATTTTCTGAACATCACCGTCTAACCGCTTTTAATTTCTGGAATTCTCTAAATCACCGTCTCCAAATGAAAAAAATAGTTATGTTTGTGACTCAAGTAATAAGGATGAAGCCGCCATGTGCCCCTTCTATTTCAAGTGGATTCACCAGGACTTGAAGCCTTGGGCTAAGACTGGCATTATTGTAGACATGGTTGAAGCAGGAAAACCATAGGCGTCTTTCAGGCTGATGGTTGTTAAAGGCAAGATGTATATCGAAACCTATGGAAAGTGTTGTCAGAGAAGAGATCTGTTTACACAATGGGGGATTGCACAGTTCTTGAAATTCTATCCCGGAGTGCTTCCCGACTTGGACTTGATGTTCAATTGTGATTATAATCTCGTTATCGATCCGAAAGACTACAATGATTCAACCAAGCCTCCCCCCCACTGTTTCGTTATTCCGGGAGTGAAGATACTCTGCATATTGTCTTTCCAGGTTGGTCTTCTTGGGGATGGTAAGTGCAACTCCACTGTCCACGTTTTCAAGAAGCATAAGAATTTTATTTTCAAGAAGAAACAGAGTATACACAGTTCTGAAAACATAAGCACTCTTTTTCGGCTAAGTTGTTGTTACTGGGTGTATTCTTACATCAAAATCAGCCAATATTCACGTTGGATCCCCACCGCTTGTTTGTGCTTTCAAGGGAATTGAGGCTTGATGGGTGGCTTGACATGCCTCCATATTCACCGTTGAACTGTGATCCCATCAATGTTAAATGTCTAAATTTAACCAGTGATATTCATAAAATGACTTGTCATAGATTCCATTCTTCACTTTGAAACTCATCTTCTTTCTCTAATATGAGAGTGGTTGTCTTCAACAAGTAATACAATTGATTTTGATTTTGAGCTAGTGAAGACCACAACACAAACATATACTCAGGCTTATTGGGAACCCAAGTTATCACCGTGATATCAGCGTAATGTGCCAACTACCTACAAATTTTCAGTTATCACTTTTTATCCATCTATGATTTTGTTCATAGTTGTGTTGGTGACCCAGGGTACGTAAAATCACCTTCACCAAAAAGGTTCAACAAAGTTTCTTAAAAGAGGTGAATGGTAAAAGTACACTAGTTTTCTTTTGCATGTTAACTCTACATGTATAGAAGGATTGAGTATTGAGGATGTTTCTAGAAATATATTCATTGTTATTTCAATGGAGGATTCTGAGACTCGACTCATGAATTACTACATGCTGGTTGCATTAACTGTTAAATGCAGATGTCAGAAAAATATATAATCAGATGGTTTATTCTAGTCATTTCAAGTGAGTACCTTTAGCATTTTAACTAATGTGAAACAGGGTTTATATTACATCCTTCCTTTACCACTGTTAACTGTTAAATATACAAAGAGACAAACAACAGATTGGGAGGATATATGTGACATATCTTCTCTACTTTTGATCATTAGAAGTGTTTTTAAGTCTTAACCAACATTGAAACGACTGTAAATTTAATGTTATATCCGAAATATGCATTTCAAGTATAGAAGTAGGGTATACTAAACATGAGCAATAATTGATTTTGTGGATGATTGTTGTCTTGGATTTGTATGGATATAAGCCTCAAATACACGGTGAATACTAATGGAAAACATAATTAGAGTAAAACATATTTATTTTATTATTATGACCACCTAATATGTGATGTCAATGATATGTTATCAATGTTATTCAAAGACCATAATAATGGCACAAAAACGACATTAGACAAGAGGCTCACCAAGAAGGTAATAATGACATGCTTTAATCATCCCTGCAAATATTCTCAGTTTGAGTTGGGTTGCATTGCAACTATGAATTCGGCAAGGAAAAATATTTTCTTGGCATGTTGATTGTGTGGTTCCTCTTTTCCTTTCTAAATGTTTCCCTTATATGTTAATAGTAAATACTCTATTGTATATAGTTTGTTAAAGAGTTAGGCACCAACTGGTTTCATCCTATTACTCAATAACATGACACTGTTAGTCAACTAAGTAATAAAGTTACTTCTTTGCATAATGATACTTCCTGAACTTAATATTTCATGGCAAGAAACTAATATGCATATTTTTATTACTTCTTTGCACAATGATACTTCCTAAACTTAATATTTCAGGGGAAGAAACTAATGTGCATATTTTTTATTCTGAGCATGTTAACCAAGGAATATCAGCTTAATTAAGAGGGGTGCTCTCTTTTAAGGGTTGAATTTGAGTATTTTGAGAAGAATGGTGGGTGGAGGAAGCATATATTAGAGGATTTCCCTACCTAGGAAGGTTCACCATCTAATGTTCTTGAGTAATTAATAGCTTAATGAATTAAATAATCTATAGATCTCGGTAGATTATAGTTCTCAATAAAGGAGAAAACCCGAAAATACCCAATGTTTAGGAAAGTTTTAGGCAGTTGGGCAGAAAAAACGAAAATTGGTGTTTGGAGTGTATTTAACTCAAATAATTAAGTGAAGAAACCCCTCTGGGAAAACTATAAATACAAGAGGGAAGATCTGATCTCATTTGGGGCATCATTGGATAAGATCAATTATCTTTATTTGTGTATGAGCTTGAGGCTCGGAGGGTTTTAAGACCCCCTTCCCCATCAATTTCGGTGGTGAAATACTCCACCCTAGTTGATAGAAACGATGTTTTATCTTTTATATTTCTATTTGTCATGGCATAGGATTATTGAATAGGCTTTCTAGTCTTAGTCAATGAATTTTGAATTTTTTGAAAGTAGTGAAGTTCTCCATCCATAACAACAAAAATTGTGGAAGAATTTGTAGCAGTTCGATTCACATTCTAAGGCAAGACAAGATCTCGGTGAAGGATTTTATTTTGGTTAAATCAAAATTCCACGTGGCAAGGAAATATTGTGTGAGTTTGGACGTCACCCGTGGAGCATATCGATAAATCCTTTTGGAAGGATCTGAAGCTAAGAGATTCTCTCATGGGCATCATGTAGGATCAGATCATCTCCAACAAGATACATTTCGATGGTGTGGTGGCCCTTTTTTGTGGGTTTGAAAGGAGTGAAGTGTTAGGATATTCCGACACATAGGAAATAGTTAAGTACAACTTGGACTAATATAGAGTTAGGTAAAGTTTGTTTCTTTACTATGTACATTTTATAACTTACAATCCGACGGTCACAATATGTAATGATCCGACGGTTCATTCTCTCGTCGGTATTACCGACACTTGATCTGTGGCTTAACACCCGATTGGTCCATGATCTCTATTTAAAGAGCATGGAGGGTCATTTGTAGGGTAATCTGTCTATGAGAGAAGCATATGTAAATTTTCATTCTTTTATTAATAAATTTCCTGAAGTGGCCGCGTTGGCTCAGGCCGTGGATTGTTTCCCTCTTTGAGGGTTTTAACCACGTCAAAATACTGGTGTATTGATCTATGATCTGTTTGTGAGCGGTGTCCTTTGGTGTTCTGTCTGAGGAACTTACCCTGTGAATTCCTACATGGTATCAGAGCTATTTGAGGGCCGCGTCCATTGGTGATCCAAATCTGAAGCTGATAGAACTGCATCCGACAACTGTTTCCTAGATCTACTATTTCTGACTGCTTTCGGGCCGAGAGGACTGCTCTGTTGTGTTGGGAGCATCTGTTCCAGTGAGGAACCCCTTTCGTTTCACGCGAAAAGGTTTCCGGTAGCCCTAGCTGCGTCATTTTTAAGATCTGGAGGTATACAGTGTTTATTTGCAGTTTACAGTTATTTTCTCTCTATTTATTTCGGTTTTCGATTTATTTAGCTTTTTTTATTATCGGATCTATACCTTTCATTTCTACGTATGCTCTTTTCCCTGCGACTCTGTGCGATCTGGGCAAATCAGAAACAGAAAGGAAGGATTTTTCTCATGTGTATGCTCTTTTCCACTGCGCCTTAGTGTGATCTCGGAAAATCAGAAACATTGAGGAAAATATTTAGTTTCCGGCTAAAGCTAACTTTGAGCTGCAAGGTTCGTTTTTGAAAATATTTAGTTTTCGGCTAAAGCTAACTTCGAGTTGTAAGGTTCGTTTTTTTTGTATGTCCGTGTTGGGTTTTGTGTTTTTTGTTTTGTAGGGAAAAAGAGCTTTCTCAAAGCAAGCACGCAACCCAAAGCATAAACCGCCCCCCCCCCCCCCCCTCTCTCTCTCTCAAGCTTTTTGTATAGCTCACTTGGTGCAAAGCTAATTTATGAGAGTAGAGGTCTTGGGTTCAAGTCTCCATTTTGTGGGGGTGGATTTTTTCATTTCCGCACATTCCCGCACTTTGTCGGTGACTTCATCAAATTTTCTTCAAAAAGCCATAACTTCTTCATCCGAAAGTCGTTTTCAGAACCGTTTTTTTTGAAACAGCATAATTTTTCGAGATCTTTCCATTGCAATACTTAGTTTCAACATCTATAGCTTCAGTTTTTTTTTAATGGAAATTCCATGCCAAGTTATTCTTGACAGCACCAACTACTTCCAATGGTGGTCCTACATTGTGGATTTACTTAGAAGTAAAGGTCTTTACAGAATAGCCACAGGCCAAGAGACCAAACTGAAAGATGAAGACAAGGAAGCTAAATGGGAAAATAGACAAGACCAAGCACGTGGGTTGATAGGGATGTCTATTTCTCCATATCTTAGATTCCATATTGCAGAACTTGATACTCCTGATGAAGCAATGAAACAAATTACTAAAGTCTTTGGAATTAAAAATGAACTTAAAGCCCATCAACTTGAAAATGAATTGCTTACATTAGACCCCAATAATTTTTCTTGCATTGAAGATTTTTTGTCCAAGTTCAAGACCCTTAGACTTCTCTTGGAAGGTGTTAAGGTTAAGAAAGAAGATAGTAGCCTTATCTACTCCATTCTTACTAAGTTGGGACCAGCCTATTCTGTGTTTGTTTCCACCTTCCGTTCTACAAGAGAAGCCTTCATTTCTCAAGGACAAACCTACAAGTCCCCTTCCTTTGATTCCTTTTGTGATTCTTTAATAAGAGAACAAGAAAAACTCTTACACCTTGGTCTTCTTCATCTTGGAAACTCTTCTAAGAAAGCATTAGCCGCCCAGCAGCAACCAAATCCACAGAATCCTAAGAAGTTGTATCTTAAAAATAATGGTCCTAAACCAAATAAGGGTCCTAAGCAATTTCAGCCTCAAAATGAAAAATCATTTCAACAAAATGATAAGACAAATAAAAACAAAGGGAAGAAGACTGATAGACATCGCAACTTTTGTAATCGAGATGGCCACTTAGAATCCAAATGCTTTAAGAAGATGGAAGCCTTGGAAGCAGCAATGAAGAAGCATAACATCCATTTGGAGCACTCTTCAACTTCAACTTCATCTTCAGGAATGGCACTTTCTGCATGTGGTTGTCAAGCATCTCGGTCTGGCTATGCACTAAATGTATCTTTTTCTTCTCATTCTCATGAGTGGCTCATTGATTCTGGAGCTTCTTATCACATGGCCAAAAACAAAGCCATGTTTTCTTCTTTAAATGATTGTAACACCAAAAATATATATGTTGGTGATGATAGATCTCTTAGTGTTGTAGGGACTGGAACTGTTCATCTAGACAATGTTTAGTTTAATGATGTATTATGTGTTCCAACCTTATCCTGCAACCTTCTATCTGTATATCAGATAACCCATTCAAGTGAAGGTAAAATCGTTGAATTTTTACCTCACGATGTTGTAATTAAGGACCTAAGAGATCCTAGACAGATTTTAGCTATTGGCATTGCTGATGATTCTACAAGGTTGTATAAGTTTCACAACTTTGGGTCATCAAATCTTCCCTCAATATTTGTTGCTCATAATGATGAAGTGAGCAAACTTTGGCATGAGCGATTTGGTCACTTAAACTATCGCTCTCTTCATAATCTATGTAAAGAAAATATGGTGACAGGTCTTCTAATGGTATCTTGCAGAGATGGTGTTTGTTCCGGATGTGTACTCGGAAAACATCATCGGGATAGTTTTGAAAAACGTGCCTCTTGGCACGCCTCAGCCCCTTTACAGCTCGTGCATAGTGATTTATGTGGTCCACTTCCAGTTGCTTCATTCTCTGGCTACAAGTATTTCTTAACTTTCATTAATGATTTCTCCAGACGCACTTGGGTATACTTCTTAAAACTCAAGAGTGAAGTATTTAACATGTTCTTGGCCTTTAAGGCCTTTGTTGTAAAACAATCTGGACATCAAATTCTTAAGCTAAGATCTGATAATGGCGGAGAATATGTTAAAAACACATTCATCAACTTTTGCACTGAGAATGGAATTCAAATGCAACATACTGTTCCATATACTCCACAAAAAAATGGTGTAGCTGAAAGGAAGAATCGTACCTTAAAGGAAATGGCTAATTGTAGGCTTCAATCTAAGGGACTTAGTCTTAATTAATGGGGAGAAGCAATTAACTGTGCGAATTACATAATAAATCGCACTCCTACTAAGGTTTTAAAGAATATCACTCCAGAAGAAGCATGGAGCTCAATCAAACCAGATGTAAGTCACTTTCGTGTTTTTGGAAGGGAAGCATGGGCCCAGATTCCAGATGAGAAACATAAAGCTTTAGAACCTAAGAGTGAAAAATGTATTTTTGTTGGATATTCTGAAGATGTCAAAGGATATTGACTTATTCCACTTAAGTCCAAAAATGTTATCATTAGAAGAGATGTAAAGTTTGCTGAAAATATATCGGCCTGCGAGCCTAGTTTGGTGGATGTGCCACCTCTCCCTATCTCTTCTACTTTTGAAAATATTTCTTCTTCAGATGATGAAAGCGAGGATGAAACTCCTCCCCCACCTTCTCAGGATCCTCCTTCAGCTCCTCAGCTTCCAAAATGTGTCCGTGCTACTCGGTATGCAGCAGGTGATCTTGTCGGTGATCCTACAGATCAGTGACATACACGTTCTAAGTTCGATAGAGCCTCTTCTTTACTGGCTCAAGCTTCAGTGAATTATGATCCTGACACCTTTGCAGAAGCTTCAGGCCATCCAGATTGGGAAGCAGCTATGAATGAAGAATATCATTCATTATTGGCAAATGATACATGGGATCTTGTTCCTCTACCAAAGGGACGAAAACTTGTTAGATGCAAATGAGTTTACAGAACCAAGTATGGACCAGATGGGAAAGTTGATAAACATAAAGCTCGTCTTGTTGCTAAGGTTTTTTCAAAAGTTGAAGGCATTGACTACACTGAAACATTCTCCCCTGTTGCCAAAATGAACTCTATCCGCCTTGTTCTTTCCCTTGCTGCTTCTTTCAAATGGGAAGTCCATCAGATGGATGTTAAATCCACCTTCTTGCATGGGGACTTGCATGAAGAAATCTATATGGAACAACCTATTGGCTTTATACAATCAGACTCCAGCCTTGTATGTTGGCTTAAGAAATCCCTTTATGGTCTCAAGCAAGCTCCTCGAGCTTGGTATGCCAAAATGGATAACTTTCTTTTAGAATCTGGCTTCTCTAGGTGTCATTCTGACAATACTGTCTACACCAAGAAAGTGGGCAAGTCTCTTATCATTTTTGTTCTTTATGTTGATGATCTTATCCTGACTGGTAGTGATCCCAACCTTATAAACCATGTGAAGTCTAGCCTTAAAAGGAAGTTTGAAATGACAAACTTAGGACACTTACATTATTTTCTCGGTATTCAAGTCTTGCAATCCAAGGAAGGTATTTCCCTTTTTCAGTCCAAGTATGCCTGTGATATTCTACGCCATTTTCACATGGAAGACTGTAAGCCAGCCCCTTCTCCCTTTCAGTCTGGAGTCAAACTTTCAGTCACTTGTACTTCTCCTAAAGTTGATGCTACCTTATACCGTCAACTTGTAGGAAAACTTTTGTATCTAACCCATACTCGTCCTGACCTTTCCTTTGTCGTTGGCCTTGTTGCTCGGTTTATGCAAAACCCACATGAAAGTCATTGGAAAGCAGCTAAAAGAATACTTCGTTATGTTCGAGGTACAGTTCAGTTTGGGATTCATTACAGTGCCGAAGCAACTCCTCTATTGGTTGGTTTCACTGATTCCGATTGGGCTGGTGACCCTGATGATCAGAAGTCTACTGCAGGTTATGTGTTCACTCTTGGTTCAGGACCTATTACATGGGCTTGCAAGAAACAAGGTGCCATTTCTCTTTCTTCAGCAGAAGCAGAGTATCGTGGTGCCGTAGAAGCTAGTAAGGAAGCCTTGTGGCTTCGTCAGATCCTGTCAGAGTTTGGCTTTCAGCAGCAGCATCCGACTACACTTTTGTGTGATAATCAAAGTGCCATTCAGCTATGCAAAGATCCAGTCCAACATCAGCGCAGCAAACACATTGAACTGCACATGCACTTCATCAGAAAGCTCATTCACGACTATGTTCTTGAAGTGCAATATTGTTCAACAGATGATCAAGTTGCAGACATCTTTACAAAGGCTCTCACATAGGCGAAGTTCACTAAACTTCGATTTATGGTTGGAGTTCAGGAAGTTGTCACTAAGGGGGGATAGGCTCTAGTGCCTCCTTCCTTCTCTTATTGTGTCATATTTGTAAATCCTTCAATCCTATCCCAAGTTGTTCTTAAGGGGGGATGTTAGGATATTCCGACACATAGGAAATAGTTAAGTACAACTTGGTCTAGTATAGAGTTAGGTAAAGTGTGTTTCTTTACTATGTACATTTTGTAACTTACAATCCGACGGTCACAATATGTAGTGATCCGATGGTTCATTCTCTCCTCGGTATTACCGACACTTGATCCGTGACCTAACACCCGATTGGTCCATGATCTCTATTTAAAGAGCATGGAGGGTCATTTGTAGGGTAATCCGTCTATGAGAGAAGCATATGTAAATTTTCATTCTTTTATTAATAAATTGCTTGAAGTGGCCGCGTTGGCTCAGGCCGTGGATTGTTTCCCTCTTTGAGGGTTTTAACCACGTCAAAATACTGGTGTATTGATCTGTGATTTGTTTGTGAGCGGTGTCCTTTGGTGTTCTGTCTGAGGAACTTACCCTGTGAATTCCTACATGAAGTTTTAGAAGTGATAGATCGAGAGTTTAGGAATTGATTCGAATATATGAATCTGCATTTCAGAGTATGTGGATTCTAAGCAAGACGAGACAGTGAGGTATTCTTGGTGGTTGTATGAACTCGGTGACCAATTGAAATCGCAAAGGAGATACACGAGGTCCCCTTGTCAGGTTGTAGCTGCGGGAAGATATATATGTGGGCTCCTATGACAAATTGAAGTTGCAAAAGAGTCAAACGAGGGCCATGTAACTGGTTGTAGCTATGGCAGTTTGAGACGCAGAAGGATACCAACGGATGACAAGCAAATACTAAAGAAGTTGATGGCAATCTTTTGAAATAAATTGGTGTAGAAGAAACTCCTATAACTGGTTGTATCACTCCCCTAAACAATCACAGATTCTGAAACATAACCATAGTTTTAGATACAAGCAGGGCTTGTATCACTCCCCTAAACAATTACAGATTCTGAAACATAACCATAGTTTTAGATACAAGCAGGGCCCAAGCGGAATTGTTTGTCTTAGGAATGGCAATGGGAATCGCCTGAGATAATGCGGGTCATGAATCAAATTGTGGAGAAGTAAATATTTAAGCCTGAAATTTATAGTAATTTGGATAAATAGGGAAATTTAGGGAAGTTGGATGTTGTAGTTTCTAAAGCTAGTATCCATCTGCCTATGTGTGGCAAGACGGAGCTTTCCAGTGGTATAGAGACGTCCTATCTTTTAAATCTTAGGAATTTTTTGGAATGTTTTATTCAGTTTTTTACTCACATTTGGTTTTATTCACACTTATAATTAGTTTTGAAGACCATAATATAATATTTCATCTTATTAATTCTATCGTGTCAAACTACAATCCTACTACCCTACTGGGTAAGAGTTGGCTAATAAAATTTTGTCTTCAAAACACATGGTAAATCAACTAAAGGAAGCTTCTATGAGTAAATCCAAAGGCACCTCAGTCATACTTATGTGTCATTGAAACACTAGAATGTATCCTGAAGACTTGGTCTAAGGTAAATCACCACGCACTGAAGAGGAGTTGTAGTCTTATAACTTTGTTCAAGTACAACTCAAAAAAACTAGTGGAGAAGAGAATTACGATAATAAGTTTCAAGGGGAAGTAGAGGTGGTTTCCAGTAATGATCAATTAAACGATGCTATTAATTCACCTGGTTGGTAATGCATTCCTGTGAGACATTTATGGTATATCTACTCGTTGTCCCATTTTAAGGTTTTATGTTTTTTCATATCACGAAATGAATAACTTTCTATATATGTGTATGTATATGCATGCCTAGTAGCCCATTTCAACATAAGATCAAATGACCAATGAAAGCCAATTTCTCCCTTTTTTGATCAGCTATGTGGAATATATTGTCTTGTCAACTTCTTGAAGGTACCCACAGCTACAAGAATCCGATAAGGACTAATATAAGTGATCGGTGATGACTGATGTTGAATTTTTTGTAGATATTTTACAAGCATTTATGTTTTAGATCAGATTGTGGATCACCTCGCATGGAGTAAGGGCTAGTGTAGCTGAACGATGATGATCCATAGAACTTTTGTACATATTTTAGAAGCATTCACGTTTTACATTAGACTGTGGGTCAAATTGCATATAGTAGATGAGCTTGGGATTTATGCTAAAGGACAAAGATGGATATTTGTTTCTTGGAAATTGATGTATAATATAATTTCAAAATTGAATTAATATTATTATTTTGTGATGCATTTGAGAGAATAATGAAGATTGTTTAAATTTCTCTAACATGAACTTGTGTTCAAGTGATGAAGGTGGACACTAAAAAAAAACAGAGTTGTGTTGAATTGTTGGTTAACCAGAGATGCATTTGAGATAAAATTGAAGATTGTTTAACTTTCTCTAACATGGACTTGTCTTTAATTGTTGAAGGTGCACACTGAAAAAAAACAGATTTTCGCAACGTCTGAAAGCATTTATTGTACCCATGTTCAAGATTTACAAGAATGGTGTCAAAGTGAAGGAAACTATTTGCCCAAGCCAACAAGGCCTGGAAAATTCAGTGAAGCATTATTACAGCCTCTAGATAGAAATATGCAGTCTTTCTCTGCAACCATTACCATATCATTCACACATTCAATTGTGAAACACCTATAGATAGCAGAAAAAAATGGATTTGATTCATATAGGAAGAGTATTTCCCGACTTTTTCTAAGATTCTTTGTGGCCTCATCCCATTCTCTTCAAATATTTCTACCTCTGAGGCCAATTTTTCCCTATTCATGTTTCTGTTTAGCCCTGATGGTGATACAAGAGATACTCAACAGAGATATCCTCTATGAAAAAGCATATCAACCTAGTGCGTTTTCAATTCCATATTTTTATACACATTTCAAATCATTGATCAATTGTAAACAATTTGCAAATACATTCTCATTTTGTTTGATTTCTCTCACATAAAACATTATCAAATTGGTGGGTGTTATGGGTTCATTTCTTGCACTTGAACAATTATATGGCATGATGCATAGAGAGACAAAGACAGGGAAGATAGAAGTCTACTCAAGTAGGATTGGTCACTGTATATATTTTTTCAATATATTGGAAGGCCAAGTTTAATTGAATTTTTCAATATTTCTCCCTCTCTCTCTTTTGTACTTGAATCCCTACAATCTGTTCAGGATGCCCAATAAATGAAAAATGTTTTTTCATTACTCTCAGAGATAGGTGCTGCTAAATTTTAATGCCATTTTTTGGTATAAAGGGGATGTTGTTTCTTTAAATGGTAACTTCTGCATCTGTTAAAAAATTGACATTGTAGGTTTCTTCTACCAGTAATAGACAAAATCAATCAAATTAATTGTGAAACTAGTTTCTTGGAAAATTTCAATTTTTTTTGGGAAAAATTGGAATGTATTTTGTTACGTGCACCAAATATTCACACCCCCACAATACCAGAGCAATGCAAAACACTTTAGCTCAATTGTAGGTTGCTTACTAGGCTCTCACATTCTCATTGTCGCTTGGGTGGCAAGTTTCCATATTCTCACCACAGGATGGGAGGGTTTGCACACTAAACACTTTTGATAGATAAATCGCTAATGAAGTTCTACTGGATTCCATGCTAGAATATTCACAAACCTTTCGTGTGTAAGACGTTACCCAACTTGCATTGGGTTCCAGTCCAACTGTGTGCAAAGCCCCAAGCTTCTTGGAAACAACTCATTAGCGATGAGATTACCTAAGCTGGATTTGGCTGCAAGCCCAAACTGTTAGCAGTTCCCTTACCTTCTTGAAATGAGCTCAATAGGTTTCTACATTCTCCTTCTAACTTGTGAGGTAAGTACAATAATTTTATTCAAAGGGTAAAAAAAACCAAACAAAATATTGGCGTCTCTTTGCACCTTTTGGTGCAAATGCTAGTTTAAAATTATAATGAACTACATTACAAAAGTAATGGTGGGCTCTTGTTGCGTGAGACATAGAATTTTGAAATATTGGTAAATGCGTAAAACGATGTTGATTGCAGCAATGGGTATAAAAAATGATCTAGTATGTCATGTTTAATGATAACAAAGTCTTTTTAGTCCGCAAAATTTTTCCTTGGCCCTCCACTGAGTGTGGAACCATAAGTCATGTTCATAAGAATTTATTGTTACGAAAGATATGAATATTTACAAGACATGATCTTTTCCTAATTGCATGAGATGGTGAGAAATAAAATACAGATAACAAGATTCATTGAATTTCTGAACGAAAGCAGGGTGTTGTGCCTCTCAATTTTTTTATCGTATGCAGAAATTGGGCACTGAGGAATCATTGCCATGCATTAGTGGTGAATATTTGTTCGTCATAAATGAATGTGGCTTGCAAATATCGTATTGTCGAAGATAACAACAGGAGCATTTAAATTGGTCAAAGTTTGGTTTAAACTGAATTCACGCGTTGTGCTAGACTACAAATAAGACGACATACTGATGGGGCTATTTTTCCCTCTTTCTCTGACACCACATAACAATAAACAAATTTTGAAAGTGTTTCTACTATATGGAATCACAATGAGGATGCCATTGCCAAGTTTCAACCGAAAATATCACACTCTGCAACCTAACATAACAAATATAAAACATATATAGAAGAAGCAAAAATTATTTTAATGTTTAGTAGGTTAAAATTTTATGGGACAGATTTTCTCGCCTAGCCATCTGATTTCTGCATTCAGCCTGTTTTTTTTCTATTTAATCTCACATTGAGGGCAATCAACTTCTCAACAATCCCCTCACTAAATAAATTATTCCCAAAGTAAGTATTAAAATATATGCATGGCCACAATTTACCAGTGAAAATAACAACATAGAAAGCATTTCTATTAATGGACATGAGAGCCCCTACAAAGAAAACTCACACATACAGAGTTTGGGTTATAGCGCCCACCCACATGATGTTTGTGGGCATCAAAATTCTTCTACACGGTGGTTTCACAATGGACTGTAATTCTGAAACTCTCAATTGCATGTCCATTTTGAAACTCATGCTTAGAGGAAAAAACATAACATAATAGAAACACATTACTACTAACACCTATAAGGGGGCATGCATGCCTTGCCACAATTAGAGACTTGTAGAAGAAGAGGGAGATCCCTTGTACAAAGAAAATGAAGAAGAGGAGGAAGTGGAGGAGGTGAGATGATGAGAGGGCTTGCAGAGAAACCTCAAAGATGTGGGGTAGTTGGACCGACACCCCAATCTCTCGTAACAGTCGATGGAAAAGAGTGAAAGAGAAAGATGGACTTGGTCTTTACTCCATTCTTTTTATCAAACTGGATAAGGTTCTAAAATTCCAAGATTAGAAGCAAGTGAAACAAACTTGTTTGAGGGAAGAAAATAGTATCCTGTGAAAAGCTATGAAAAAATTTTCTTCTCCTTGTCTATGACTATTGATCTGTCTTAACATTTTCCTATGCCATCTCTCAATTGAATAATTTGACATTCCTTTTCAGTTACTCCTCATGCACTATGTGTATATCGATTATGATTTGGACATCTAGGATATCCAATGTCGTAGAGTAATATTAACAGTTGACTTTGATATGTCTTTGATTTTGTTCCATGTTCATTAAAATATACAGATTCTATAATTGAAATAAAAATAAGGATACCTCTCAGCCTAAGAAAATATTAATTTCCTTTTCCATCAAGTTAAATTCATTTTTGAAAATATTGAAAGGCACTTTGAAGGCACATATTCTGTAATTGAAATAAAAATAAGGATACCTATCAGCCTAAGAAAATATCAATTTCCTTTTCCATCAAGTTAAATTCATTTTTGAAAATATTGGAAGGCACTTTGAAGGCACATATTCTGTAATTGAAATAAAAATAAAAATACCTCTCAGCCTAAGAAAATATTAATTTCCTTTTCCATCAAGTTAACTTCGTTTTTGAAAATATTGAAAGGAACTTTGAAGGCACATATTTAGCCAAAAGCCCTATAATGGCATAAGTGGAACTCCCTCCAATTTTAATTAATATTTTGTTTAGATTTTGTTGATGGTGCTGGACCTACCAACATAAAAGGGATCTCCCCAGTATGAAGTCCCAACTAGATCTTACATCGTTTGGTGTATGAGTCCCATCCGGTATGTTATCTCCCCAGTAACCCTTGTACATAGTCTGCAGTAACCATGTCATCGTCATAGTTGTCCAAGGTATTGAAAATTCATGATACATCCCATCTTTGAATGAAGGTCATGTATATTTTATGTCATCGCCATCTTTGTCCAAGGTATTGAAAATTCGAGATACGTCCCATCTTTGAACGAAGGTCATGTATATTTTATTTACAAAATCACTGCTCGTTTGATCAATCCTACCGCCAGACAAGTGGTGTTTTCCAAGATCATTTATAATATGTGGGTCTTTTGGATTGCAAAGTTCATGAAACTTAGTTTCCCATTATCTAAGAAACCCAAACATGAACATTAAAGTTGTAGAAACTATAAAATTCCTCAACCCAACTCAGGGACATGGATACAATAATGCTCCAATACGTAGACTTGGTAGACACATTTAAAATCGTCTCAAGTACGATCGTTCTTGAAATCTAGGAAAAACAAGAAGGAAAAATAGTAGAAAAGCATGAGTCGTCTTTTTCCACCTCTACAAGTCGTCTTTATCCACCAAGGTAGTTGCAAATGTCAGAGCTAAAAAGATCATCGGA
Source organism: Pinus tabuliformis (assembly GCA_031772625.1). Lineage (NCBI taxonomy): Eukaryota > Viridiplantae > Streptophyta > Pinopsida > Pinales > Pinaceae > Pinus > Pinus tabuliformis. Next base: position 631,597,062 of record CM062810.1, on the reverse strand, counting down.
TCAACAAATGATTTGGCGACGGAGCCAAAAAACCCATATTTTCTCCCATTTTGCTAATGCTGAAGCTGGAGGAGAACTTATTTTAGAAACCAAAGAAATGAAGGTCAACAACTATGAAAGTAGTAAAGGTCTCCCATACTGAACAAATGTCAATTACAAAAAGACCCAAAAATTTTCAATACCAAAACATTCAATCAACTTTAATCTCATAAAAATTCATGCCTTGCAAGGTAAATACACAAGCTATGACCAACAAAATATACAAACAGAGTATAGCAATTAATCTTTGATTGTTTGCTTTGAAGACTTGGTTGGAAAAAGTAAAGAGATCACAAGAAAGGCTCTACAGACAGGTAGTTCATTTTGTTTTGAAACTATCATATCAAACAAATATATACAATACATGGAAGGAAACTTGCTTCAATGGAAAGTAAACAGTGAAAAAAAAAAAAAAAACTCAGATATATGATTACACATCAAGTTAAACAAATTAAAGAAATAAACTTATTAGATAACTCCATAGCATACTTAAAAATGACCTATGTTTAACTAATGAAATTATTAACATAGATTCATAGCAACTCTGGATCTATTAAGTGTCCAAATTAATCAAAATAAATAATTGAATACAAACCTATAAATACCTTTGATTTATTAAATGCCCAACAAAATTAAATAATTGAGTACGAATCTCTCCGCCCATAAAAAAAAAATCTAGTGTATATATATATTATCAATTTTCCTTTTCCTATCGTGTATATATATATTATCAATTTTCCTTTTCCTATCTTCCCATATTAAGTAGCTTGAGGAAAAAAAAAACTTCGATACGGACCTCTTTGCACTTATAATTAGTCTTTATCTGTGGCGAAATCCTTATCTAACAGTCATAAGACCCTCGGATATATTTGTTTTGCTAGCTTTTCATTTTCTGACTCCACATAAAAAGATACTCTACTCAAATTACTTTGCATATCCCTTATTTTTCCTTCGATACTTGGAACAATCTTTCTATCCCCGTGCAACATCAAACTCAAACACTGTACCTGTTCCACAAAACCAGCGCAACATATCTTTCCCCACCATTTTGATAATAGCATTTAGTTGGGTTGGGTTGGGCCAATCAATGAGAGAGCTTGAGTTTCACCCTTACAACCAATTAATTTTTCCATGTGATTGTCTCTCTCACCAATGGAAATTTACCATTTATCATCTGTCAAGCTTACTTTCTGCCCATGTTTTCCCTACTGGCACGGCATCGCCATACCTGTTTCCCAATTTGTCCAAATTTCTCTATGATGTTTGATTTAATCTCCTCTGTATCGAAGAACAGGGCGAAATGAGGTGATGTGGAGTCGTTAAATTGGAGAGAGATAAGAATTGAGTTCAAGCGGAAATGATAGTTTCAGCGTTGTTGACTTTTGTGGGCATAAACACAGGGTTGTGTGTTCTTCTTCTGTCATTGTGTTTGATGCTGAGAAAGAAGCGAGGTAATGTGTGCATGTAGGCCCCTCGCAGTGTGGCCGACGAGCAGGCCAAGAGAAGGGCCTTTCAGTTTAGAGAGGCTGGTGCCTTCTCCTGGTTGGATCCTTAGAGCATGGCGGTTATCCGAAGACGAATTCATGTTGGCTGCTGACTTCGATACTTTTGTCTTTATGAGAATCTTCATTTTCAGGTCTTGTCTTGATTTCTTTGCTTTGATTTTTTTTTTTAATGAACCCTTGCACAACATTAGAAAATAGAGAAAACTTCTGCAATGTAATTGGATGGCATTTCAAGTATTAATTTCAGCGGAAACGCCCAATTCTAATTATGTACCAATGTTTCCACCATGGCCAAGAGCGCATACACAAAAAGCGTATAATTTTCTGAACATCACCGTCTAACCGCTTTTAATTTCTGGAATTCTCTAAATCACCGTCTCCAAATGAAAAAAATAGTTATGTTTGTGACTCAAGTAATAAGGATGAAGCCGCCATGTGCCCCTTCTATTTCAAGTGGATTGCCAGGACTTGAAGCCTTGGGCTAAGACTGGCATTATTGTAGACATGGTTGAAGCTGGAAAACCATAGGCGTCTTTCAGGCTGATGGTTGTTAAAGGTAAGATGTATAGCGAAACCTATGGAAAGTGTTTTCAGAGAAGAGATCTGTTTACACGATGGGGGATTGCACAGTTATTGAAATTCTATCCCGGAGTGCTTCCCGACTTGGACTTGATGTTCAATTGTGATTATAATCTCGTTATCCATCCGAAAGACTACAATGATTCAACCAAGCCTCCCCCCCCACTGTTTCGTTATTCCGGGAGTGAAGATACTCTGCATATTGTCTTTCCAGGTTGGTCTTTTTGGGGATGGTAAGTGCAACTCCACTGTCCAAGTTTTCAATCAGCATAAGAATTTTATTTTCAAGAAGAAACAGAGTATACACAGTTCTGGAAACATAAGCACTCTTGTTCGGCTAAGTTGTTGTTAATGGGTGTATTCTTACATCAAAATCAGCCAATATTCACGTTGGATCCCCACCGCTTGTTTGTGCTTTCAAGGGAATTGAGGCTTGATGGGTGGCTTGACATGCCTCCATATTCACCGTTGAACTGTGATCCCATCAATGTTAAATGTCTAAATTTAACCAGTGATATTCATAAAATGACTTGTCATATATTCCATTCTTCACTTTGAAACTCATCTTCTTTCTCTGATATGAGAGTGGTTGTCTTCAACATGTAATACAATTGATTTTGATTTTGAGCTAGTGAAGATCACAAAACAAACATAACTCATCTTCTTTCTCTAATATGAGAGTGGTTGTCTTCAGCATGTAATACAATTGATTTTGATTTTGAGCTAGTGAAGACCACAACACAAACATATACTCAGGCTTATTGGGAACCCATGTTATCACCGTGATATCAGCGTAATGTGTCAACTACCTACAAATTTTCAGTTATCACTTTTTATCCATTTATGATTTTGCTCATAGTTGTGTTGGTGACCCAGGGTACGTAAAATCACCTTCACCAAAAAGGTTCAACAAAGTTTCTTAAAAGAGGTGAATGGTAAAAGTACACTAGTTTTTTTTTGCATGTTAACTCTACATGTATAGAAGGATTGAGTATTGAGGATGTTTCTAGAAATATATTCGTTGTTATTTCAATGGAGGATTCTAAGACTCGACTCATGAATTACTACATGCTGGTTGCATTAACTGTTAAATGCAGATGTCAGAAAAATATATAATCAGATGGTTTATTCTGGTCGTTTCAAGTGAGTACCTTTAGCATTTTAACTACTGTGAAACAGGGTTTATATTACATCCTTCCTTTACCACTGTTAAATATACAAAGAGACAAACAACAGATTGGGAGGATATATGTGACATATTTTCTGTACTTTTGATCATTAGAAGTGTTTTTAAGTCTTAACCAACATTGAAACGACTGTAAATCTAATGTTATATCCGAAATATGCATTTCAAGCATAGAAGTAGGGTATACTAAACATGAGCCATAATTGATTTTGTGGATGATTGTTGTCTTGAATTTGTATGGATATAAGCTTCAAATACACGATGAATACTAATGGAAAACATAATTAGAATAAAACATATCTATTGTAAAATATTATTATGACCATCTAATATGTGATGTCAATGACATGTTATCAATGTTATTCAAAGAACATAATAATGGCACAAAAACGACATTAGACAAGAGGCTCACCAAGAAGGTAATAATGACATGCTTTAATCATTCCTGCAAATATTCTTAGTTTGAGTTGGGTTGCATTGCAACTATGAATTTGGCAAGGGAAAATATTTTCTTGGCATGTTGATTGTGTGGTTCCCCTTTTCCTTTCTAATTGTTCCCATATATGTTAATAGTAAAAACTCTATTGTATATAGTTGGTTGAAGAGTTAGGCACCAACTGGTTTCATCCTATTACTCAATAACATGACACTGTTAGTCAACTAAGTAATAAAGTTACTTCTTTGCATAATGATACTTCCTGAACTTAATATTTCATGGCAAGAAACTAATATGCATATTTTTTACTCCTAAGCATGTTAACCAAGGAATAACAACTTAATTAAGAGGGGTGCTCTCTTTTAAGGGTTGAATTTGAGTATTTTGAGAAGAATGGTGGGTGGAGGAAGCATATATTAGAGGATTTCCCTACCTAGGAAGGCTCACCATCTAATGTTCTTGAGTAATTAATAGCTTAATGAATTAAATAATCTATAGATCTCGGTAGGCTATAGTTCTCAATAAAGGAGAAAACCCGAAAATACCCAATGTTTAGGCAAGTTTTAGGCAGCTGGGCAGAAAAAACTAAAATTGGTGTTTGGAGTGTATTTAACTCAAATAATTAAGTGAAGAAACCCCTGTGGGAAAACTATAAATACAAGAGGGATGATCTCATTTGGGACTATCATTGGATAAGATCAATTATCTTTATTTGTGTATGAGCCTGAGCCTCGGAGGGTTTTAAGACCCCCTTCCCTATCAATTTCGGTGGTGAAATACTCCACCCTAGTTGATAGAAACGATGTTTTATCTTTTCTTTGGCAATGATTTCAATGACGTCCCACTTAAAGAGAACACCTTAAGGGAGATCATACTCCTGATCACCCTTGTTGGGATCTTTGTTAAATATGGATTTCCACTGAGAAGCAACGAGCATATTTGTGTAGACGATGTGATTAGGGGAAAGAAGTCAATCTGTTCTCGCTCAACAAAAGCCGAATGCGGCCCAAACACTCATTTTCATTCACAGCTGTCAAACCATTACCCACACGGCAGTAGAAATTTTCTTCCTCCTCTGCGATTCGGATTGCCATATCACGCAGGGAGTCATGCACCCTGAAACAGAGTACTTGCCCATCAAAGTCTCTCATCATTGGCTCGATCAAACAACGATCTGCTAAAATATTGAGATAATATCTTCCCAGCTCGAATGGATCATAAGCGGGTCGATGCTCATGTTCCAACGTCTTCTTGGCAAGTAAGCCTTCCCCTATCCATACCTGAATCGCCAACTGGACATGAACGATTGCGTCTTCCAAGATGTTTGCAGCTACACATAAAAAGCACAATTGCAGGTCAGCATCCTCATAGCCGAGTGCATCATAACTCAACCTAACATAATTGTACACACTGTCCACGTTTGGCAGCCTTTGGACAACCCATTCTCACTGTTGTGGATGAGTACTCCCGGCCATTGCCCTGCCAACCACTTTGATAGCGAGGGGAAGCCCTCTGCACCTTTTACACACAAGCTTGGCTTTTCCCTCTTCTATGTTTGCTGGCAGATTTCCATATAAATAGCACAATTGCAGGTCAGCATCCTCATAGCCGAGTGCATCATAACTCAACCTAACACAATTGTACACACTGTCCACGTTTGGCAGCCTTTGGACAGCCCATTCCCACTGTTGTGGATGAGTACTCCCGGCCATTGCCCTGCCAACCACTTTGATAGCGAGGGGAAGCCCTCTGCACCTTTTACACACAAGCTTGGCTTTTCCCTCTTCTATGTTTGCTGGCAGATTTCCATTATTATATGGAAAAGTGTGACAAGCAAACAACTTCCAACTCTCATCTTCCGACAAGTCCTCCATTGTTATTGTGTATTCATCTGCGACACCTGTTTTTAAGAGTGCAGCGCGAACCCTGGAACTCACAATGACTTTGGAGGTAGAGTGGTTCCTTACAGGGAACAGTACACCTAATTCCTCTAACAATTCTGCAGCATTGCATCCCCATACATCATCTAAGAACAGAATAAACCCGGTGCTCTGGTGCACTGTCTGATTCAACCATCGCTTTACCTCTTCTTCGTTCATATTTTCGCCCAAATTTACATTTTTTGTGTGGCTATTTGGGTACGGAGTGCATTTCTAAGACTTGTAAAAGAGGGACTTTGGGAAACAGTGAGCCAAAGTAATAAACCATCCTTAGAATTATTGCGTACCTTTTGGCTATTGAAGAGCGTCTTCAAAAGAAGAGTTTTTCCGGATCCACCCGTGTCAACAACACCAGCTTTTCGAGAATCGAAAATGCTTTATCCTGTCCCACTATAAGGGGCTCTTCGATCAATTTCATCTTTGCAGAGCCTGTTGGAACAACAGGGCCATGGGAAGTACTTGAAGAAGAAGAGCTCATTGCACCAAAATTCACCATACAACCAACTTTCCCTTTTATCTCACAATTGGGAATATCTCTTTGTAATTTCTTCCATGTCTACCATAGACATTGCCATCACTTCTACATTAGTGTTCTCTCTAGTTCCGGGTAAAAAAATTTCAAAATATTTCATAAATCCTTCACTTTGAAGATATCCCCATTGGAATCTCCCTGAAACATAACATATGATAAAAAAAACATCAATAAAGAAACAAAATTGCATAAACTTTTGACTTCTTTCTTCTATGCTATTGTTTCTCATCATTGCCTTACGACGTTTTCTTTGCAACATGTGGTGCAAATGCTAGTTAATAGCTTAATGAATTAAATAATCTATAGATCTCGGTAGGCTATAGTTCTCAATAAAGGAGAAAACCCGAAAATACCCAATGTTTAGGCAAGTTTTAGGCAGCTGGGCAGAAAAAACTAAAATTGGTGTTTGGAGTGTATTTAACTCAAATAATTAAGTGAAGAAACCCCTGTGGGAAAACTATAAATACAAGAGGGATGATCTCATTTGGGACTATCATTGGATAAGATCAATTATCTTTATTTGTGTATGACCCTGCCTCGGAGGGTTTTAAGACCCCCTTCCCTATCAATTTCGGTGGTGAAATACTCCACCCTAGTTGATAGAAACGATGTTTTATCTTTTATATTTCTATTTGTCATGGCATAGGATTATTGAAGAGGGTTTCTAGTCTTAGTCAATGAATTTTGAAATTTTTTTGGAAGTAGTGAAGTTCTCCATCCATAACAACAAAAATTGTGGAAGAATTTGTAGCAGTTCGATTCACATTCTAAGGCAAGACAAGATCTCGGTGAAGGATTTTATTTTGGTTAAATCAGAATTCCGCGTGGCAAGGAAATATTGTGTGAGTTAGGACGTCACCCCTGGAGCATATCTATAAATCCTTTTGGAAGGATCTGAAGCTAAGAGATTCTCTCATGGGCGTCATGTAGGATCAGATCATCTCCAACGAGATACATTTCGATGGTGTGGTGGCCCTTTTTTGTGGGTTTGAAAGGAGTGAAGTTTTAGAAGTGATAGATCGAGCGTTTAGGAATTGATTCGAGTATATGAATCTGCATTTCAGAGTACGTGGATTCTAAGCGAGACTAGGCGGTGAGGTATTCTTGGTGGTTGTATGAACTCGGTGACCAATTGAAATTGCAAAGGAGATACACGAGGTCCCCTTGTCAGGTTGTAGCTGCGGGAAGATATATACGTGGGCTCCTCTGACAAATTGAAGTTGCAAAAGAGTCAAACGATGGCCATGTAACCGGTTGTAGGTACGGCAGTTTGAGAAGCAGAAGGATACCAACGGATGACAAGCAAATACTAAAGAAGTTGATGGCAATCTTTTGAAATAAATTGGTGTAGAAGAAACTCCTATAACTGGTTGTATCACTCCCCTAAACAATCACAGATTCTGAAACATAACCATAGTTTTAGATACAAGCAGGGCTTGTATCACTCCCCTAAACAATCACAGATTCTGAAACATAACCATAGTTTTAGATACAAGCAGGGCCCAAGCGGAATTGTTTGTCTCAGGAATGGCAATGGGAATCGCCTGAGATAATGCGGGTCATGAATCAAATTGTGGAGAAGTAAATATTGCAGCAAGCCTAAAATTTATAGTAATTTGGATAAATAGGGAAATCGAGGGAAGTTGGATGTTGTAGTTTCTAAAGCTAGTATCCATCTGCCTATGTGTGGCAAGACAAAGGTTTCGAGTGGTATAGAGACCTCCTATCTTTTAAATCTTGGGAATTTTTTGGAATGTTTTATTCAGTTTTTTACTTACATTTGGTTTTAGTCATACTTATAATTAGTTTTTGAAGACCATAATATAATATTTCATCTTATTCATGCTATAACTGCAATCTTTGGTTTTAGTCATACTTATAATTAGTTTTAGAAGACCATAATATAATATTTCATCTTATTCATGCTATAACTACAATCTTACTACCCTACTGGGTAGGAGTTGGCTAGCAAAATTTTGTCTTCAAAACACATGGTAAATCAACTAAAGGAAGCTTCTATGAGTAAATCCAAAGGCACCTCAGTCATACTTATGTGTCATTGAAACACTAGAATGTATCCTGAAGACTGGTAGCAGGTAAATCACCACGCACTGAAGAGGAGTTGTAGTCTTATAACTTTGTTCAAGTACAACTCAAAAAAACTAGTGGAGAAGAGATTTATGATAATAAGTTTCAAGGGGAAGTAGAGGTGGTTTGATGATCAATTAAACGATGCTATTAATTCACCTGGTTGGTAATGCATTCCTGTGAGACATTTATGTTATATATGCTTGTTGTCCCATTTTAAGGTTTCATGTTTTTTCATATCACAAAATGAATAAATTTCTATATATGTGTATGGATATGCAGGCCTAGTAGCCCATTTCAACATAAGATCAAATGACCAATGAAAGCCAATTTCTCCCTTTTTTGATCAGCTATGTGGAATATATTGTTTTGTCTTCTTGAAAGTACCCACAGCTAGAAGAATCTGATAAGGACTAATATAAGTGATTAGTGATGACTGATGTTGAATTTTTGTAGATATTTTACAAGCATTTATGTTTTAGATCAAATTGTGGATCATCTCGCATGGAGTAAGGGCTTGTGTAGCTGAATGATGATGACCTACAGAACTTTTGTACATATTTTAGAAGCATTCACGTTTTACATTAGACTGTGGGTCAAATTTCATATAGTAGATGAGCTTGAGATTTATGCTAAAGGACAAAGATGGATATTTGTTTCTTGGAAATTGATGTATAATATAATTTTAAAATTGAATTAATATTATTATTTTGTGATGCATTTGAGAGAAAAATGAACATTGTTTAACTTTCTCTAACATGAACTTGTGTTTAATTGATGAAGGTGGACACTAAAAAAAAACAGAGTTGTATTGAATTGTTGGTTAACCAGAGATGCATTTGAGATAAAATTGTAGATTGTTTAACTTTCTCTAACATGGACTTGTCTTTAATTGTTGAAGGTGCACACTGAAAAAAAATAGATTTTTGCAATGTCTGAAAGCATTTATTGTACCCACATTCAAGATTTACAAGAATGGTGTCAAAGTGAAGGAAACTATTTGCCCAAGCCAACAAGGCCTGGAAAATTCAGTGAAGCATTATTACAGCCTCTAGACAGAAATATGAAGTCTTTCTCTGCAACCATTACCATATCATTCACACATTTAGTTGTGAAACACCTATAGATAGCAAAAAAAAATGGATTTGATTCATACAGGAAGAGTATTTCCCGACTTTTTCTAAGATTCTTTGTGGCATTATCCCATTCTCTTCAAATATTTCTACCTCCAAGACCAATTTTTCCCTATTCATGTTTATGTTTAGCCCTCATGGTGATACAAGAGATACTCAATAAAGATATCCTCTACAAAAAATCATATCAGCCTAGTGCATTTTCAATTCCATATTTTTATACACATTTCAAATCGTTGATCAGTTGTAAACAATTTGCGAATACATTCTCATTATGTTTTCTTTCTCTCACAGAAAACATTATCAAATTGGTGGGTGCTATGGGTTCATTTCTTGCACTTGAACAACTATATGGCATGGTGCATAGAGAGACAAAGACAGGGAAGATAGAAGTCTACTCAAGTAGGATTGGTCACTATATATATATATATATATATATATATATATATATATATATATATATATATATATATATATATTTCAATATATTGGAAGGCCAATTTTAAATGATTTTTTCAATATTTCTCCCTCTGTCTTTTGTGCTTGAATCCCTACAATTTGTTCAGGATGCCCAATAAATGAACAACGTTTTTTCAATACTCCCAGAGATAGGTGCTTCTAAATTTTAATGCCATTTTTTGGTATAAAGGGGATGTTTTTTTCTTTAAATGGTAACTACTTGCATCTGTTAAAAAATTGACATTGTAGGTTTCTTCTACCAACAATAGACAAAATCTATCAAATTAATTGTGAAACTAGTTTCTTGGATAATAACAATTTTTTTTTGGAAAAAATGGAATGTATTTAGTTATGTGCACCAAATATTCACACCCCCACAATACCAAAGCAATGCAAAACACTTTAGCTCAATTGCAGGTTGCTTACTAGGCTCCCACATTCTCATTGTCACTTGGGTGGCAAGTTTCCATATTCTCACCACGGATGGGAGGGTTTGTACACTAAACACTTTTCATAGATAAATCGCTAATGAAGTTCTAGTGTGATTCCATGCTAGAATATTCACAAACCTTTCATGGGTAGGACATTACCCAACCTGCATTGGGTTCAAGTCCAACTGTTTGCAAAGCCCCAAGCTTCTTGGAAACAACTCATTAGCGATGAGATTACCTAAGCTGGGTTTGGCTGTAAGTCCAAACTGTTAGCAGTTCCCTTACCTTCTTGAAATGAGCTCTATAGGTTTCTACATTCTCCTTCTAACTTGTGAGGTAAGTACAATAATTTTGTTCAAAGGGTAAAAAAACCAAACAAAATATTGGTGTCTCTTTGCACCTTTTGGTGCAAATGCTAGTTTAAAATTATAATGAAATTAAAGCTACATTACAAAAGTGATGGTGGGCTCTACAATAAAAAAGTAATTGTGGGCTCTTGTTGCGTGAGACATAGAATTTGGAAATATTGGTAAATGTGTAAAACGATGTTGATTGCGGCAATGGGTATAAAAAATGATCTGGTATGTCATGTTTAATGATAACAAAGTCTTTTTAGTCCGCAAAATTTTTCCTTAGCCCTCCACTGAGTGTGGAAGCCTAAGTCATGTTCACAAGAATTTATTGTTACGAAAGATATGAATATTTACAAGACATGATCTTTGTCTAATTGCATGAGATGGTGAGAAATAGAATACAGATAACAAGATTCATTGAATTTCTGAACGAAAGCGGGGTGTTGTGCCTCTCAATGTTTTTATCGTATGTAGAAATTGGGCACGAGGAATCATGCCATGCATTAATGGTGAATATTTGTTCGTCATAAATGAATGTGGCTTGCAGATATCGTATTGTCAAAGATAACAACAGGAGCATTTAAATTGGTCAAAGTTTGGTTTAAACTGAATTCACGCGTTGTGCCAAACTGCAAATAAGACGACGTACTGATGGGGCTATTTTTCCCTCTTTCTCTGACACCACATAACAATAAACAAATTTTGAAAGTGTTTCTACTATATGGAATCACAATGAGGATGCCATTGCCAAGTTTCAACCGAAAATATCACACTCTGCAACCTAACATAACAAATATAGAACATATATAGAAGAAGCAGAAATTATTTTAATGTTTAGTAGGTTAAAATTTTATGGGACAGATTGTCTTGCCTAGCCATCTCATTTATGCATTCAGCCTGTTTTTTTCTATTTAATCTCACATTGAGGGCAATCAACTTCTCAACAATCCCCTCGCTAAATAAATTATTCCCAAAGTTAAGTATTAGAATATATTCATGGCCACAATTTACCAGTGAAAATAACAATAGAGAAAGCATTTCTATTAATGGACATGAGAGCCCCTACAAAGAAAACTCACACATACAGAGTTTGGGTTATAGCGCCCACCCACATGATGTTTGTGGGCATCAAAATTATTCTACGTGGCAGTTTCACAATGGAATGTAATTCTGAAACTCTCAACTGCATGTCCATTTTGAAACTCACGCTTAGAGGAAAAAATATAAATAACAGAAACACATTACTACTAACACCTATAAGGGGGCATGCATGCCTTGCCACAATTAGAGACTTGTAGAATAAGAGGGAGATCCCTTGTACAAAGAAAATGAAGAAGAGGAGGAAGTGGAGGAGGTGAGATGATGAGAGGGCTTGCAGAGAAACCTCAAAGATGTGGGGCAGTTGAACCGACGCCCCAATCTCTCGTAACAGTCGATGGAAAAGAGTGAAAGAGAAAGATGAACTTGGTCTTTACTCCATTCTTTTTATCAAACTGGATAAGGTTCTAAAATTTCAAGATTAGAAGCAAGCGAAATAAACTTGTTTGAGGGAAGAAAATAGTGTCTTGTGAAAAGCTATGGAATTTTTTTCTTCTCCCTGTCTATGATTATTGATCTGTCTTAACATTTTCCTATGCCATCTCTCAATTGAATAATTTGACATTCCTTTTCAGTTACTCCTCATGCACTATGTGTATATCGATTCTGATTTGGACATCTAGGATATCCAACGTCGTAGAGTAAAATTAACAGTTGACTTTGATATGTCTTTGATTTTGTTCCATGTTCATTAAAATATACAGATTCTATAATTGAAATAAAAATAAGGATACCTCTCAGCCTAAGAAAATATTAATTTCCTTTTCCATCAAGTTAAATTCATTTTTGAAAATATTGAAAGGCACTTCGAAGGCACATATTCTGTAATTGAAATAAAAATAAGGATACCTCTCAACCTAAGAAAATATTAATTTCCTTTTCCATCAAGTTAAATTCATTTTTGAAAATATTGGAAGGCACTTTGAAGGCACATATTCTATAATTGAAATAAAAATAAGGATACCTCTTAGCCTAAGAAAATATTAATTTCCTTTTCCATCAAGTTAACTTCGTTTTTGAAAATATGGAAAGGCACTTTGAAGGCACATATTCAGCCAAAAACCCTATAATGGCATAAGAGGAACTCCCTCCAATTTTAATTAAGATTTTGTTTAGATTCTGTTGACGGTGCTGGATGTACCAACATTAAAGGGATCTCCCCTGTATGAAGTCCCAACTAGATCTCACATCGTTTGGTGTATGAGTCCCATCTAGTATGATGGCCCGGTTGCTATTATCTTAAAAATTTGCCTTAGATCTTTATTTTTAGCACATGAGAGTGGTTTGCTTTGTCTTCAAACAACAAGGTTCATGTGCTTGGTGAGTGCTTAGTGTCGCTTGTGTCAAGGTTCTTTCACTGCAGAGGGAGAGGGTGAGATTGGGTCTCAAGTTGAAAGGGAGTAGTACCAACTCTATCAGAGACACACAACACAGAAAGACATGCGCATCTTCCGGTGGAGTAGTCCACAAGAATGCGAAAGTCACAAACACAAAGTGAACAGATAGCATGTACAACACCCAGCGGAATAATCCACACGAGTGCGACAGAAGTTATAACAAGTTTACGAGAATGAGTCTGTCGAGTGTCCGACAGAATGGTCCACATGGGCGAGACAATGTTAACAACTGATACAACAAATTTCCAATAGCATATGTACTAAAACAAATGAAATAGTTCAACTTCCTTCATACAAGTTATTAAAGAAACATGCATTACAAGCGTCTAAAGAATAGTCTTACAAACGAATACAATACATGTGTGAAAACGTGTTGGCCTGTTAATAGGCTTATGAATTAAGAGAGAGTTCCAAGACACTTCCGTACACCATTACATCACTAACCCCGATAGCAAGGCGTTGGAGCCACTGCTTGCTCCTCAAAGAAAAGACTACAAACTCTCAAGGCTATGTGGGAGGAGCCAAGGTGAAAAGTCCTTTGCATGTAAATGAGGGGTACATATAGCCAAGGGTGAAACTGACCCTTGTGACTATTCAACTTCCCTCATGACTGTTTGACTTACATGACTCTTCAACTTTACATGTGGGTCTCTTGGACTTCCACATAACATTACATTGATTACAACAGTATGGCCCACAGTAGTGATGTGGTCGAGATGACTCATGACATGACTTGACACGACAGTACTGGTATGTTCATGTTTATGGTGGTGTCCATGTCGAGTTGCAGTGCTCCTGAGTGATGAGTGTGCTCTTGGTGTATCATAGCTTCACCTCCGCATGGCAAGGTGTACAGAGTCTTTGATAGTCTTGGTGTTCGCTTGATGTTACACATGCATGTATCTCCTTCACTGGTACTTGGCATGGTTCATGTGATCATCCGTTCATGAACAAGTCTCCTAGCATGTGCTCCTTGTTCATCCTGTTCGTGGTCGTGGAAGGTCTCATCCATGCACCTGTATTTGTGATCACTCATGACGAGATGACATCAAATCCAAAAATCTCCTAGTCTACCATCATGCATCATATTTCGTTTTCAGGTGTAGGTTCCTGGGAGAGAGGACAAGGCTCTGAAGCTACGCAGAGCACATTTCAGGCTAGGATGTGGGCTCCGGGGCACTATCAAGGAAAATTGTGCAGAGGTCACTGGGAGGCTAACATGAGTAGTCTTAAACAATAGTGACCATCTACGATATCTGGCTTGACTGTAGGGTAGAACTATGCAAATTTTCCAGGGAGGCAGTGCAGGCAGCAGGGAGGACACTGGCAATGAAAACAACGCAGATTCTCCGGGGAGGGTGGCAGCGGCCTGTGGGAGCTTGCTAGACAAAACTACGCATAATTGGGAGGTTGGCCCGCAGGACATGTCTACATAGTTTCTAAGTTGAGCAGGGTGTTGGGCCGTTGGAGGACAACACCCAAGAAAACTGCACAATTTTCAGGAAGAGTAGTAGGCCAACTGACAGGGGGGTTAGCTGACAGAACTACACAATTTTCGAGGATAGTGCAGTCACATGAACCAGGTGTCTATCCTTCATGTTTGCATAATTTCTTCAGTCAGCGGAGGTGGGCATGCTAGCAGCTTCTATGCAATTTTTTGGAGGAGTGAAGCCTGGGGTCACTGCCCGGTCAAACTCTCTAGTTGACCAGCGGGAGGCTTGATAGATTTTCTTACGGGCAGCACATATTGAGATGGCTTGTTGAGCAAATTCTGTGTTGTTCTGGGTGTCAATCAATTAGGTTGATTCCAAGATTGTGCAATGCAAACTGCCTGGGAGGCAGCCTCAAGATTTGTGTAATTCTGGGCAACAATACATGATCACTGAGGGCTGAGACTGCGCAGTGCAGCTCAGCAGAGGTCCGGCTGATGGACGGTGGTCCCGTCAACAAAATTTCGGAAAAATGGCTAAATGTGTGAGCGAGAAAACTCGTGAATACATGACCTTGCAAACACACACTCAACATGACTCGACGATAAGACACCTCAAACCAACAAGACAACATATGCTCAGTGGGACTGACTACGGACTGTCTAATGGTGAAAGTGACAAGTGCGACACTTCGAATAGACCTTTAGATGACCATGATGATACTTGCGCGACAATGCTTACAACATTGTGTGTGAGTGCGATAGATGTTTACATAGCGAACACAACTCAAACACAAACTTTCAACATCACCATAACAAGGCTGGAAGCATGACATAACAATCAACATGCTGAAGACGATAGTTGGTCAAACAAGCAAAAAGAAAGCAAGACATGAAATGACTTCTTTGTGCTTGTGCACATGCATGTTACTGAGGACATGATGATATGACATTGACAAGCAGTCCTACAAACTCAACTAAGAGGTGTACTACGAAAGGTGTTCTTTACTTACCATACTTATCCTTGAGATGATCATGCATCTAACGAAGTTTGCATGCCATCCTGGTCTTTTCCATTACTCGGTCTCTTGGTCCTTCTCCTCAACTCCTTGGGAGTGATCTCAGGATGTCACCTTTTCTTGTAGTCACTGGGTGATGGATCAATACAGTTTCAGTGGGAATTCACTCCTGTCAGGATGAGGCCATGGGAGACCCATCTGCACATTTTTTGCATGCAAGACCGACAGGACAACTTGGACAACACGACGCAGTTTTGAGACACAAGGAATTGCTGCGGGAGGGGGGTCTTGGGAGGACACCTCTGCGCAGTTTCTGAA
This sequence comes from Pinus tabuliformis, assembly GCA_031772625.1. NCBI lineage: Eukaryota > Viridiplantae > Streptophyta > Pinopsida > Pinales > Pinaceae > Pinus > Pinus tabuliformis. The sequence goes on along the minus strand of CM062810.1, from coordinate 631,581,120 downwards.
TGGAGGGCAGTTGGACTGCTATGCGCATTTCTAGAGAGAAATGTTGGTTTCTTGACTACTTTTCACATTCCTGGAGGGAAATGCTAGCTGAGGTCTCTGCAGGCTGTGGGGTTTCAGTAGGTAAGGGAGGAATCTTGATGGTTGCGGAAGCAAAGTGCAAAGTTTTGAGAAGTTGAATGAGGCTAGGTTTCTTGGGAAATGGCTAAGTGTGAGATCAGTAACGCAGATATCAACAACGATAGGACTCGACTGTGATCGCACACGGACACTTAGTGACACAACGTATACCATGTAGAATGCATAATACATACTTTGCTTGATTAAACAACCATCGTTACAAGAGTGCGTGAAGTGAGTGTGAAGCATGTCTATGTGATGAAAACCCCTCATACACACACAATCCCTTTGAAGCAAAACACCATTTCCTTTGCATGACAAACAACAACCCCTATGCCCAAAGATGACACATGTTGCATAAAGGTGAGAACATGAACAACTCTTAAGATCGAGGAGGGGAAGCTTGAGATCATCATCTTACCAACAAGTGACCAAGGAAAAATGATAGCAGGATCCAAGGTAGGCTCCGAAATTTGCATGCGAGCCAAAATTTTGGAGGGTTTTTGTCGCTGCTACAACATTGGCGACACACTGGTAGAACTCCAGCTCTTTGTATGGACCTTGTTTCATGAAAAGTGAGTCTAACCCTTCCGGAAGTATTGTTCGATTCTTTGATCATGATGGCTTCTGCACTATCTTGTGTGAAACATGTAGTCTCTACCATTCTCTTGATCAGTCAGCACACATTCCAAGCCAAGTCAACTTACTTATTTCGATTGGGGATGAGGGGTATATTGATTCACAAGTAATATAATTATCAAAATTTAAGTTTCATCTCTAGTGTTTCTCTGCTGCCAGCAGGCCTGGACAGTACCCTGAAGGAGACATGCGGGAACACAAGCATCACTCCATTTCCAGTGAGCCTAATCAGTACCTTGGCGGAGTTACTTGCATCACCTCTCTGCATAGGAATCATTTCTCTTCTTTTGCCTTATCATTTTTCATTTTTTCAAAAAAAATGTACATAGGCACTTATTTATTTCAGAGGCGGAAGAGGGATTCCGACTTATTGAGAGAAAAAGAGGTTGTTCCTTCAGAGAAGTATGTTATGTATACCTTTGACATACTTGTTAAGGTTTTCCCCCTCACCTTACTCTACTTAACTGAGCTGACAAGGGTTAACCCAAAAGAACTGATTATAGTAGGCGGTACTAGTTAACAGTGCAAGCGTCATGTTTTCACCAAGACTCACTCTGAACAGAATGCATTTTCCATCAAGGCATCATCGACTGAAGACAACAAGCTCTTCATAAAGAGAGAGGACAACAAATAACCAAGTGTTGATAGTTGTACAAGTCCTCTTAGATTTTCCTAGCTTGTCTAGAGAGCCAACACAGTTTCACGAGAGGCTAACCTACGGGTACAAGCAAGAAAAGAAAGAAAAAAGCAAAAAGCAAAAGTAAAGAGAAAGAAAAAAAAGTAAGAAAAGAAATCAAGCAAGCAAACCAAACCAAGTAAGAAAAGAAATCAAGCAAGCAAACCAAACCAAGTAAGAAAGCAAACAAACATGCAAACCAGAAAGAAAAGCAAAGCAAGAAGCAAATACTACTCCTACTCCTACGCTAAACAGTGCATGGGCCTACTCATGTGAAGTGATATTTCTAATGTAGCCACCGATGCATTGGCTAGCCCATGTTGGCGAAGGCATGAAAAATATGCATGTAAACTAGTGAACTAGACAGATTGATCAGTGGAGACCAACAAGCTCTGAGTTCTAAAACATCCACAGAAAAGAAAAGAGTGAATGCACAAGATAGACATTCTGTGGACTTAACATGGTGTTGTGACACACTGCATGCATATGATAAGCATGCACACTCTCTCGACTGTGATAGACAAGAAAACATGAGAAAGAGAGACAACTTACGCCTTGCAAGTGTGCTTGTTGTGTATGATTCCTCCAGTTCATGAGTGATGGGATCATGTGATTCGAGTGGAGGAAGCGAAATATGTATGTTTGGTTGATCTTCAATGTGAAGTAGAGAATGATGAGGAGCCTTGGGTGTTTTGAAAATTTTCTGATTAGAAGTGGAACTAACCTTAGGACAGCGAGGGCCTGACATAACCATCAGCCTAGGTTGAAGTGCCTCGACAACCTGCGGGGTTTCCACTTCATTAATAGATAGATCATCGGAGACCAGTGGCTTAGACAGATTAACAATGAGTGAATCAACATCATGATCAAATGAAGAAGTACAAAGATCACGACAACCATGATCAGAAAATTCGGGATGTTCGTTGACATCCTCATGATTTGATGAATCGTGCAGAGGGGTAGATGAGAAACAAGGATGTTCACCCTCTATGTTTTCAGAAATGACAAATGACAGATGGGACGGATTTTTAGAGGAATATGTGTCCTCTCTACAATATAATGACAAGTTGACATCTGGTGTGTCTTGTGAACGATCAGAAGTAGAAACATCTAGAAATGAGTTTTCACGGGGAGAATCAAAAGTGGCAGAATCACAAGGGATGTTAGGATAGAGCAGATGAGGCATGGATGGAAGGGATCCATCCTTCACCGCAAGTTCTTATTCAGATTCCTATACATACTCATCATAAATGATAACACAGGTTGGCTGCACAACACCAACTCCGTCGACAACTTGATCCTTTTTCACAATAAGTCTGGAGTCTGGAATGGAAGAACACAATATAGTACGATCCGGAGGATCAATGGAACATGGGGAAGGACGTTGAGGGACAAATCTATGTTAAAACTAGCAGGCTTGTAAGCCAAATATGCGTAGACATTGAGAGGAGATGGGGTGGGAGGATGTGACAGTTCAACAGATGTGCGCGCACCTTCTCCCACCTTGCACTACAGAGATAGAGTTGTTTGATGAGAAGAGGATGGACAACCACTTGTGACAACGACCTCGTCCATATTAGATTTGACAACTCTAAAACCGAGGTATCCTGGGAGTGGTTTGAATGATTCTAAGAATTGTAGATTTTTGGATATGTAAAGAAGATACCTAAATCTTTCATCAAGAAATTCCCAATTAATTTCATCTTTAGGAAATTGGTATGCAAGATCACAAAAGCATGTGTGAAAGTGCTCAATGGATTCATCAAGTGCTTTCCATAATTTCATAATTTCTTTACTGAGTGATTGACGGTCAAAATGAATGAAAGCACTGTCTATCTCTGCGATCAACTTAGTGAGGGAGTGAATAGAGTTCTCGGGCATCATGGCACACCAATGCAGCGGGTGCCCTCGAAGCGTGTGTGCGAACAACATGCACCTCATGTAATCTTCATGGATTTTATACTTTTGATATATAACTACTAAGGTCATTTTGAGTTCAAGCCAGGCCATTCCACCTTCACCTTCATATGTGAATTGTGACAAAAGATTCCAAAGCTCCTCCGAGATTTCAAAGTTGTTTCCGTAAGACATACACTCTGGAGGAGGAATTTTGTAGTTAGTCATGATAAGTATGCGGAGATTCAAAACAGATTGTGAGGACTCAACTTGTCTTCAGGCCCTCCTTCTAGTGCCAGAAATGTTGACAGTGTTGGACGTGCCAACATTCAGGGGATCTCCCCAGTATGAAGTCCCAACTAGACCTCACACCATTTGGTGTAGGAGTCCCATCCGGTATGATGGCCCAGTTGCCATTATCTTAAATATTTGCCTTAGCTCTTGCTTTTCAGCACATGAGAGTGGTTTGCTTTGTCTTCAAATAGCGAGGTTCATGTGCCTAGTGAGTGCTTAGTGTCATTTGTGTCAAGGTTATTTCACTACAGAGGGAGAGGGTGAGAGTGGGTCTCAAGTCAAAAAGAATAGTCCCAACTCTGTCAGAGACACACAACACATCAGGACATGCGTAGCTTCTGGTGGATTAGTCCACATGGATGCAACAGTCACAAACACAAAGTGAAAAAATAGCACGTACAACACGTAGTGGAATAGTCCACACAAGTGCATGGATGTTATAACAATTTTATGAGAATGAGTCTGTCAAGTGTCCAACAAAATAGTCCACACGGGCGAGACAACGTTAACAACTGATACAACAGATTTCAAATATCATTTGTACTAAAACAACAGAAATAGTTCAACTTCCTTCATATAGGTTATTAAAGCAACATGCATTACAAGCGTCCAAAGAATAGTCTTACAAATGAATACAAAACATGTGTGAAAACATGTTGGCCTGTTAACATGATTCTGAATTAAGAGAGAATTCCAAGACACTTCCGTACACCATTACACCACTAACCCCGATAGCAAGGCGTTGGAGCCATTGCTCGCTCCTCAAATAAAAGACTACAGACTCTCAAGGCTATGTGGGAGGAGCCAAGGTGAAAAGTCCTTTGCATGTAAATGAGGGGTATATATAGCCAAGGGTGAAACTGACCCTTGTGACTATTCAACTTCCCTCATGATTGTTTGACTTACATGACTCTTCAACTTTACATGTGGGTCTATTGGACTTCCACGTAACATTACATTGATTACAACAGTATGGCCCACAGTAGTGATGTGGCCGAGATGACTCATGACATGAATCGACACGTCATTACTGGTATGTTCATGTTTATGGTGGTGTCCATGTCGAGTTGCAGTGCTCCCGAGTGATAAGTGTGCTCTTGGTGTATCATAGCTTCACCTCCACATGGCAAGGTCTGCAGAGTCTTTGATAGTCTTGGTGTTCGCTTGATGTTGCATGTGCATGTATCTCCTTCACTGGTACTTGGCTTGGTTCATGTGATCATCCGTTCATGAACAAGTCTCCTAGCATGTGCTCCTTGTTCATCCTGTTCGTGGTTGCGGAAGGTCTCATCCATGTACCTGTATCTGTGATCACTCATGAGAAGATGACATCAAATCCAAAAATTTCCTAGTCTACCATCATGCATCATATTTCATTTTAAGGTGTAGGTTCCTGGGAGAGAGGACAAGGCTCTGAAGCTACGCAGAGCACATTTTAGGCCGGGATGCGGGCTCCGGGGCACTATCAAGGAAAATTGTGCAGAGGTCACCGGGAGGCTGACATGAGCAGTCTTAAACAATAGTGACCATCTACGATATCTGGCTTGAATGTAGGGTAGAACTACGCAAATTTTCCAGGGAGGCAGTGCAGGTAGCAGGGAGGACACTAGCAGTGAAAACAATGCAGATTCTCCCGGGAGGGTGGCAGTGGCATGTGGGAGCCTGCTGGCCAAAACTGCACAGAATTGGGAGGTTGGCCTGCAAGACATGTCTACAAAGTTTCTGAGCTAAGCGGGGTGTCGGGAAATTGGAGGACAACATCCAAGAAAACTGCGTAGTTTTGAGGAGGAGTAGTAGGCCGACTGATGGGGGGACTGGCTGACAAAACTGCGCAATTTTCGGGGACAGTGTAGTGACATGCACTGGGTGATTGTCCTTCATGTATGTGCAATTTCTTCATTCATCAGAGATGAGCATGCTGGCAGCTTCTGCACAATTTTTTGGAGGAGTGAATCTTGGGGTCACTACCTAGTCAAAATCTCCGGTTGACCAGCAAGAGGCTTGATAGATTTTCTTGCAAGCAGTGCAGATTGATATGTCTTGCTAAGAAAATTCTGCATTGTTCTGGGTGACAGTCAGTCGGGTTGATTCTAGGATTGCGCAGTGCATACTGCGTGGGATGCAGCCTCAAGATCTATGTAATTATGGGCAGCAGTACATGATCACTGAGGGCTGAGACTATGCAGTGCAGCTCAACAAAGGTCCGGTTGATGGAGGGTGGTCCCGTCGACAAACTTTCAGAAAAATGGTTGTGTGTGAATGAGCAAACTTGTGAATACGTGATCTTGCAAACACACACTCAACATGACTCGATGATAAGACACCTCAAACCAACAAGAAAACATATGCTTAGTGGGACTTACTACGTGACTGTCTAATGGTGAAAGTGACAAGTGCAACACCTCGGATAGACCTTCGGATGACCGTGACGACACTTGCACGAAAGTGCTTACAACATCGTGTGTGAGTGCGATAGATGTTTACATAGCAAACACAACTCAAACACAAACCTTCAACATCACTAGAACAAGGCTGGAAGCATGACATAACAATCAACATGCTGAAGACGATAGTTGGACAAACGAGCAAAAAGAAAGCAAGACATGTAGAGGGGACACGTGAAATGACTTCTTTGTGCTTGCACACATGCATGTTACTGAGGACATGATGATATGATAATGACAAGCAATCCCGCAAACTCAACTAAGAGGTGTACTATGAAAGGTGTTCTTTACTTACCATACTTACCCTCAAGACGATCATGCATTTGGCGGACTTTTCATGTAGTCCTGATCTTTTCCATTACTTGGTCTCTTTTTCCTTCTCCTCAACTCCTTGGGAGTGATCTCAGCATGTCACCTTTTCCTGTAGTCACTGGGCGATTTATCGGTGGGGTTTCAGCGGGAAGTGACTCCTACTGGGATGAGGCCATGGGAGGCCCATCTGTGCAGTTTCTGTATTCAAGACCGATAGGACAACTTGGACAACACTATGTAGTTTTGAGGCACAGGACACTGCTACGAGATGGGGGTCTTGGGAAGACACCTATGCACAATTTCTGAATGGAGGGAAGTTGGACTACTCTGCACATTTCTAGAGAGCAGTGTTGGCTGCTTGACAACTCTGTGCATTTCTGGAGAGCAGTGTTAGCTGGGGTCTCTACGGGCCGCGGGGTTTCAGCAGGCAAGGGAGGAAGCTTGATGGTTGAAGAAGAAAAGTGAAAATTTTTGAGAATTTGAATGAGGCTAAGTTTTTTGGGAAATGGTAAGTGTGAGATCAATGACACATATGTCAACAATGATAGGACTCGACTGTGATTGCACACGGACTCTTAGTCACACAATGTAGACCATCCGGAATGCATAAGACATACTTTGCTTGATGCAACAACCTTTGTGACAAGAGTGCGAAGTGAGTGTGAAACATGTCTATGTGATGATAATCACTCATATTCACACAATTCCCTTGAATAAAAACAACATTCCCTTTGCATGACAAACAACAAACCCTATGCTCAAAGATGACACATGCTACATAAAGGTGAGAATATGAACAACTCGTAAGATCGAGGAGGGGAAGCTTGAGATCATTAGCTTACCAACTAGTGACCAAGGATGAATGATCGCAGGATCCAAGGCAGGCTCCGAAATTTGCATGCGAGCCAAAATTTTGGAGGGTTGTTTCAGTCACTACAACAGATTCTTTGCAACTCATTTTTTCCTTGGTAGCCTGCTAACACTATCAATACTCGTTAATGGAGTTTTCTTTAGCGTATCTACATGATATGGCTTCTTTGGTTGCATAATGCATTATAGTACAAAACATCGGTATATCTATTTCACTCTCTTACAATAAATTTGATTTTAGAGTCTACGAGCACTTAGATTTATACCTGCACAGATTTTGTCTTGAGGTATACAATATTCATACGAATCTATTTCTTGGTGTATATATATATGTTTAACCCACAATTCTTGGAAGTGCACATCAAAGGAAACACCTTCGAATAGAAACACGTGCTTTTTTTAACAGAAAAAACTACAAAAACATGCCTGTCAATTTCTAGGCTTGCTTGGAGTAGTTGTTGATATATGCATTCCCTTGCTCTAAGATGGATGATTGCATTTGTGGGGTTGTTTTTACGTTGAGATAGTTCTAATGGGGTGCTTTGGTTGTTTGCAAACTAATAAAGCAGGGTTAATGGGATGCCATTTCCATCTTTTAGAGGATGGCATAGAGCTTCATTTTGCAACTAATCATTTAGGTAAAGCACAAAGAACATATATCAAAAGTATCCAACCATACAATGTTTATGAGAGTTATACTTGTAAAGAGGGAGTTCCATTTTTTTAGTTGTTCATTACTTATTCCAACACAATGTGAACTCCATTTTGTAGGATGCCATAATTTATGTCTTAGTTCTCTAGTATGGGATTAAGTGCCACTTTTCACACAAATTTATAATCATATAAGTTTTTTTCAGTAATTCCAGTAATTCCTAATAACACATTAGTAATTCCTAATGACGTGTCAAAGTATTGGCCACAATTGATCTAGAAGATGATGTATAGGATCCAACAGTTGTCGTGAGCAATAGACATAAAGACGACGAAAGCATCCCAAGGCCAAAACAATGCTCCTCAGCTACCCCTACTAGGAAGCATACAAAACCTCTTCAAACCAATGCTTGGCACAAATGCCTTCCCGCAGCGCCTCTTCTTCGTCGGCGCGCTTTCAGAGGCGGATCACATAGCGGCGATTCCCAGAGACTTAGAATTCAAATGCTTCTAACACATAGAACAACATGTCCTTGAAACCAGACTTAATGGAACCACCATCATGTTCTTCCCATCTCATTGTCTTCACCTTAATCTCCTGCCCTTGATGAATCCAAGGAAGAGGAAGATGTTGGTTGTGTGTCAACTGTAACCGACTCTACACAGGGCAAATGCTTGTCGAAGTAGGTTGTACTCAATAGTAGGTGTTAACTCCCCGCCTTGAAAGGTGTTCTACTTTGTGTAACATCTACTTCATGCAACAAGAGAAGTTGGGCTTGATAAAAGTTTACACATGTTGAATTTTGATGGGCTAAAACAACAAAAATGGAGTGAAGGGATTGGTTGGGCTAAACAGTGTTTGCCCAGTCAACTTCATAGAGGAAATGCCTTTCAACATAATTAAGGATTCCATTATTCTTTATAAGAACAGGATTACAAAAATGGTTATGCTTTGATAATAACCAATTAAAAAAATGTAATTTAACTAAAAGTTCCATTATTCTTTATAGGAATGGGATCTCAAAAACTAATTGTGCTTTGATTATTCTTTATAAGAATATGGGATCCGAAAAATGGCTATGCTTTGATAATAAGCATTGAAATAATCATTCTTCATTGTGTGAATATAGCAATAGTCTAACCAACTTGTTTTTTTTTTCTCTTGAAATCATTGAAATTTTAGCAAGATTTTGATAAAATCCAACAGGGATTTTTGTAAATCCACATTACAGCTGTCAAACTTCAAGATTTTGGGTGACCCATAGATTTTTGATGTTGATGAATCCATTTCAATCATTAAAAACATGATTCAAACACTGCTGCTGCAAGATTTCTTATAAAAAAAAGTTGATCGGATCCCGAACACTTTTGACCGTCCAGGCAATTCCTCCACCTCGGTAGACGATGTCGTGAATATAACGTTAATATGGACTCCACCATAAATATGGCGTTTATGGTGTCACAATGTTAAGATTGTCTTTTTTAAAGATGTGAATTATAACAAGGTTGTATAAGTGCCTTGCCGTTTAATTTAAATAAAATATTTTGATGTCATGATATTTTATAGGTCCTTCACACAATGATAAATTTGCAAAATAAATTATATAAATATTTTTTTAACCATTTTTCTTTATTGATTTTTTCTTTAATGTAATTAAACATTTTATGATAGGTAAAGGTTATATGTATTATATAAACCATTAAAGAGAACGATAACAAGCCAATTTTTTATATTTATTTATTTAAAATATAAAAAATTTATTAAAATTGTTAATGTATTAATTTAAAAGTTAAAAAAATATTTAAAAAAAATGGTTTTTACACCATATTATAATTGAAATCTAAATGAGGAACTATTCGTAATTCAATTTTTATTAAATTTATAATTCGATTTATTTTTATTAAATTTGTCAAATTTTAATGAAAATAAATATTTTAATTTCAAATATATAAAGATTTCTTTTTAAATATAAAAAAAGTGATTGTGTATTGTTTTATTAAATTATATTCAAAGATATATATATAGTCACATAAAATAAATGGCTCGAAAACATAATCATTAAAAAATTTGTGTAATATTAAGAAAAGAGTGGCGGTTGCAAACACACTACATAAATTTTGAAATGAAAATACTTTTTGTAAAATCTTCAATTTATTCATTAAATTGTCTATACCATGAAGAATCTCAAATGTTAAATTTAGGTTATTCATACATTTTTATTTTTTAAATAATGGAAATGAGAAAAATCTTATTATAAAATAAACCATAGCTATATACAAATAATTAAATAAATAATTTATTTTTAGAAAAAAAAATATTTTTATTTTTTTAAATTTATTAATAATATTTTATTAATTATTATAAAAAAATAGTTGAGAAAATAATATTAAATAAGATTGAAAATTAAATTTTTTAATGTGTATTTTTTTTAATTTTTTAATTTAATTCCACATATAATTACTTCATATTAAATAATTTTAAAAAATTACACTGATAAATTTAATTTCAAAATATTTAATAAATCCTTAAACATTATAATATTTATAATACATAATTTTCCCATTTTAATTTATCATTTTTAATGTACAGTCTTATAAAATACCCGTTTAATATCGATTGTGATCATCACATAATTGCTTAAACATGTATAAACACGTTGATGTGTGTTTGGGATAATTTTGACCATTCGTGAACAAATAAAGTAATGAAAAAAACATGGTCACATAACGTATTCAATAATAATTGGTTGATTATGAATTTGTTGATTATAGATTAATTTATTATTTGTTTAAAATTTAAACAAATATTTATAAAGATAATATTACAAAGGAATTAACTTGTTTTTTAAATCATTTTATTTTATTTTTTTCCTGCATTTTGATTGGTTACCCAAGTTTGGGTTTGTAACACCCTTGGATTTGGTAGAGGTTGGTAAAAAAACTTAGATTATAAAAGTTTATTTGTTATTTTTATAATGTTTTAAAATTATGTTAAGTTAGAAAAATTATATGAAAGGTTTTGAGAAAAGAGAAATCTTGAGTTTCAATAAAAAGTGGTAGTTTGGATTTGCTAGAGGTTGGTAAAAGAACTTGGATTATAAAAGTTTATTTTTTTTTTTTTTTTTTTTTTTTTAAAAGTTATGCTAAGTCAGAGAAATTACAAAAAGGGCTTCAAGAAAAGAGAAATCTTGAGTTTCCATGAAAAGAAAACATCTCACTTGGGAAAAAGTCATGAGTGGTTGGAGAGGGAAGTAAGAAGCAACAAGGAAAATAGAACATACTGTGATAGGACATTGTCAAGTGAGCAAGTGTATTGCTGAAGGGTGTTCTTGAGCTGGTCACAACCAATGGAAACCCTGGGATGAAATTTTGAACTAGACTGGAGGTCTTGAGGTCCCATAATAGTTGTCTTAAACTACTCTGGAAACTCAAAGAGGCTCGGGCGGAGACCCAGACATAATCGCCAATCTCATTAGTTGGGTGGTTAAAGGAGTACTTATTGGTTCTATTTCTTTGGCAGAGCTAACTAAGATAGATAAGTACCTTTTAATTGAAACTGAATTGATATCTTTGTGAGAATAATGTAGAAACTGAATTAGTTATGAGCAGTTGAACAAGATGTAGTTGTGAGTAGTTAGGAATTGGTTACCAGAATTGGTTGTGTGTTTCCTATATAAATGAAGATGTAATCGAGCAAATGATCAATAAAGTTTGTGAGGTTTTATGTTTTAAGTTGGTATCAGAGCAAAGGGCAGTGAGTCTGGCCTGAAGCGAAGGCGTGAGTCCAAGCTGTTGTGTGAGAGGCTGTGTAAAGTCGTGGAAGATCCTTCTGCGTGCATTTTTTTTGCTGTGTGAGGCCAGTTCGTGGTGCAGCGGACAAAAGGTTGCTGCGTGTGGACAAAAGGCACAGAGCCTGCGTCCAAGTGGAATTGCTAGCCGTGAAGCCTGTTTCTTGCCATGTCGCTGTTTGCAGAGCCGTGAAGCCTGTTTCTTGCCATCCGAAAACCGTGAAGCCTGTTTGCAGAGTCGTGAAGCCTGTCTGTCGCTGTTTGCAGAGCCGTGAAGCCTGTCTGTTGAGTTATTTCAGTTTTGTGGCTGCTGTGTGCTGCAGTGACAAGTTAAAGTTAAAGGGAGCACGCCTGGAATCGTGGTCTCCAACCAATTCTAGTTCCGCCAGCCGAGAGTGAATGCCTGGTAACTTTATTGCCTGGTAACTTTATATATTAACCAGTTCCGCCAGCAGAGAGTGACTTTAATCCATTTAAATTCAGTTCAGGAGTCCATAATCGATCTATTTTTTCTTCTGGTTCGTTCATTTTCGCAAGAAGAAGAGCAGTTTCTGGTTGCAATTTTTTTGTGCATTTGAACGCTCATTAGGTTATTTGTAGGTTCACTATCTAATCCATCGCTTTGTTACCTCGGGCTCCAAGACAAAATAAATCATATACAGACCTAAACAATCAGTTTGAAATTTTGTGGTATTATAAAATTATTGAAGGAAAAAGAAGGGTTTGCCGAATCTTGCAATTACTTGATAGCAGAGGTTGTAGAGTTTTATTTTCCTGTTGGATTGAATTTGGTCATTGGTGGAGAAATGGCTAATCCCCTTGCAGATTCCTATTTAAATGAGTCTTCAAAACTTGATGGAGAAAACTATGTAAATTGGAAATTTAAGATCATCACAGTACTGGAGGCATACAATCTCTGGTCGATTGTAAAAGGTGACGAGACCAAGCCTCAACCTCCTACTAACCCTCAAGATTGGGAAAAGCGTGAAGTAAGAGCAAGGGTGCTACTCCGTATGTCAGTGAAGGACAATATTATTCCTCACATTCGGGACTGTGAAACTTCGAAGGCGACATGGGACACTCTTAAAAGTTTGTATGAGACTTCTAATGCAAATCGTATTTTATTTTTAAAAACAAAGCTGCTATCTATCAAAATGGATGCCAATGAAAGCATTAGTAACTTTGTTTCCCGAATTAAAGACTTTAGTGATAAGCTTGGTGAAAAGGTTTCTAGTACAGACTTGGTAACTGTTACTTTAAAGGGGTTAGTCCCCGACTATAAAGTCTTTATTTCAGCTCTCTCAGCTAGACCGACACCTCCTACATTTGAAGAATTGGCTGGAATTCTTCTTCAAGAAGAAGAGCGCATGAAAACATTTGAACTGGAGTCAAATGGTTCTGATTTGGCTTTGACTGCCAGAGGCCAAAAACCATTCCGAGGGAGATCATGGGACAGAAACAGAGGCCATTTTCAAGCAAAGCAGAAAGGTAAGGCACCTCCTGATTCTTATGTTAAAAGGAACATTGTATGTCATTATTGTGGAAAACCTGGACATCTGGCAAAAGATTGCTATAGGAGAAAGAATAATGAATGAAATCAAAGACATAACAGGCATAATGGAAACTACATAAACAGAGACACCTCAGTGAATGATGGATTTAAAAATCTTAAGTTATTTCTTTCTGATGCTGCATTGTCTGCTGAAACTGATGATGAGAATACTTGGTTTATAGATTCTGGTGCATCGGCACACATGACTTGTAATAAAGAATGGTTTGATAAATATTTTGAGAAATCTGATGGTACACACATTTACTTAGGAGATGATAGGTCACTTAAAGTTCAAGGCTATGGCATAGTAAATGTGTACTTACCTAATGGACAAATGAGACAGATCCATAATGTGATGTATGTACCTGCTCTTAAAAAGAATCTGCTATCTGTTTCCGCTATCACTGATAATCATTTAAAAGTAGAATTTGGTAAATTGGGGTGTATAGTGAAAGATGTTCAGGACCACTACAAGGTTGTTTCTACAGGTACCAGGGTTGGAGGATTGTACAGATTGGATGTGACAGTCAAGCGCCATGTTGCATTGACATCTCAAGAGACATCGACAGCAGAATTATGGCATCACAGGTATGGGCACCTAAATTACAATGATTTATCATTGTTACAAAGGAAATCAATGGTTGAAGGTCTTCCTGTTATGAAGTGTGAACATTTACCATGTGAAGCTTGTGCACTTGGTAAGCAGCATAGAAAAGAGTTTCCTGATCATACTGAGAAACGGAAGTATGATATTCTTGAATTAATTCACACTGATGTATGCGGACCTATGCAAACTAGGTCTCTTGGTGGTGCTTCATATTTTGTTATTTTTATTGATGATAGATCTAGATATACCTGGGTCTATTTTGTTAGAAGGAAAAGTGACATATTTGAGTATTTTAAAGAATTTCGAAATATGGTTGAAAAACAAACAGGAAAGTGTATTAAAATACTCAGATCTGATCAAGGGGGTGAATATAAATCAAAGGCATTTAACACCTATTGTAAATCTAATGGAATTCAACAACAGTTCACAGTGCCACATACCCCTCAGCAAAATGGTGTTGCTGAGCGATGGAATAGAACCTTGGTGGAATCTGCTCGTAGTATGCTGCAAGGTAAGAACATCTCTAATGGTTTCTGGGCAGAAGCCATTAACACTGCTGTTTATCTAAAGAATCGATGTCCCACTAAGCAATTAGTTTTTCAAACTCCTTTTGAGGTTCTTTATGGTTATAAACCTGATGTGAGTCATTTCAAAGTCTTTGGATGTACTGCTTTTGCTCATATTCCTGAAGCTAACAGAAGAAAACTTGATGCCAAGTCCATCAAGTGTATTTTCATTGGATATTGTATGGATCAGAAAGCCTATAAATTGTTTGATCCAAGTTCCCATAAACTATTTGCAAGTCGTGATGTATTGTTTCATGAGCAGACTGATAAAAGTAATACAAAGAATGATACATGGCATATTTCTAATGATGATGCACATATCAAGCTTGATACTATGATTAAACAGGAACAGGAACAGGTCCAGGTACAGGTACATGATCAGGATGATAGCAGCAGTACGAGCACATCTAGCAGCAGTGAGTCATCACAAGGGGGTGATACACCTCAAAGCCAACGAATCATGGATGGAACACCCACACCAAGAAGGTCATCCCGACAGACTCGGCTTCCTGAAAGGTATAAAGACTATGCCTTAATGTCTAATATAATGAATGTTGAAGAACCAATTGATTATGACCAGGCTAAACAACATGAACCCTGGATTAATGCTATGAATGATGAGTATGCTTCTATTATGAAAAATCAAACATGGGAATTAGTGGAACTTCCTGAAAATAAAGTTCCAATTGGAAGCAAATGGTTGTATAAAACAAAATTTAAAGCAGATGGTACAATTGATAAATTTAAGGCAAGATTAGTAGCAAAAGGATATGCTCAACAGGAGGGCATTGATTATGAAGACACTTTTGCACCAGTAGCTAAGTTGAATACAATAAGATTACTGATTGCCTTAGCCACAAAACATAACTGGAATATACATCAAATGGATGTCAAATCTGCTTTTCTAAATGGTGATTTACAGGAAGAAGTTTATTTGGTTCAACCTGAAGGGTTTGTCAAACAGGGACAGGAGCATCTGGTTTGCAGGTTAAGAAAGGCATTGTATGGTTTGAAACAGGCACCAAGATCATGGTATGTAAAGATTGATACTTTCTTTCTTCAGAATGGGTTTGTGAAAAGAAAAAATGATCCTAACTTGTATGTAAAGAAAGATGAAAAAGGACATGTTGCTTTAATATCTTTATATGTGGATGATCTCATTATAACAGGCAGTGCTCACAGGTTAATTGAAGAAATTAAAGTTCAGTTGTCACAGTTTTTTGAAATGAAAGATTTGGGTGAAATGCATTACTGTTTAGGCATTGAGGTATGGAGAGAAACTGGTAAAACATTGATCACTCAAAGCAAATATACAAAGGAGATTCTTAAAAAGTTCAATATGATAGATTGTAAAGCTATGTCAACTCCCTTAGAACAGAATGCAAAGTTGTACAAAGAAGATGGTTCGAAAGAGGCAGATGGAACATTATATCGTCAGTTAGTGGGAAGTTTGAACTATCTCACCACTACCAGGCCAGACATTGCATACTCAGTCAGTATCCTTAGTCAATTCATGGCTAAGCCTTCAGGAAATCACTGGATTGCTGCAAAGAAAGTTCTCCGATACTTAAAGGGAACAGTGAATCTTGGTATTATGTATACTGATGTATCTGATGTTGTACTGACAGGTTTTTCTGATTCAGATTGGGCAGGAAATCCAGATGACAGACGATCTACCTCTGGCTATGCATTCCATATTGGATCAGGGGTCGTATCTTGGAGCAGTAAGAAATAGCCAACTGTTTCTTTATCATCAACAGAATCAGAGTACAAAGCTTTAACCAATGCCACCTGTGAAGCTATTTGGTTGCGGAGAGTTCTTGCTGATCTTGAAGAAGCGCAAAGTGGTGCAACATGTATCAATTGTGATAATCAGAGTGCTATCAAATTAGCACATAATCCAGTTTACCATGCTAGAACAAAACATGTTGAGTTACAGTACCACTTTGTACGTGAGAAAATTATGTCAAAAGAAATTGGATTGCTATTTTGTAACACCAAGGATAATGTGGCTGATATATTTACTAAGCCCCTTGGTAAAATCAAATTTGAAGTTTTTAGAAGTCAGTTAGGTATTGTAGAGAATCCATTTCTCCATTAAGGGAGGATGTGAGAATAATGTAGAAACTGAATTAGTTATGAGCAGTTGAACAAGATGTAGTTGTGAGTAGTTAGGAATTGGTTACCAGAATTGGTTGTGTGTTTCCTATATAAATGAAGATGTAATCGAGCAAATGATCAATAAAGTTTGTGAGGTTTTATGTTTTAAGTATCTTAAATGTATTTGTTTTCTGGAAAAGAAAGTTCATTCTTCTTGAAATATGAGAAAGGGTTTTTCCTTCTAGATTAAGTAGACAAATACATTTGTGAAATTCCAAATAGTTGAACTTTGTAGATGAGTTTATACCATCATTATTTGTATTGTGAAAATGTATCAGTGGTTGTTGTTTTGTTCTGGATAAGGATTATTAATATTTGAGTAGTATT
Organism: Pinus tabuliformis; assembly: GCA_031772625.1. NCBI lineage: Eukaryota > Viridiplantae > Streptophyta > Pinopsida > Pinales > Pinaceae > Pinus > Pinus tabuliformis. Next base: position 631,564,221 of record CM062810.1, on the reverse strand, counting down.
CTTGTTAAAATGTATAACATAAACAATGGACTCATGGTTTTTTATTAACTAGCAAACAACAAATGGTTGTGTAGCAATAACTGCATTACCGAACCCTTGAAAGAATGTATAGGAATTATTATAGAAATGGAATTACAATGCCCCTATCTTTTCGTTAGAAGTAGTTCGCTACAGATGTCGAGAGGACTCTTGACCATAGGTGCGGGTGGACATTACTAGCATGGAATTAATTCAGTGTAACCAGTAAAAGAATGCAACAGTGACAGATCTTTAGTACCAGTTACGAATAATGGTAAAGATTAGAAGAGAGACTGTAATAACCAGTCATGTAGCCAAGAATGGTTATGGTCAGGTTAGCACCCTGGCCAAGCTGAAATGTCCAACTATGTAGGTATAGTCTCAACTGGACAAGAGAATAAATTCATATTCAAGGCACCTTGTAAATTTAACTAATTAAAGAACAATTGGCAGAAATAATAGGCTTTAAACATTTACAATATCCAGAATATCAAGCTTAGTCTGACTATAAAAGGAAATAGTTTGAAAATCCCAGTATTAATATGTATATCTATACATTACAATTGAACATTGAAACCCAAGTAAAGAATGCATTTGAATACTTGCAGAATAAATAAATTTTACAAGGGTCGCCATTTCAAGAAATATCAAAACATTTGCCAAAATCCCCAAGAAGTTTTAACACATCAGGGTTATAATAAATACTAGGGGTTATATGGTCATTACCCACGTATAATATCATGCAAATAACTTGGAGTATTAACTAAAAAACCCTAGTATTACACCAGTACAAGAGAAGTTATCAACATAAGGCCACAGTGATGATTATAAATAAGTATAGAAAACATGAAAAATCCGCGAGAACGAAGGGTATGAACCTAATTCAGAATAGAGCTATTGTTGTTCTTAAATAAATTATCTAGATATGTTCTGGACAAATTTAGAGAATGGTAGGTGTGCCTATAAAGAAAATACTGCAGGCGAAACCCATTATTGCATGCAATTGTTTATGCCTCATCGACAAGCAAGGTCAACTTATAACAAGAGATACACACAAATATTACCTGCAAAAGATATGTGGTCGGGGTTAGACTATGTAGTAAATATAGAAATAAAAGAAATTTGAAAGAATGAAAGAAACTCTTAATCTCTTTTTTTTTTTAACGTGGAATTCTTTCGGTGTCAAATGGAAGGATTAGGTCCTAGAAGAAACCAAGAGGTCAAAATTAGAAGCCAATTATAACCCTCATGTGTCATAGAGGAAATCCACAGTGGAAATATTATTCAATAAAATTCATTACCTGAGTGTCGAGATAAAACCCACCCACCCTGTGAACAAGTACATCTCGCATGTTCAATCGACAACCTAGAAACATAAGTAAAAAGGAATCTCAAAACCAAAATGGAGAGCAATGCGAAAGAAAACTTCAAAATTGTCAAAGAATGAAGCAAATTAATTACCATAACATGTCTGAGAACAAACAGATGTAAAACTATAAGCAGGAAGGAGAGGTTGCAGAGGCTCCCATCGAACCTGAAAGCAAAATGAGCCAAATAGCAAGGGGGAAAACCGAGCAGTTTTCCTTAATCATCCCAAATCCATCGAAGTCATCGGATGGGTACCCTAGTCGATCAACAGTTGATCCTCCTGCAAGTGTCCGAGTCTTGAGGCTCAAGAAACTTCGACGTGACACATGCACCTTAAAACGAGCGCCCTCTTCTGACTCATCAAGCTTTACATGAGGGAGTCACAATGGGAGTTAAAACCCATCAAGTCAAGAAGTATTGATAACCATACAAGTATGAGATTATTGAATAACATAGTCAGGGTAATAAAGTTAATTTGAAAGTAGAGTACACAATGAGCACCTTAGTGATTAACTATAACATATAATAACACTCAAAATTAGCTAAGAGAATTACCGATTTTATTGCTTAGCTAGACCTTGGTAACTTTCTAAAAAGTAGGAGCTGTAGATGGACATTGATTCTTCAGTGTAGGGTTAGGAATAAAAAAAAAATTAATTGATGGATGTTGATGAATGTTACAAGTGGTATCCGAGCGTCGGGGTTGCAATATTATGGCCTATTTGGGCAATTGATTAACAAATTCATATATGTTGTGATCACATAGGAAGCACAATGAGGAGATGATTTGGAAATACACAACCAATAAGGCCATCTATAGAATCTGGTTCCATACCCATTTCAAGAGTTAATCCAGAGATGTGGGTTCATTTGGAAGGAGAACACAAAAACCCCACTACCATGTTGTTGGAAATTGTTCAACAGTTAAGGACCGAGATGGCTAGTCTGCAGGCGGACAATGAGAGGCTAATGTGAGATGAAGAACAAATATTGAAAAGTCTTTTTGATTGTCAGAACCATAGAAATTCTATATCGAGCATCGGAAATGAAGGCAAGGATGAGGAACAAAGCCAAAGAGGTGAAAATATGTCAGTGGGGAGTCAAATTATGAGACCAGAAGGGAACACAGGTGAAAATGAAGAGGAATTTGATAATGCATCAATCCCTAAGAAAATAAAGAAACAAAAAACTGAACTAAAAGGGGAGTTCAAGAAGATTAAACCCCTGACTTTTGACAGGGAAGTGGAAGAATTAGTTGAAGCATGGTTGATTAACATGAATAAATACTTCCAAATCTATGAATATGATGATAACTTGAAGGCGAGATTAACAATTTATCAGCTTCGGGGAAGACTACATTGTGGTGGGAGGAGGTTAAGGTTATTCATGCAATTGATCAACAAGGAGTGACTTGGGGATACTTTTAGAAGTAATCTAAAGAAAAGTACTTGACTGAGTGATTTTATGATGATAAGGTGAAGGAATTATACGACCTACGATTGGGACAACTCTCTATGGACGATTTTGTGACCAATTTCACATCCATGTTGAGATATTCACCTTATTTACGTTAGGAAAAATCCAAAGTACAATTCTTTATGAGAATCCTACCAGCATTCATGAAGGAGCGTTTGGAATTTGATAATCCTAAAACTATGGACGTGGCCATAAGGAAGGCATGAATCTTTTATCAATTGATGAAATAGAAGGGGGAAGGCAGCTAGAGTTGGGCTAGTAAAATATACAAAAAACTTCCAGAACATTAAAAATACAAAAAGTGCAAATGTTAGGAGTTTACATAGGAACCAACACAACAAACCTCCTGAGAAGAATCAACAGAAAATTCAGAGTACAAAATTAATCTAAACAAATGGAAGTGTCTAGTAAACTAGACCTCAGCCAGTCACAGAGACCCCATTACAGTGTTGGGGCTGTGGGGAGCCTCATTATTACGAAAAATTCCCTCATCGCACCAGAACGGAGCAGACTACCAATATACAATATGATTCTACAGTTGGTGAGGTGGCTAGAAGTATACATAATATTAATGTTGCATTGGATGATCATCAAGCCAAATACCAGCCTACTATGATCAAATTTGAAGGTAAGATGCATAACCATGTTGTATCAATTTCGATAGACCCAAGAGCCATTTTAATTTATATCAGTCATAAAATCGTAGAAATGTGTCACTTGCAAAATTGTAAATTTAAAAATCCTTGGTTGGTACAGCTGACCACCAGGGCATAAAGAAGGTGACAACCAAAATAGATGACTTCCCTATTGAGATAGCAGACCATCTAATTAATGTAAATATGAATGTGTTACCTTTAGGATCTTATGATTTGACAATCGGGATGGATTGGTTGGAAGGTCACTGGTCCTTAGTAAACTACAAAGATAAAACTATCATATATCTCACAAAGGAAGGTGTTAGACAAGAAAATCAAGGGGTGAGAAGACCTATAAAACTACGACCAATTACTACTTCCTAGTTAGGAAAATGTATTAGAAAAGGATGTAAAATATATTCGGTTCAAGTGGGTTTTACTAATTCAAAGGACAAGTTAGCTTCCTTAGGAATTCTACCAGTTATTCAAGACTTTATTGGTGTGTTTCTGGAGGAAATTCTAGGACTACCACCCAAACGAAACATAGATTTCACCATAGAACTAATTACGAGGGTTGCACCTATGTCAAAAACTCCTTATCGAATGAGTATTCCTGAATTAACAGAGCTAAAGATGCATCTACAAGAATTACTTGACAAAGGATTTATTTTCCCAAGTGTGTCTCTGTGGGGAGCACCTGTCTTGTTTGTCAAGAAAAAGGATGGTACTATGAGACTATGCATTGACTACAGACAGCTTAATAAGCTGACTATTAAGAACAAATATACTTTTCCAAGAATCGATGACTTATTTGACCAATTCAAAGGGGCTTCAATGTTTTCGAAGATAGATTTGCAATCCGAGTATCATCAAATAAGGGTAAGAGAGGAGGACATTCCTAAAACAACCTTCATAACCCGTTATGGTCATTATGAATTTGTGGTTCTACCCTTCGGCCTTACAAACACCCCAGCAACATTCATGAGTCTTATGAATAGTGTGTTTCATCCCTACCTTGATAAATTTGTCCTATTTTTTATTGATGACATCCTTATATACTCAAATAATATAGAGGCAAATAAGAAGCATTTGCAAATAGTTTTTCAAACATTACAAGAACACCAACTATACACAAAATACAGTAAGTGTGACTTTTATAAGGATCATATACAATACTTAGGACATATAATTTTTGCAGAGGGGATAGTTGTTGATCTAGAGAAAATTAAAACTATTATGGAATGGCTTGTCCCTACTAATGTTGCTTCCATCCAATATTTCATGGTTTTAGCAAGATATTACTGTCATTTTATTGAGGAGTTCTCTGGAATATCTTATCTTCTAACTTCTTTGCAGAAGAAAGGAAAAGCCTTCAAATGGATTGTTTATTTTCAGCATAGTTTTGAGCTATTGAAACATTTGTTAACCACAATACCAGTGTTAAAAATTGAAGACCCTGAGAAGGAATTCGATGTCTACACTGACGCATGTCAAGAAGGAGTGGGAGGAGTATTGATGCAAGAGGGAAAGGTAATTGCATATGAATCCTGGAAAATAAAAGAGCATGAGAAGAGATATTCTACTTACGACTTAGAGTTGATTGCAGTAGTACATGCTTTGAAAGTATGGAGGCACTATCTATTGGGTAAAAATTTTGTGTTAATGACTGACCATAGCATCCTAACCAGTTTATTTAAACAACCTAGTCTTAATGCATGACAAGCTAGGTGGACAAATTTTTTAAGTGAATTCGATTTTGACATTAAGCATCTAAAAGGGAAAGAAAATTGTGTGGTTGATGCATTAAGTAGAAAATCACATCACATATACGAAATTTCATATAGTCAAGTGGAATTTATTTTTTCATATCTGATTAAGGAAGCTGCAAATAAGGATTTAGAATATATGTTTTTCTGGCATCAAACCTGTTGACATGGCAAATGTTCGCTATACCAACAAGGGGAACTAACCCAATCGCAAGCCCCAATTAGACCTACTTTCATTTGGAATGGCTAATTCCAACAGGTTTTAAGGGACCTCGTAAACTGTTAAATGCATTGATAGATTGCTTTCGGGAGGAAGACTTCAATTAAATCAACAAAATAAAACAGCTAACCTCTATCTATTAAATCCCATCTACACTACTTCTAACTACTCTAATCTAGTTCTAGCTATCCTAATCTATCTTGCAGAAGCATGACGAAAGAGAGGTTACACATCATATATGAATCCCAAGTCTAAGTGAATCAATTACTGGTTCATATAAGAATAAGGCTGCATCAATTGTAAATTGCAATCCAATCACTCATACAGGAATACAAATTCCTTTTATGGAATTAAAGCTTGCAACTGATGTTTAACATAGTTTCAAATCAGGGACTGCTCATGAATTAACTATGATGAAGAATCACATTCAAAAAACCAAATCTAATCATAAACTATAACTCATCAATGGGCACTTACACAAATCACATTCATATTTATGCTCACAACAACATCCTGATTCTTAACATATAAAGAAGAGGAAAATCAATCTAAAACACCGGCCCTTTATTGAGCTAAACAATCTCCTTTTATTCACAATAATCAAAGTTGTTCTTCTCAAACCAAAAAGCCCCTTCTCATCTTTGGAGGTAATACTTATGCAAAAGCTCGTGACTCTTGGTCTTCCTTGCCTCTTCATCTTCCCCCGCTGTTTTCGATATACAAATCAAGTATACAGAGATAGGATCGTTAGTGTGACCGCTGACACGTAGAAAGCATCTCTGCTGGACTGCTTCATTTCCTAAGGAAGTGGACAGATGTTGATAAAAAGGGTGGTTGTGTGTCGCCTCCCCATGATGAAATCCGGGGCAACTTTGCTTTTGGAATGCACATGCAATGCGTGGGATTCTGACTTTGAACGCCTAAGGCCGGATCTTTAAACACAAGGCTTTTGCATACATGACTCTTCGAATCCACTCATGTGTCCTTTACTTCTCGCCTGCAGAGATAGTTATCATTAGCTTCATGATTGTGAACAATATAACAGAAATTTTCAAACAAAACATAAACACTGCCTTCATTAAATTTTATAAAACTACGGGGAACAAGTGTGAAAGAAAAGGATTTATGCCCAAAACACACGTAACACAAAATTTTCCCGCTTAATCCATAGGCTTGGCATGGTTTTCGAGGGCTTCACTTGATCGTAATCAGGTATTGGCCCCTCCACGGGTCACAGTACCCAAGCCTTCCACTTCCCCGATGTGCAATTACACTATTGGGACTCCACAGGTGCGCCTTTTACACTAAAAACCTGCTCCTTTTGTTATATTGGGAATTTTGGAAAACACGGGAATACAAAGAAAATCCCGCTCCGATCACTTGGGCCAGAACTCAAATTTTATGTATCGGGGCCTATAAATATGGTCGGGTCCAGCATATCGCATATCCAATATGCACAAGCCTGGGGCTCCTCCGATTGCGATATGTGATATGGCCCTGGACCTGAAAACTTATATATCACATTTGATAAGCTTGGCGGGTCCTCCATATTGCCGCGCACATTGTGTATAAGGCCCGGGCTCCACCAATATGTGATATGCGATATGGCCCCAGACCCGACATATGTATGTAGAATGGTTAATAGTGCTGTCGGGTCCAGACTTTAGTGGCGCACCTTATATATATAAGCCTTAGACCTTGGCCGATTGCGATATGCGATGGGGCTTTGGACCCGACATATATATGACGTATGGTTAATAGTGCCATTGGGTCCGATGCCTTATGGTATGCGTTATGTGCTAAGGTTGAGTGCGATAAGCGAAAAAGGGATGATTTATGCATGTTTTGAGCATTCTGCTATAAAGAGCTATGATGGGAATAATGATGCAATGGGGGTTTTGTGACTTAAATAAATCCCAATGACCATATGAATGAAGGGCTTAAATGAGGTTACATGCGAGGGATTTATTAAGGGGCTTTAAACATTTGTGAATGGAAGATTTGGCTCTCCAGAGAGCCAAATCCCTCAGGGAGAACAGATCATTCAGAGAGATGCAAAATTAACTTCTAGGGGACCCATCCAAAATTGTTGCCAAGGCAAGTTTTGAATGGGCAGTGGTTGTGGCCACAACAAATGGCAAACCGCTGGGCGAACCAGTTATCTCTATTTCCAAATAAACCTCAGATCAATAAAACATCAGGGTGTTAAGATAAACTTGAAATGAAAACTGTAGAAATGAAAAGGCATGGGTTCCACTTCAACATTAATTGATTCAAGTGGGATAGAGACAAATAGCTTTTACTTACTGATAGGATTTTGACAAGCATTCTCCATTGGCAATATTGTGGGGTTTATTGACCTCCCTTTACCTGTTTCCCACTTTCAAAAATCCTTTTGGGGCCATCACTGGTTTGTCCATACCTATTTAGGTGTGTACCTCAGCTCTTCATTGTTCATCAAACTTGATACAACTATGTTTGTCTGCACTTTATATAAGAATTTCAGTGTTGTATTTTCATATGATTGAATGGGGCGCAATCATGGATCATGCCATATTTTTAAACCGCTTAAGCAAGGTTGGTCTTGCTGTGTCAACTAGCGCTCTGAGCCTAGCAACAGTCCCTACTCTAACTGGCTTCCCAAACAATCTGTCCTTCCAGATTGGCACAAGGACTTGACATTTCATTTTTTTATTTTTTATTTTAATTTTTAAATAAGTCCTTCCAGTTTCAAGTGCAAGGACTAGAGCAAAATTAGATTTGCCACAGGTATATGAGAGTGAGTTTAGCCCATGAAAGGGGGTTTACTTGTGGATAACAAGTATTGGACAATTTAGTGTGGTGGATGGGACCAGTGGAGAATGACTGTAAACCTTATAGGCAAGTATATGCTAGGTCTGAGTGGGAGTTATTCAAAATGCGGCATCCCTCTGTGCTAGTACAGCTGTAGTTACACATTCCTGTTTTATAAAGATGCCCCTACATGCTCCAGATATCTAAGTTATCAACAAATCTTACCTAGTTCTCAACAGATGCCAATGAGTGGCTTGGTTTGAATTCTACAGCTTATTTTCAAGTTCTCATGGGCTAATAGAAAGTTTGTTTGATTTGCAAGGTAACGATGGATTTAGGATCATCAGATCCATCAGTAGGTTAATCAGGGATGAAAAAGCCGAAGGCAGTGAGTGAAGGCAATCTGAAGAGGTTTGAGAAGGTGAAAACAAGGCTAGAAGACAGAAATTAGATGGCTGCAAAAGACTAAAATTGCAAACAATAGAAAAATAAACTTTGCGCAAAATGGGAATGGACAGGATGAAAATGCAACTAAGCTAACAAAAAAATAAAAGGAGTCCTAACCTACTCAGGAGGTAACCACCGTGCATGGCTACTGGAAGTATCTTTTGAGGTGTTGGCCATCAACAGGGAGTTTTTCAGTTTCTCCTTGTAAAATTTTCAGTCTGTAAGTTCCCTGACCAATTGTTTCTTTAATTTGGAATGGGCCCAGCCATAAGTGCTGAAACTTCGTGTGTTCACCTTTCGGCTTACTCGGCTTGCCCCAGTTTAGGACTAGCTCTTCGTTTCCTTGGGGATAATAGTCTGATGCATGCCTTATGCAGATTGGTTTATTGATACCAAATCCAGTTGATTTTAGATATGAAAGGTAAGAAGCATTATCAAATATGAGAGCGTAAAGGATGCCGAACCTATTGATAATATATTTCTCCATAAAAGATATTACCTTGTCCTCATTAACCTTCTGAAGCGGGATGGCTTTGGTCCATATGATGAAGTGGTCGGTTACCGTGAGTATATACTTACTCTCCTTTTCACCAATGAATGTATTTTTGAATGCCTTTTCACAATGCAGGAATTCAGGGATTTGATTATCACCTTCAAACACCTACCAATTTGAGATGTTATCAGGTACGGATGGTCTAAAAATTAATTCAACATAAAATTTATTCTTGTTCAATGTAAGATCAGGCAAAAGTTTAGTGCCATATTAGCCATCAGATCAGCATCTTGGTTTTTCCCTCGAGGTATATATGTGATGTTAAAAGAGTCAAAACTGTCAATTAAGTTCCATACCTCATGCTGGTACCTCACCAGGTGTGGTGAATTGCAATGTATCCTTTTCCTTACATGATCCACGATTATCTGTGAGTCACCAAAGGCTTTAAGAGTTTTTACATTCATATCAATGGCTTTCTTCAAGCCTTGCAGCAAGCCTTCATATTCTGCTGTATTGTTGGTGCATGCAAACTCCAACCGGCTGGCCATCAAATGTTGGTTCCCCTGTGGGTCTATGAGAATACTCCCAGCACCTGCACCTTCAAGGTAGTTAGAGCCATCAAAATAGAGTGTCTAGAATATAGAATCTAATGTTACGTCAACTGAACTACTATCTAAGAAATTAGTCCTATCATTTACTATAATACAGGATAGTTCATCAGTTGGATTATGGGAGGGAATTTCCAACTGTGTGTATTTCAAAGTTTCTTCAACTATTGCTGCTTGGAAGTTTCTGAAACAGGTTTCGGTGGTACAGAGGTCGAAAATATAATTCCCAAGGATGGAGTTAGTAAACATTACAGGTTCATTGGGGCTGTTTAGTTCTGTTACCACATACTTCGTGTATCTTTCTCGATCAAATCTCAGCATATCACATTTTCCCCTCTGAGGCAACAAGAGATGGGACCAATCAGTTGAGAAATATCCATTCAGATTTGATGACCAGTCCCTACTGAGGAACATTCCATAAGCCTCGGGTATGTTGACTACCACTATATCAACGACTTGTGTATATTGTGGTTTAGCAGCCATTCGAATCAACGCATCTTTTAACTCTCCAAGTACTTTCACATTTGTTCTGTCCAAATGCATAATTCGGGTTCCAGTTCTCTTGGGTATTGCATGCAGTCTTTTAGCAACAGTGTAAGGCATAACAGTGGATGAGGCACCAGAATCTACCAAGCAATTGTGTACATCCATGTTGAAGATTTCAAATGTGATAAGAAAAGGTGGAGTCATGGATTTTGATTTCCACCCTATCATGGCTGCACTGATATCTTGGGGGTTTTGATTCATTTGGGACAGAGTGGCTTCCATAGTTGATGGATTTTGGGCTATGCTGGGGGTACTAACAGGTCTGGATGTCATCTTCTTGGTTTGGCTACTCGGATTGGTATGAGGTTTGCAATTTCTTTCATTCATAGCTTTCAAGAGCAAATCTCTTTGCTACTTTAATTTCAGCGAATCAAAGTATGTGATATTAACCCTAGATTTCTTAAGATCATCCATCATATTGTAATCAATGTTATAAATAGGATAGGGCAGAGTAAACATACCTGTTTTTCCATTCTTAGGTGGGAGTTTACCATCTTGAGTAGCCTTCGTTGCAGTGGGAGATGCATTTTCTTTCTCTGGATGGTTTGCAACAGGGGTATTCTTGGATGGACCACCGGGTCTACTCTTCTCAACAGGGAATTTGGGAGCAGGTGCCTTCACCAAGCAGACATCTTTCTTGGTCTGATCTACAGGCTTCATCACACCTGCAAGTGGCCCTTTGCTTCGTGTGTGGATTTCATTAGTGTGGATTTCTTCCATACTCTCTCCTTGGTCATCATCATTCTCATTTGTATAGAAATCCCACAGTACGTTGATTTGAGATTCTTCTTCCAAGGGCTCTTCTACTTGGTATTCTTCCTCATTTTCTTATTCTGGCTCTAGCTCCACTATAGGTTCTTCTTAGTTAAGGAGCGATCCGATAAGTGCCAGCTCTTCTATATTTAAATTTCCTTCATTGGATGGAGTAGGCAGTGCAAGTGGACCATGACTACCTTCTGTCTTTTTACGATAGAAAGGTTTGAAAGATTTTCTATTGTTATACTCTCCTCCATTCCCACTTGTACTCTCTCTAGAATTCCTTTTCATATCAATGACTGTATTTGTCAACTTCTTAATGATCTGATGCAAACCTTCTACATCTGTGGTATCCTTTTCTTTGGTTTCAGCCTCTTTGTTATCACTCCCATTATTCTTCTTGGCTGCCTGAGAGGCTTTCTTTTCTCCGGTTGTAGGGTGGCATGTTGTGAGACTAAGCATTTCATTCTCAACCTTTACTGCTTCATCGATAACACCTTGTAAGGTTTGTGCGTTACTCCTCTTGACCCACATTGCAATAGGGATAGGGAGAGCAATGATGTAGAATTCCATGAGCACCTCCTCAGTAGGTCTAGTGGTGGCTGGGATTCTGTTGAACAAGGTGTTGAACTAGATATTAAAATCCTTAACCTTCTCCTTGGTTTCCATTTTCAAACGGGACAGTTCTAGAACTAAGGTAGCAGTGGTTTTCTCATCGCCATACTTGTCTAAAAAGGCTTGCTGAAAGGCAGCCCACGAAGTGATTGATCCTGTTCTCGGGCTAAAGTACCATGTGGAAGCTACGCCAATCAGGGTAAAAGGGAATAGGTGACAAACTATATCTTCATCAACTACCCCCATCATGCATACGACCAGGAAGAATGAGTTGATGTGGTTTTCAGCGGTGTCTCCCCGCCCAGGGTCGAATTTTGGTAGTACCTTTTTTGCATTCTTGGGTAAGGGATGCTGCTGCCTAGGTATCGCCATGACATCCTGAGCGAGCCAGGGAGGCAGTGCTCCCATAGGAGGTGGGAGTTGGTTTCCACCCGGTTGAGGAATATTAGCCATATCGAGGATAGGGATGTTTTGGTTGAGGGTTTCTTCATTAGGATTTTCCAAATCAGGCTAGGGATTGCCTTCAGAAGGGGAATCCTTAGGAATTTCTTCACAAGGAGAGTCGATACTCTGCAAATAATCAAGCACAATATCTTCAAGAGAAGGGGTTCCAGATGTCTCTTCGTTTATGTGATAAACTCTTGACTTTATTTTTGTTGTCGAAGGTAAAGACTGAAAGATAGGGAGTTTTGATAGGGAATGGGCATAAGCCTGAGTAAGTCTTCTGACTGGTTGTTCCTGGGTGTCAAGATACTCCCACAGTGTCTCTTCTTCGAAGTGAGGCTTCTCCAAATGAGAGGAAGGATCTTTTTGACCTTCACAATCCATGCATTAATCCTTTTGAATCCATGCATGGCACTTATAAATGAATTCTTGAAAAGCTGTGGACGGTGGTTTAGGACCTCCTTCTAGTACCAATTTGTTGACATGGCAAATGTTCACTATACCAACAAGGAGGACTAACCCGACTGCAAGCCCCAATTAGACCTACTTTCGTTTGGAATGGCTAGTTCCAATGGGTTTTAAGGGACCCCATAAACTGTTAAATGCATTGATAGATTGCTTCTAGGAGGAAGACTTCAATTAAATCAACAAAATAAAACAACTAACCTTTGTGTATTAAATCCCGTCTACACTACTTCTAACTACTCTAATCTAGTTCTACCTATCCTAATCTATCTTGCAGGAGCATGACGAAAGAGAGGTTAAACATCATATATGAATCCCAAGTCTAAATGAATCAATTACTAGTTCATATAAGAACAAGGCTACCTCAATTCTAAATTGCAATCCAATCACTTATATAGGAATACACATTCCTTTTATGGAATTAAAGCTTGCAACTGATGTTTAACATAGTTTCAAATCAGGGACTGCTCATGAATTAACTATGATGAAGAATCACATTCAAACAACCAAACCTAAACATAAACAGTAAGTCATCAATGGGCACAAACACAAATCACATTCATATTTATGCTCACAACAACATCTTGATTCTTAACATATAAAGAATAGGAAAATCAATCTAAAACACCGGCCCTTTATTGAGCTAAACAGACTCCTTTTATTCATAATAATCAAAGTTGTTCTTCTCAAACCAAAAAGCCCCTTCTCATCTTCGGAGGTAATACTTATGCAAAGCCCGTGATTCTCGGTCTTCCCTACCTCTTCATCTTCCCCCACTGTTTCGATATACAAATCGAATATACAGAGAAAGAATCATCAGCGTAACTGCTAACACATAGAAAACATCTTTTTTGGAGTGCTTCATTTCCTAAGGAAGTGGACATATGTTGATAAAAAGGGTGGCTATGTGTCGCCTCCCCATGATGAAATCCGAGGAAACTATGCTTTCGGAATGCACAGGCAACGCGTGGGATTCCAACCTAGAACGCCTAAGGCCAGATCTTTAAACACAAGGATTCTGCATACATGACTCTTCGAATCCACTCCTGCATCCTTTACTTCTCACCTGCAGAGATAGTTATCATTAGCTTCATGATTGTGAACAATATAACAGAAATGTTCAAACAAAACATAAACGCTTCCTTCATTAACTTTTATAAAACTACTGGGAACAAGTGTGAAAGAAAAGGATTTACGCCCAAAACACACATAACACACAATTTTCCCGCTTAATCCATAGGCTTGGCATAGTTTTCGAGGACTTCACTTGATCGCAATCGGGTATTGGCCCCTCAGCGGGTCGCAATACCCATGCCTTCCACTTCCCTAATGTGCGATTACACTATCGGGACTCCACAGGCGCAGCTTTTACACTAAAAACCTGCTCCCTTTGTTATATCGAGAATTTTGGAAAACACGGGAATACAAAGAAAATCCCGCTCCGATCACTTGGGCCGGACCTCAAATTTTATGTATCGGGGCCTATAAATATTGTCGGGTCCGACATATCGCATATCGCAATATGCACAAGCTTGGGGCTCTGCCGATTGTGATATGTGATATGGCCCTGGACCTGAAAACATATATATCATATTTGATAAGCTCGGCAGGTCCACCATATGGCCGCGCACATTGTGTATAAGGCCTGGGCTCCACCGATATGCGATATGCGATATGGCCTTGGACCCGACATATGTATGTAGTATGGTTAATAGTGTCGTCGGGTCCGGACTATAGTGGCACACCTTATATATATAAGCCTTAGACCTTGTCCGATTGCAATATGCGACGGGGCTTCGGACCCGACATATATATGAAGTATGGTTAATAGTTTCGTCGGGTCCGATGCCTTATGACATGCATTATATGCTAAGGTTGAGCGCAATAAGTGAAAAAGGGATGATTTATGCATGTTTTGAGCATTTCCACTATAAAGAGCTATGACAAGAATAATGATGCAATGGGGGTTTTGTGACTTAAATAAATCCCAATGAGCATATGAATGAAGGGCTTAAACGAGGTTACATGCAATGGATTTATTAAGGGGCTTTAACCATTTGTGAATGGAAGATTTGGCTCTCCAGAGAGCCAAATTCCTCAGGTAAAACAAATCATTCGGAGAGATGCAAGATTAACTTCTAGGGGACCCATCCAAAATTGTTGCCAAGGCAAGTTTTGAATGGGCGGTGGTTGTGGCCACAACAAAACCAAACAAGTAAATAGTTATGAACAACAAACTGAATATGGGATAAATAAACCTTTAGGGGAATAATATATGTTCTCAATCAAATGGTTGTTAGAAAATTAATACTGGATGAATTTCACAGAAGACCTTATGTTGCCCATCCTGAATATCAGAAAATATTTTCTGCCATAAAAAAGAATTATTTTTGGCTCAAAATGTCAGGTCAGGAGGTAACTCCTCAAATGAATTGCATTTCTTCATTAATATTTCTCATGGATATATACAATGAGGGAGAGACTCTTGGGCTGCACCTCCCACTATCTCTTCATTTTCCTATTTTCCATTATTTACTATTTACATTATTTACAAATATTCGCCCAATCCCAATGATTAGGTGTCATCATTCCCCCCTTAATCTAAAGGGATGTTGGTAAGTCCAAGCATCACTATGAATCTTTCGAACTTTTCTCTTCCAAGCGCTTTGGTGAAGATGTCTGCAATCTACTCAATAATGGGAAAATGGTGTAGATGGATTGTCTTGGCCTCAACATGATGTCGAATAAGATGGTATTTTGTATTGATGTGCTTCGTTCGATCATGGAACTTTGGTTTCTTGGCCAACTTTATTGTAGAGGTGTTGTCAATCATGAGTGGAGTTGAAAGCACTTGTTTCACCTACAAATCTTCCATAATTTTCCAGAGCCACACAATTTCTTTTGTTGCCTCAATTACAACCACATATTCTGCCTCTATTGTGGAAACTACTGGAACTGATTATTTGCATCATCTCTAGGAGACAGCTCCTAATCCAAGACTCATAGCATAACCTAAATTAGATACCCCAATTTATTTGTCTCCATCGAAGTCTGAATCAGAGTATCCAATCAAGCTGGAGTCACCCACCTATGTATACTTGAGTCCAAAGTCTTGGGTTCCCTTCAAGTAATTTAGAACTCTTTTTGCAGTAGACCAATCTCCCTCACAAGGGTTTTGCATAAACTTGGAGAGGATTCCAACAGCAAATGAAATGTCTGGTCTGGTAGTAGTCAGGTAGTTGAGACTTCCTAGAAGTTGTCTATATTTTCTTTCATCCTCAAATTATTTTCCTTCAAGGGATGTGAGCTTTAAGTTTTGTTCCATTGGACTAGTCAAAGTATTTCATTCAGCCATGCCAAACCTGTTCAACAGATCTCCAATGTACTTATTTTGAGAGAGGATTATATACTTCGGATGTTGAGTTACTTCAATACCATGATAGTAGTGAACATAGCCCAAGTCAGTCATTTCAAAACCTTTCCTCAATTCCTTCTTTATGGATGAAATGTAGCTCTCATTGTTCCCTGTCATCAAAAGATCATCTACATATATCACAAGATATACAATTATTTTGCCAACTTTCTTGACGAACAAAGTTGCATCATCAAGATCATAATGTTTGAAGTTGAGTTTTAGAAGATGCTCAGTGAACTTTTCATACCAGGCTCGTGGTGCTTGCTTGAGGCCATACAAGGATTTTACAAGTTTGCATACTTTAAGTTCATGTCCCTTCACAACAAATCCTTTTGGATGGGAAATAAAAACATTTTCTTTCAGATATCCATTCAAGAAAGCAATTTTTACATCCATTTGATGGACTTTCCAATTGTTCTGAGATGCCAAGGAAAAGAGTGTCCAGATGGTAGCCCATTTTGTTGTGGGGGTAAAATTCTCCTCATAATCAACCCCTTCCTTCTATGCAAAACCTTTTCCACAAGCCTGGATTTGTGCCTGTCAAGTGAGCCATCAACTTTATACTTGTTCTTGTATACCCACTTGCAGCTAATTGTTTTGTTTCCCAAAAGAGGATCAACCAACTTCCAAGTGCCATTCTTTATCAAGGCATCATACTCCTTTTGCATCGCTTCTTTCCATTCATCATGAGAAGCAGCTTCTTTGAAGGAAGTTGGTTCAAAATATGTAGACAAATTCAGTTCACAATCATATGAAACATCCATATCAACAAGTGAATCAGAATCGTCTAAATCACCTTCATTTTGCTTGGTTGTACTTCGTGTTCCTGTCTTTCCAACCTCATTAGGATGAACACTTTCAAGTGTCTTTGTCATCCATTTTGGGGGACCTTTCTGAGATGGTCTAGGTTGCTCAGTTGGCTGAGTTGGGACTGAATCAAGATTGAGTCTCCCAATTCTGTCAATCTCATCACTCAAAATATCATCAGTGACTAGAGCTTCATGTGGGGGAGAGAGTGTTTCAGAAGAAGATTCCATAGATTGATCCAATATAGGAATCCCCCCTTCAAGATGTGTAACATGATTATCAAATTCTTGAAATGATTTTTCATGTCTGAATCTATCCAAGCGATCAAGCTTCTGCTCAACAACATTTTCATCTTTGGAAGATTCAAGAAAGATTACATCTCTAGATACAAAAAACTTCTTATTAAATTCATCATAGATACGGCATGCTTTGGAGGTATTTGAATACCCCAAGAAGATACACTTACAACTCCTTGCACCAAGTTTGTTTCTATTTTCCTTTGGTATCAAGGCATAACAGGTGGAACCAAAGACCCTGAGATGCTTTACCGAAGGAATGTGGCCATACCACATTTCATAAGGAGTCTTGTTTCTAATAGCATTAGATGGACATCTATTATTTACATACACAACACATAGAACTACATCAACCCAAAACGTCAATTTTACATTCTTGAAAAACATCATGGAACGTACCATATTTAAGATTGTCCTATTCATTCTTTTAACTACTCTATCCTACTAGAGATTATAAGGCACAGTTGTTTGATGTTTGATCCCATGTTGGTGAAGATAGTTTTCAAATTCATTTGAAGTGTATTATTTTCCATTATGAGTGCAAATAGAGCCAATATGATATTGTGCATAATTTTTAATCCATGTACGAAATTTCTTGAATGTTTGAAAAGCATCAAATTTGTTCTTCAATAAATAAACCCAACACATTCTAGTGTAGTCATCAATAAATATCATCACATGTTTATTTCCATTTGCAGAAGGAACAAGCATTAGACCACATAAATATGAATGAATGAGTTCAATTTTTCTATGTGCTTTGGAATGTGAATCATGAAAAGGTTGTTTGCTATGCTTTCCTAGAATACAAGCATCACATTGCTTAAGTTTCCTAGGAATTGTAGGCAAACTAGTAACACCATTTTTCTTCAATAAGTGAAGGTTGTGATAGTTCAAGTGTCCAAATCTATCATGCCATAAAAGACTTGATGGAAATGTACCTTCATCATAATGAGAATTGTATGAGAAATTTTGTGCACAAACAGAGGTATCTTGCAGCTTCAGAAGTCTTTCTTCTTCTATCCCCGTCATGAAAAGTGAGTAATCTAATGTTTTTCTGACCTCAACCTTGCCATCAAAAATATGAATGGAGTGTCCTTGCTAGCAGATGTGGACCAAGGACAACAATTTTCTCTTCAACTATGGGAGATATAAAACATCATGCAAAATAAATTATGGAAGACCAGGAAATTTGAGCCTGATTGTGACAAGCCTTGATGGCTTGAGTTTTGATTTGCCTACAAAGTATACTGCTCTATCAACATTGTCAGTAAATTCTTCAAAAAAATATCTTCTAAAATTCATGTGGCAAGTTTCCTCTAAATCAAGAAACCAATCATTTTTCCAAGAAGCAAGTGAAGCATTGAACAAGTCTTCAATTACTCCAATATTACAATGTGCCACAACATAGTGAGTGGATTCAGGTGCTTTACCTTTCTCTTTGTCAATGGTTTTACCTTTGGCTTGATTTATTTCCCTCTCAATTCTATCCCATGGAAACTTACATGTGGATGCATCATGTCCATATCTATTGCAATGTATGCAATGAAGATCAGACTTTTCTCCTTAAGAGTGTCTACCCCCCCTGCCTTTGAAATTTCTTCTTCCTCTTCCTCTTCGGCTACCTCTTCTTCTATAAGAATCTTGGGCATGATTCTTCTCTCTATGTGCAAGACACATAGCTTCTTCAGAAGACTGAGGAGTTGTCTTCTTCCCAAAATCTTTCTCTCTCTCAATAACTTTCTTCCCAAGGAAATCAAAGGTAATATCTTTGTGGTTTCCAATTGCTTGCAATGACTCAAGATAATTTGAATAAGTGGTATAAAGTGCCTTGAAAAAAGGTATAAGAGGAATGTCTAGTTGAAAATCAGTGGATTTGATATCATGCATAATATATCTTACTTCTAATGTTAAAGCAAGAGGGTCATTATTTTCTAATTCAATGCTGAACAATTTAACCATCAATTGGATCACTTCAACTTCAGAGTGTGAGCCATAGAGTTCCTTCAACTTCTATAAGGCTTCATAATCATTTGAAAATTGTGAAATATGGTGAATCACCTCTTCATTTACAGATTCTGAAATCAAGGCATAGTCCTTGTTGTTCTCATTTTCCCAAATGGCGAACTCCTTATCTGAGGTGGGCTTTACAGGTTCATTATCCCCTTCTTCTACACAAACGCCTTTCCACAACTCATTGAAAATGAGAGTGTGTTTTATCTTCCGTGAACATGCTGGATAGTTCTCTTTGCCAGAGAGAATTACTCCAACTATAGAGATCAATGAATACATTTAAAAATGTGTATTGTGTAAAAAAATTGTTCTTCTGCTGGTAAAAAAAAATTGCATTTCTAGTGGTAAAAAAATGTAATTCTGGTGTAAAATTGCAATATGATATATATGGGACAGAGGTATTATTTGGAGTACTTGTTATATGGGAGAGGGATTTGTAGGGGAGGGAGTATATGGGGGAGGTCTTATATGAGGGAGGCAGATTATGACTTGTGGTATGCGGGCTTATGGTATGAACAAAAAGCATATAACAAATGCAACAACGTTTGGAGCGATATGTAATATATGGTATGGTGGTAATGGTGGTGCAGTGGTATCACACTGGACCGGAGTTACAACAGGTGGTGGAGGGGTCGAGTGGTGGTATCGGTGTTGCGAGCAAAGTGGTATGGGGAGGCTACAATATGTAGAGCAGTGTGGTATGGCGGTATGACTGGTGGGATGGGCGGTATTGTAGTGGGGAGCGGATTTAAAACCAAGAGACTGAGATGGTACACAGGACCAGGAGGACCGGAACATCATTTGCTATGTTAGAGCATTGGAGTGGTATATACCATTCAGTTGGGAGCAACCAGTGTGTAGGATTAAACGTAAACCGGGGGACCATACACAGTGAACATGCACAATGTTTTTACCGGACCGCGCTTTAATACATAGTCATGCCAAAAATAATCCACTAATAAGTGGGATGAGTATAACAAGTGTTCCAACATTGCCTTCACAAAAAGGTTGGACGCACATAATATGTCATGGTGCAGGTGGTATGGGAAGTGAAAACAAGGGACTGAGTATGGGATAGAGCACCCAAGAGGATCAAAAGGCCGTGTTCGACTAATATAGATAAAAAACACAGCGTTCAATGACTATCGAGAGGCCTCAATAACACAATGGAGGCAGCATCAACATATTCTAGTCTTCAAAAATTAGTCTACATATATTTTCATACCTCAAATCAGTTGCAACATATACCATATAGCTCCAGTTGCAATGCATATCATACAACTTCTTCAATGCTCATTGACATAGTTTCAGCACTATTCAATCCACAACAACTAAGCATCGATTCAATCCAAGATTCTATGCAATTTCCAATCACAGAGATGAGCCAATGCATTGGATTCTAAGAAGAAGAGAGGTGTCAGTCTGCAGAATATAGACAAGACAAATTTTCTGTCGAAGGAGAGAGGCAAAAGACAGACTGCAAAAAAAATGGCAAAAGGGATTTACAACGGAAGAAAGGGATGCCAAAAATGGAGCTGGCTTTGATACCATGTCGGGCTAGGAGGTAACTCCTCAAATGAATTTTGCCTCTTCATTAAGATTTCTCATGGATATATACAATGAGGGAGAGACTATTGGGCTTCACCTACCACTATCTCTTCATTTTCCTATTCTCCATTATTTACTATTTACATTTTTTACAAATATTCACCCAATCTCAATGATTAAGTGTCAACACAAAATGAGAAAAGACATCATTGAATATTTTTCCAAATGCTTGGAGTGTCAGCAAGTCAAGGTTGAACATCATCATCCAGCCAGATTGCTTCACCCACTACCCACTCCAGAGTGGAAGTGGGAATTAATTACTCTGGATTTTATAACAGGCTTGCCTAACTAAGAAACAAAGTGATTCAAACATGGTGGTAGTATATATATTGAGTCCATAATGTGTTTCATGTCTCTTTATTAAAGAAATATGTATATGGCTCTGGACATATTATTAACTGGCAAGAGGTGCAGGTAAACATTTTAACAAATAATCTTTCCTTGATAATTGATTATGTTTATTAAATTCTCATGAGCTAAAGATATTTTGTGATGTGGAAAAGGTATAACCGGACATAGAGTTCCTGGTAGAGCCTCTACATATTCTCGGTCTAAGAGAAACCATGCAACGGAGGTGATCTATCACCCAGGTTAAAGTGTAGTGGAGGCACTTTAGCACCGAAGAGGCCACCTGGGAGGATGAAATATTGATGCTATAATCATACCATGAACTATTCCAAGGGAATGGGTAAACATCGAGGATGATGTTTCGCTCAATGGGGGGAAGATCTAGCACCCTTGGGAATGTAAATATTTTCCATTTACTTTTTTTGTTCAAGACTCGGTAATTTGGATTTGGTAGAGGTTGGTAAAAGAACTTGGATTGTAAAAGTTTATTTTTTTATTTTTATTTTGTTTTAAAGTTATGCCAGGTCAGAAAAATTACGGGAAAGACTTCAAGAAAAGAGAAATCTTCAGTTTCTAGGTAGTTAGACAGTTACTCCCTCTCCCTTGAGAGATTGAAAATAAAACATCTCAGTTGGGGAAAAATCCATGAGTGGCTAGAGAAGGAAGTAAGATACAACAAGGAAAAGAGAATAGATTGTGACAAGACATTGTCAAGTGAGTAGGTGCACTATTGAAGGGTGTTCTTGAGCTGGTCACAACTAGTGGAAACCCTAGGATGAAATTTGGACTGGATTGGAGGACTTGAGGTCCCAGAATAGTCGTTGTCTTAAACTTCTCTGGAAACTCAAAGAGGCTCGGGGGGAGACCCAATTGTAATTTCCAGTCTCATTAGTTGGGTGGTTAAAGGATTTTCTCCCTGGATCTATTTATCTGGCATAGCTAACTAAGTCAGATAAGTACTTTTTAATTGAAACTAAACTAATATCTGAAATGTATATGTTTTCTAGAAAATAAAGTTCATTCTTCTTGAAATATGAGAAATGGTTTTTCCTTCTAAGTTTAAGTAAACAAATACATTTGCGAAATTCCAGATAGTCAAACTTTGAAGATGAGTATATACAACCATTATTTGTGTTGTGAAAATGTATCAGTGGTTGTTGTTTTGTTCTAGATAAGGGTTATTAATTTTTGAGGCATTTGAATGCATGGTATAAGTTGTTGGTCTTCTTGTTAAAATGTATAATATAAATAGTGGACTTGTGGTTTTTTATTAAGTAGAAAAAAACAAATGGTTGTGCAGCAGTAACTGCATTACTAAACCCTTGAAAGAATGTAGAGGAATTATTATAGAAAGGGAATTACCATGTCCCTATCTTTTCATTAGAATTAGTTCAATACAGATGTCGGGAGGACTATTGACCATAGGTGTGAGTGGACATTACCAATGTGGAACTAATTGAACGTAACCAGTAAAAGAACGTAAATATGGTGGGTCTTTAGTACCGGTTACGAATAATGGTAAAGATTAGAAGAGAGACTGTAATAACCAGTCATGTAGTCAAGAATGGCCACGGTTAGATTAGCACCCTGGCCAAGTTGAAATGTGTAACCACCTGGGCGCAGTACCAACTGGGCAAGAGAAAAAATTCATATTCAAGGCACCTTGTAAATTTAACTAATTAAAGAACAATTGGAAATAATAACAGGATTGAAACATTTACAATATCCAGAATATCAAACTTAGTCTAACTATAAAAGAAAATAGTTTGAAAATCCTGGTATTAATATATAAATATATATAGTACAACTGAATATCGAAACCCAAGTAAAAAATGAATTTGAATACTTGCAAAATAAATAAATTTGAAAAGGTTTTCCATTTCAAGAAATATCAAAACATTTGCCAAAAACCACAAGAAGTTTTAAGACATCAGGTTTACAATAAATACCAAGTCGATAAAACCTCTACCCACATATACTCTCATGAAAATACCTTGGAGTATCAACTAAAAAACCCTATTATTACACCGGCACAAGAGAAGTTGTTAACATAAGGTCGCATCTATGCTTATAAATAAGTAGAGAAAACGTGAAAAATCCCTGAGCACAAAGGGTGTGAACCTAATTCAAAATAGAGCTACAGTCATTATTAAATAACCCAAGTGTGTTATGTACAAAGCTAGAGAATGGTAGGTACACCTGTAAATAAAACACCACATGTGAAACCCATTATTGCATGCAAATGTTTATGCCTCGCTGACAAGTAGGGTCAACTTATAGCAAGAGATATGCACAAATCTTACCTGCAAAAGATATGTGGCTGGGATTATACTATGTAGTAAATATTGAAATAAAAGAAATTTGAAAGGATGAAAGCAACTCTTAATATATATATTTTTTTACCTGGAATTTTTTTAGCATCAAATGGAAGGATTTAGTCTTGGAAGAAACTAGGAGGTAAAAATTAGAAGAGAAGTATAGCCCTCATATCTTATTCAATAAAATTCATTACCTGAGTGTCGAGATAAAACCCACCAACCTCATGAACTAGTACATATTGTATGTTCAAATTTATGTTCAATTGGCAACCTCAAAACATAAATAAAAAGGAAGCTCAAAACCAAAATGGAGAGCAATGCAAATGAAAACTTCAATATTTTCAAAGAGTGAAGCAAATTCATTACCATAACATGCCTAAGAAAAAATAGAAGTAAAATTGTAACATGGGAAGGAGAGGTTGCAGAGGGCTCCCGTAGGGCCTAAGAGATGAAATGAGCCGAACAAAAAGGCGAAAAACTGAGTCATTTCCTTAATCGTCCCAAGTCCATCAAATTCATCGCATGGGTACCCTAGCTGATCAACGATTGATCCTCCTCCAAGTGGTCGGGTCTTAAGGCCTGAGAAACTTCAAATTGATACATGCACCTTGAAACGAGCACCCGCTTCTCACTCATCAGGCAAGACATGAGGTAGTCACAGTGGGAGTTAAAACCCATCAAGTCAAGCAGTATTGATAACCATACAAGTATGAGAATATTAAATAACATAGTTAGGGTAATAAAGTTAATTTGACAACAAAGTATGCAAACCTTAGTCTTTAGCTAGAACATATAATACACTCAAAATTATCTAAGAGAATTACTGCTTTTATTGCTTAGTTAGACCTTGGTAGATTTCAGAAAAAGTAGGAGTTTTAAATTGGCATTGATTCTTCAGTGTAGGGTAAAGAATATATATATATTTTTAAGTGATAGATGTTGATGGATGTTACAGGGTCTTATTGTGCAATGATGCCAATGTATTAGTGATTGTCAACTATAAGCAAAAGGTTCATATATAAGCAAAAGATGTTGTCATGAGGATCTTGGCTCTTCTTCTTTGGTCATGGTCCCTTTGAAAAGAGAATAGGATTCACTAAAAGATTCTTTGGTTTCAGTGTGTTTCTTTGGTTTTTCTTGAGGAAATAGAAATGGAAACCTTTCTACACATTTTGTGGCATGATGAATGGGTACATGGTGGCTAAACAACATGGAGGTAGGGATATCCTTATCTTTGGGAGATATTGAAAGTTGCTCAATTTTTTCAGATAGTTTACCCATAAGAGTCTGAGTAGATTCGAACTCATAATCTACCTTTCTCTCCATGCTTTCAATTTGTGTTGTTGATTCTCTGACAAATCCTTTTAATACAGAAACTGAAAAGTTGAAATCATTCAAAGTTTTATTCACACTATGTACAACGACTAATAGTGAGTCAAAACATTCCTTTTGTTTAAAAGTTTTTATCATATTCATCTCTAGCCCTTTAATTCATGTATTTGTTTAGTTTATTTGTTCATTGGCCTTTTGGATCCTTCCATTTATTCCTAGGGCTGAATCATCTTTTAATACTAAAGGAATGACGTTGGCTGAGTTGCTAGCTTCTCCTAGCATGATTCCCTTGTATGGACGGAATATGGTATTTGTTTCTAACTTGCTTCCATCACAAGTTGTCCAAATTTTTTTTTGTGCAGATGAACTTTCTGCATTTGCCATATGTACTTCTGGTTGTTCCTTTAGTTTCTTCCAGACATAAAAATAAATCCATGAGTTTGTTTCTTCCATATAATTTTTCCATTCTAGATAAAGAGCACATTTTCATCAACAGATGTGCTAAGACTAAATTATTTGGATTCAAGATGTGTATAGAGATCCCAATTTAGCATGTTCTTCATCTAGTCTCTATTAATCTTATGTTTGGGACACCCATCCATGAGGGAGAAGAATTTGTACATTTCTGGGATTAATGGCTTTTTGCAATCTGGTGGAATAGGATTTTGAAATCTTGAAGATGGAATGAGACTGTCTAGTATTTCAAGATATCCCAAGCCATATTTTGGCATCCCAGGTGGTCTCATCTTGCTAAACATTTCAATGAGACGGGGGTCTTCATTCTTCAGAGTGGGTAATTCATGAATCATTAGGACAGTGTCACGAGGAAATGGAATGTCAGAGCATTTTGGATTTGGACATGAATTTGTAGTAACAGTAGAAGGGGCCTCACAGGGTTGTGGATCTGATACCCAATTTGTAGCAGGGGCTTCCTTTGAAGCTTGCTATGCAATTTTGAATTCTTCTGTGATGAATACATGAACTCTTACACGAACCCATACACGAGCCTCTAGATCTTCACACAATAATGCTCTTCAACGACCTCTTGCCAACATGAGAAAAACGTCCATCAATCCTCAGTGAACCTCCGGCGAACCTCAGATGAACCTCTCCTCTTAGAGAATTGAAATAGCATAACATAAAATAAACTCATGCGAAAATTTTGAAAAAAAATCTCTCTTTTATTGGTTTCAAAAGATGAATTACAATGCTGGAAGATTTAGAGAAACTTCACTCAGAGATAGACTGCTCGGTCATTTACCAGATGCTACACCTTAAATTAAGATTCACTCTAGAGGCTACCTGGCCCTTTGC
Organism: Pinus tabuliformis; assembly: GCA_031772625.1. Taxonomy (NCBI): domain Eukaryota; kingdom Viridiplantae; phylum Streptophyta; class Pinopsida; order Pinales; family Pinaceae; genus Pinus; species Pinus tabuliformis. The sequence continues at coordinate 631,538,123 of CM062810.1, read as the reverse complement.
AGACTCTGTCTTTGAACTTTTTGAAACAAACACAAACTAAAACTTAATGATTTCAACCAATTTAGGTTCTTACTAGGGTTGTTAGGCCCTGATATGAATGCTTTTCAAACTCAACTCTAAGAGAGACTTTCTTCGTGATGCAAGCAGATCGAACACAGACGTTCGTAGATGTAGAGCAAGAATATTATCTCAGACTTCAAACAACAAGACTCTCACTCTCAGACTCTCCAACCACGAATGTCCCAATGAGCCTTACTTCTCTCTTTTTATAGGATGAGAAGGGGACAAACATCAGACAATCATACTGAGATTCTGAGATATGGATCAAATCACACCAAAAGACAATCGTACTGAGATTCTGAGATGTGGATCAAATCACACCAAAATTTGGAGAAGTGCTCCGAGTCTCGAAAAATCAGAGTTTTTACATAGTAGAGATTATTCCAAATCCTACGAAAAGATATTTACAATGTGGTGATTTTTGTCATAAAATCCCACGAAAATCGATCACTATCAAATTCAAGTGACAAGACATTACTATACATTGTGGATGCTTTTCAGGAGAAGCCCACGAGAACCCTTGGAGTCTTTTAAGTTATGTTCCCAATGGATTTGTACTCGAGAATCGACCATTATTAGGCTGGTATGCTCCACTAGTCTCCCATGCTTTTCTATAAATCATTCGGACAATCATTGGTTTCCTGAGGATAATATGATGGTTTACTTTGGTAAAGACTAACAAATGATGATGTCCTCTCATGAAGTAGCCTAAAATGTGATCATCAATAATTTTTTTTAGATCTGCAATAGTCTTACAGGGAAGGTGAAAACACTCCATGCACTCCTAGCAATCACTTTGAAAGTATCTTTCAAAGTACCTTGGATCCATAACAGACTTATTTATCCCATACCATCTCCACCATTCCTGTAACCAAGTTGGTTGTAACAGTAACTGTGTAATGAAGACAGGTCCAAATTTTAATAATGTATAATGTATTTCTGATCTTTCTTCTCTGCATAAGAGATCCCACTAGAGATCTTTATAGCCCTGGAAATTATAGACAATGTCAGTAAATACAAGGCTTGGATCCTTTTGTGGCCACATTATTCTTGCAGGATGTTCAGGATATCTGGTTCTATTAATAGTATAATATTTATGAAATGTTTTGTTTCTATTGCTTCCCTCATTCCATATCAGACTGATATCATGAAAACTTTCCCTTAATGCTTCGTCTGTAAGATCAAAATACATCATTGAATTCTTATACACCATATCATGTATCCAAGTGTTGGACATAGGGTAAATCTTTCTCTCTCGCACAAGGTGTTGTACGTCCTGATGAGGCTGTAGATTTGCATCCATAACTAGGGTGTTTCTTAATTTCCAAGTGGGTTTCCATTTTTCAGCATAGATTGGCCATGAGGTGTTGTATGGGATATTTCTAAGTTCTTCTTGCTGTGTTTTAGGGTCCCATTAAGTTACAATAACCATTAGATGATTTTATTTTTTTAGATACTCCTACTCAAAAAATCTGGTAGACAATTTCTTTCTCCCTTTATATGCTCGACATCAAAATCAAAATTTACAAACAAAGGTTGCCATATGGCAAACTTGGATTGTCCAGGCTTTTTGATGTCTTTTGTTAAAACTTTCTTTAAAGCAGAAGCACCAATCCCGAGAAGAAACCTTTTATGTGTGAGGTTGATGTCAAATTTGTCTATACAATTCCATGCAACTTTTTACCTCTTTTTCAATTGTAGAATAGTTTTGTTCTGCTTGTTTCCATGTTCCTAAAGTAAACTGTATAACTTGTTCTTCTCCTTCTTTAGCTTGCTTGAGAATACCTCCCCATCCAATGTTGCTGGCGTCACTTTCTACAATTTTTGGCAAATCCTCATCTGCAAGGTAGAGAATAGGTAAAGTTTTTACCTTAGATTTTATTTTCCTGATGGCATTGGTATGCTCTGAAGTCCAAGGCACTTGATCGTTTTATATTTGGTTTAACAATTTTCTGTCATGGGCACATCCTTCATAAAAATTGCTGACATAGTTCAAATAGCCTAGGAATCTCTGCAATTGTTTTTTATCTGTGATCGTATCCAGAAATTTATCAGCAAATTCAAGTGCATGCTTTTGTAATGTGATTTGTCCATCCTCAATAGTATGTCCTAGGAATTTGATCTTTGTCTGAAACAATTCCATTTTCTTCTTGCTTAGTACGAGGCCACTTCTCTTGACAACCTGTGTAAAAATCTGTACATTATTGAAATGTTCTTCTATAGATTTAGAGAAGATTAACACATCATCAATATATATATATTGAGCCAATCAAAGTATGGCTTGAAAACTTGGGCCATGACCTTTTGAAATTTGGATGGGGCATGTTTTAGGCCAAAGGGCATAACATTCCACTCATAATGACCAACAGGAATGCTAAAGGCAGTTTTGAATCTATCTTCTTCTTTTACCGCAACCTGCCAAAACCCAGATCTCATATCAAATTTGGAGAAAACTTTAGCTCCCGCTATTCGTCTTATTAGGATTCCTTTGTGGGGAATAGGGTATGTATCATCTGATAGTACAAAATTTATAGGTTTGTAATTTATGACTAATCTGGGATCACCTCTAATATGTTATGAGTGTTTATTTACATAGAACCCATAGCAGTTCCAAGGACTGCTAGATTCTCTGATCAATTTTCTTTTTAAGAGATCTGAGATTTCTTTTTTGGCATAGATTTCTATACTCGTTGTTCATAGTTATGGCTCGGCTCTTGCATGATTTTCCATCATATTCTTTTTTGAACAACAATGAAACTCTGTGTTTCTTTCTATGCCAGAAAGCATTTGGGTTTTCAAAACAACAATATTTTTCTAACTGCCCTCTGATTTCTGAGATTTTTTGTTATACCTTTGGGGACTGTAGCTGTTCTTTTATTCTGAGAGAGGACTTGAAGTATTTTAATTCTCCCAATTTTCTTTCCATTAGATTAACTTCCTGCATAGTCTGAACCATGGTGGATATTCTTGGTGTTGAAATAAAAGGAAATTTGATGGTTTGTAAGAAACCTTTGTTATCAGGGAAAGATATAAAATAACCAGCTTTTCGATCCTGTGATCTAGCCGATCCATGTGGTTCAATAGCAGCAAGAAAAATATTACCTAAAATATAGTCAATTGGAATATTTCCGACTGAAAACTTAATTTTCATACAATATCTTGAAAAACAAAGAGTTGCACTAGATACTTCATATTGAAAATCCTGTGTACCTACCCCAGTGAATTGCCTATATGAAGGTGTCTAGTATTTGGCTAGGATCACTTTTTTGTTTAAAACATTTATGTCTGCACCAGAATCTATTAATGTTCTGAGTGTGAAGCTTTCTCCTTGTATATTAACATTTAATAGTACATGTTGCTACTAATACTGCATGGTCATGATCTTTATATTGCCAAACCCTACGCCACTACTTTTCATATGTTCTTATACTTCCAATCTAGAAGGTTTGCAGTAAGCCTCTAAAAACTGGACACTGAGGGTAACCCACAATCAGTTGTCTTCTGGACTTCCCTAATCAGAAAATATTCCACAGAGTTCACCTACAAGGACTTCATTGACTCATTTGTTTATCCAATTGTCAATATGCTAAGCAGTAGCATTCAGCCTAGAATCAGTGAAGAGATTAAGAAGGTGTTACAGTTGTCCGATCAAAGTAAAACATGAGATTGGTATTTATACCAAAATCATACAGAGATCAGAGTGTATGGAAGCCAGCTAGTTCCATACAAGCTTCCCAAATACCTCCCAATGAGGCTATTTGCCTTGGAATACATCAAACAAATCTTGAATTCTGATGAAATCTATTTCCCTTTAGCCAAAAAGAAGACCCGGTTCAAAACTAAAAACCAAATAGGGCCTTTTATATGTAACAATAGAAATGTTGGAAAGGAAACATATAGATGCTTACAAGAGTTCAAGTTTAGTAGCAGTTTCAAATGGAATTATGATCCTTTAGGTGTCATAAGTAAATTAAGAGTCAAATTCAAATTGACCCCCTTCATCCATGAGTCAAAACTAGAAATTGAAAAGTATTCCAACCAATCAGAGTGGTTGGAAAACACTCTTCAGGAGATGGATAAGTAGGTTGATACTAGTTCCATCCTGCATACTCTGGACCCACAAGACAGAAGTTCAAAAAGGGCTAGAGAAGAAGGATCCTACTTAGCTGAAACCACCTCTGATACTAAATTCAAACTAATGTACATGAAGAATACCAAGCTAAATCTTGTAAATGAACAAGAAGAGATAGTTGAGACATTTGAAATCATTAATATAGACACAATGGTTAGATAAAATGCACCTCCAACAGTTTTAGAAGAAACTCACCAGCCTTCAACCTATAATACTCAGATTATTCAAAATCAAGATAATGTAGAAGTTTCATCATCTAGCAAAATTGTGGACAAAGAGAAAGATATCATGGAGAAATACAAAGAAATTAAAATTAGAAATGAGGCATTAAAAGTTGGAATATGTACACAATACTGGAAGCAAACTCCCAGTGATCAGAGTAGGTTACTTTCAGCTTCTGACCTAAAAACTAGGAAGATGTAGATGACCTTCTTACAGCGAGAGGTAAAGGCCCCAAAAACTTCAGAAGATTACAAGAAAACAACCTTTGAAATTCATGCTCAGGATGTGCACCCAATTAACCAGATTGAATTTCATAAACAGGAAGGAGAAATGATATATTCAACCATGACACAAAAAGCTCTATGTGTCCAGAAATTGAAAATTTCTCTGGAAAATGTACAGTCACAGTTAAAACTGGAAAGGGCCTCATCACAAGCAAAAGACAATAAGATTAAGTCACTAGAAGAGTTGGTGATTGAAATTGGCTATAATCCAACTGATATCAAGGCATCAGAAGAACTCATCAAAAAGAAAAGTGCATACATAGCTGCACTCAAGAAACAGCTAAAGCTACAAACCACTGAACATCCACAAACCAAGGAAGTGTTGGAGACACTTAATCAAGAGGATGAGATGATGAAATTAATCATCCAGTTTACCAATCAACTAAGAGAAATGGAGATAGAAATGGATAAATTGGTACAGGAGAAACATGCTAGCAGAGAAGCAGTTCCCATTACTGCTATTCCCATAGGAGCTACATCAACAACAACATCAACAAAATCAACAACCCATCCCACTAATGAGGCCAGAAAATTGATTCAAGCCATGGAAGATATGTCCATTTGAAAAACACATATTAATAAGTTTAAGGAGCAAGTGAAGAGCTTGGAAGATGAAAAGAAATTAGCAGAAGTAATGCATCAAGCTGAGAAACAAAAAACTAATAGATTGAATGACAGGATCCACCAGCTAGAAAACGAATTGTCACTAAAGGAGCCTTTGGCCCAACCAAAGAAACATTTATGGGCCAATATCATTGACTCAGTCAATGATAATTGTCCATATATACAGGTAATATTTGAACAAAATGATTTAGTGAAGGAAGCCAGTGAGGCAATTCAAAAGGTAAAAGCAGATCTTGTGGAGAAACCAAAGGAAGCCTCTAAAATAATCAAATTTATAAATTCTAAAAACAAATATGAATTAGAGGAGCTTGGGATAGCTGATAGAAAAAAGACCATTCTAGAAGTGGAGAAATTTATTTCCAAGAGAAATCTGATGATACAACTTGAGTAGATGTGTCAAAACATGAAACTTGCAGTAAACAGGTTTTTTGACAAATTTGAAGTATTGAGACAGAAGGGTTTGCCTAATCTTTTGGTAATCAATGATAAACTGATGAAACATGAAGATTATGATAAGAATATGAGAGAAGTAGCTAGAGAAACTTCCAACAATTCCTCAATGAAAGGTGTGCCCACAAGAAAAGTGCTCTATTAGACTTTTGAGAATCTCTTTTACCTCCAACATGAGGTAAAACATCTCTTTATAAACAAGTCTACTTTTGCAAAGTACAAAGAAGCTGATGAAATCTACAGAAGAATGGTAAAATTCAAATTACCAGATGAAGAGGCTTGGGAGAAACTGAATGATTTACTTTGAAAGGTAAAAGTAAAACAGGTAAAAGAACAGTCAAAGATTAAAAGTAAATCAGTAACAAAGTTTAAAGAGTATTAGATGACAAGGCAGAGTAAAGATATAGCCATCTTGAAAGACACTAAACAAAAAAAGGGACAGCCAGCGTAAAGAAAACAACAAAGCCAAATAAGCAGGGACATCTTGCATTAGTTAGATAGTTGTCTCTATCTTCTTGTATGAAGATATTTCATTTTCCTTGAATAATTCCTAAATCAGTTTTAGGATATTTTGTAGTAGTTTTTGTATAAATACTTCATAATTCAAAGTATTGAGGGTGGATATCTGAATATTTCTATAGGTGAACTCATCTACAACCTGAGGGTTTATTGTGTTTTTTCAGTCGACAAACAGGACAAATAATAGAAGAATTGCTTTACAGGATTCATGTGTTGAGCCACTTCAGTGAAGTATATTTCAATTGTTCATGTTCTTTTCTAAAGTATTCCATAAATTTGAATGTTTTTCTTCTAAATTTGAATGGTATAACATGAATGTTATTGCAGAATCTATTTAAGTACACTCTGTTTTGAACTGTTATTCATGTTTATGTTTTCTTATGATATTTGGTTTAAAGGATCCTTAATTTCCCTCTAATCCCAATTGACCTCCTTCATCTTCCTTCATTATCTGGTTTAAGGAATCCTTAACTGCTCCTTGATCCCAATTGAAAATCATTTCACCATTTCAGCCCTAAAGATCTATTGTTTCTCAATTACCTTGCCCTGTAACACTGCTTTTATAATTGGTTTCTGTTTTGTTTTCTTGATAAACTGACTCCATAGCCCAATGGAAAATAGATAAGCACCTATCCATCTAAATCAGTAATTCCACCAACAAATCAAAATCAAACCAAATCAAGAAAACATGACTAGCCTAAAATCCATTAAAATAAACGAAGTTAAATCATATAGAGAGATCCCTCTCTGATTTTAGGAAGCCTAGATCCTAAGCTCCAAAGCAGGTTTGTAGTTACCTCTGATATTTCTTTTTAACGCATTGAACAACCCTTGGAAATTTTGGAGTGATAACATAGTGGCGACCATACTAGGGAAATTCAGTCCCTAGTTAAAATAATCTTAAAGGAAAAAGTTTTCCTTATTTTTTAACATTGAGGTTTTAAAGGTTTGCTTGAAATCATCATTATAAGTTAAAATTCTGGCTTCTAAAAGAACATATTATACCAGAGCTCATCCCGATCCACAACCCACTACAATTGTTGATGATCCGGATAGAATTTTAAGAAAACCTAAAAGGCTAGAGAGTCAAGAAAGGGTTAACTTTTAAACAAATCAAATTCACTTCCTAAAGAGTTATCAAGCTTAGAGGACATTAAAGTTGACTTATCATTTGAGCATTCTTTGTTTCGTACCAAATCTGAAAATTCAGTCTATGACACTGTAATAGATCCCAATTTTATTCAATTTATTGAATCAAAGAAGGATATTATACATCCTGATTTAGATCAACATGTTCTGGATACTTTTGAAAAACTTGATGAGTTAACCTCCACTTTGATAAGGCATATAGACAAAGCCTATTTTCAACAGTCAGTTGAATTAGCTACCCTAACTGCTGCTACCCTTGAACACTCTACAGTATTTTCAAAAACTGTAAATGTAGCCTCATTCAGTACCACCTCACCTATAATATCCACCATAGTTCATTCCATAAAGCCATTCATACCTAAACTTCCTCTCCAACCTAATTTCTCAAGTTCATCTTCAAGCAACACTACTTCACCTCCAAATCAAGTTAAAATTGTAGCCATGGCAGTCAGATATGAACCTTTGGCCTTACAAGCTCCTTTACATGCTATGCCATAGGATTACCAAAGTAAAATTTTGTAGTTTGATGGTACGTGTCAGTATACTGCTCAACAACATGTAAATAAAATGACAGATTATTTTGAGTTACATGAAGTTGATGAGGCTTATGTACAAATGAGATTATTTGCACAAACACTAGCAGGAGATGTTAAAAGTGGTTTAAAACTTTACCTGCTAACCATATTGCTGATCTAGTTGCTTTCCACCAATTGTTCATAAATAGGTGGGAAAGAAAGAAAAACCCTCTCCAGATATTATCTGAATATGAGAACATAAGGAGATCTCCTAGTGAATCTGTCCAGGATTACTGTACTAGGTTTAACAACATTTACAATGCAATTCTAGTGAATATCAGACCCCCACCAGACCTTGCCCTGATTAAATTTCCAGATGGTTTTGATGCTGACATGTCCTATCAATTAAGAGAAAGAAACCCTCCAAATTAGAACAAATGCAAAGTGATGCAGTTAGTGTAGAAGCTAACTTATTGGCTAAAAGAGCCAGGATGAGGAATGAGAGGAGAGTTACCATTAAAGAAGAACCATCCACTTCAGATGTTAAGATAGATAGTTTAGCTAAAAGTGTAGAAAGGCTAATGGATAGGTTAGAGAATATGGAAAGAAAGCCTCAGTGGGAAAATCAACAAGGACCCCAAATTAGGAACCCCAACTTTCGAAAAAATCCTAATACTGGAAAATCAAGAGAAGTTGTACCCGATCAACAGGTTAGACCACCTTTCTAGGAAAATTATGCTGAAAGTTCACAACAACATGAAGAAGACCAGGACACCCAGATAAACTTGATGGGAGTAAACAATGAGGATTCCATTTTTCTTACTCAAGAAGAACAAGAATTGTACATGTTACAGCAATTACAATTAGAATCTGGAGAGTCCTTTGACTACAAACAAGGCTATGAATCTACTATCTATGAATTTCATAAACAATATAGCCTTAGAAGCAAAAAGAACACAGAAGTTCCTCCTAAGAAATCAGCCCAAACCCAAACTAAGAAAATAGTGGAAGCTCATGTGACCAAGGTCCTACAAATTCTGCCTAGAGGAACTCAGGAGGCCTCCAGCCCAAAGATTGTAGACATAACATCAATTGAAACTCAAACTTCAACTGCCACTCAAACTATTCCAAACAAGAAAATTGAAAACAAAATTGTTGACACGCAAACTGAATTACCAAGTACTAGTAAAGAAGACAAAAACACATAAACTACAATTGTTGAAAAGAAACTCATTCAATTAGGCAAAACTCAAATACCATTCAATATCAAATTTGAGTTAGCCAAATTGAAAATACATGTTCCCTTAACAGAGCTGGTAAAAAATGAATCATACAAAGCACAAATCACTGAAACACTAAACATAGGTGAAGGCGAAGATGTTGTAAACCTTAATGATGATCAACCTGAGTTGTTATTTGGTCTAGAAGTAAATGGCAAACATCAATAAGGGGTATCCCTCCATTCTATATTACCTTAAATGTTCATGATAAAATCCTACATAATGCTATGTTAGATTCAAGAGCATCTCATAACCTAATGCCTAAAGCAGTCCTGGAAAGGTTAAACTTAGACATCACTAGACCGTACAAGGACCTGTTTTCCTTTGATTCTAGTCAAATCAAATGTCTTGGCATGATAAAAGATCTGTGTGTAACTCTAGTTCAGTGCCCAACAAAGAGTATTGTTATGGATATAGTAGTTGCTGATATCCCACCCAAGTACGGTATGTTGTTATCTCGCTCATGCGGAGCAAAGTTACAAGGGTCATTGCAATTAGACATGTCATATGCTACCATTTTTTTATTTGGCCAGCAAAGAAAACTTTACAGGGAGACCCTAATGAAATACATGGTAAGTAGTTCAGAAAGACCCAGAATTACCCTATTTATTCCATGCATTCTGATCTGGACTCATTTATCTTATATAATTCAGAAAATAGCAAAGACGAAATCACAACTTTAGAAGAAAAACACAAAGAACTTGATAGAGAAAACATAACACATGAGTCTCTATGGCATTTAGATTTTGATGGCTCTATAAATAGATTAGGAGTAGGAGTTGGTGTATGGATCTACAATTTAGAGAATGATCATTCAGAAGGACATGCTTTTAGATTAAATTTCAAATGCACTAACAACATGGCAGAATACGAAGCATTAGTGCTAGGCCTTCAAATCATAAGAAAACTTGGAGCTAAAAGAGTTTCCATCATGGGAGACTCAGAACTCATTATAAAACAGGTCAAGGGAGAGTACATTACCAATAACCCTAGACTTAGCTGCTACAGAGAAACCATCCTAGACTTGATAAATTGTTTCCTTGAGACTGACTTTGCTGTTATTCCAAGAAAGAAAAATATGCAAGCTCATAGCTTAGCCACTTTTGCCAGCACATGCAGGTTGCCCTTCCAACCAAATCATCAGTACACAGCTGAGGTAAGACATAGGCCAACCATACCTGATAATTTAAAGTATTGGAAAATTTTCTCACATGACAATCAAATTCATGATTTTATGATTTCTGAAGGAGAATTTCGAAATGGTAATATAGACACTGACTGTACATCAGATTATACCATAAATAATGAAATAGATGTAAATGATGTAAATAAGTTAGAACCAACTAAATTCACTAAACTAGAGATAGATCAATTAGAAACTGTAGAAATTGAGGAATTAATCAATGATGAATGAGAAGTTTTAAACCTCAAAGACAACTTTTTGCCTAAGGGATTAGCCCCACTAGAAGACATCTTTGACTTCAATGATGTAGCTAGAAAACCTAAAATGGAGCCTCTAAGGTCAGATATAGAGGAATGCAACATAGGGACAGAGGAAAATCCTAAGCTCATCAAGATATCTAAGACATTACCCCCAGATGAAAAGCTGAAATACATTAGCTTGTTTAAAGAGTTCCAAGATATCTTTGCCTGGAGTTATGAAGACCTCAAGTCTTATGATACCAACATCATCCAGCATAAGATACCAATTAAAGAAAATGAGAAGCCCTTTAAACAAAAACTAAGGAGAATTAACCATGTTCTTATGCCATTAATAGAAAAAGAAGTTAAGAGGATGTACGATGCTCAGATCATAGCACCCATCAGGTATTCTGATTGGGTCTCTAATTTAGTCCCCACTAGAAAGAAAACAGGAGAAATCAGACTTTGTGTTGATTTCAGAAACTTGAACAAAGTATCACTGAAGGATAACTATCCCCTCCCTAAAATGGATCACATTCTCTAGAGGGTGGTAGGGTCATCCAGAATTTCATTACTTGATGGATTCTCTGGTTACAATCAAATCCTAGTCCAACCTGAAGATCAAGCAAAGACTGCATTCACCACTCCCTAGGGAACTTTCATGTACTTTAAAATGCTTTTTGGATTGATGAATGCTGGGACAACATTCCAAAGTGCAATGGACATAGCCTTTGCAAAAAAAATCCATGATTTTTTGGTCATTTACCTAGATGATATCACCATGCTTTCCAAGTCAGATAATGAACATCTAGATCATCTAAGAAAGGTATTCATAAAATGCAGAAAGTTTGGCATATCCTTAAATCCTAAAAACTCACTTTTTGGATTAGAAGAAGGAAAACTCCTAGGACACATAATTTCAAAAGAGGGCATTAGAATTGATCCAGCTAGAATAGAAGCAATCCTAAACATTAGTCATCCTAGGAACATTAAAGAATTGCAATCATTCTTAGGTAAAATAATTTTTCTTAGAAGATTCATTTCTAACTTAGCAGAACTAATTAGATATTTGAATAACATGTTAAAAAAGGATTCAACACTTAAGTGGACAGTAGAGGCTAAGCAGTCTTTTGAAGCAATCAAAGAAGCCCTTACTAAAACACCTGTCCTCATAAGTCCTAATTTTAACAAAGACTTCATAATTTTTCATTTGCTTCGGAGCACACCATTGCAGCAGTCTTGTTGCAAAAAAATGATGAGGGTTATGAGCAACCCATCACTTTCTTCAGTAAAGCTTTGAGATATGCTACACTAAAGTATAATATAATGGAAAAACAAGCCCTTGCTTTAGTGAAAGCCATAAAGGATTTCAGAGTATATATTCTATACTCTCACATAATAGCATATGTTCCAAACTCAGTTGTAAAGGACATTCTAACTCAGGATGGGCCTGATGGAAAAAGAGGCAAATTGATTGCCACCATACTAGAATATGACATTGAAATCAAGCCTACAAAATTGATTAAAGGCCAAGGTTTAGCCAAACTCATGGCTGAATTGAACTGTCGAGCCTTAGACATAAATTTCATTGCTGCCATAGATGATCAGGAAGAGATGGCAACTCCACAAATTAGTGAAGCTTTCATAGATTCACCCTGGTATGCAGACATTATATTCGTTTTACTCAACCTACAAGCTCCTCCTGGTTTATCTAGAACTAAAAGTAGATTCCTAAAAATGAAAGCAATGAAATATTGTATCTTAGACAATGTTTTATTTTGGAAAGATAATGGTGGCATCTTGTTAAATTGTTTATTAAAAGATGAAGCTGACAAATTCATGCAGGAATTTCATGCAAGGGATTGTGGGGGACATATATAAACTGTTGATAAGATTTTAAGGGCATGTTTTTACTGGCCCACCCTTTTTGCAGATGTCAGAAAATATGTGACCTCCTGTCACAAATGCCAAATATTTGAAGGCAAGAAGAAACTCTTACCATTACCCCTCAAACCTATCTCAGCAGAAATTCCTTTTCAACAATGGGGTTTAGACTTCATTGGGGAAATTCACCCACCCTCCTCAGCCCAACATAAATGGATTCTAACAGCCACTGACTACTTTACTAAGTGGATAGAAGCCATCCCTTCTAGACAAGCCACAGATTCTGTCATCATTTCATTCCTTGAGAACAACATCCTTTCTAGGTTTGGATGCCCACAAAAGCTCATCACTGATAATGTTACTACCTTCAAATCTAAGAAAATGATAGATTTTTGTAACCGATACCATATCACCCTAGGCCATTCCACTACCTATTACCCTCAAGGTAATGGGCTAGCAGAATCTTCAAACAAAAGCCTAGTCAACATCATCAAGAAGCTGTTAGAAGATAACAAGAAAACCTGGAACAAAAAGTTGGTGAATTCCCTATGGGCAGATAGGCTTACTACTAAGAAATCTATTGGTACATCTCCTTATCAATTGGTATATGGAATGGATGTTGTTTTTCCATCCTCATTAGGAGTACCAGTGATGAAAATGATTCAAGAGCTGCAAGTAGAACCAAATGACATCCAAAGGAGGATAAACCAAACAATTCATTTGCAGCAAACCAGGGAAGAAGTTTATATCAAATCCCAAGTAATTCAAGAAAAAATCAAGAAGATCTTTGATAAGAAAACTAAAGCAGAGGATTTCTACATAGGTGATCAAGTACTAAAATGGGATTCCAGAAGGGAGGACAAAGGGAAACATGGGAAATTTGACTTTCTCTGGAAAGGCCCATATGTTATTTATGGTTACAGAGGCAATAATGCATTTTTCTTGAAAGAATTAGATGGCATAGACTTACAAGGTGGACCAGTCAATGGTCGAATGCTGAAGCACTATTTTCCACCAGAGTAATCAGTAGTTCATCAGCTCTATTCACTGTAAATACCATAACAAAGTTTAGATTGGAGTGGATGATTATCTTCTAAAGTTGAAGCCTGAAAAGGAAATGTTAAGCTTTAAAAGGTATAACATCATATGTTTGAATAAAGGAGATCAAAAAAAGTTATTCTGAGTAAGGCACAGTCAAAGTTCCAAGGCCACTGATCATAAAGTTCTTGACATATCACATGAAGATGCCATCCCCAAGTGGAGCCACTGTTAGGTTCCTATGATAATAGGCTTCATAATTTTGAATTGACTATGTAAAGTCTTGTAATATTGTACAGACTTTTGCTTTTTGTAAAATGTTTTCCCATATTAAAAAATGTAAAGGGTAAGTCCTAAAATAAAAATCAAAGGACTAAAAGAAAAGGATCAAAAAAGAAGATAAAATATGAACCCCATCAAAAAGAGACAAAAATAGATCATGAAAGTGTGCACATTCAAATGCCACTTCTCTTAGTTTACGTTTTGCAAATAATATTGTGTGCAGCTTTTCAAAATGCCACAATCCATGATGATCAAACTTTTTAATCTTGATTCATTCATGCTTTAAATTTCATGTTGATAGATAGAGAACTAGCCAAACAGTTTAATCTTGGCAGATCAGTGTTTAGGTATAGAATAATAATGAGCTCATCAGTTTAATCTGAGCCATTGGATGTTATAAGATTAGAATTAGATAGTTTGTTTATCAAAGAAAAATAAAGGGTCAACAAGATCAAATGCACCCAGTAAACGAAGAAAAAATGTTAGGGTAAATGATGGGTAGGCAGAAGTAGTTTTCACAAGGCATGAAGAGCATCAATTGGCTCATTTCATATTACTAACTTCCTTCCAAACTAATTTTCCATTGTAAAAATATCCCTTCCCTAAATTTTAACCTTTTCCACTTACTTCACTTATTTTCCCTTCTTAAAGACCCCTTTCCCTAGTTAAAAACACATTTTTCCTTTGAAAATTAATTTCCCCTTTACTAATTCCATTTTTTATTTAAAAACATACAAAAAATCCACTTTATATAGTTTATATATGATCCCCCATACTAACCTGCATTATTATATTAATTCCCCATTATAAATATCTTGACCCTATTTACATATAACCCTCCGCTAATTAACTCTCGGTCCCACCTTTCTAAAAACCCACAATACCTGCATATCCATCTACCCCCTGATCTCCTTAGATCATATCCAATGGTCCCCAATCCATTTCGCACCCCCTGATGCCCAAGAGTTAAATCTTTCAAAAGGATGTGAAATGGGTGGTTTCGTAACTTCTCCTTTTCGCCACACGTCGCTTCTATGTTTTATTGCATCTGCTCCTCCAAAACCACCAAACCATTTTTCACAATGCGATAACCGCTAGTCCGTCGTCCGAACTGTATGATAAAACCACCCTACCATTTGAATTTAACCCCGCGCCCATATGTTTAACCATTGTTGGTTAAAATCAATAAACCTACCCTTTACAATATTTTCACCATTATTTTGTTGAAGTTTGTGAAAAAGAGCCTCTACCGACCTATTCTTAAGCCAAAAAAGCTCTGCCGACCTGTTTTCAAGAGATTTCACACTAGAATTCAAGCCTTTCACCACGAGGAGACAATTTCAACTCAGCCTAAAGCTTTATAAAGACCATTGAAGCCTATTTCGCTGCCAGAAAGCCTCAGTTGCTTCCAGAACCCCTTCTACATACTAAAAGCTTCATTTTCCAGGTATTCCTAAGTGTCGAGGCCTGTACTTAAGCAAGAAAGTAATAACTGCTAATTGAACAAATTAAATGGCCTCCAAGAGTATTATAAATGTCAATCCCTTGCAACCACCTGTAATCGATGTTGAACGTAACCCCCTTGCCGATAAAGACTTCGAAATCAATGATACAGTCATTGATTTCAACCTCCTTGAGCTCCACTACTGGAGCCATGATAAATTCATAGACCAGGCTGATGATATCCTCCTTTGGGATTCAAACCTACCCAAGTATATCTTCCCACAAACCTTCCAATTTCCAGAAATCATCAGGCTCTGTCAAGTCAATTATCTGCCCAGTGAAAGAGCCCTAGTAACCCCTAGCAAAGAGATTTTGTTCACAATTACTGCAGAATCAATAAACTAGATGTTGAAAATTCAACCTAAGCCTGACGAAGCCGCTTTGTCAATTTAAATCCTCACTAAGTTTTACCTAAAGCTAGACTTTCCTAAGAGGTCTCAAATATTCCAAACCTTCCTCCTTGAAATAGCTCAAATTCCTAAAAATAACCCATCCTACTCTGCTGCCATGTTCCCAAAACAAACCAGGCAAATTGTGACCATGTTATCTTGTATATTAGGATACTTTACTGATGAACATGTAGATGAATCCATCTTTGTTTTCCTCTCTATATTTAGCCCATACCAGCCTCTAGCTATAACCTTCAACTTTGCTCAATACCTTTCAGATTCTATCCATGAGTAGTTAGTTAAATTACCTAAAGAAGGTGTGTTCAATTATTCATCTGTTTTGTTTCATATGTTCTTATACTTCCAATCTGAAAGGTTTGTATTAAGCCTCCAAAAACTGGACACTGAGGGTAACCCACAATCAGTTGTCTTCTGGACTTCCCTAACCAGAAAATATTCCACAGAGTTCAACTACAAGGACTTCATTGACTCATTTGTTTATCCAATTGTCAATATCATAAGCAGTAGCATTCAGCCTAGAATCAATGAAGATATTAAGAAGGTGTTACAGTTGTTGGGTCAAAGTAAAACATGAGACTGGTATCTATACCAAAATCATACAGAGATCAGAGTGTATGGAAGCCAGCTAGTTCCATACAAGCTTCCCAAATACCTCCCAATGAGGCTATTTTCCTTGGAATACATCAGACAAATCTTGAATTCTGATGAAATCCATTTCCTTTCAGCCAAAAAGAAGACCCAGTGCAAAATTAAAGACCAAATAGGGCCTTTTATATGTAACAATAGAAATTCTGAAAATGAAGCATATAGATGCTTACAAGAGTTCAAGTTCAGTAGCAGTTTCAAATGGAATTATGATCCTTTAGGTGTCATAAGTAAATTAAGAGTCAAATTCAAATTGACCCCCTTCATCCATGAGTCAAAACCAGAAATTGAAAAGTATTCCAACCAGTCAGAGTGGTTGGAAAACACTCTTCAGGAGATGGATAAGCAGGTTGATACTAGTTCCATCCTGCATACTCCGGACCCACAGGACAGAAGTTCAAAAAGGGCTAGAGAAGAAGGATCCTACTCAGCTGAAACCACCTCTGATACTAAATTCAAACTAATGTACAGGAAGAAGCCCAAGCTAAATCCTGTAAATGAACAAGAAGAGATAGTTGAGACAATTGAAATCATTAATACAGACACAATGGTTAAAGAAAATGCACCTCCAGCAGTTTTAGAAGAAACTCATCAGCCTTCAACCTCTAATACTCAAATTATTCAGAAGCAGCATAGTGCAAAAGTTTCATCATCTAGAAAAACAATGGACAAAGAGAAACATATCATGGAGAAATACAAAGAAATTAAAATCAGAAATGAGGCATTAAAAGTTGGAATATGTACACAATACTAGAAGAAAACTCCCAGTGATCAGAGTAGGTTACTTTCAGCTTTTGACCTAAAAACTAGGAAGATGCAGATGACCTTCTTACAGCCAGAGGTAAAGGCCCCAAAAACTTCAGAAGATTACAAGAAAACAACCTTTGAAATTCATGCTCATGATGTGCACCCAATTGACCATATTGAATTTCATAAACAGGCAGGAGAAATGATATATTCAACCATGAAACAAAAATCTCTAAGTGTCCAGAAATTGAAAAATTCTCTGGAAAATGTACAGTCAGTTAAAACTGGAAAGGGCCTCATCACAAGCAAAGCACAATAGGATTAAGTCACTAGAAGAGTTGGTGATTGAAATTGTATATAATCCAACTGATATCAAGGCAGAAGAAGAACTCATCAAAAAGAAAAATGGAGACATGGTTGCACTCAAGAAACAACTAAAGCTACCAACTACTGAACATCCACAAACCAAGGAGGTGTTGTAGACACTTAATCAAAAGGATGAGATGATGAAATTAATCATCCAGTTTAGAAATCAACAAAGAGAAATGGAGACATAAATGGATAACTCGTACAGGAGAAACAGGCTAGTAGAGAAGCAGTTCCCATTACTGTTATTCCCATAGGAGCTACAATAGCAACAACATCAACATCAATTCCAGCAGCTACATCATCTACAACAGCAACAACATCAACAAAATCAACAGCCCATCCCACTGATGAGGCCAACAAATTGATTCAAGCCATGGAAGATATGTCCATTCAAACAACACATATTAATAAGCTTAAGGAGCAAGTGAAGAGCTTGGAAGATGAAAAGAAATTAGCATATGTAATGCATCAAGCTGAGAAACAAAAAGCTAATAGATTGAATGACACAATCCACCAGCTAGAAAAAGAATTTTCACTAAAGGAGCCTTTGGCCCAAGTAAAGAAACATTTATGGGCCAATATCATTGACTCAGTCAATGATATTTGGCCATCTGTACAGGTAATATTTGAACAGAATGATTTAGTGAAGGAAGCCAATGAGGCAATTAAAAAGGTAAAAGCATATCTTGGGGAGAAACCAGAGGAAGCCTCTAAAATAATCAAATTTCTAAATTCTAAAAACAAATATGAATTAGAGGAGCTTGAGATAGCTAATAGAGCAGAGACCATTCTAGAAGTGAAGAAAGTTATTTCCAGGAGAAATCTGATGATACAACTTGAGGAGAAGTGTCAAAACATGAAACTTGCAGTAATCAGGGTTTTTGACAAATTTGAAGTATTAAGACAGAAGGGTTTGCCTAATCTTTTGGTAATCAATGATAAACTGATGAAACATGAAGATTATGGTAAGAATATGAGATAAGTATCCAGATAAACTTCCAACAATTCCTCAATGAAAGGTGTGCCCACACGAAAAGTGCTCTATCAGACTTTTGAGAATCTCTTTTACCTCCAGCATGAGGTAAAACATCTCTTTATAAACAAGCCTACTTTTGCAAAGTACACAGAAGCTGATGAAATCTACAGAAGAATGGTAAAAATCAAATTACCAGATGAAGAGGCTTGGGAGAAACTAAATGATTTACTTTGAAAGGTAAAAGTAAAACA
The DNA here is from genome assembly GCA_031772625.1 of Pinus tabuliformis. Taxonomy (NCBI): domain Eukaryota; kingdom Viridiplantae; phylum Streptophyta; class Pinopsida; order Pinales; family Pinaceae; genus Pinus; species Pinus tabuliformis. The sequence goes on along the minus strand of CM062810.1, from coordinate 631,519,361 downwards.
GGTAAAAGAACAGTCAAAGATTAAAAGTAAATCAGTAACAAAGTTTAAAGAGTATCAGAAGAAAAGGCAGAGTAAAGATATAGCCAACTTGAAAGACACTAAATAGAAAAAGAGACAGCCAGCATAAAGCAAATAGCAAAGCCAAATAAGCAGAGACAACTTGCATTAGTTAGATAGTTGTCTCTATCTTCTTGTATGAAGATATTTCATTTTCCTTGAATAATTCCTAAATTAATTTTAAGATATTTTGTAGTATTTTTTGTATAAATACTTCATAATTCGAAGTATTGAGGGTGGATATCTGAATATTTCTATAGGTGAACTCATCTACAACCTGAGGGTTTATTGTACTTTTTCAATCGACAGACAGGACAAATAATAGAAGCATTTGTTCACAGGATTTATGTGTTGAGCCACTTCAGTGAAGTATATTTCAATTGTTCGTGTTCTTTTCTCAAGTATTCCATAAACTTGAATGTTTTTCTTCTCAATTTGAATGGTATAACATGAATGTTATTGCAGAATCTATTTAAGTACACTCTGTTTTGAATTGTTTTTCATGTTTTTGTTTTCTTCTGATATCTGGTTTAAAGGATCCTTAATTTCCCTCTAATCCCGATTGACCTCCTTCATCTTCCTTCATTATCTGGTTTAAGGAATCCTTAACTGCTCCTTGATCCTGATTGAAAATCATTTCACCATTTCAGCCCTAAAGATCTATTGTTGCTCAGTTACCTTGCCCTATAACACTGCTTTTATAATTGTTTTCTGTTCTGTTTTCTTGATAAATTGACTCCATATCCCAATGGAAAATAGACAAGCACCTATCCATCTAAATCAGTAATTCCACCAACAAATTAAAATCAAACCAAATCAAGCAAAAATAACTAGCCTAAAATCCATTAAAATAAACAAAGTTAAATCATGTAGAGAGCCCTCTCTGAGTTTAGGAAGGCTAGATCCTAAGCTCCAAAGTAGGTTTGTAGTTACCTTTGATATTTATTTTTAACACATTGAACAACCCTTGGAAATTTTGGAGTGATAACAGGTTTGATGGCTGAATGGATTAGCTTCATTGCTTTAGAGTGATCTTGTTGGGTAATTTAATTGGTCTTAAATTACTTCATTAATTGTCAACCAAGATTCGTGTACTTATGATATGTATGTGCACTATATATGATAGGAATTCTATCTATGGATTGAATTATTCTAAGAATGAACAAATGTTTGAATGAGATTTATATAGTAAACATGCACAAGTTATTTCTATTTAAAGTTACATCAAAACTAAAACCTAAATTGAAATCTATTGCTTACATAATTGAAAATCTATTTTAATTGTAAAATTCAAAACTTACTTCTACTTGCATAAAAGGAAATGCTAATACTAAATTGCAAGAAAAATATTCTAATGCTACTTGCAGAATTGAAAGCACTACAACATTATTTTGCAGAAAGGAAATTCTACACTAATTGCATAAGAAAAACTAATTGAAGAAAGAAGAGAAACTAATTACAATTTCAAAAGGAAGCTGCTAACATGAATGAAAATCAATTGAGAACTTGCAACTCTAAATGATTAATGATGTGTGTGATTAATTCTAAAAGACATCTCTTTTGTCATCTTTGAAATTAACTAATTAATAAAACCTGAAAGGAAATGCATGTGAAAGTTAAATCTTTTTGGTAATTTTCATTTATGAGCACTCTAGAAATGGAACAACAAATTATCAGATTAGAACTGTAATGAAACTATCTTAAGAGAAAATAAACTTCAAAAGACTATTGCGCTATGAGAAAACAAAATCATAAACAAAACTAAATATCATTACAAGTCGACATAGGTCCCTCCCGTGAGTGTAAGTCTACTATCGATAAGATGATTTCTTAGTCATGCATTGAAACAGAGGATTGAATTTACTTGAAATAGAGTATTGTGATAAACCACAATTAATAATCAAACTGAGTTTTGGGTCTCAACTTATGGATTTTTATACAAGTTTTCATTGAACAACTTCAAGAGTCTTATGCCAATACAAAATGAAACTCCTTTTCCATCTAGGAAATAGAATTAAACTAAGACTTTATCTTCTCATGATTTTCTATTTAAAGAGAAAATCATGAGGGATTCTACTTGGATCATATCCTCGTGGTTGAATAGGTCTTTTGCACGCTCTCTTGTTGTCGTTTTAATCTTATGTTGCCTTTTCTTAACCACTACATTGTCATACTCAGAGTTTGACTCTTAGATCTCTTATTCTTTATAGCCTACCAAGTCATGCTGATAGGTGGTCATCCATGTGGTGAACATTTTTCATCTTTAGATACTCTTCATCCTTTTACTAATGCACTGCAACTTGCCTAACCATGAATATCACTGTAAAATTCAACATTAGTTGTAGAATGTTCATGATTTTGTTATTGTAGGAATGTTTTTGTGATAATTCATAAATAAACATAGATTATAAACATGGATGATAAATACCTTTTATAAGTTGAATTGACCTTGATTATGCTGAAATTACTACAAAAATGGTGACAAAAAGGTGAAAGGAGATGGTAAAAGGTAGTAAAAAAGGAAACAATTTCAGACTTCAATATCCCCCCACAGCAAAAGTCTTGCATGTCCTCATGCACCAAAAATTCAAAATTGGTTCTTCTTTTCTCCTTTAATGTATGATTTCTGAAGCATGTGCAAGCACATCCATACTAGTGCTTTCCTTTTTCTTCTTAATGCTCAAGGTGGCCCTTGGTCTCTTCATCAAAATTTCACTCTGCAAACCTTTGATTCTATTCTTCAGAAACTTGTTATTATCCTTAAGTTTCTTATTTTTCTTTTACCAATGACAAATATGTAGAATTATGTTATCATTATGGGTTCTTGGTATCTCATTTTGTACTTTTGTTTCTTCCCTTTCCTGTGCCAAGTGTTTATTTAGAACCTTTAGCTCATATGTGTTTTGTTTCAAAGAATCTTCAACTCTACGTTCTTGTTCTGGAGTTTGTTCTTTCAAGGAAGTTTCACTAATTTCATTCTTTTGATATTGAGAGATATTTTCCCTCTATTGTGCTCTTTGTTCCAGAGATTCTACATAATCATAAATTTCCTGTTGGACTGGGTCAACATATGGAGTTTTTCTTGTCAGGCTGACTGTGTGAGGTGTTGTTATGTATCCTTCTTCTTCAAGATCAATCATTTTTGGAAACTGTATTTAAAAGTTTTGAAATTCTTCTGCTTCTTCTCAATTTTACTCCTGATCCTTCAATGTCTTGACTTTTTTCTTTACTAACCTCTTGTTTTCTTTTCTCTGATTTTTCACTTTCTTTAGGTAACTTAGAGCTTGAGCTGACTTTCTTTCTTCTCAGACTTTTTTTTCATTTCTCTGTTTACATTTCTCAAAATATTGGGAAAGTGGAGTATCATCCTCAAATGGGTCTTTTGGTACCTCTGTCTCATTTTGTTCTTGAATTTCCTCTTGAATTTTCTCTTTTTTAGGGTTAGGGTTTGGTACTGACTTTTGTCGACTCCGCTTAACCCTACTTCTTGTTTCCTCCTCCTGGACTTCTACAAAATGATTTCTAACTAGGAAATGTTTCCAATTGTCTCCCTTAACTTCCAAATGTGCCTCTATAAGGATTTTTATGAGTTTGTGATGGTGGAGGGAATTATCAATGGACCTAGACTCTCTTTGTACACTAGGTGCCATTTTTCTAAGACTTTGGAGTAAGAATTAAGGAAATTTGATTTCATTTCCATCGATAAAATGCATCAAGAGTCAGACATGATATAAAAACATAGTTCCAAATATACCTTCACAAGTTACAAACTTGTTAATAACCAACAATAGATTTCTCCATTTCCCTTTTAATGCGATGGCTGGAATTCCCTTTTTAAAGATGGATATATCATACCTGGTTCTCTAAGGAAATGTATCCAGTAATTCTCCTTCAGTTTTCTGTTCTTGAACTAGCTCTCCCCATTTTTGGGCAATCCCATAGCTTCTTCCATAATGGACTTTGTTAGGATAAGCTTGATGTCTCCAATTTCTACTTCAAACCCATCAAAATCTCGAGTAAAAGCTTTGGTAACCTTTGTCTCATGCACGTCGAATTTTTCAAAGAACTAAAGCCACCCTACTTACTGCAATTGGTCTCTAACCCTCGAGTATGCTTTAAGAAACTTAATTATGTTTGGTTTAGAGCATACAATCGTTCCCATGGTGAGAAGAAGTTTTAGTCTTTGAATGTTTCCTTTCAACAGGGATGATGGAAGATTGAGAAAGGGAATGAGTAAAGTTTGAATGATAGGGGTTTAGTAAGGGATCATAATGGATATGAAGTGGAGTTAAATGATAGTGAAACAAGGTGCTTGATGGCATAATTCGTGTTATGATCGGATTGTGCCTTCCTAATTCCTAAATCCAATTTCAAAGGAGTAGCAGAATATATTTGATCTCGATCAAATTGATGTGACCGAATGAGTAATTATGAGAGAGTGGGGTATAACGGTTATGATAATTAGTGTATTTCTAAGGTATTTAATTATTTAAAATTTCTTTTGATAAAATCATCCATGAATGAAAACCTAAGCTCTTATATGAAAAATAATTTCAACATTATACATACCTTTTACTAAATTTGTGAACTCCCTTGATATTCTTTTGTTGTGGATTTTCTAATATTGATGTAGAATTCAAACTTGGCTACAGAATTGAAGATCAGCTGCAGAATGACATAAATTATGCTTGTTGCTTATCATTTCTTGAATTTTTTTTTATCAGGAGAACACTTCTTTATTATTGTTGCTGCTTTTGGTGGTCAGTGAAAATACTGATTCTCAGAAGTATTGCTTGCCACCCGAAATTTATTAGAAAAAGAAGGGTAAAAAGAAATAGAGACAAGAAAGAGGGGATTATGAAAATCTAAACCACCAAGAAATCTTGGTTTTCAGTTAAGATTTTCTATATAAACATGCCAACATAGTTGGTTTTTCCTGTTTATACTTTTATACTTTTATTATTTTATTATTTTTATTATTTATTTATTTATTTTATTTGAAAAATTACAATGAAGATGGAGAGTGAGGAGAAGAATCTCCTTTCTTGACCAACTTGAATTCAGAATTCTCTTGCAAATATTTGACAAATTCTTCCTTTTTTAATGGTTTATGATACAACCTTAATCTATGACGATTAGCAAGGAAAGTAATTTGTTCATCATCAATAGTTTTGATTTTGACTGCTCCATTATTAAAAATAGTATCAATCTCATAACGACCAAGCCAATGAGTTTGAAATTTCCCTTAAGAATATTTGAACTTGGAATAAAAAAGAAGAGCCCAATCACCTTGCATGAACTTTTTAGCTTTGATGAATTTGTCCTACTACTTTGATCTTTGTTGTTGAACTATGTTGGTTCTTTGAATAGCATCTTGTCATATCTCATCTAGCGCATTCAATTGTGTTTGTCTTTGTTTTTGAGCTTCTAATAGATCAAGGCCCAGATTAGTTGTTGTTTTGAAGGTCTCCACTTGGAACTCAATTGAAAGCAAAACTTTCTTTCCATAGACAAGCTCATATGGAGTGTGCCCAGTTGTGTTCCTCCATGTAGTTTGATATTCCCATAGTGCTTTTGGTAGTTTTTCTGTCCAATCCTTCCTATGCATATGCACAATCTTGGTAAGAATTGATTCAAGTACTTTGTTGGTGGATTCCACTTGTCCATTGGCTTATGGATGATATGGAGTATACTTTCGACGCTTGATCTTATATTGCTCCATGATCTTTTGCACCAACTTGGATGTAAATTAAGTACTCTGATATGTTACATTTTTTCTTGGAACACCAAAATGAGTAAAATATCCTCAAAAAGTAATGTAACTATAGCATTTTCAGTTGCAAATAAAAGGGGTTTATCTTCTTCCCATTTTGTAACATTATTTGTGCAAAAAAGTATGTATTTTTTTTGTTTAGATGGAGAATTTATTGATCCAACACAATATAGAGCCCATTTTTCAAAAGGTTCTACAAGTACATGTGTTTGTAGAGGCATTTCATGTGATGTAATAGGATTCCCCATTCTTTGACAACTATCACATATTTTGACATATTCTTTGGCATCCTTGAAAATGGATGGCCAATAATATCCCAAAAGAAGGATTTTGTAAGTAGTTCTTTTGTCAGCAAAATGTCCTCCACATGGCTCATCATGGAAATATTTCAAGATTTCAAGCACTTCATCTTCTCGAACACATCTTCGGATAATCAAATTAGGTCTAGTTTTGTACAATTCTCCATCTATCCAAGAATAAGGTGCACTAGTTTTGATCACTTTTTTCTTTTCTCTAGTTGATAATTGTGGAGGTAACTTTGTTGTAGCCAAATAATTAGCAATATCTACAAACAAACATGTTTTAGTAGATACTTCAAAAATACATTCATCAGGAAAGTTATCTTTTACGGGAACATCCTCATTATTATTCTGCATTCTAGAATGAAAATCAGCAACTGTATTTTCTTTTCTTGGATAATCAAGAATATTAATGTTGAATTATTGTAACAATAGCAACCATCTTGTAATTCTACCATTAGTAATTGGTTTTTCCATTAGATATCTAATGGCATAATGATATGTATGAATGAAAGTTTCATAACCAGTGATATAATGACAAAACTTATTAATGACATGCACAACAGCTAAAAACTCATTTTCTGTTACAATGTAATTTAACTCTATTGGAGTCAAATTTTTTCTTGTATAATAGATAGCATAAGGAGTTAAATATTTTTTTCCCAACACAACTCCTAGAGATGTATATAAAGCATCAGTAGAAATGTGGAAAAGAAGAGCCCAATTAGGTCCCTTTGAAATTGGTGCTTCAATAATCTTTTGTTTCAATGTCTCAAATGCTTTTTGAAAGTCAATATTCCAAACAAATTCACAATCTTTTGTAAGGAGTTTGAAAAGTTGAGAGGCTACTTTTGTAAAGTTTCTATGAATCTTCTATAATATCCAGTAAATCCAAGAAAACTTCTAACATATCTTTGACAAATAGGAATTGAAATTTTAGAAATTATTTCTACTTTAGATGTATCCACTGTAATTCCATCACTTGAAATATGGTGGCCTAAAATAATCCCTTCATTGAACATCATAAAAAATTACTCATGGATTAATGAAAGGTTTGCCTCTTTACATATGTTATGCAACCAGCTCACAAAATAGAAGAACAGATAGATCAAAAACTTCAAAATAAGCCTCTTCGAGGGGACAACCTACTTTACATTAAACAAATGCACAATTCTTTGATGATTCAAATGACAAAACCTCCTTTCTATATATAGGAGTCTAAGGGGTCACAATATAATCAAAGCTAACATAACAATAATAATATAAGGGAACAATAATAACAATAGTGGGTTTCTATGGGGCACAATAATAACAATGTGGGGACAACAAGGGCATAAGAATAACAATAAGGGGTTACAATGACAATAGTAATGGGGACTCGCTAGTATTATAGGAACCTAACATGCCCCTCTCCTTCAAAAAAGTGTTGTCTTCAATGCTTGAGTAGTTTTCGATGCTTCTGTATAAAATTATCATCCTCCCATTTGGAATATTCAGTGGGTAAGTTCTTCCACTTGATCAGATACTTTGAAATTAATCGATTTCGTAGCTATCAAGTTCTTGTTATGTGACTGCTTTAGGTTCCAATATGATTTTTCCTTCCTCGTCAAGTTCTGGAAATATTTTTTTGAACTGGGAGCTTGTCACCTATAACCTTCTTTAATAATGAAACATGGAAAACTAGGTGCACTCAGGAAGATGCAGGAAGCTCCAATTTGTATGCCATAGTACTAATATTTTGCAACACCTTGTATGGACCATAATGCTTTGGTGATAATTTATTATCCTTCTTAGCTCACTTGAGGGACATTTGTTTGTATGGTTGTAGCCATAGAAATACCTAGTCACCTACATCAAAACTTCTTTCACTGCGATGTTGATCTGCCTGTTGTTTCATTCTATTATGGGCCAAAGTGAGGTTATCCTTTAAGAGTTAGAGAACCTGTTGTTGATGCTTGATGTGGTCTTCCACTGCTTGAACCTTAGAATTTTCTCTTAAAGATGTTGTGATGGATGGTGGATGATATCCATAAAGTTCCATAAATGGGGTCATTTTTGTGCAGTATGGAAGGAAATGTTATACCACCATATAGCCAGAGGAAACCACTTGAACCATTGTGTTTGTTTATCAGATGCAAAGAAACGAAGATATCCTTCCAAACATTTGTTCACTATATTTGTTTTCCCATCAGATTGAGGATGATAAGATGAACTATGAGTTAAATGAGTACCCAGACAAGAAAATAATTTAGTCCAAAAATTTCTAGTGAAAATGGGATCTATGTCGCTTACAATAATCTTTGGGTTTCCATGTAGCTTTTGAATTGTTTCCATAAATGCAGTAGCAACTGTACGGGCTTTAAATGGACGTGATAATGCACAAAATTGTGCACACTTGGTAAGTTTGTCAACTACCATCATGATGACACTCTTTCCTTCAGACTTGGGTAAACCTATGATAAAATCCATTGAAACCTCCTCCCAACGTTGACTTGGAATGGATAAAGGTTGTAACAGACCCAGGGTTTTAATTGTCTCAACTTTATTTTGTTGGCAAACCAAACATTCCACCATAAACCTTTGAATATCAAATTTAAGGCCATCCCAAAAAAAATCCTTCTTAACCCTATGGTAAGTTTTTAAAAATCTTGAGTGCCCTCCTCAGGGAGAGGTGTGAAATTCCAAAAGAATGCTTTGTTTGAGTTGAGAATTCTTACAGAGGTATAGGAAATCTTTGTACCTTAACGAATCATATTTCCAGCTAAATGTATCAGATGTACAGGGATCTTGCTACAACTTTTGAATGAGTGCCCACATTTCTTCGTCATTCTTCCATTCATCCCTTATTTCGTTTATCCAATATGGTTAGATGATAGAGATAGTACAAAGAAATGCTTTCACATCCTCATACTTTCTTGAGAGTGCATGTACAACAACATTTTGCATCTCTTTTTTGTATATTATTTCAAAGTCATAACCCAACATCTTTGTGACCCATTTTTGTTGCTCTTTTGAATATAATATTTGTTCTAAGAAGTATTTAAGACTATCATGCTCCATTTTTACCTTGAAGTGTCTTCCCATTAGGTAAGGTGGCCATTTCTTAAGTGCATGTAGTATTGCCAGCATTTCCTTCTCATAAATATCTTTGATTAAATACTTTCCTTTGATTGGACGACTTTCAAAAGCAATGGGTCTTCCTTCTTGCAAATAGAACCAATCCCATTTCCCGAGGCATCGCATTCCACAATAAAGGTTTTTGTGAAGTTTGACATAGCTAAGACCGGTGCTTGGCAAATTGCCTCTTTAAGATATGCAAAGGCCTTCGTTGCTTCTGGAGTCCAAGAAAATGCATCTTTCTTCAGTAATGTTGTTATAGGTGCTCCTATTTTCCCATAATTCTTAACAAACTTGCGATAATACCCTATCAACCCAAGAAATCCTCGCATATGCTTTATGGATGTGGGGATTTTCCATTCCGTAATGGCTTTAATTTTTCTAGGGTCTACTTTAACACCTTCATGAGATACAATATGACTCAGATATTCCACCTGCTGTACTCCAAAGAAACATTTGGAGGTTTTTGCATATAATTGTTTCTCCTCCAATAGTTTGACCACCCTGTCAACATGTTGAACATGATCCTTCCAAGACTTGTTGTAGATTAGTATATCATCAAAAAATACTAACAAAAAATTTCTAATGAAGGGTTTGAAAATGGAATTCATCAAACCTTGAAATGTAGAAGGTGCATTGGTAAGACCAAAAGGCATGACAAAAAATTCATAATGAACCTCATGAGTTCTAAATGTTGTTTTCCGAATGTCTTCAGTCTTCATTTTGATTTGATGATATCCTAAACGAAGATCCAACTTGGTGAAGTAATTTTCTCCATGTAATTCATCCAATAATTCATCAATTACAGGAATGGGAAATTTATCTTTAATAGTGAGATTTTTGAGCTCCCTATAATCCGAACACATGTGCCATGATCCATCCTTCTTGTGCACCAATATTACTGGAGTAGAGAAAGAACTTTGACTAGGTTGAATTATACCAACCTCTAGCATTTTTGCAACCATACGTTCAATTTCACTCTTTTGGTCATAGGGATATCTGTAAGGCTTGATGTTGGGAGGAACACTTCCTGGAATCAAATGAATAGCATGATCATGATCACGAATAGGTGGGAGGACTTTGGAAGTCTCAAACACCTCGAAATGATTATCCAAGACTTTATGGATATATGGAGAAATAGATGATTTCAATGTGGGAACTTCTAGTGAACATAATTGTGTAATTACACCCCGTTGTTCTTTCTTTAGAAGCTTTGTCATGGTGTTAGAGCTGATTATCTTTCCTAGTTTCCCTGCAATACCCCTTAATTCAACTTCCTTTCCTTCCTAAAAAAATTTCATGAAATGTTCTTGAAATTTAAAAGCTATCATACACAAAGATTGTAGTCATTGGACTCCTAGTACAACATCAACACCACCCATTGGAATAGAAATCATAGGACTATTCAATACATATTCTCCAATGGATAGCTTGATATTATGGCACTTTCCAGAGCAATTTATGGTTCCTCCATTGCAACCATCACTTGACACTCTGTTGGATATAGGAAGCAATCCAATTCCTTAGCTATCTTACAATGAATAAAATTATGAGTACTACCCAAATCAATCAACACTATTACAGTTTTCTTCTTGATATGTCCTTCCATCTTGAGAGTTTGAGGAGTAGTAATTCCTGCCAATGGATTACAAGATATGGTTGGATTCATTTCTTCTTTCTCTAGGGTTGATTCCTAATGTATATCCTCTTATTTCGATGTTTCTTATTCATTTTCTTCCTCCTCTCCACAATCTATGTAAAATAATTTATTATTAGCACACTTATGACCTTTAGTGTATTTGCTATCACAACTGTAAAAAATCCCCTTTGCTCTTTTTTCTTCTAATTGTTGTGGTGTCAAACTTGTAGGTTGTGGAAGACTAGGGGCAGCAATGCTTCTATCTTTATAATTGTGAGTGGTAGGCTTCCTTGTTGCCATAATTTTTATTTCATTTTTTCTTTTCAACCTAAATGCCTTCTCCAATGAATCAGGTTCCCAAAGGCGAACCTCATGTTGGATGTTATCCTTTAAGGTCCCTATGAAAACATCAATCTTATGCTCCTCTTGAAGATCATTTACCCTTATATTCAATTTTTGGAAGTCCTCAATGTGCTCCACCATTGAACCCTTTTGTTTGAGATTTATCAATTGGATAAACAAGGTGTTTCTCTCACATAATGTGTTATCATTTCATCCGTAAAAATTGACCAAGTGACAATTTGTTGTTGAGAGCAAAGCCATGAATACCATACAAACTGATTGGGTTCCAAATATAAATTTGCAATGTGTACCTTTTGTGTGTTTTGCACATTATGGAGATTGAAATATTGTTCCATCTGTAGTATCCATGTTATGGGATCCTTGACATCAAACTTCCTCTACTAACATCGAAGTCTATGAAATCATGATTAACATTTCTTTTGTTCTCATCATGAGTTTCCTCTACTAAATTTTCACCATTAGGAAGCCTTTCTTGTAGCAAATTTGTCAAACCTTCCTTCAAAACTTCCACATCTTTCTTCAAATCTTCAATTTTGTCATTCTTTGAATCATGATTAACATTTCTTTTGTTATAGATTTGAGGCTTCTGCAATCTGTATTTTGTGTGGTGATATCTTCTAGAGTCATCGCATTCATGTTTATTTGTAATCAACGTTTCGAACCAACCTCTATGGTTCATCATTAGGATCAGATGAATGAATAAGTCAGAGATGAATAGGGTAATAAATAGAGGAGAGGGCTGGGATGGGAATGGATGGAGCCGATAGTTTAGAAAATGATATGAAATAGATCTAGTTATTATTTAATTAATTTTTGTTAATGAATATTAAATTTCTATTAATGAATATTAAATATTAGATAATTATATTGTTTAGTTATTGAGTAAATGATTATAATTGAATGTTGTGACCTAATAAATCCACTAACTTATAGTTTTTGCACAATTAATTGGTTTATGTTAATTACAAAATTTTAATGACAAATTCTTAGTGATGATAATAATGTTTTAAATATTGTATGATTAAAAATGTTAAGTACTTATTAAAATATCATGATTAAAACTAACTTATTCCTATATGTCTAATTAATTGAAATTTTAATTAAAACATAATGATTAAAACTAACTTATTTCTACATGTCTAATTAAAAATAATAATAATAATAATAATAAATAAATAAAATAAAATAAAATTCAAAATAATAGTTAGAATTTAATGTTTTAATGATTGTTATTTTATCTTAATTAATAGTTATTGAGATTATTTAGTTAGTGATGCTCCTTAGTCTTAATGCTTCTAGTATATCTATATATATATATATATATATATATATATATATATATATATATATATATATATATATTATTTACTAGTTATTATTTATTATTTTGTAAAGATTTAAAGGCTACTTAAGTTAGCTAATGTTTAATTAAAATTAAAATTAAAATGAATTATGAGTTTTCTCTACTACATTTTCGCTATTAGGAAGCCTTTCTTGTAGAAAATTTTTCAAACCTTCCTTCCACCCTTCCATTTCATTCTTCAAATCTTCAATTTTTTCTTTCATACCATTGATGTCATTCTTCAAACCATCCATCTTAGCTTCTGTTACTTTTTGTGAGAGAGAAATTTGTTTCACTTAGTCTCGTAATTTTGATATATCATGTGGCATTTCTTCCTGTTCTTCATGTGTCATAGTAGAGATTTTAGGTTGCTTACTAGGTGTTTCCATTTTCTTTCTTCGAGGCATCAACTAATGATAATTTTCTTCAATATTCCCTTTTAATCTCTTCAAACTAATTTTTCAAACAAAACTTATGCAAATTTTTAAAAATACTACACACTTTTTTTTATTTGTAGGAGCTTGATATTGAATCTGATGTACCACTAAAATTTTGGATATCCAAGGTCGGAAATTGCGAATGGTAGCCCTCTGAGTCCTCTTTCCAATGCCACCCGTCTAATCGAAGTTGGATTCTGCAAGAAAGATTTATGTCGAATCTCCCAAGATGGCCTAATTATACACTTTTTCAATAGAGAGAACTTGTACGAAGTTCCATGTGTCATTGTTTCAACCTCCAGACCTGAAAATGATACACAGAAAACTACAGTCCATCCTCTTTCTATAAATTCTTATGAAATTTAAATCTGATACTCAGAGAGAAAGTTATGACTAGTTTCCCATGGTCACATGTTTGGGATGTAATTCGGAATCCTACAAAAACCATAACTTCCTTGGATCGTATATTAGAAAATATAGCGAGAGAAGGTCTGAAATTCAAACCCGAGGGTCATCATGATTTTGGCTCACATGGGTTTTGTTTTTAGCTTCTAAAACATCGTATAAAAAAGGTTATAATGAAAATTCCACGATGACGTGTTTGGAGCAGCGAAACCCTAGAATCCAAAGCTCTGATACTAAATGTTATGCAATCAGCTCACAAAATAGAACAAAATAGATCAATGAATTAAAAATAAGCCTCTTCGAGGGGGAAACCTCCTTTATATTACACAAATAAACAATTATTTGATGATTCAAATGACAAAACATCATTTCTAGATATAGGAGTCTAAGGGGTCACAATATAATCAAAGCCGACATAACAATAATAATATAAGGGCACAACAATAACAATAGTGGGTTTTTATGGGCACAATAATAAAAATGTGGGGACGACAGGGGCATAAAAATAACAATAAGGGGCTACAATGACAATAGTAATGGGGGACCCACTAGTATTATAGGGACCTAGCAACATCTCATAAGAACATTTTCCAATTTTTCAAAAGCTTTTTTGAAAGTATCACCATACACAGTGAAATCATCCATGTATATTTCCACACAGTCATGAATTAGATCAGAGAAGATACCTAAAATTGCTCTCTGAAATGTGGCAGTTGCATTACATAATCCAAAGGGAAGAAACCTATAGGCATATGTTCCCCATGGACATGTAAAATTAGTTTTATCTTTATCTTTTGGTGCTAGTTGGATTTGATTATATCCACTAAAACCATCTAAAAATGAAACATATTTCTTTCTTGCCAAGGTATCTAGTACTTGTTCTATAAAAGGTAGTAGAGAATGATATTTCAAAGTAGCTTTGTTTAATTCCTATAGTCAATACACACTCTCCATTTTCCATTTTTACTAGGAAAAATCACTAAAGATGACACCCTTTGACTATCTAATATTGGATAGATGAAATTCACATTAAGTAACTTTTGTAATTCCTCTTTGACAATTTCTCTCATATTAGGATTCATCCTTTTTTGAGGTTGTCTAACTGGTTTGGCATTTTCTTGAATATAAATATGATGCATACAATTTTTAGGATCAACCCCTTTCATATCAGTGTACTCCCATGCATAAGAAGAAGAGTGTTTTTGTAACGTATGTATCAATTTCCTCTTTTAAAATTCCTCCAAATTATTCTTAATATTTAATGTTTTATCTGGAAAAATTTCTACCTGAGAATTTCCAAACTTCTCCATAGAGTTTAAAGTCGGTTGGTGAGATGATAGATATTCAATATTGCATTTTTCTTGAAAACTTTGATCTTGCTCTTAGTATGAAGAAGAATCATTATTATTCATTAAATTTATCAATTGATCTTCTCCATCTAATTGTGAAAGAGTATAAATTGGTTGCATATCATCAAAGTATTCATTATCTTCATCTATCCAAATTTCACTTTCTACTTCAGTTATTGTTTTTGCAGGAGGATACAATGTAAATTTCTTAGTGGAAATTCCATCAGAGATATACATATTGTTAGCACTCAGAATGAACCTCAAGGCTGAGAAGAGGAAATTCTGAGGTAACCACATACCAAGCTTTTGATATGTCATCTAGCCCTGCCAGACCAGAGAGGGCTCTCTCTTTACCAACTGAGGGTGGCTGAAATAAATGAATCTTAGGCTAGCTATGAAGAAAGAGGATTTGGTTGAAAATTGTTGGTCAAAAACAACAAGAGAAGGGACCATTGGGCTATGGAATCGAGGCTAGTTTTTGCCGGCAAACTTGTGGAAAAGTAAGCGCAATGTTCAGCCATTTTAAAGATATAATGAAAGAAGAAAAGAGGAAAAAGACCGTTTCCCTGCAGGCATCAATCAGGGTATGGATCTACAGTGGAAACTTTAGAAGAAAGAGAAGCACAAGGTTACTCAACAGAGCATCTAACAGAGGATGGATTCTGAAAAGATAACCACTACATTAAACAACATAATCATTGTGAAAGGAGCATCATGCTTGGATGGATTCCTAACACTTCCCTTAGAGAATGTTGTAACGTAATTAGTAGAAAAAACAAAGCATGTAAATGAATTTACAAGGAAAACATGCTACACATTAAACATCGTGATGGATCCCAAATCTAAAGGGCAGAAACTGCTCCAATAAAAATAACATTTAGAAAAAATATTTACACAGTCCAAAGCAGCTTTCCTCTACTAAAAAATTCTAACCCTTTACACTCTGACATTCATAAGATATATACAATTAGATCATCCCTGTACTAAGGGAGTTGAGCTCAACCATCTCCATAAAGATAGAAACAGTTACATTAAATTTGGACCGAATTTCTGAAAATAGGGGTCAAAGATGAACTCGTATCTCTTGAACCATAACACCTGTTACAAAACTGAAAGATAATTTTGTAGATAAGGTCATGTTTGAGAAAAGCGTCTCTCAAATTTTGGAAATTCGTTTCCAATTTCTCGGAATCTATGCCACAAAATAATCTATAAAACAGGAAATCATTAAATATTTAAATCTGTAAAACTAGGCTATAAAGATCGAGTCAAATATTCCAATTCACAACACCTGTAAATAAACTGAAAGAGGTTTTTGTTATATGGTTCATGGTTGACAAAAAACTCCTTGGGTTTCTCAAATTTACTTTTCATCTGTTGTAAAATGGCTTCGCACTACAATGACTAAAACAGTGAAACACATGCAAAATTTGTTTTGTTTTAATGTATGCTTCAAATATCACTGCATATCTCCCACATAGTAACACCTATGCATAAACTGAAGGAGGTTTTTTTATTATTTGGTATGTGATTGAAAAAAACCTCTTTCACTTTTGTAAAATTCATGTCCATTACTTCATAAACTTATTTTGTACTTGTCCCTGTGTGCAGCAAATGACCTCAAAACATGCATAACCAAGAATCAATCATTCATTTCGATCATATCTTCTCATCCAGGAACCGGTTTCGGGCGTGCAATATTTTGTTGGAAAGATATTTCTGAGCTACTTCTGATGAACATACTTAGGATATGATTTGCACTGAAACTCATGTGCAAAACATCTCTGAAAACCAGACATAGTAAGAGCCCATTTTGATCCTTGGTGATAGGCTGCAAAGATTGGAACTAACATTGGCCTTATTGGGGATGGTAGCTCCTTGGAGGTGTCAAGAACACCATAGACCAAGTGCCTCATCCATTGGGCAAATAGCTACAAACCTGAACAACTTATACCAACCAAAAAAACACACATACTGCAACCTGTACATTAGGAAACTAAAACAAATGCCGAAAACTGAAATGCTGCTTTGGGTAGCTTATTTATGTACAACCCTACCCTACTTTGTTGTAAATCACTAGATCAAGTGATGTTGTAATGCCAAATTAACCAATCAAGCAACTATAGCAATGATGATGCTTGGCAGTGCTTGAAACAGAACATAAATGTAAATGCTGACAGCCATACATGCACAAAATGAGTGTGGCTGTGTAAAAGGAAATATGGCTTGTTATTCAAACTGATTTTTTTTTCCATATATGCCACAACAGGATCAAAGAAACCAGACTCTATTTGTTGCCCCAACTCCTCAATACATGCTTCCAGCTGCAAATTATTAATGCAAACATCCAAGGGCAGCCTTACCTTTCCTTCCTTCTGCTGGAAAAGGTCCCCAAAGAATGGAACTTGACAATCTAGATCCTGGTACTGTATTTGGGTCTCCAATTCAGTTAGATCTTCTTCAATTTTGATGGCAAACTCTTGCAAAAAATTGAGCTTAACTTCATGGCTACATCGACAAGACTTCAAATAAGAAGAAAGATATGAAGCAAAGTTCTCATCTACCTCATCATCCGTGCACATATCTTCCCATTCTCTAAAGCCTTGAATAGAGGCCGCCTCTATTTCGAATTCTTCCTCTTTCTCCATCCATGTTTCAAGAAAGATATGCCAAAAATCTGCAAATGACTTAATAGATCTGATAGGAAAACTTTTGATCCATTGTCTACATTTCCCTTGAAACGAATCATAGAACAATCTGATAAAAATATCCTCTTTTTTTACTCTAAGAGATTCTATAAATGTTTTGAAATTTGCTACATGTTCAAGAGTCAAAGTCGGATCTTTCCCATTGAATTTAGGGCCATTGCTCAAATGCATCTTTCGGTAATTGATTAGGAAAATCAAGAAGATTAGAAAAATCGATACATGAATACCTTGAACAAATAGAAACAACATCTAAGTCCTTCATTTAGCCAGTGGAGCCACCATCAATACTTTGAAACTCGGGATTTCGAACAATGGAGTCATCAGGTAGATGATTTTAGCCTTCATATGTGTCTGATTGTTGTCCACCATCAACAATCAGATCTGCAACTTGAACGATCTTTCCTAGAGAAGATTTGTCACCTCGTCCCCGGCAACGGCGCCAATATGTTAGCACTTAGAATGAACCTCAAGACTGAGAAGAGGCAATTCTGAGGTAACCACAGACCAAGCTTTTGATCTAGCATCTAGCCCTGCCAGACTAGAGAGGGATCTCTCTTTGCCAACTGAGGGTGGCTGAAGTAAATGAATCTTAGGCTAACTATGAAGAACGAGGATTTGGTTGAAAATTGTGGGTCGAAAACAGGAAGAGAAGGGACCATTGGGCCATGGAATCGAGGCTTGTTTCTACCGGCAAACTTGGGGAAAAGTAAGTGCAATGTTCAGCCAGTTTAAAGATATAATGAGAGAAGAAAAGAGGAAAAAGACCACTGCCCTGTAGGCACCAATCAGGGGATGGATCTACAATGGAAACTTTAGAAGAAAGAGAAGCACAGGGTTACTCAACAAAGCATCTAACAGAGGATGGATTCTGAAAAGATAACCACTACATTAAACAACATAATCATTGTGAAAGGAGAATTGTGCTTGGATGGATTCCTAACACTTCCCTTAGAGAATGCTATAACGAAATTAGTAGAAAAACAAAGCATGGAAATGAATTTACAAGAAAAACATGCTGCACATTAAACACCATGATGGATCCCAAATCTAAAACGCAGAAACTGCTCTATTAAAAATAATATTAAGAAAAAGATTTACACATTCCAATGCAGCTTTCCTCTGCTGAAAAATTTGAACCCTTTACACTCTGAAATTCATAAGATATATACAATTATCTCATCCCTGTACTAAGGGAGTTGAGCTCAACCATCTCCCTAAAGATAGAAACAGTTACATTAAATTTGGACCAAATTTCTGAAAATAAGGGTCAAAGATGAACTCATATCTCTTGAACCATAACACCTGTTACAAAACTGAAAGAGATTTTTGTATATAAGGTCATGTTTGAGAAAACCTTCTCTCAAATTTTGAAATTAGTTTCCAGTTGCTCGTAATCTGTGCCACAAAATAATCTCTAAAACGGGAAATCATTAAATATTTAAATCTGTAAAAATAGGCTGTAAAGATCTAGTCAAATATTCCAATTCACGACACCTGTGAATAAACTGAAAGAGTTTTTGTTATATGGCTCATGGTTGATAGAAAATTTCTTGGGTTTCTCAAAATTACTTTTCATATGTTGTAAAATGGTGCCGCACTACAATGACTAAAACAGTAAAACAAATGCAAAATTTGTTTTGTTTTAATGTAGGCTTCAAATATCACTGTATATCTCCCACATAGTAACACATGTGCATAAACTGAAGGAGGTTTTTGTTATTTTGTATGTGATTGACAAAAACCTCTTTCAGTTTTGTAAAATTCATGTCCATTACTTCAGAAACTGATTTTGTAGTAAACTTGTCCCTGTGTAGAGCAAATGACCTCAAAACATGCATAACCAAGAATCAATAATTCATTTCGATCATATCTTCTGATCTAGGAACCGGTTTCGGGCGTGCAATATATTGTTGGAAAGATATTTCCGAGCTGCTTCTAATGAAAATACTTAGGATACCATTTGCACTTAAACTCATGTGAAAAACATCTCTGAAAACCAGACATAGTAAGAGCCCATTTTGATCCCTGGTGACAGGCTACGAAGACTGGAACTAACACATATCACCATATCTAAAACTTATGAATGCATTATTTTTAGCTAGCCAAGGTCTACCGAGGATCAATTGATGGCCTCCTAAATTATTCTTGGGAGTTAAAATCATGATATCTACAAGATATTTCTAAGAATCTAGAGCAATAGACACATCTTCTAATACTCCATCTGGTTTAATAATAGGTTTTTCTTCTAATTGTAACAATGTAGGACTATATTGAAGATTAGGAAGCTTAAGTTTCTCCATTGTCTGTTTACTAGTGATATTGATGGCTGCTCCTAGATCAATTAAAGTGTTTGGAATTTCAACACCATTGATGTGAATTCTCAAAATGAGACTACCAGGATCTAGATATTTTTGAACAATAGGTTTCCCCATCATGATATCAACAATTTTTCCTACCAAATGGATTTTTTTAACATCTTTTATCTGTTTTCATTGTTTTATAATGCATATCTCCTTAATAGTTTTTGCAAATATTGGTAATTCCTTTATAGCTTGTAATAAAGGAATTTTGATGCAAATATTCTTAAGTTCATCTAGCATATCATAATCCGGTAAAACATTTTCCCTTTTTATTCCTTTATTGATTTTGAGCCTTTCAGGAAAAGGTGGATCCTGCAAAGAAATAGAATTTTGTTCTACTAGAGGAACTGTAGGAGCTTGCTTTATTTGCTCATCCTTTGATTGTATAGGAACATCTTCCTTTAGAGGAATATTTTCTTGATCAATATTTGCATCTTTTTCATGAACTTCATCCTCTTTAGATTTTTGGATGGTAATTGTTGGTGACTTATTTTTTAAAACCCTACCAGATCTAAGTTGAACATCATTTAGACCTAATGGGGTAATCATACAAGCTTGAAAATTTTGTCCTTCAACATTATAAATAGCTTGTTGATTCTTATTGTTTGGATTTGGAAGTGGTTGAGCAGGTAGTTGATTGGGTTTTTGAGGAAATGGTAATGAAATTTGTTTATTTGGATTTTGAAATTGAGGAGATTGAGTTGGTTGAGGAGGGTAATATTGTAGTGGAAAAGAAGGATAAGGTTTTTGGAATTGAGGATATTAAGGATATTTTCCATAAGGATTTTTCCAAGCTTGTGCCCAAGATGGATTTTGAGATTGTGAGGGCCAAGGTTGCCATGACATGGGTGCATCCCAATTGTTCTGTGGTTGTGCATATGATTAATTATTGAAACCTTGAGTCCTATTTGATTGTTGATTTTTCCATGGTCTCTTAGAAATAAAACAAAGAGATTCATCTTGGCTTGTTCCAACTTCATCTTGAAAAATAGTTTTAAGACCAGGTATCGATGGGCATTCCTTCGTATTATGATTTCTAGCACATATGACGCAAATTTATATATTATCAAGGGGACAATATCTTAAGGAATGTTTTTTCCTACACTTGGGACATAAAATAGATAATGCAACATTCTCTTTTTTTGTTTTTTTTTTTTTATCTTAATGGTATCTAGTTGTTCGCTAAGACTCCCTTAGATATTTTTTTTTGAAATTATCAAGAAAATTGCCTATTTCAGCACTACTTATTGTTCCAATTGTGGATTTATTAATTCTAGACATCACAGGATCCCTTGAACTTTTGCTAGTTCTAGCCTTACCCCTTGAAATATGCTTACACAAATCACAGATTTCTCCAAATGAAAGTTGTGAAACATCTCCCTTTCCCATTAAATTAAGAAGGTCAATCCATTCATTTCTGATGGATTTTAACAAAAGACCTTTTAATGTCTCATCATCCAAATTATACGTCTTATCCCTTTTGATGTTGTAAGCAAATATTTCAACTAGGTCTTTAAGGCTTTCATCCTCTTTCATCGTCATATTAAAGACTTCATCCTTAAAGTCATGGGGCATGAAATAATCCTTATATTTTTCTAAGAACACATTTTTCATTTATTCCTATGTTCTAATAGTATGTGTTCCTAATCCCATCAACCATTTAAGTGCTCCATCTTTAAGAGTCGCTGGGAATAATTTCAATTTTTGAGGATCAAGTAAGTAGTCATGTGTTCTACATAAAACTTCAAACTCAAAAAGAAATCTTTCAAGGTCCTCATTTCTCAAACCATGGAAATTAGGAAGGATGGAGGGAGAGATTTTCTTCATTGTGTTTGTGGTATCTTCATCAAAAATGGGAAATCCATAAGGATCTGGTTCTCCCCTACCACCTCGACCTCCACCTCCTCCTCTATTTTCTCCTTTGCCTCTTCTACCTCCAATCTTAGTTTCATCATTTACATTATGTGTTTCTCCTTCTCCTTCCCCTTCCATTGTAGATTCTTCAGAGCTAATATAAGGTTCTATGATAGGATTTTCTAGCTCTTATTGTGGTTCCTCTACTAATGGTATATTATAATAAGTTTCTTCTTCTTCTTCTTCACTAGGAATCTCTAGTTCTTGTCCTAGAAGTTGCTCTCCTGTTGAAGAGAGGAAAATTACTCAATCTGCTGGGGATATAGGTTCTTCAACTACAACTTCGGTGGAGGAATTTGGTGATTCTTTTGGTTGGATTTAAGATCTATGCACCTCGGGAAGTCTATGTTTCCCTGCCAATGATGGAATGCGAGTATGAGTGGATGGTGTGGCACTACAAGGTCTAGCGAGGGTTAGTGGTGATGTTGGAATTAAACTTCTACCTCTACTTACAAATCTACCCCTAGAATCCCTTTATCTATGCATAAATGATTTTTAACATGCTTTAATTATTCATCTACAAAATTGAACGCACCTAAAATGATATGCAAACTAAGAATGGAATCCTATATACACCTCCCCAGCAATGGCACCAAAATGTTGGGTAATTTAATTGTTCTTAAAGTACTTCATTAATTGTCAACCAAGGTTTGTGTACTTGTGAGATGTATGTGCACTATATATGATAGGAATTATATCTATGGGTTGAATTATTCTAAGTATAAAATAATGTTTGAAGGAGATTTTAGAGAGTAAACATGCACAATTTCTTTCTATTTAAAGTTACATCAAAACTAAAAACTAAATTGAAATATATTGCTTGCAGAATTGAAATTTTATTTTAATTGCAGAATTCAAAACTTACTTCTACTTGCATAAAAGGAAATGATAATGCTAAATTGCAAGAAAAATATTCTAATGCTACTTGCATAATTGAAAACACTACAACATTATTTTGCAGAAAGGAAATTCTACATTAATTGCATAAGAAAAACTTATTGCAAAAAGAAGTTGCTAATAGGAATAAAAATCAATTGCAACTCTAAATGATTGCCGATGTGCGTTATCAATTCTAAAAGACATCTCTTTTGTCATCTATGATATTAACTGAGTAATGAACCCTGAAAGGAAACGCATAAGAAAGTTAAATATTTTTGGTAATTTTCGTTTATGAGGGCTCTAGAACTAGAACAACAAATGATCAAATTAGAACTGTAATGAAACTATCTTAAGAGAAAATAAACTTCAAAGTACTATTTCACTATGAGAAAATGAAAGCATAAATAAAACTAAATATCCTTACAACTTGACTAGGGGCCCTCTCGTGAGCGTAAGTCTGTTGTCGATCAGATGATTTCTTAGTCACGCAATGAAAATAGAGGATTGTATTTACTTGAAACAGAGTATCACGATAAACTACAATAAACTAAATAATCAAACTTAGTTTTTGGTCTCGCCTTATGGATTTTTATACAATTTTTCATTAAACAACTTCAAGAGTCTTATTTCGATACGAAATGAAACTACTCTTCCATCTAGGAAATTAAATTAAATTAAGAATTTACCTCATGATTTGTTGTTGAAAGATCAAATCACGAGGGATTCTTCTCAGTCATATCCTCGTGGTTGAATAGGTCTTCTTCACACTCGTTTGATGTCGTTTTAATCTCTTGTTGTCATTGCTTAACCACTGCATTGTCATACTCAGAGTTTGACTTTGAGTTTTTACTCTTAGATCTCTTAATCTTTATAGACTACCAAGCCATGTCGATAGTTGGCCATCCATGTGGTGAACATTTTTCATCTTCAAATATTCTTCATCCTTTTACTGATGCACTGCAACCTGTCTAACCATGAATATCATTGCGGAATTCAACATTAGCTGTAGAATGTTCATGATTTTGTTATTGTAGGAATGTTTTTGTTATAATTCATAAATAAACATAGATTATAAACATGGATGATAAATACCTTTTTATAAGTTGAATTGACCTTGAGTATGTTAAGACTGCTACAAAAATAGTGACAAAAAGGTGAAAGGAGATGGTAAAATGGTAGTAAAAAAGGAAACAATTTCAGATTTCAACAACTCTCATGCACTGAAAGAGTTTGGAGGGTGCATGGCACATTGGGGAAGGATGAAGGGTGAATCTTAATGCATTCGGTGTTCTCTCATGTGCTCAAGGAGGGTGCACTTATTTGAGTGGAAGGAGTGCGCTCAAAGGAAGACTTAGTTTTTGAAAAGGTGCAATTTGGAACAAGGAAGGGGAAAAGGCTTAAGGAGTGTGCTCAACACTCTTGGAGGGAAAATGGTGTACTTCTAAACAACAAATGAAATGATTCCCAATTAAAGCTTCAAAGTGTGCTCATGCACTCTTGGCCTCAATGGGTTTGCTTTGAAACCATAAATTTGTCTAAGTTGGGATGATAGGAAAAGGGTCGTACATGATGAATTTCAACATAGAACTGCATACGACACATACCAACTCATCAAGAAAACCTAGAAAAACTTGAAAAATTATAAATATACATCAAAACGCCACTTTGTACACATTCCCCAAGTACAACAGGTGAAGAGTGTGTGACAGTGACCAAAAGGTTTCGTTTTACAACATCAAAAATGTTGCGACCATGAAATGCACTTAAGATGTTCAAATTAATGTGAATACACTTGAGAACATTCAAGAACACTTGAAACACATATAATAACATGATATGAAACTTGAAAATCAAGGTGCCACTAGAATACGACGGTGATAATATGCTCCAAAATTCAAATGTAGTGAAATTTTTTGGAGGGTGTTGTAGCAGCGACAACACTTGGTGACACATTAGACAGACTTCAACTTCTTTGTTTGGGAATAGATTTTAGCTAAGGGTCATACCTTCAAGAAGTATCTTGATTTCCCCATTTTGACCTAGTTATATACATAGCATCTCACTTTCTTCTATTTGGTTGAAAACACACAAAAGAAACACCATATCACAATTGTTTCAATCGAGGAAAGGGTAATGTGCGTAACGAGTTTATGTTATTCAGACTATGAGTTTCCATCTTTGGTGTTGCTCTGCTACTAACAGGCCTGGACAATGCCCTGGCAGAGTCACTGTAGGAGCACAAATGTTTCTTCACTGCCAACGAGCCTAGACAATACCCTTGCAAAGTCGCTTGTTTCACCTCCCTGTGCAGGAAGCCTTTCTCTTCTTTCACCCTTTATTTATTTATTTAATAGGATTATGCATTGGCAATTATTATTTTTGATGGATGGAATAGGAATCCTGACTTATTGAGAGCAGAGGAGGTTTCTCCTTCAGTGAAGTCTTATTTAGACCTCTGATATTGGTTTGCTTGCTTTATATTTTCTCCTTATCCCTTATCTACTAAATTGGAAAAGCGTTAACACACAGGTAGATTTATACCAAGTTGAGTAGTTTAGATACTATCACAGGTGTGAATATGATAGGTTCCCTCAAGGTTCTCCTTTTAAATGAATCATATTTTCCATCTGGCCTTAGCTCAACCTACGACATTTTCCCAAACAAAGAAGGAGAAAAACAGAAATCCAAGTGTTGTGGTTGTCACACTTCTCTTTTACTACACCACAAAGTCCTTTTGAGCCTTACACTTTTACACAAGGGTCTTATGTATAACTACCAACAAACATGACACAATAGGAAATTATTAACATAACACACATATGAATAACAGATACAGAAAGGAAGAGAAGCAAAACAAACTCTACAGGAATCGCAACTTATATCTGCTATTGAAAATAATGTTTCAGATCTTGGCCATTTACGAGAAGGTGGTCAATCCTCCCTGTTGGCTTAGTGGGTCCTGACCCAGGTTCAGAGTTAAGTTTTCCAAACAAATCCCTACACTACTGGCCCTTTTGGCATCAACCCGCGGAGCGCAGGCTAAAGTCTCACCCAAAGCAGTATGGGGGATGTTGGAACCAAGTTTCCGCACCCAGAGATGAGTGTGATGTCGTTTTATGCCCTAAACCTTCCTTCACGTAGATTGATAAGACTTTAAGGCTTATCGATATAACTTCCTTTACCAACCTCTAAACCTTCACGAAGGTTTATGACTGTCTTTCGCGGACCCTAATCAGGTGAATCAACCACTTACACACCTCTGTGATTACTCCTAATTTTGTATTTACCCAGATCAGCTTAAGTGTTTAATAACTTTAACATGCAACAAGATATTCTTTGCGTAAACAGTTATTATTACATGTGTTCATACGAAAATATAAATCATGTAAAATCGCGCATCAATACAATATTAATTCATAAACCCATCATTCATCATAACATAATAGTGCATTCATTCATAAAAAAAATAAATAGCCAAAACACAGGAATTGCTGGAATAATCTCTTTATTAATACTTCAGTTCGGCTTACAGACTCAAGACTTCCCTGCGCATTCAGCTGTAGTGGTCCACGCACTCAGTTGTGGACTCTACTATAGGCCTCTGCACACACAGCTACAGAGCCTCTCTTCTACTCTAAGACTTCTCGCTCTTTCTTCTATTGACCCATTACATTCGCCTTCATTGATATCTACCTATATTTCCTTAGAATCTCTAAGACTCTCCTTTTTATACAATCCCATGGTCCGCGGACCATAGGTAGATCTACTAAAGCCGACATAACTTACATAAAACAATGGTAACACCCTTTATGACACTTTACTATCTATGCACTCTGCGAAGACGACTTGTGGAGACTTTACATTCTTTACAACAAAACTTGGGCTTTTTGCCCCAAAACTTGGGCTTTTGCCCCAAAATTTACCTGAGGGGACCCTGTCCCAACAGGCCCCCAACACAAATATCATGACTCGCCCCTGAGTCACTCTACTGGCGCAGAGATATTACTGCGGAGACCTCCCAACTCTATTTGTGCTACTGCTACTTTAGTCACACTCTGTGTGGCTGCCTGTTTGTATGCTCCACTAGGTGCTCTGTTGCTGGTCCTGCACTGTCTTACTTGATCTTCTGCTACATTCTCTGTAGGCTTGCTAACTTCTCCTTAATGGTGGTAGAGATAACATAGGCCTCATCTAGCCAAGGCCCCAATCTAGCCTTGAGGACCACCTCTTTCCTTTGTGCTTCCTCCACTTGTTCGAGCAACCGTTTGGCCTCATGCAGCTTGGCCAATCGCTGTGCTATAGTGACGATGCGCGTCATCGATCTTGCTTCATAATACCGCTACTACAATTCACAAGATTCTGTGTTTAACCTCTGCAGGTTAGGATCTTCTTACAGCGCCATGAATACCTCCATGGATTGCTCGAAAAGCGAGGTGAAATACACCACCACAACATCCACTGCTGCAACTCCATCCTTTACAGCTGCTTCGCGTTGTTCTCTGGCCTCTAGTAGAGTTGAAGGTTGTGACTTCAACTCTAACTCTATAATCTTCAGGTTCAATTCAAACTGAACCTTGGCCACTTCCATCTTAGCGTCATGCACACCTGCAGCCAACTTCATGATCTTCGCATCCACTAGCGCTTCCTCTTGGATATGTAGTTCAAGGATTGTTCTACATGCCTCGGCCACCATGGCTGCATTTTGTTCATTTTGTGCCTGAACTTTCTTCCTTGCTTCCAACGCTTCTTTTCTCTCCACGAACATTTGTTCGTTGTTGACCTTGTACTCGTTGATCAATCTCAGCGTGCGCTGCTCTTGGGCATTAATCTCTGTGATCACACCTGCTTGCAGTGTGTGAAGGAAATCATTGGGGAGTGTAGCCAAGTTGAGGCCCACATTCTTCAAAGTGCTGACAATAGCCTTGTCAGCAGCCGCCTCTGTGCTCAAAGCTCCATCAGGCAGCGCCACTACTCGGAGATCCATTGACCGAACCATCTCTGCTGCTTGAGCAGTCCCTAGTGCCAAACTGGTTAATGCAACGCTGCTCTGTCCTGCACCTGCCTGGAGTCTAGTTGTTTGGATCTTCAACTCATGCAGACCCATCTGTATGGCGACCAGTGCCTGCTTTTGTTGCTGCTCAAATTGTTGCAGTAGTTCTGCTATTGTATCCCGTACCTTATCGCCAATATCATCCAAGTCGCCCTCCGTCAAGGTAATTAGATCTAGCGATGACTCAGTGGATTTTGTCTTCTTGCACAGTCCTTCCTTTTCCTACTCCCTGTACCGCTTCACTCGAAAGGGAGTGCTCTCTTGCTAATCCCCGCTGCCCTGTTGTGACAACTCTTCTTCCTCCGTTTGGGGCAAAGGAGACTTCTGACTTCTACCAGAGCTGCACTCTTCTTGCTATGCATGTTCCTTTGCAGCGCGCTCCACTTCTACCCGGGCCTTCTCCTCGACCTATTTCTTCCTCTTCTCAACCAACAACTGAACCTTTTGTCTAGCTGCTTCCTTTTTCTGTTTCTCTGCAAACTTGCTAATCCCGACGGCCACATCAGATCTGGAATGCCAATCTGCTGGCCAGCGCTTGATGACCTCTACAATAACATCATCTGTGGCTAGATAGGGTAATTCAAACCATTTCTGCTCAGGGTCCTTACGTGCCCAGATGTAAACATGATGGAAGTCTGCGTACCCCGATAGTTGCTCAAACATGGTTGGTGACAATCGCAGCTTTTGGTTGATGGCCATGCGAATACTCGCCTCCATCAGCACCCAAAATACTTTTCTCTCTGTGACCCACACACATCTTTGCTGGCCTAGAGAGATTCAAACTTCACTGCTTCTGGTAAATCCTTCTCCACAAGAGGAAACTAGCTATACTTCGACAAATCCCATGCGACCAGCACAATTGAGAGCAACAGACACGAATAGTGAAAGGTCTTACTATCGTTTTGTGCCTCTCTTCAGTTCGCAAGGAACTCACTACACAGGTAGCGCGCCCAATTAAGCTATATGCCCGCCGCACACTGAGATGCCAATGAAACCACTGGTGCTAGCACCTTGTCCGCGCCACACTTTCGCATAACTTTGCCATCCAGAATCTGTATTGCAATCTTGACCGCGAGGTCAGTAATGCTGGTAATTGAATACCCCGGCAATGGAACCATTTATTGGCTTAGTGGGTCCTGACCCAAGTTCAGAGTTAAGTTTGCCAAACAAATCCCTACATTTCTGGCCCTTTCAGCATCAACCTGTGGAGCGCAAGCTGAAGTCTCATGAAGCAGTATGGGGGGAAGCTGGAACCAAGTATTTAGACCCAGAAATGAGTGTGATGTCATTTTATGCCCTAAGCATGCCTTTGCGCAGATCTATAAGCCTTTAAGGCTTATCGATATAACTTCCTTTACCAACCTCTAGATCTTCGCGAAGGTCTATGACTGTCTTTTGCGAACCCTAATCAGGTGAATCAACCACTTACGTGCCTCTGTGATTACTCCTAATTCCATATCTACCCAGATCAGCTTAAGTGTTTAATAACTTTAACATCCAACAAGATATTCTTTGCGTAAACAATTATTATTACCTATGTTCATATGACAATATAAATCATGCAAAATCGCACATCAATAGAGTATTAATTCATAAACCCATCATTCATCATAACATAATAGCGCATTCATTCATAAAAAAAAAAAATAGCCAAAACATAGGAATTTCTGGAATAATCTCTTTATTAATACTTCAGTTTGGCTTACAGACTCAAGACTTCCATGTGCACTCAACTACAGGGGTCTGCACACTCAGTTGTGGACTCTACTCTAGGCCTCTATGCACGCAGCTGTAGAGCCTCTCTTCTAATCTAACACTTCTTCGCTCTTTCTTCTATTGACCCATTACATTCATCTTCATTGATATCTACCTATCTTGCCTTACACTCTCTAAGACTCTCATTTTTACACTATCCCATGGTCTGTGGACCATGGGTAGATCTACTAAAGCCGACACAACTTACATAAAACAAGGGTAACACCCTTTATGACACTTTACTATCTACACGCTCCGCGACCACAACTTGTGGAGACTTTACATTCTTTACAACAAAACTTGGACTTTTTGCCCCAAGACTTGGGCTTTTGCCCCAAAATTTACCCTAGGGGACCTAGTCCCAACACTCTCGTCTAAGGATTTCATCTTGAATGTGTCATGACTGATATTTTCTTCAATGGTGAATGGTCAAATCCACAAAGGTTTGAACTTCACGTGTTTTCACTTTTCTTCATGGGATTTATCCCACTTCAGTACTAGGTCACCCACAGAAAAGCTCTTTGGCCCTGAATACTTCTTATCAAACCAGTGCTTTACACAATTTTGGTGCACAACAAATATCTCCTTGGCTTTGAGCCTTTCTTCCTCGAGTTTGAGTAAAGTGTCTATCTTGCTCTTAGCGAAAGGGTAAGGTCTACCTTGTGACTCTTGGGAGAGTTGCAAGGCTAGAAGATACATGTTTGGGGGCAAGATAGCTTCTTTACTGTAAACCAGAAAGTACAACAAGGTCTTCAGGGAAGGTTTAGGGCTACACAGTCAGCCCAAATGTCGTTGGTCAAATAATTATGTCAGTTCCTTTGTTCATAGAATATGGTTTTCTTGATTATGCGAATAATATTTTTGTTTGTTGATTCGTCCAAACCATTTCCCTGTAGGTAATAATTAGATTCATGTTTTAATACAATCCCATTTTCTAAATTGAATTCATAAAGTTTTGATGATGAAAAGTGCATCACATTATCAAATTCAAGTGACGTAAGAATGCCAAACCTGGTTATAATGTTTTGTTGCAAGAAGTGGATGACTTCTTGGTCATTTCCTTGTCTCAAGGGAACTACTTTTTACCATCGAGTGAATTAATTTGTTGTTGTCAGAATATATCGATGTTGCTTTAATGAATGGGGAAAATTTTCTCTGATAACATCTAGGCCCCGCTATTGGAATGGTTCCTTAATTTCTATTAGTAGCAGTGGGACGACTAACCCTTAAACACAACCAATGCATCTTAGACAAGTTGGACACTTGTGTACATAAGCGTGAGCATCTTTGAATAGAGTGGACAAATAATAACCATCCCTCATAACTTTATGCATTGTAATGTCACATGCACAATGGCCACATGTTGGTCCATCGTACAAGTCTCTAAGTATCTTCTCTATATCCTACGGCTCAAGGCATCTTAGTAGGACATCATTGTGGTGCTTTTTGAAAAGCACTCCATGAACTAGTTGATAAGATAGATATTTTAAACAGATTGCCCTCTTTTTTTTATTTGATAAGTGTGTGGTAAAGGTGCCATGCACTATAAATTGTCTTAAATTGGAATATCATGGTGTTGTAGATATGGATTGAGGAACATGTTCAATATTGTACATTTCTATCTCTTTATCCCATCCTGAAAGATCTTTCTCGGGAGCATCTCTTGATTTGGTTGCTAGCTTACAGAGGCCATGACCCTTTATGGTATGAATTGGTTTGAACTCCATATCATATTATTGTAAACAAGTCATCCAGTTAGCCCTCTTCTCACCCATCTCTTGTTGCATGAATAATGTTCTTACTATTGGATGAGGTTCAAATATGATCGTGTGAGCTCCTAAAAGATAGGTCTTGAAATACTTAATTGCCTTGTATACAACATATGCGTGTTTTTCAATGGTACGGTAATTTAATTTTGGCTCTTGCAGACTAGCGCTCATAAAATAAGTAGGCCATTGATTTCCTTCAGTATCCTTTTGAGTCAACACGGTTGTAATCGACGAATCTAGATGTTTTCTTATTTTGTTACACTATGTTGGAAATGTTAACCAGTGCACACTTTTTCCTGTTTCTTCTCCACGTGAATACAATCCATGTTTTTGACATGAATAAAATCCATGTTTTCGCATACCACAAGCAACCATCTACAGAGCTTTATAAGAGTCTATAAATTGTTGTATTCCTTATTGATTGCACTTATTTGCAGTGTTATTTGTCTTTTTTCATTTTTGGGTGTGCATAATTTTTTTATTAATATCAAATTATAAATTAAATAAAATGTTAAAAAGCTAAATGAGTAAATTTACTATCTAGAAAATCATTTTACAATACAAAATATATGTATTATACAATAATTCTTGAAAGTGCACATCTATCTACATTCTAAAATATCTTATATTTTACGATTTTTTAGAACAATGTTTAATTGAATATAAATTAATAAAATAAATTGTATTTATAAAAAGTTAAAGTAACAAATATAACATTAATATTTTATAGAAAAATTTACAAACCTCCCAACATAAAATGTGTTACACAAGAGTTTACAGAACTTACAACAAATAAATTTTACCATTTTAAAACGATTAGTGTAACATGTACAACTTAATATTAAAAAGAAAAAAAGGAAATAACTGCCATAATTATTTATTTATTTAATTTTACTTTGCAAACAGGCTTAAATCTTGATTTCATTTGATTACATGAGGTATTTACTTACAGGTTTTAAACATTATTGAATTGGTTTATTTATATCTACTAAGTTTGACAAATTATAAAGTATGTGTTATTACATTCGGTCTATCTTTGATATTTTAATTATCCTTCTTAATCAAATCGTGAGGTTGATGATACAATTATGTTTAGTCAATTATCAACTTGGGTTAATTGTCTCACATGGAATGAGGGCATGGCTTCCAAAGTTGGTGCCAGCTCGACCACTAACTCCATGTAGGTATGCCCAAGTCCTCGATTTTTCCGACACTCAAAACAAGGAAAACATGAATCCCTTCCCACCGCTGATCACCAAGCCTTGTAATCCTATGATGTTAATCACTTCTCAATGGATATGGTTAGCTACCCATTTTTTTGGCTCGACCATTCAGTCATGGTTATGGTCCCACCACTGAAATTGCTCCCCCTGCCAAACCCTTGTCCAACTAGGGTTTCATCGTCTACAAGAGGTAAGCATTCATGATTTTAGCTATTGTTCAGAGTTCTTTTGTTTTATTATAGTTTACCCTCTATCCTATTAAGGCTAAATATATTTTTTTTTTTTTATTTTGCTTTCATGTCCGCATCAGCAACAGCCTACTTAATCTGAGCGAAAGTGTTCTTTCCCTGTTTATCACATTTGTATGTTGCACCTTTCTTAACCATCTTGTCTATAGGCTTGACTATATGGGTGTAATCATAGATTAATTTTCTCATGAAATTAATCTTCCCTAGGAAATACTACATAGCTTTCTTATTCATTTGAAATGGGATATGTGTAATGGCTTTGACCCTCTTAGGATCAATTTTAATTCTTCTTTTTGCAATGATGTTTCCTAAGAGAATCTCCTTTGACATGCCAAAGATCATTTTCTTTGGATTGAGAGAAATCCCATACTTTCAACACCACTCAAATATCTGTTTCAGATGACACACGTGATCTGATCTTCTTTTGGAAAACAGAGTATCACCCAAATAAAAAAATATCTCTGACCAATAAGGCCACGGAAAGCGATGTCCATCGCCCTTTAGAAAGTAGAACCAGCATTGATAAGCCCAAATGGCATTCTCTTGAAGGCGAATGACCCATATTTGGTCTTGAAGGTAGTCTTCAATCAATCAGGTTCTGCTACTAGCACTTGATTATAACTAGAGAGGCCATATAGTAGCAAGAACATCTCAAACCTGGATATTGTTTGAAGGATCTATTCCATGGATGACATTGGATAATTGTCTTTATCAGAAGCCTGGTTGAGATTGTGAAAATCTACACATAGCATTATTTAGCTGGAATTTTTTCTAATTGGGACCAAGTTGGAAACCCAAGTGGAATATATGACTTTAAAAATGATCTGAGAATCCAACATCTTTCTCAATTCCTTTAGGATAAGGGGTTCCATTGTTGGATGAATTTTATGTAGTTTTTGTTGGAAAGGTTTTAATCCTTGTTTTATGGGAATGACGTGCTAGATAATACGAGTATCATATGTCTTTAAATCATCGTATGTCCATGCAAATACATCACGGTATTGTTTGAATAAATGGATAAATGCATGTCGTTCCTGTGGAGAACATGTACCAAGTTTTACATACTTAAAATCTTCTTGAGTTCCCATATTGACTTGTTTATATGATAACTTTGAGCTCTGATTATTGTATTGATTGGTCCTCTAAATCGGTTATGCAGGTCATATAACTTCTCCAAGGACACCACATCTTTGGGCGTAGTGTTTCCTTTCATTGCACTAGATTCTTCTTGCAAAGTTTGATCATGCTCATCTTCTTCTATGGCATCATATTTGAATACATCAGCATTATCCATAAAGTGCAGTATCTCATGTTGGTAGTTTTTAAGATTTGAGGAAACACAATGGATAGTATCCCGTACCTGACGAGTGACCATCTCTGAGTCACCAAATCCTTGAGAATATCTACCTTCAAATCGATGGCTTTCTTCAATCCAAGTACGAGCACTTCATATTCGGCAGTATTATTAGTACACTTAAACTCCAGATGGCATGAAAGGATATGTTTCTTGTTTCATGGGTCTATAAGTATGCAACCAGCTCCAGATCCATCTTGTGTCTTTGAACCATCAAAATATAAAGTCCACATATTATTAGCTACAAGGTTACTTCCTACTATCACTATTATTATGTACATCTATATTAAGTGATTTATTTGCACTAGCTAGAGAACAAGTAAGGAGCTCCATCTATGTATATGGTGTAACGGGTGATGATTATTCTTGATAACACCTAAGGTCAGTTTCAAGGAAACAATTTCCAAAAATTAGATCAACAAAAGAAACAGGATCATTGTGGCCCTCAAGTGGTGTCATTGTGTACTTCATATATGGCTTACTTTCCTCTCGAATCTAGTTATTCCTGCGCTTGTATGGAGCCATAAATGTGACCAGTCTATAACAAAATACCCTTGTAATTTTCTAGACCAATATTTACTGAGGAGTATTCATAGGCTTCAAGGATGTCCACAATTAAATTATTTATACATTGATGAACTCGATCATCTCGTGATAATCTAATAAGCACATCCTTGATTTCACCAATAGATTGGACAAGAGATTTGTCCAGCTGAATAATTTATGCATCATTTTTTTCTCATTTAGAGTTTATTTTCTTTGCAACAAATAATGGAATTACATTTACAAATGCACCAGAATTGACTAAAAAAATATGGACATTATAATTAAAATTTCAAAAGTCAATAAAAATGGAGGGCAGAGAGTGTTAGATTCTAGTGTTACAGCATTAACTACATATTTAAGGGAACCAAAAGACTTACCAAACACCTTTTGAGAAAGAACCTTTATCACCCGGAGAAGGTAGTGAAAAGGCTTAGACAATTAGTTCACACTGGCCTGTGATCTTTGTGAGCTGATATATGGAAATATTAACTCGAGTTTTCTTCAAATCTTCAACTATGTTATAATCAATTCTTTCACCTCTAGCAGGCAGTGCTCAAGTGTCTGGAGGAGTGGCTTTATTTGACACTTTTGGAGTGATGGACTTACTCTTGTTGCTGGAGGAAGTGTTCTTGGAATTAGTTTCATTTCCAGGCTTACTCTAAGTATTCAGAGCAGGATTGACTGGTGGTGAGATCCTTCTTAACAATTGTTATTTCAATTTATGTCTCGTTGCATCCTATTGAAAGATGGGCCCTTTACTCCTTAAACTATATTGGCCATTTTTATTTTGAGGGGAGGGGTTCACTTTGTGGTGGTTCTTCATCATTCTTCTTATCATTGTTAAAAACATAATCAAAAGTATTCATTGTATGTCCAATACCCTTGCTTTCCTCAGCTGCTGTAGGTTCCTCTGTTTCTTCTATTTTTTCTTCCTGCTCATATGCTAATAGGGAATCCACAATTTGTGCTGATAGAGTGTTCATGTTGTGGTTCCACTGTGGGCATGTCTTTTCTAAATGATATTCTTGGTGAAAAGAACAGTAGTTGTCCATACCCATATTATTTATATTCAACACAAAATTTGAACTCTAGATAGACTTGGTGGGTTTATTTTTGTTGTTACTGTTATTATTATTCCCTTGAAAAGGGAAGGACTTGAGAGGATTTCTTCTAGTAGAAGTCTCGCTTGACCTTCTCTTTCATTCTAAAATTTCATTAGTAAGTGCTTTCGCTATTTGGGTCAAGCTTTCAATATTTGATAATTCCTTATCCTTAGCCTTACTTGAAGAAGTTTGAAACCTCCTACCAGTTTCCTTGGAGTATTTTGATTCATCTTCATCTGTAATAACTCCAATAGTGCACAATTCCTTCTCCATGGTGATTGTTTCCTCAAAGTTGTGTACAAATGTT
Organism: Pinus tabuliformis; assembly: GCA_031772625.1. Classification (NCBI taxonomy): domain Eukaryota; kingdom Viridiplantae; phylum Streptophyta; class Pinopsida; order Pinales; family Pinaceae; genus Pinus; species Pinus tabuliformis. Next base: position 631,483,364 of record CM062810.1, on the reverse strand, counting down.
TGCTTTGTAGCTCTTTTAATGAATTGGGAAATGTTAATGGGCAAGGAAACTGTGTAATAATTAATAGTAATTGAATCATGTGGTTCCATGCTTCTGGGAAACTTTTTCAATATACGATTGAACTTTTGATTAAAGTCTTTCACTTTATCCTTTTCCCCCATATTACTATTTCCGATCTCTTTCAGTAACATGGTGGGAGTCTTGTCATCAGCAAATTTATCAAGAAATAACTTCTTAAACTCCATCCAAAAGTGGATTGAATTGACAGGAATACTATGGTACCATGTTTCTACTCTACCTTCTAATGTATAAGTGAAAATTCTACAAGCAACATCATCGTACCTTACCTCTAAATTCCATAGATGCATGTAGAATTTGTCAATGTGATGTTTTTCCTTTGTCTTCTTATCTGGAACGTACTTTAATAATAGCTTTTCCAGATGTCTAAGCATCTTATGAAGATTATTCAGAAGAGAAAGAGGCCATTGGGCTATCTAATACAAGTCTTGGTCAGCCATGTATTCTTCTTTGTGTTCCTCTTCCTTATCAGAATCTGAGTCTTCTCCTTCACCGTCTAAACTGTCAAAAAGAACAATGTCGTTCTTGTACCCTTTGTTACTGGGTGGAAGTTGATCTTGTTGCACTATATCTTCCTAGGATTCTACTAACTCCTTAAGAGTGGAAAAAACCAAATATTCCAATATAGAAACTAATATGTCGATACGAGTTGTTTATTTCTTCTTCGGAAAATGTGGGAGATTTTATGCACCGTGAATTAATTTGATAACCTTTGTGAACTAATGAGTTACAGGTCAAAGTGTCTAGATTTTTTCGTAAGTAACCTCGTATGTCAACTCTAGGCCAGGCTGAGAAGGCCCTTCTACTTTAGGAATAGGAGTTGGAATGGTGCTTGGAATGTTGCTACCTTGTCTATAAGATGAATGGTTAGGGTGTGGAGTTATTAGCCCTAAAAACCTGGTTTCCCTCCTTCTAGTGCTAGAATGTTGATGATGCTAGATACTGCCAACATACAGGGGATCTTCCCCATATAAGGTCCCAACTAGACCTCACATTGTTTTGTGTAGGAGTCCCATCTGGAATACATCTTAGCTATTGTTTACGTAAAGATATGCCTTGGCTTTATCTATTAGCACAAGAGAGAAGCGTAAATGTCCTTTTGAATGAGCAAGTGAGTGCACCTTGTGAATGTTCAATTATAGATGTATCAAAGTTCTCTTAATGCAAAAAGTAAAATAAAGTGAGCCTCTAAGATAGAAGTAATAGTACTACCCTAATGGAGACACACATGAATAAGAGAGACTCGTCTGACATCAAGTGAAATAGTTCACATAGATGCAACGATCATTATAAGCATTACAACATATTTCCAATAATTAAGCATCGAAGTCAAAGAAATAGTTCAATTACTCCAGTACATATGAAAGAAAACATGAACCATTGTTGGCTTGTTGGGGCCTGACCCAGGTTTGGAGTTAATTAGCCAAATAAATCCCTGTACTACTGGCCCTTTCGGCAAAAGTTCGCGGAGTGCAGACTGAGGTCTCACTTGAAGTAGTATGGGAGGGTGTTGGAACCAGGTTTCTACACCCTTGAGATGTCTGAGGGTTTGATTCGGTCCACTGCACATCCCTGCATGTAGGTTGCTTCGTGCACTTCCCCGGCCTTCACGCCATGATACACTCCCTTAGTGCAACCCTAACTAGGGGTTGTGGGGCTTCTACACTGCTAGAGGAGCGCTCTACGCTATTTTTCTAAGTCACACCTAAGATCTTACCTATCTTCCTTCACCAATTAGTTATCTTCATGTAAATAGAAGCCTTGTGTTATATTTAATTATACATCACAGTCATATAAGTTCACGCAACAAATAAATAGTACACTTGTAATTTATACTCAATAATGCATTAAATAGGAAAAGATACACAGAAATAAGGTAAACTTCTCATTATTAATTCTTCCAATGGTTACAAACTCAACTTGCCCTACGCACTCAGTTGCAGGGGTCCTCTCACTCAGCTGCAGAATACTAGGCCTTTGTGCACTCATCTGCAAAGCCTTCTCCTACTCTACGACCCAACGACCTACTTTACACTTCGACTCAATCTCTTAGACTCCTCATGCTTTTATTCTTAGTCATCCTATCTTCTACACTTAGAGCCTCACTCTATTTATACAATCCCATGGTCCGCGGACCATGGGTAGGTCTATCAAGCCGACATTACATTACAAAAATGAGGGCAGACAACCCTGTGACTCTATTATGACTTCACGCTCCGCACCCACAATTCGCGGAGCTTTTACAAAGGACTTGGTCAAAACTTGGGCTTTAAACCACAAAACATGCCTTGGGGGGATTCCATGCCCAACAAGCCCCCAACACAAACAACGTGACTCGCCCTCAAGTTACTCTATCAATGCAGAGATCTTCATGTGGAGTCCCTCCAACTCTACTCGAATGGCTACAAGGTTGGTAGTGCACTGAGCGATTGCATTTTGTATCTCTATTACGCGTTGTTCCAAGACCGTGGTGTTGGAACTGCTTCCCTGCATCTGTGCCTATGTCCCCTACATTTGTGCGAGCTTTCCTTCAATTACTGTTGTGATGGTGAAGGCCTCGTCAATCCAAGGCTGAATGCATGCCTTTAGGATTGCTTCTTTATGTCATGCCACGTCCACCTGTTCTTTCAGTGCTTTGGCATGTTACATTCGTGCGAGCCTCTGAGTGAGGGCCACCGTCTACGCAGTTCCTTTAACGTTGTCATACCGCTGCTGGAGTTCATGCACCTCTGTCTCTAAGCACTGGATGTTGGGGTCCTCCTTCAGGTTCCCGAGGACCTCAAATGACTCCTCAACATTCTAGTGCAGTCCCTTACTGCACTGTCGATCTCATCCAGTCCTGCTGTAATAGCATTCGCGCGCTGTTCTCTTACTTCCAAATGGGGGGATGGCTACGCCTTCAACCATAGCTCTGCGATCTAAAGGTTTAGCTCCAGCTCAACCTTTATCATTCCCTCTCGTGCCTCGCACACCCCTGCTACTAGCCTGTGGATACATGCCTCTGCTGGTGTGTTTGCTGGGATGGCCAGCTCAGGGACGCTTTGACAAGCTTCGTCCAGTACTTGTACCAGCTGCCGATTCTGCGACACCACTTTGTCGCATTACAAGCTCAACTATTCCATGTTGATCTTCTGCTCGCTTAGTACCTGCAACGCGCGGCTCTCCCTAGCTTGCAGTTCTACAGTAATCCCATCATGCAAAACATATAATGTCTCACGTGGGAGTGAAGCCATGTTGATTCTGATACCCTTCAGTGCACTAATCATAGGCCTTTCGGCCTCATTTGTTGTCACTAGTGCCCCTTCTGGCATCATTATGGTATTTGTCACCTAAGCGCGCAGAATCTGCTTTGCTGCAGTTGTCCCTACTGTGAGGCTGGTCGAAAGCGTACCAGTGTGAGGAGTGTACAACTGCAACTCTTGCAACTGCACTCTGAGGGCCCCCAACACAATCTGGTTCTCCTGCACAAAATTTTGGAGGGCCTCGGAGGTGACATCGCACACTGTCTTGCCGATATCATGCAGATCACCCTCGGTGTTATAGACATTTTTGGGCACTGCAACCCCAAGCATAAAATGTCCATAAACCAAGGGCTCCTAAGTCCCTAAAAGTGTTGTTCTAACCCCTAAGGGAACAAGGTCAACTAATTACAGCTTCTCCCAGAAGTTCTCCATGAAAAAATGCTCAGAACTGGTCAAAACATGATCATTTCACCTGCTCCATAGGCAAAGTGCATTGCATCTCACCTAAGTACACTCTGTGGGTGCGTTTCATTTCAAAAATCCCTTCTGTGGGGTGCGATGGGTGAGAAGTGACAAATGGCAGTGTCAATCCGCGAGGTGGAGAGGCATGGAATCTTCCAGAAACTTCTCCTGTGACACTTGCCTCTCTGAATTCGACCAAGGATGAGTAAGAGATCATCAATCTCCAAGTGGAAGCAAGAACTATCAGGGGGAAGACACTAATCAAATCACAAGCTAATTCATCTCCCTTACAGATATCTATATATGGATCCCTCATCCCAGAGATCCAGAGGCTGGAATTTTGCATCTTGTAAGGAATTGTTGTTGGTTTCTTGAGGCAACATCATAGTGTTGGGTGATCTAAGCTTTGCATGAGGTGAAGAAGGGCTTACTTGCTGAGAGGATGATGCTGGGTCAGAACAACTGGTTGTAACTCTCTTGGCTTTTTCTTGATTATCAATAAAGCTATTCAAGTTTTCCTCCATACTCTTGTGTCATTTATGTTTCATGCATTTGTATGGTCAATTTACATCTGATCCTAGATTGTTTATGATTATAGATCCATGTTCATGTATAGTGTTATGCTACTTTGATTCTACAGGTACTCTGTGAAGCTGGGTGTACAAGGAAGCAAGTAGCAAAGGACTATCAGAAGAGAGAAGAATCGAACTAGGAGCCAAGTGCAAGACAGAGGTTGGTCTCCTTTATTCTTCTCGCATCTATCTTTCATAAAGGAAAAATGAAAGTAGCTTTACTTTGTTTGTTTCTAAGGTAGCTACCACACCTTAGTAACTTTACTTTGTTTGTTTCTAAGGTAGCTAAAAGAAACTTGTTAGTAATTGTCGCTTGAAAAGTAATTCAGATTTGTGCATTAGCTTTCTTTTTATCATTCACATATTAAGAAGGCTGAAAACAAATACATGCATGTGCATTTGCATTTAGACTGTTTGATTGGTTTGATTTAGGACAGTGCATATAGTGTGTGCTCTTTGCTCTTTGTGAAAGAAAACTGTCTCTCTTTCCTTAGTAGCTAGGATTTTCATTGCACAAAGAAGATAAAAGATTGTTTATCATCTTAGATTGCATTTTAGGAATTGTACATCTACATCACGCGGTGAACCTGAAAGGCAAATTTCTTAAGCAAGATAAACTTAAAATAAATTTAATGAATCTAACAACGCTTTGGAACCTAACGCACAACATCTAGAAGTCTAGGCTAGAGACGTATTCCGGCGTCGTAAAGCTTGGTAACTGTTGTTCTCACTGTTGGTTGGGTGATTCCTCCACTTTGAGACGATAAGTGCCAGTACGGACTTGTGCTCCCACGTACCGTCGAGTATATTTTGGGAGACCACAATAGGCTTAATCCTTTATCCATAGGAAGCCGTGTCTGCCGCCCTATCGATCGCAATGCACTGAACACAGCATTCGGGAAGATTGACTGTCGTACCGTAAAAAGTATTCTGCAGTTTTGCGATTGGTTTGGTAATCCCTCTACCTAGATTTCCAGATTAGTCCCTTTCGTTCCTTTTCAGACTCCTTAACAAAAAATGTCCATCTGAGCACTTGTCACTTCAGGCTCATTAAAAATTGAAGGCGACTAGAGTCATCTTTTGTTTTTTCTCGACTCTTTAAAATTGAAAAAACAAGTTGGGTCAAAGCGTCTAAAATTCATCTAATTTGGAAACATACTTCCCCTTGATTTTTAGTTGATCGAGTAATCCGCAATCGTGGAAGAAAGTCAATTGAAACCCCGTCGTTCGCGGAGGCTTACGAGTCAACTGTCTTTGTCTCCGGAATCGAAACTATTACGGACAAAGCAAACTCGTTTAACTGGTTCCAAATCTCCTGGTAAAGTTAGAACAAGTGTTCCAACAACATCAGAGACTCTGGTTACTCCAAACATTTCTGGTATCCCTGCCTTTACAGAAGAAGTTCAGCAGCCACCGAAGGATAGTAGTACTGATCCTAGTCTGAGGGTAAACACTTGTATTACTGAACCAGTTCCATCTACAACCGGTTCGGAGAGTGTTGTTCCCCAAACATCTGTCGCTGCAGATTCCATACCTTCTTCGGCACCAGAAATATTCTACGGACCTGACAGTCTACCTCTTCCACCTGGTCTGATTGCTATAGAAGAGATTGTGGAGGATCCTCCATCTAGTACTCCATCACAATTTGGAGTCGGGATCACTCTGTATCCTTCTTCATCAGAAATTAGTCTACCGCCAGCGGAAGCTCCTGTAGAATCGCTAGGTAATCTTTTGGATAGACTAGAAATGTCTGAACAACCGTCAACATCTAGGATTGTGTCGTCCGACACAGCGATGGCAGAACTTCCTACTATCACACCAACAATGTTCGCCGGTATACCATCTGTCCCAACTAGCTCTCAATCGCTAGAAGGAGCCCACTCAAGGGCTATTTCGACAGTATGGTCCGTTCCTGTTTGTTCATCCGGAATAGTATCCGGAAACTCTTATGTTGAGACTCAACAAATTGATCCATTGGGATGTCAATTTGGGCAGTCCGGTCCTCAAGGGCAAACCATTCCTTTAAGTACCGAATTACCATCGTATGGGGGGTAGTATACCCTTTCATTGTCCCCTCCGGGAGGACAGCCATACGGGAGTTCACAACAAAATTCAGGTTATGCTGGAATTACGTCAAGCGATTGGGTACCGATACTACTTCAACAACCAAGAGTTGTATATTCGATGCAACAATGTTTACCTATGTCAAATATACCCACTACGCCAACTATTGTGACGGTGTCGCAAGTACAAGCACTGCCTGTTGTATGCCAACCTCAGGTTTCTCAGGTTGTAATGCAACAGCCTCTTGACCCTACGACTCAACCACAATCGCTGACTGGTGGAATGACATAGGTCCAAACGGGTACAATTACCCCTCATCTTGGTCAAACAGTTAGTATCGGGCAATAGCACATGGCTTCACAACCGTGGCTGGTGCAATACCAAAAACCGCAATTCCAACAAGTATACCAAGGATCTGAGCAACAAATCTTTGCAAATAGTGGGCAGCTGTATATTCAAAACGGTCAAAATCAACCATTCTACAATGGTCATGCCCACCAACCTTACCAAAGTTACCAGCATCAAATGCATTATGCTGGTATGCAAAGACCAACTGCTCAGGCGATCCCATCTTATCCTGGGTATGCTTCACCTAACCTGAATCAACAGTTACCCTTCATGGCGACTTTAGAGTTACCTGATTTAAATCGGTTAACAAACGATCCAATCACTTACGCCCCTTGGTGGCCAGCGATTCCGCATAAACTTCCGTCAGATATTCCTAAATTTAATGGAAATCCGAGTGAAGATCCGTCGAATCATATGATGACCTTTCATCTGTGGTGTTCATCAAACACCCTAAACGATGATTCGATTAGGCTTCGCCTTTTTCAGAGGACGTTAACTGGTCCGGTAGCAAAATGGTATATCGAATTGCCCAGAGCTTCGTTTGACAACTTCAATACCCTAGCCACAACCTTTCTAACCCATTTTCAGTTACCGATAAGGTACGAAACGGGAACGGAACTTCTTACCAATTTCAAACAAACAACGGCCACTCACATATCTGATCATATACATGAATGGCGACGTCTTCATAGAATGGTAAAGACATATGTTCCTGATCAGCTTTTAGCTGAATGGTTTATTAAGTCATTATTGCCTTCCATCACGGAAGATGTGGCAAAAGGGGGAGTCGTCATTGAAGAGCAGGTTATCGCTCGTGCACAATATTTGGACTTGATTTACACTCAGTCTGGCACGCTCTACGATAAAATACCTGATGCTCCTAGACCGGAATTCTCAGTCCCTCCTCCTCCTAAATCAAACAATGACTCTCATGCCAGCGATGGCGTGATTGGCACAACAGACACGAAATCGACAAAGGCTACATCTAAAAAGGCCCATAAGATTTCCAGTCAAAATGCAAAAGAGGAACTTCTTGCCTCGGAAGTAAATTCCGTCTCGACAGATAAAGGCAAAGAAACCAAGCAACCAGGGGGCAAGAAGAAAGGCAAAGGGAAGAAGAAGAAACAGGAGGAATCATCACCTGAAAAATCTTCTACAAACCCTTCTGGAAATAAGAAACCAAATCATCCATGCTTTATATGCGATGAGGATCATTGGACATCAGATTGTCCGTATAAAGCTGAGCTTAAAAAATTCTTCAAGAATTCGAAAACCTCGGCAGTGTTAACTGATCCGTTTCCAAATCTAGGAACAAATCTGGTTGACAGTGGAAATGCTTCCCCGTCTCAAGTGCTGATGTTGTCGGTTTCCAAACAGCAAAATGATGCTTTGATATCGACAAGGAACAAAGATTACAGGAATCCATAGCTGTCGAACAACAAGGATAAAGATCAACCTAGTAGTTCGACAACAACTTCGACAGAAGTTGCACCGCCCATCATTCCTGAGTTGACAATAAAACCGCCAAAGGGAGTAGTACACAAGTCGACATTTAATCCTCATGCTAGAGCAGCACAACATTATAATATAGTGGAAGATCTGGCCCAATCGCCATCCGCTATGTCGACACTTGAGGTACTGCAAAATTGCCCATCCCAAAAGCAGGCTTTATTATCAGCCATTGGTGGGATAGACCCAAAGGATTCCAATCTTGTGTCCTTTAATCATAAAGGATATGATCCTCAGTTACCAGCTCAACTAGCTTTCCTCGTTCAAGTGAAAGCCCTCAACAAAACTGTTCATCGAACAATTATTGATGAGGGGGCATCTACATGTATTATGTCGATGAGTTGCTGGAAAACTTTAGGATCTCCAACCTTGTCACGATCTTCGACGACATTAAAAGCATTTGACGGACGAACATATACCCCATATGGTATTCTAAGTAATTTGAAGGTTGAACTAGGAGGGAAAACAGTAGAAATAGATGTTGAAGTAATCAACAGAAACCTCGATTATAACATCCTACTGGGAAGACCGTCGATATATGCTATGGCTGCTGTTGTGTTGACCTATTTTAGGAAGATTGCATTTCCCTTTCAAGGAGGGATTACAATTATCGATCAACAAACCTTCCTCCCCAATGGTTCTCAAGTTACGGGAAGCATTCCAATGATCCATGGAAGCCCCCATTCGCTTCAAAATATCGGAGTAGGCCTACTAAAAGACCCTATATTAATGGGAACTTTTGCCCTTCCACCTCCAATCAATCTGGCGGAAGTAGCGTCGGTAGAAACCTGCAATATGATATCTTCGATTAAAAAGATCTCAGAAAACGATATCAACATGGATCATGCGCAGGTATTGCCTCCAAGCCCAATGGAAATATTGTAGCAATAAATGTTCCTAGCATGGGAGGCAAACCCAAATCAATGCTCATCAAGCGTTTGGATAGATAGGTCTAAGGAATATGGCACCCCTTCAGATCCTTGGTCGCGAGTGCATGACACCGACGAAGGAATTGTTCAATCAATGGTAATTGAAGGGGCACCATGGGACGATTACCACCATCGTTCCCTTCTTCCGGATTATGAAGAAGGTACTCCTGATGACCTTTATCATCCTTTAGTTTTTGATTTTCTATCAAATACTGTAAACACGGTGGATTCTGAGCGAAACTTGTCCAACATTGAAGAGATTATCGCCATAAATATCTCGACCAAAACAGATGTTGTAGAGAATATTTATGTTGGCAAATGTTGTTCTCCTTCAGAACTGGAAATATATAAAGCTCTTTTTCGCGAATTCAGAGATGTCTTTGCTTGGTCATATAATGAAATGCCAAGCATTGACTCGAGTATAGTTGAACACGAAATCAAGATGTATCCAGATGTCAAACCAGTACGACAACGGCTACGGCAGGTGCACCCCAAGAAAGCCGCTGCCATCAAGGCAGAAGTTGAAAAACTTCTCCATGCTGGTTTCATTTACCCGGTTCCTCTAACCGATTGGGTATCGAATATTGTTCCTGTTATGAAAAAACAAGGAACGATTAGAGTGTGCGTCGATTATAGGGATGTAAATCAAGCTTGTCCAAAAGACAACTACCCTACACCCTTCATTGACCAGATAATTGATGAATGCACCAGATGTGAAATCTTTTCATTTATGGATGGATTCTCCGGGTATAATCAAATAAATATCCGCCCACAGGACCAGTCGAAGACTGCATTTATTTGTCCGTGGGGCACATTCGCATATCGAAAATTACCCTTTGGTTTAAAGAACGCAGGGGCAACATTTCAGAGGGCAATGAATTATGCCTTCCATGACATCAAAAACATCGTTCAACCATATCTTGATGACCTTCCGGCTCATTCGCGAAAGCAGACTGATCATCCACAACATTTAAGAGCGATATTTCTACATTGCCGACACTACAAGATACGACTCAACCCACACAAATGTGTGTTCTGTGTCAGTTCTGGTCATTTACTTGGCTTTGTAGTCTCGAAGGATGGGATTCGTCTCGACCCATGTAAGGTTCAGGCAATCATAAATTTGCCTCCACCTTGGAATTTGCTTCAGATTCAGAAACTCCAAGGGAAAGCAAACTTTTTGAGGAGGTTCATTCCAAATTACGCCGAACTTGCTAAAGGTTATACACGTCTATTGAAAAAGGAAGTGCCCTTCGTCTGGGATCAGGTTGCGCAAGCTTCCTTTGATGCTTTGAAAGACTCCCTAATGAAAGCATCATTAATGTACGCTCCTGATTATCAAAAAGACTTTAACCTGTATCTGGCTACAGCGGATACAACCATCACAATGGTTTTAGTTCAAGAAGACAACGGAATTGAACATCCTATATATTATTTAAGTAAGAACTTAAATGATACAGAAAGCAAATATTCTTATGTTGAAAAGCTAGTGCTCACAGCTATTCAAGCAATACAGAGATTTTGACACTATGTCCTCTTTCGAAAAACTACCATTCTGTCAGATTGCAACCCCATGACTTATATATTGTCGCGACAGTTGCTGGGGGGCAAATATTCAAAATGGATAGCAATTCTACAAGAGTTTGATCTAGAATTTGTAAAATCCAAGTCAAAGAAAGCTCTGGTTTTCGCAGAATTATTATGCGATCTCCCATCATCGTCCAACGATGAAACATCCGAAGAAACAATCATGGATGAATCTTTGTTTCTGATATCTTCAAGCAATCCATGGTATGGAGATATAATCATTTATCTCCAAACCCAAAAATATAGGCCTAATACCTCCCACTCCGAGCAAAAACATATTCGATACCAATCAAAAGACTACATGATCGTCGGTGATACACTTTACCGTCGTGGTGTCGATACAATTCTGAGGAGGTGCCTCACTCATGAGGAGGCCGAAAAAGTCCTGAATGATTGCCATTCAAGCGCGTGTGGGGGGCATCAATCCAGTTACGCTACAGCGCAAAAAATTTTACGAGCAGGATACTTCTGGCCAACAATGTTCAAAGATTGCATAACCGCAGTCAGAAGTTGCCATGCCTCTCAAATTTTGATAGCAAAACTAGAAGACCACCCGCACCTCTACAGCCAATAGTTGTTGTTGGGCCATTCGCCAAATGGGGCATTGATTTCATGACATGTAACCCCACCTCGACTGGGGGCATGGGTATATCATAGTCGCAGTTGACTATTTTACCAAATGGGCCGAGGCGATGCCTACATTAGATAACACTGGTGAAACAGCTGCCCTCTTCTTTTTCAATCATGTAGTCGCCAGATTCGGCATCCCACAAGCTATAGTCACAGATCATGGATCGCATTTTCGCAATCACATGATGGTTGAATTAGCTACCAAATTAGGGTTGTCTCATGACAGCTCTACTCCATATTACCCGCAAGCCAACGGACAAGTTGAAGCAATCAACAAGGTCCTGAAGCGCATGCTGCAAAGGATGATTGGAGTTCACAAAAGGAGTTGGCACCTGATCCTGTACTCAGCCTTGTGGGCTTACCGAACATCGGTAAGGAATGCAACCGGGTTTACACCTTTCCAACTGGTGTATGGCCTAGAAGCAATCTTACCAATCCAGTGTGAAATCTCATCCCTCAAACTCGCAATCGACCTTCTCCCCGGAACTTCAGAAGAGGAGGCTCGTTTCTTGGAACTAATCCAATTGGATGAAACCCGTCGTGATGCCGCTTTGGCTAACGAAGCCCATAAGAAACGAGTCAAGGCGCAGTTCGACAAGAATGTCAAACCCCGTGTCTTCTCAGAAGGTGACTTGGTCTTGCTTTATGACCAAGAATCCGATAAATTGGGAGCAGGTAAATTCAAGTCTTTATGGATGGGCCCCTATATTGTTAAGCAAGTGTTAGCAAAAGGAGCCTACGAGTTAATGGATTATGACGGGATTCCACTGGCACAACCTCATAATGGGTTGTACCTTAAGCGTTACTATGCGTGATTCGGTGTGGTAACCTATATGCTTTTGTTACATTTTTGTTTTCGCTAAAGTATTTGTTTTGGTCAAGTAAATCCACTTTTTACATTTGTCGCAGATGTCAAACCTATTGGAATCTTTTGTTGGATATGCCGACGGAGCAAGTCGTAGTTCGCGGAACCTATCTTCTGCGGCCTGGGCCATTTTTGACCCAAGCGGCGAGTTAGTAAGTTTCAGAGGGGTATGCATTGGTCGGTCAACGAATAACATCGCTGAATATAGCGCGTTGATAGAACTTCTCTCTGATGCCATCACACATGGCATACACTGACTGGTCGTCAGGCTAGACTCACAGCTCGTCATACTACAACTCACTGGTATCTACTCCGTCCGAAACCCAGCTATCTATCGCATGTTCCTAAGGGTCAAGATTTTGGAAAGGAAATTTGATTTTATTCAATATCAACATATTTCCAAAACCTTAAACACATTAACTGACTCATTGGCAAATTATGTGTTAGATAGACATTTGCAACATTTATAAAAAGAAGCATCTCATCAATATTTGCATCAGGATCATGCAACTTAACCAAAATAAAACTCCGAAAATCAAAAATATATATATAACTGTTTATGGTTTACACATAATGTTCTGTAACCAAGACAAAATTGGTCAAATGACCCAAAACTCAAAACGCTAGGGGGCACCCTAGTCTAATGGTGCTCGTGATAACAAGTCACAGCCTGTGTGATCATGCGTAAGAGCCTAGTCCATCGTCTTGGCACACCAGTAGTATGCCGCTGCAACCTCAAAGGCAGCTTGTCAGTCCTCACATCTGGAATACCGAGAGTGAGGCCCTCGACCTGATCCTGTAATGCTGAAAGAGTCTCGGCCACATCGAGGTCGCGAAGGATAGCCCTTCCAACAGCCTCTCCTGCTGGGGCGGCAGCTGGCACTCTCAAGCGTACTACTGGCCAAACAGGACCGACATCTGCATGAACACATGAGTTTTGATTAGTCTTGACAGAATAAAGCACAAGGACATTATAAAAGAAAAACGATAAACAAGAATATGGTCAAAGAATTTACCAATGGCACCCCACTGTTCGCCAGCCGGCAGTACCAAATCTGGGTCATCCTGGAAGTCCATACCAGCATATGGATACTCGGAATAAACCATCTCCTGACGATCAAACCACCCGAAGAAGGTATCAGAAAAGGAAATCTGAGACTGACCAGCATGCCTAGACATATGGTCGACCCATCTCTGCATACGTGGTTCAGTCGGTGAAGGTAAATCGAGTGCAATATACTGCGGCTGCATCAGTGGTATCTTTTCCAAGGTGAAGGCGGTCAAGATAGAACCATATCCAAAGTTCTTCAATCTCCCGCTCTTCACCTTGGTCAATTGTTCTTTCATCACAAGGAGTACTGCATCACACCAGTTGAACACCTTCGGTTGGAGACATTCTAAGGCGTACTGCATATAAGATCGGTTGGCCACATGAAGAGCCGCACCACCAGCCATCCTACCAAAAGTGAACAGAATAGTCCTCAGGGACCTGTCAGTGACATCTCGGATGATGATCTTGCCGTCTTTACTCGGCTGAGATCCCTCTCTGCAATACCTGCGAACATAATCTCTCACAGATTCACCTCCTCGGGCCGAACCTGATAAAGAGATGGGGGCACCCCGCCTCGATAAGCCGGTCAAAAAATAGATGTCCACTACAGTCAAGGGGATGGATTTGCCCCTAATCTGGAACACCTGGCTGGTAGGATCCCAAGCATCGAGCAAATACTGCAGCAAGTTGATTTGTTGTCTCATGCTAGAAATGCGGAAAAACTTCAGCAAGCCACAGTTCCACAGTGCGTTTACTGTAACCGGATCATGTAAAGCAAGCATTTCCTCTTCTTCATGCTCACGTTCTCGCCATGTAATAGTCATCTTGCTCCAAAAAATATCTGAAAACAAACAAGAGAAGAGTTAGATCCTGATTTGGTGAGAAACAGACAAAATTTCCATCAAAAATTGTGCATAAATTTCCTTCCTTACGCTCATCGCACCTACAGTAGTGTTCTGGGTGTGTTGCATGTCAGTTGGCCAATAGACAAGCTAACATCCAAAACACCTTTCGATACACAAGGGGTGCGCTGAAGCGAGGGCGAGTTTTTCAAACCCCAGAGGCTCATAAAAACCAGAAATCAAGCTCAAAATGCAAAATGGAAAGCATGAAATGAAAGAGCTTAGGTTTAGCTCCTACCTGGTCCAGACGGCGCCGAGAATCGTCCACAGAATCTCCCAGAATCAGCTGATGAAAATCAAGGAGGGAAAGCACCTCCAAAGCTCCAACAAGCCAAAGTTCAAATGAAATGGTAAAATGAGAGGTAAAAGCACTTTTAAATTACTTTTTACGTGATTCAAGTAAAATATTAGTGTTCTAACTCATTTTTCAAACATATATTGTTCATTTCTAACTAGTTTGATGAAGCAATTGAGCATGCAGTACAATCTTTGAAAGAACAAAGCTATTTATGGTGAAGTCAAGAAATGACCATTAATCGAGCAGTTTTAGCACATAGTTCAAGCTCGTTAAAAAATAAACATAAGTCATGAGCAAATGTTTCTCCCCGCGTTTAAGCTCATTAAAAAATGAACTAATTCCCGGTAAATAACCATCGTGAATGTAGTACTTCAGCCTTTAAAGCCTTGGTCGTGTTCTCACCATCACCTCCACTTTGTATTGGTCGATCATTCACCTCCATTTGATTGTTTACCCCTTTTGAGGAACAACTGCGAAGAGTGATCCTATTAGCCATCCTTGTAACACTGCCGTGATTGGAAAATTCCAAACCTTACCTGGAATCAGCTGCTACCCAATTTTATCACTCGTTCCTCAAAGACGAGTCTCCTTTAAGCTCTTTTCAACTGACTCGTAAAATATGAAAAGATTGCCAAGCCATTGGCCTCTCCAGCTCGTTAAAGGGACCGGAAGTGCTATCCCTCCTTTAGATTTTAATCTTTTTGGACCTGAGGGATTATTACACAAAAAGATCGAGCGCTTGTTTTGTTCGGCTCGTTAAAAGTATCGAAAATTCATCCCTTCTGTATTGTTTTATACTTTTTTGGACTTAAGGGATTAAATGTCGAAAAAGGATTTTTGGAGTTTCCTTTACGTCCCTTTTCAGACTCTCTAAAATTGAAAAGGACCGAGTTATCTTTGTCGTTAAACTCGTTAAAACCTAATAGCGACAAACTTGTCTATAGACAAGAACGAGTTTCACTATCGCTAGGCTCGTTAAAACATAGCGATGGGTTTGCCCAAAGGGAAAATTATAAAACAAGCATATGTTATCCTCCTCAAGCTTGACAAAAATAAAGAGGTACTGGTCAGCAATGACTGGGGAAAAATTGGGAAGAAAACTTGAAGAAACTTTGTTGGTAGCAAGTCGCTCTTGAACATGACACTTTCACTCCGCATCCAAGTCGGGTTGGGTTGTTTCATTCACCGATCACATCACCATGGTCCCATCACACCATCCACATTTGGGGTTAATGCTACCAATCCATCACGTCAGTGTCGCCGATATGTTCAAGAGAAGTCACTCAGAGAATTCACCTGTGTCTCACCCGCTGCAATACATTTACACTCCATTCTTTCATGACCGCCACCCTGAACCTTATATCACCAGATCGTTTTCACCTCCATTAAAATCATTTGCTCCGTTCCATGTCATTGATGTGGGATTCATTAAGGCCCTCCTATGATGGATCGCTTCTTGTCGACATCAGCTCATTATCCAAGAAGTTGATCTAGGAACACCCCTTTCAGTACTTTGAAGCTTGCATGCCTCAATGGCAAGTTTCTCACTTCCGGTGACAGGTTTACATCAATGGCCTTCGACCGAAAGATTTTGCGTGGTGTTCGACGCCAAGTCCTTTATTCACACCACGTGAATTGTACTGCAGTACCTTGAGGGTCATTATCATTATCGGTGATTCCTCTCGCACCTGTTAACAGCTTACATCATTGGCTGGTAATCAGGCGATGTCTTTCCATGTTCGACTCCAGAACATCTCTCACATGGATCGACTTGTACTTTGAGTGAAGATCGAACGAGATTGAAGACCCCAGATCTAGTTTCATCCATCCAGGCTGCGATATATATTCAGGAAAATAAAGACATCAAATGTACATCATTGCTGCACAGATAATCATCCAATCAAAGGGATGATGGCTCTACCAGAATCATCAGTCTACACTCAGACGATTGTCTGTCCTATGTACATGAAAATGAATTTATAAAGCTGAGCATGGGAATGCCCGCCTCAGCTAGATCATGAAAATATTATGAAGATAATGTATTGTATTGTATCTTATTACAGGTCTCCTCCCAGCTTGAAAGAACTTCGGATCCTCATGATAAAGCATTTCACCCGACATCAAAAAAGATTAACGACCTCATGCTTTAGGGGGCAACTGTTATAGACATTTTTGGGCACTGCAACCCCAAGCATAAAATGTCCATAAACCAAGGGCTCCTAAGTCCCTAAAAGTGTTGTTCTAACCCCTAAAGGAACAAGGTCAACTGATTACAACTTCTCCCAGAAGTTCTCCATGAAAAACTGCTCAGAACTGGTCAAAACAGGATCATTTCACCTGCTCCATAGGCAAAGTGTGTTGCATCTCACCTAAGTACACTCTGTGGGTGCGTTTCATTTCAAAAAGCCCTTCTATGGGGTGCGATGGGTGAGAAGTGACAAATGGCAGTGTCAATCCGCGAGGTGGAGAGGCATGGAATCTTCCAGAAACTTCTCCTGTGACACTTGCCTCTCTGAATTCGACCAAGGATGAGTAAGAGATCATCAATCTCCAAGTGGAAGCAAGAACTATTAGAGGGAAGACACTAATCAAATCACAAGCTGACTCATCTCCCTTACAGATATCTATATATGGATCCCTCATCCCAGAGATCCAGAGGCTGGAATTTTGCATCTTGTAAGGAATTGATGTTGGTTTCTTGAGGCAACATCATAGTGTTGGGTGATCTAAGCTTTGCATGAGGTGAAGAAGGGCTTACTTGCTGAGAGGATGATGCTGGGTCAGAACAACTGGTTGTAACTCTCTTGGATTTTTCTTGATTATCAATAAAGCTATTCAAGTTTTCCTCCATACTCTTGTGTCATTTATGTTTCATGCATTTGTATGGTCAATTTACATCTGATCCTAGATTATTTATGATTATAGATCCATGTTCTTGTATAGTGTTATGCTACTTTGATTCTACAGGTACTCTATGAAGCTGGGTGTACAAGGAAGCAAGTAGCAAAGGACTATCAGAAGAGAGAGGAATCAAACTAGGAGCCAAGCGCAAGACAGAGGTTGGTCTCCTTTATTCTTCTCTCATCTATCTTTCATAAAGGAAAAACGAAAGTAGCTTTACTTTGTTTGTTTCTAAGGTAGCTACCACACCTTAGTGGGATTAGCAGTTCTGCATAGACACTTTTCCCTGTAACACTCGGTAAGGGTGATCGAGTCAATAGACCACTTCGATGCCTTGACCTTCTTACGCGGCCCTGTCTGCTTAGTCGGGTGCTGGCGCTTCAGTTGCGTTGACGTGGTTTGTGGGTCCACGCCTCCCTCCTCTTCCTCTGCTTCCTGCCCATGCGAAGGCGACTTTTGCCCTCGTGTGCCTTCGCGGCTGCCTCCTACACTACTGCTGCTGCGGCCTTTTTCTGTTCAAATGTTATTTTTGCAGCGTCCTGCGCCTCCTGTGTTTCTGCTGCCATTGCCTCCTTCCTTCTCTTCTCTGCCAACTACGCAATGCGCAGTTTGGCCTCCTCTTTCTTCCTTTGTGCTGCAGACTTCTCCATTGCTACGATGTCTGGAGCACGCCACGCCGGCAGCCATGTCTCCAGTACATTAAATATTACATCATCCATGGCTACAAAGGGTAGCTCTCTCCATTGCTTGGATGGTTCCTTTTGCGCTCTGATGTATATCTTGTGGAGGTCCACTTTAAACTCTACAAAAATTTGCAGGTTGTTGTAGACAGTGGGTGATAACTGCAGCTTGTGGTTAATCCCCATCCTAAGGTTCATTTCCATGAATACCCAGAATATCTTACTGTCGCGGATCCGGTTTGCATCCTTTGTGGCCCAAAGCGAAGCGTACTTCGTGGCCTCCGGCAAATCCCTGTCAATTGTGGGGAACTGACTATCGTCTATCAATTCTCCTGCCATGAGCACTATGGATAGCAGAAGCCATGCATAGTGGATCATTTTGCCTTGTTCCTGAGCCTCACGGCAATTCTCCAAGAATTCCTTGCAGAGGAACTCGGACCAGTTAAACTGGACCCCCTCTGCGCACTGCTAAGCAAATGCTACCACCGGCGTGGGTACCTCATCCATGCAGCACTTGCGCATAACCTTACCTGCCAGTATTTGGGTCGCCACTGTTACTGCTTTATCATTGATGTTGGATATGGCATAGCCCCTCTTCTTCTTTTCTAGTTTATACTTCTTCTTCATGGCCTCCGCAATGTCCAGGTCACTGCTTTTCCCCTCTAAGATAGCTGCGAAGTCCTCTCCTTTACATGGTAGCCGGGTAATGCGGTGAATCAAGTGGTCCGTGATGGGGATGGGCTCCTCTAGCCACAAACACCCACCATGCACCAGGTAGATTCACTGCCTGATGACGAAAGTTGTTATTGGGGCACGGTGGAAATGCAACACCCAGAGCAGGTTAAGTAGCCTACCTTTTCCACTCCGCACAACCACTTTCGTGGCTCTAATTCAGCAACCCCTGCCGCGGTGTTTTTCTTAGGCTTCATGAGCTGCGCGGTCTCTAGGTGAGGGAACTTCTTGTGGTCAATGAGGTACGAAACTTCAAATTTTAAGCTAGGCACCCATCCCAAGTGCGTGACCTAAAAAATGATTTTATTTGGGAGGAGCGGGGTCTAGAGAGAGCTCTTTCTCTCATCAAGATCCTTGGGCACTTTAGCCTTCCCCTTCTGCGGGGGGATATAGGTGGGTAGGTTTGTTGGAGGGTGCGTAGGCTCAGTTTCCTCCTCCATGCCTTCATCCTCATCTTCTTCGATGATAAGGTACTTCAGGTCTTCCTCCTCCTCGTCGGTTTCTATGTTAACGACTTTCCCTTCTCCTCCATTGTCAGCCTGGTGCGCAACAGGTTTTGGGGGGACACATGTATGGGAACCATCACCTGTTTGTCTTTCTTTGGTCTTGGCGTGCATGGTGATTTAAGGATTTCTACCACAATCTCGGCGCCTTTAGGGGCATCCCCCATAGTCAGGGCCTACGTGGCCTCTTTGGCGGTCATCTCTGTAATTTCCATAACTTCCTCAAATGCTGCCATCATGTCCAACTAGAAATCTATCACTCGCATACTCAGGGGCTCAATTAACATTCTGCATAGGTTAAATAGAGCTCTGCTCAAGCTACGCAAGGTATACAACTGCTCAATTCGCCAATGACCAAGTGTTGTTTGCTGGGTAGCCCTTTGTAATTTATAGCGCCTTTTGAATTTGAATTCGACCGTTCCCCCTAAATCTGGTTCATTAATTCTCCCTTGGCGGTAAATTTTCCCAATTCTTGCCTATAAATCGTGTCTTAAATGCCTATTGCCCGCTCCATTTGATCTCAAATCGAGCATCACATCATGAATAGTGACTCCAACGGTCACTTTCTGGCCAACCCGCACGGCAGCCCAGCCCCCCTTGCATGATCGCGGACCTTGTGACGCTTTGCTTTTGCACGCAGCTTCAACATCGCGCAGCTCCCAGGTAGACTAGTTTATAGTCCCGTGCCTCCTTTCAACTACCAAGAGTGCTAAGACTGTACTTTCCACGGTTAGTCAGGTGGTTGCGCCACCTGTATAGGGTTTCATCCAGTCATCCATCACTTTTCCTAGAAAATACTCACATTTTATTTTTATTGGCGATGTCGTGCACTTTATCATCTGTAGCGCTCCACCCTGGTTGATTTGCTTAGTAATGTGCAGTCCAAGCCAAGGCATCAAACTGATCAATTCGCGGCGATAGTCCTCAAACTTGTCAGCGTGATCGTGCGCACCCTGTTTTATCACCCTGGTTTTCTTATCGATAAAATCTTCCTTTATCTTGTCCTCCTGCTTCTTGACTTCCACTTCTACGAGAGCGCTTTTCGCCCTTAATCGCACCCTTTCTTTCCCAAGTTCTTGGAGCCTAAAATTGCCCAGTTGGATTTCTTCTTCCAAGGTTTTGCAAACCGTCGTATCTACCGGTGCTACCATGCGTGGACTCGGCATTTCATGCTCTATGGGGATTATAGCGTTCGCTTCATACTCCAACCTCGGAGGTGCCTGTGCCGTCAGGTTCTTGCACGCGGTCCTATAAGCCCATAGAACCACTGGTACGCACAGGTCCTAGTCAGTCCACTTCGCATTGTGGACCTTGTTCAGCGCTTCACATACTTTGTTAAAGGCTTTTGCGTGGATAACCTTCTGCGCACTTAGTCTTTCCATACTCTGTGGTTCCAACCAGAGGGGTCGTTCGTGCCATTGCCTTGCCCACACCTACTTACTGATTGTGTCTCCTAACGTGAAGACTGTGTGCATCTGTGCAAGTTTCACACCATATGCCCGCATCCATCTGGATAGGTGGGTGAACGGACCGTTTCATCTAGAAATCTTGTCTATTAATTGCATTTGAGGCTTCCCAAACCACATGCACATCATCCTCCTGCATTCGTATCAGTCCTCAAAGCTTCTTTGGTGCGTAGCCCACCACCTCGCGGGCGTAGCATGCAGTACCCATTTCAAAGCTTCAAAATGTTGTTGTTCTAGCACCTCACTTTCAAATATGTTTAGGTAGTGATCTACTTCACTTAACCCATCATACGTAGGCAGATCCCTTACCTCCGTCGATACGCAGCGCATCAATCTCGTCATCATGTTACAGTTCAGTGTGGTTACCTCGTGTAATCGATTCTGCCATCGTTCTATTTTCTCATCCAAATCCGATGTGCAAGAGATTTCATGCTCCCATGAGATTCATCCATCTGTGGTCAGATTCACCCAATTTTGTTCTCGCACGGTTATCTTGTAGATGCAATCCATATCGTTGTTGTTGTCATAGTCGCACACTGGCTCTGTGTAGCACAATCCTTCTATAGGGTCCAAAGGTACAACCACATGCAGAGACTTTTTCTCAAAAATCATCTTGTGCTTCTTCACATTTATCACCCCATTCATGTCAGTGGCCCAATCTATTCCTAATAGCGCGGGGTAGGGATTGCTGTCATCAACAATATCTATCACTTTGAAATCTACTAGCGCACTTTCTCCTTCGATATCTACTGTAATTCCCTGCAATCTCCCCATAGGCAGGATCTTTTGTTGGTTCACCATTCGCAGTTGGATAGGAGACCAATGCAGTGTAGGCCTTCCCATGCACTCCCATGTCTGCTTTGGCAGGACGTTCGTGTCCGATCCTAGATCCAAAATCACTTGGTCCATCTCATATTCTCCAATCTGCGTGGTCAACCTCATCTCCCTCCCCATTCACATCGCGTGCTTTCCAAGCTTTCAAACTATGCATGTTTCTCCTGGCGCGGTCCTAGTGCATCTATTTATGAGTTCCTGCAGCCCCTTTACAGCCTTGTTGTCGCACAGCAGCTTCATGCATGTTTCCAGGAACGTTTTTAGCATCGATGGGTCCATTTCCGACTCCGGTCTATCTTTACTTCCTGAAGTGGAGGCATTAGTGAAGCTCTTCTTGGCTTCCATGAAGGTTTCCTTAGCGCGATCCAAATCAAACTCTGGTTCCTTCTTTGGAGCCTTGCAAACCTAAGTACTTTCTTCAGGTTGCTTGTCTTTGTCATCCCCTATCGTAATTCCACTTCGGAGCACAATATTTACATTAGGGTCTTCCTCGCGCAGCTCAGACCTCATCATTTGCAAGTTCTGAATCAGGGGAGGTTGGAGTGCTCCTTTATTGCGCAACCTCGCTATCAGTGTGGGACAATCCTTTGTCTCATGATCAAACAATGTACAATACAAGCATGATGGTCGTGTTGGATTCGTACAATCGCGGGCATAATGTCCTAGCCCTCCGTAATTGTAACATATCAGTTGTCCACGACCTCTTCCCAGTCCTCCTCCACCTCGGCCTCGTCTGCGCCCCTGAAATCTAGTTCGCACCATCCCTGCGTTATGGTCAAGGGGCCACGTTTCGACCTGAACTTTGTAGGTAGGAGTCTGATCCATCATCAGCTCATAACTTCTATAGGTGTGCTCATCATGGCCTATTGATCTACAGAAATTACAGAATAATTGTTGTGAATTATGTGTGTACTTTTGTAATAAGTGGCAGTTGTCTGTAGCATGCTTTCCTCCTATCTGACAAATTGTACACCATAATGCAGGCGCCGCCCTTGATCGTGCTTGTACCTCCAGTCTCAATGGCATTGGTCCTCCTCCCATGAGGTAATTCGTGAACACCGAGTAGTGGTCCTTGTCATGTCCCTAACCCTTGCACTTTACACACCATACCTCATCGCACACTTCTGGGCGAGTTGTCCTGTCTTGTTTCAAACTCTGCATCTCAAGGCACAAGTTTTTCAACTGCGTGTGAATCTGCTAAACTCTCAGGTTGGGATCTTATATTGGGTCTCGTGCAATATCATCACGACCTCCAAGGCCTCGGCCTGATTTGTTAGCCTCTATTCTGACAGCACATTCCTTAGATGCGGCATTAACGATGCTACAAACCATTCGCGGTGTTGTCCATTCGTCAATGTCATGTTAGCTTCACGAATTGTGCACTTCAGTCTCTGATCCAACTCCCAAGGGGTCTCACCTAGTAGCATTG
This sequence comes from Pinus tabuliformis, assembly GCA_031772625.1. Lineage (NCBI taxonomy): Eukaryota > Viridiplantae > Streptophyta > Pinopsida > Pinales > Pinaceae > Pinus > Pinus tabuliformis. The sequence goes on along the minus strand of CM062810.1, from coordinate 631,460,282 downwards.
TGATTTCCTTGAATCCAATGATCAACTGCGCCTCTGACTTTGGCCTGCTAAATTCTTTGTTTAGCACAGTTTGAATATCTACAATCCTCGCATTCAGATTGTCATTGGAATTCTTAATGTACCAGGTCAACGCGTGATCCTGTAGAGCACTGACCAATGTTTCTTTCTTTATATTGTCATCCATGACTCCCTGTGCTTCCCATACAACTTTTATCACGAACCAAAGCTAGTCTGGATCTTCATTCCCTACTCCCTTGAACACTAGAAACTTTATCGCACTCGCCATATTGCTTCGTGGTGGTGGTGGAGGTGGTATGGGTGAAGATGGGGGTGAAGACGGTGAAACTGGCGGTGGTGTGGGTAGGGGTGGAATGCGTGGAATTCTTTGCCTTATTAAATTGATCGCACTTCTTGGTGAGACCTTCGTGAGCTCTTCTTCGCCCCCTCGCAGAGGTGAAATCAAGGGGCTAGTTTCTAGCTCTGTACTACCTATGTTTCTGTAGATTCTCCCACTTCGTGTAGCCCCAAACATCAACTTATTTGCATAACTCGTTTTTCACACAGTAGCATTTTAATCCAAGTGTTCAAAGATTTAACGTACTTACCTCGCAGCCCTTTGAGGAAGCGTCATTCTGCCTTGCTATAGCTAACTGAAGTATCTACTGCGAACTTGGTGATGAATCCTCCTATGATTCGATCGAGCCAATGATCAACAGTATGCACGATCTTATCCTTTGATGCTTCCAGTCTGCGCACCAATTCTGGAGTCCACACAATAGGTCTATCGATCTTACACCTTCCTTGGCTATATGCTAGCTTCGCGATCCACTCATATAGCTCAGTAGGGAAAGACACGAAGAAAATTTCATGGATCTCTATATATAAGTAGCAGCCTAACCACTCTTCCTTCGATAGTCGCGGATTCCTGTTTTCCTATGCCGCGAACTCACGAATCTTTCTATCCAACCAATCTTCAATTCCTTTCTTTGTTAAATTCCAATGATACGACATCAGACATATCTATGCAGATTTCGGTCTCGGCAACGAACCATTTGTTGGCTTGTCAGGGCCTGACCCAGATTCGGAGTTAATTAGCCAAACAAATCCCTGTACTACTGGCCCTCTTGGCAACATTCTGTGGAGCGTGGAATGAGGTCTCACTCGAAGTAGTATGGGGGGTGCTGGAACCAGGTTTCCACACCCTTGAGATGATTGAGGGTTTGATTCGGTCCAACTACTCGTCCCTGCACGCAGGTTTCTTTGCGCACTTCCCTGGCCTTCGTGCCCTGATACATTGCCTTCGCGAACCCTAACTAGGGGTTGTGGGGCTTCCGCATTGTTGGAGCAGCGCTCTACACTATTTCCCTAAGTTACATTTGAGATCTTACCTATCTTCCTTCACCAGTTAGTTATCTTCGCGTAAATATAAGCCTTGTGTTATATTTAATTATACAGCACACTCATATAAGTTCACGCAGAAAATAAACAGTAAACTTGCAATTTATACTCAATAATGCATTAAACACGAAAATATACACAGAAATAAGGTAAACTTCTCTTTATTAATTCTTCCAATGGTTACAGACTTGACCTGCCCTGCACACTCAGCTGCAGGGATCTGCATACTCAGCTGCGGACTACTAGGCCTCTGTGCACTCAACTGCAGATCCTTCTCCTACTCTACGACCCAACGACCCACTTTACACTTCGACTCAATATCTTAGAGTCCTCATGCTTCTATTCTTAGTCATCCTATCTTCTACACTTAGAGCCTCGCTCTATTTATACAATCCCATGGTTCGCGAACCATGGGTAGGTCTATCAAGCCGACATTACATTACAAAAACGAGGGTGGACAACCCTATGACTCTATTATGACTTCGCGCTCCGCGCCCACAATTCGCGGAGCTTTTACAAAGGACTTGGTCAAAACTTGGGCTTTAAGCCCCAAAACATGCCTTGGGGGGATTCCATGCCCAAAAACCATAAGCATTCAAAGAATAGTCTTAGAAACATTCACAATCCATGTGTGAAAATGTGTTGCCCTGGAAGGCTTCGATATTAAGAAAAAGTTCCATGATACATAATACAATGAACATCACTAGCTCAAATAGTGGAGCATTAGAGCCACTGCTTGCACCCAAAAAGTACTAACTTTGTGTCTCTAATTCCTTGTGGGAGAACCCAAGGTTAAAAGTCATGTACATGAGAAATGAGGATCCTTTATAACTTGAGGCATGACATTTCACATCCTCATGACTCTTGACTTTCTAACTCTAAATTACCTTTGAACTTCTACAACCTTTGGAATTCCAAATGACTTTTGGAATTACATATGACTTTTGGTATTACATCCCTTTTTGACTTCCATGACACTTTTATTCATACATGACTCTTGGATTTCCAATTATTTGTCTTTACAATGATTACAACAATACATCATAACTTCCACATCATCATATTATGAGAACTTGACATGTCACTATATTTGGTGACTGGGACTAATAGTGTCCGATGACACGGAATTATTTAGTGGTGACATGGCTACCACTTCTATCTTTGTTCTTCATGCAGCTCTGATCGTCATGGAAAATTTTAGGGGCGAATGTTCGCCCTTTGGGGAAATTAAGGGGTTTTAAATTTTTAGTGGGCGAATATTTTGTATCATAGTACATTTTTACAAATCACCTCAAATAGCCCACCTTATTTTAAGGTAGAGGGTAAAAAAGATAAATTTAGCCTTGAAATTAGGAGTTACAACCTTCCATTTGGCCTATTTTTCAAGAATAGGTTTTATTTAAGTGAATCCTATGGGCCAAATACCATATTTATAAAAGAGGTATGGTAAATTAATAAAAATATAAATAAATGAAAGGTATGGTAAATAAATAAAACATTTTTTATATTTACTCCATAAGTCACCTTATATACATGCAAGTGTAAACAAATAAAAATATAAGTAAAGTGGAGGTATGGTAAATAAATAAAACTTCTTTTTATACTTACTCAAAAGTTATGGTAAATAAATAAAAATATAAATACACTAGACCTATGGTAAATAAATAAAACCTCTTTTTATATTTAGTCCATAACCCTCGTTCTATTTATGAAGGCTCAAAAAAGAGGTTTTATTTAAGTGAATCCTATGGGCCAAATACCATATTTGTAAAAGAGGTACGGTAAATTAATAAAAATATAAATAAACGAGAGGTATGGTAAACAAATAAAATATTTTTTTATATTTACTCCATAAGTCACCTTATATTTACCAACACTCAAAAAATGCATTATATTTAGGTGAAACCTATGGGAAAAATACTATGGGACAAATACCATGGGCTAGATTATTATTAATACCATGCAAAAAAAATATTATTAACCCTAATATTAGTATTAATAAAAATAAAAATGGCACATGGTATTGACCCATGGTATTCACCAAAATGGCACATGGTATTGACCCATGGTATTCACCTGGAATGTAGCCTATTTAAATGGGGGAGTTAAACCAACATAGATCCATCTTTACTCTGGATCTACTAAGCCCCGAGAGGTATCAAATATCGTGATATGCAAACTAGCATAGAGTGAAAAAATATTTGATCCCTCGCAGGCTTGGTGGATCAAGAGTAAAAATGGATGTTGTAATTTAATGTATGTTAAACATTTTAGCTTGGTTAAAATAAAAAATAAAATAAAAATCAACTATTAATTTTTTTAACTTTTACAAATTACTAATAGTAATTTTTAAGCTCCAGGTTTATGATAACCCATGGTATTGACAGATGGTAATACCATGGTATTCATGTGAGCATAGACTATTTAAAGGGGAAATTCTATCATCCTAGATCCATCTTAATTCTGGGTCTACCAAGTGCTCAGAGGGTGTGGAGTTAAGATGGATATAGGTTGGTTTTTATGATAATAAAGATATTAAATAGACTTAGGAAATTATATTGTAAAAACATCTTAAGGTGAATGGTTAAAGCATCGACATTTGACAAGTATATTTGTATACTTCTGTTTTAAACTGAAAGAAATCCAGGGCTAAAAGGAATGGATTGATTGCACTAGTCATCCTTCTATAACTTTCCAACATAGGCTAGAGTAAACAGATTGTAATTTGGGTATTTTTTCTAACTGCAAATAGGAACATACTTGTGTATTGGCAGGGTGGTTACGAGGTCCCTAGAAGTGATGAATTTGAATTTTTCTTGGTTTTATATATAGTATTAGGTTTTCTCTCATGCTTTCTGTGAATGACAAGGGTGAATTTTATCCTACACCAACTAGGTTATCGATATGTAATTTCGGTAATTTTGATTTCAAAATATATTTTAAATAAATGCAATGATTTCATTTGTGTATTCAATAAACACAATATTCTAATGGAATTCTACATTTGTGGTTTACCTATACAGATTCCATGGAGAAGTATTAGTGGTGTGACATCAATTGTCCTCAAGCATAGGATTTAGTTTTACTCTTTTCTGGAAGCAAATACTTTCTTCCAACATTTTTGAGTTCCATGAAAAATTTGAAAGTCCTAATATTATTCAATTATGGGTTAAAGAGAGACATAGTATTCAATTATGGGTTAAAGAGATCCACATTGAATGATCTATCGGCCTTATCTTCACTTAGTTTAAGACTATTCACTTGGAGAGGCTGCATGTGCCCCCACTTCAAGAGCATAGTAAAGTCATGTAGAACTTATAGAAGCTATCTTTAAGCTTTTAGTGAATATTGGAAAAATGTCTGGGTTCAATAACACCCAATCGAGCATTAAGCTTCCAATAATGCTAGATTTTAACCTGGAGCACTTTTGTGATTTGGAGGAGATGCCCCCTCGTATTTGTGACACATCTTCAATTGTGAATTGGACTATTACTAACTGTCATTTCCTTCGAAAGTTACTTGATGACTTGGGGAACCTCAACTCTTTAAGAATGTGAAGGAAGGAAAGGAAGTACATTATGCTAAGTTCTCTTATGCTTTTCAAGTTTTTCTTGGATATCTACAATGTTTCAGGTAGGAAAGTACATTCTGTTAATGAAAATTTGTCTTGATAGAAAGGCCCAATTTCAAATTCTAATGCTTTCGAAAAACATTGTATAACTGTAATGTTTCTAAAAGGAAAGCATATTTTTTCAATTTAAGTATCATGATCCCATATTCCAACTTATTTTTTAGTAACCCATTAGGCTTTGTAGCTTTGAATAAATCTATGTCTTTTGATGGTCCTCTTCCAAATTAGAACGCAGTTTCCTTTTGGCAATAACCACATACAATGTCTTGATTTTGTTATTGAGAAAATAGAGGTTGTGAAATAGGCTTGTGCCATAAAAGGACTTGATTCATTGATTATGTATCAATCATGGCTCTTGATGTTACAATGTCTTGATTTTGTTGCTTGAAAATAGAGGTTATGCTTTACTATTTCACAGAATTTCTTACAATCTTTCCATAAGTATTGATTTGCAATCTCAATCACTGAGGGATGACAGTAATGACAAAGGTAATATTCCATGGTTTGAAGTTCCCCTCTTACTAAATATTTAAATATATCACCACAATTTAATTGTTAGTTAAAGGAATTGTATTTGATTTGTAAACAATTCATTGCTTGATTTATAGATTTTGATTTTTTCCCTTTTTTATTTTTTTCTCAGATTTGGTATGAGATATCTTCCAAGATTTGGGTTCCCTAGTTTCCCCACCATAGCTACTAGGTTCAGATGCTATCATTAAATATTCTCAGAACGTTACAACTTTTCCAGTAAGTGTGCTTTGAAACATTGTTGTTGCTTTTCCATGGTGTTAATGCAAATAAGCACTGCAACTAGTGCCATTATTTAGATTAAGTGCCAAAATCTAGGTGGTCTTGTAATGATGGAGTGATTGTTTTCTAGCTACTAAGGCCATATGCATTTTTATCTCTTATGTTGTCCTGAGATATTCAAATTCAGAATAAGAATTGAGGTCTCGTTTCCACTGTAGATTGCAGTCAGTTTCTTGAACATAATATATAGTAGATTATCTTTTACTAATCAACTGTGGATGTGATCCCTCGCAGGAAAGGAAATTCAAAGTGACTTTGATTTCACATTGATTTGTCAAAACATCCACATAAGAAAGGAGATTCAAAGTGACACTAATTTCACACTGATTTGTCAAAATGGAGGCAAGAGAAAAGGAAACTTTGTATTCAACAATGCTCTTAATTTCATATGTACATGCACAGACATATTAGTAGAAAATATTGAAGGGTTGCCTAAGTAATATTTTCCATTCCACTACATTCTTTACAGCTTGTAAATAAATAACTCGGAGCAATTCATTACACTACTTGTTATTCTTTATTAATCAGTGGTTAAGATTTTGATATTTAACTGGCTAAGATTTTTCTTCCTTCTGTGAGATTGTGTGTTCTATAATGCTTCTTTTCCATTCACTATGTATAGCATATAAAGTGTGTCTAATGGAGTAGGAAGATTGGAAAGTCTTGTGATCCTTGAACTATGTTACAAGGCAGAAACCCAACGGGGCAGGGTAGGTGCATCCCCACAAAGGGGTCACAAATACCAAAGTTGGTATTGGCTAGTGCCTTAAGCTAGAAAATTTCCTTTAGCCTTGTATTAACAGTGAATCTAGAGAGGATTCTAATATTATCTTTATAAGATTTATATCAGTTAAGATTGATGAATAAAATTCATGAGACATGAGCTAGGATGTCCTTGCAAGGTGGTTGTTGATTATTGGAAGCTATGATGGCCATTATGTCAGGCCAGGTGGTCGCACTCCCTTGATCGTGAGCACGATTGTGATCAAGATGGAAGACTTCATAGTCTAGATTGATTGTTTAGCAGTGATAGTTAGTGGGCTCATTCACAAAAGCTTCTATTTCACTAATCCTTTTTATAGAGTTGTCAGATTCAATTTCCAAAGGTTTTAATTACACTATAGAGTTGAGTTCTTAGAGAATTGTGATTCACAGTGTTAAGTATAGCAACTATGACACTTGAATGAAGACAAGCATAGTAGAGGTATCAGACTCTGTTATAAGCTTACATGCATATTATAAGGGACTTGGTTGGCTTTTTTATAATTTTATAAACAAGTTCCATGTCGTGGAAATGTGAAAAAAAAACAGTGATATTGCCACCATGTGGCTCTTGTCATATATGGTTTTATACTTTTTCAAAAAATTCTCTAAGAGTTCACGATGCTAAGATTCACTAGGACTTTACAAAGTTTTATTATTTAGTGAAAGACTCACCAAGATCTTACAAGATTTTATAATTGAGTAAAATATTCGCCATGCCTGGTGAGAGATTCGCCAAAAAATTATATATACATATTATATTATTGATAAAATCGCCTTCCATTTTTCCTATATACCATGGAGATTCGCCCATTTATTATACATATAAATTTAGGGGGGGTTCTTAAAATTTTCCCTGTTGATCGTTGATGTCTTTACCCTCCAAAGGGTCTTTTATCTAATTCTGTCTTTGGGGCGATTTTATCATCAAGATTCAAGTGTGTTATTTGTTCTTTCAATGATTTTTTTGTTTTTTATTTTTACCTAATCTTCCTCATGTGTGCTTGCCATTCTATTCCTAAAATACATGTATCTATAATCACTCATGACAAGCAACCATCGACCTAAAAATATCCTATTCTACCATTTTTTATGTAGATTTTATGCCCATGCCTTATTAATGCACTTAAGAGGGACAAAGGGAGATTTAGGGCATACGGATGCACTATAAAAGGCTAAAGGGATAAGAGGTGGAGGCTTCAGGGCTTTAGCATGCGCTCATGCTCACATGCGTTCAATACGCCTAGGAGGGCACATGATCCAGGTCTAAAGGCTGAAGGGTTCTATGCCTTTGGAGTGAACTCATGCACTCAAAGGATCAGGAGGGTGCATGGTGCATTGGGAAAGGTTGAAGGGTGAAGGTTAATATCTTAAGGGTGCACTCATGTGCTCAAGGAGGGCGCACTTCTTCGACTCAAAGGAGTGCACTCTAAGGAAGACTTGGTTTCTGAAAGGGCATAGTTCGAAACAAGGAAGGAAAGGATTAAGGAGTGTGCTAAACACTCTTGGATGGAACATGGAACACTTATTAACAATGAATTATTCTTGATCAAGGCTTTAGAGTGCACTGATGCACTCTTGGCTCAATAGTTTTGCTTTGAAACCAAAAAATTGTCTAAGTCAGGATGATGGGAAAAGGGACGAACATGATGAGTTTACACATAAAATTGTGTCTGACACATACCAACTCATCAATAAAACTTAGACATACTTGAAAAATGATAAATATACATCAAAATGGAACTTGATACACATTCCCCAAGAACAACAAGTGAAGATTGTGTGACTGCGACTGAAAGGTGTCATTTTACAACAACAAAGATGTTGTGACCATGAAATACACTTAAAATGTTCTAATTAATGAGAAGACACTAGAGAACTTTCAAGAACACTTGAAACACGTAGAATAACATGAGATGACACTTGATGATCAAGTCAACACTAGATACGACGGTGATAGTAGGTTCCAAAATTTGAATGTAGTGAAATTTTTTGGAGGGTGATATAGCAGCGACAATGGATTCTTAGTAAGCATTTTTAATGTTTAAATATTCAGAATTTTAAAATTGAAAGATTGGAAGACATCTTAATTTGTTAATTTAATGAGCTTTGGTCATGTACTCAAATACTTCATGAATGGATTAACTCCACATGGACCACTAAATAATATGTTTACACCATGTAAATTTATTAAGTGGAGATTGTTTTGCGCCTGCACTAGTTTATTTTGGCCCTCTTAGACATGGACCTATGAATGGGAAATGAATTCAACTCCCATATCCTTTCTAATGAATCCAAACTTGTTGAAATGTAACTAGTTTTGGTCTTCATAATTGTACTTGATTCATGACTTGATGTAATTATTGATGTACTTGTCAAAAGAAAAAGAAAAGAAAATTCATTATTATTAAAATGGGTTTCTTGCCCATCATGTTGCAGTCCTAGGTCAAAGCACCCATTGATTCTCTAGGAGTCTTGTTAACAAGTCAAAATTTCAAGGTCATGATGTTCTATCCCTTGGAAGGCTGATGTAACAAATAATTAAAAATATTATTGTAAAATATGATGTCTAGAAGCCTCTAAGGGATGAGTCGGCTAGCTCTCTTCATGTTGGCCTAAGGAGGCCTAATTCGCTCTCTTGAAAGGCTATATAAAGAGGAGCATCATCTCATTTTTCATACATCAATCAAGTAATATATTTATGGTTTTAGTGAAGTCTAGTGTAGCAATGAAGGAGAGAGAAATTCTCTTAGAAGCTAGTGAAGTTCTTTAGAGGCCAACGAATTGATTATGGAAGGAAATATCTATATTTACTTCCCACGTGTGCAAGGTTTTGGAGGAGAACCTAGGGTTTCCTCATTCCACGTTTTGCAAAAGTATTTTTTGAAGTTTGGATGGCTCATCCCTTGGAAAGTTTAGTTTTGGATCAAAGTCAAGGTCTTGGAAGTCTTCATTGAAAATTCTATAAGAAGATATTTTTGTGGGTTTTCTTCTCCAGTAGATGTTTTGGCCATGGCTAATAACCTAAATATGGTGCTCTTATGTTTGCATTGTGATCTTCTTATTGGAAATTGTCTTGATGATAAAAAAAAAAAACAAAAAACAAAAAACAAAAGAAAAGAAAAATCATGATGATAATGTCCTAATATAAATCACAATAAAATGTCAAGAATAAAATGAGAAATCAAATTAAATAAGTACCCAATATACATGCCCTTGGTTTATCAACATGGAATCATAGCTAGGGCTTTGAACAAAGGCTAGAAAGAAGGTCAATTTGTCATCATTTATTCTTAAGGAAAGCGAAAACCAAGCCAAATTTGTGGAGGAAACTAAGAGAAAATTTTTGGGCACATTATCAAGGACTAATTGCAGAGATTAGCCCACATGCCTTATCAAGGGTAGAAATGGTATTTAAAGAGAATTTTAGTTTTGTTTCAATAGGCCAAATTAAAATGGGAACATCTCTCTCAAGACCGCACTCTCTGGAAAGCAGATCAAATATTTATGGGCATGCCTATTAGCCCTAATGTTTGTCACAAATTCGCAGAACTACTTCACCGGAGCGAGGTCAAAAGGAGTTCATTTGTGAAGCATGAAATACTTGCCACGAATACCTAAGGAATTCTAATTCTCTGGTATAGGAGCGAAGGTCAAAAGTGTCATCACAAGGTCTTAAAAAACCTTAAAATTTCTGAAGCTATCTTTGGTATGTACGATCTATTTTTGTTGCAAATTGCTCAAATTATTGAAGGGAATAAAGAGCCTATATATTATCTTCTCCAACAACATTAGAAAAGGAAACAAACCCTCTATCAAAAATTGAGTTTTTTGTGATATTAATATTGCGATTGGAAGCCCTAGAAAGGAACCAATTCATTTGAAATTTCTATGGTATGGTTTTATGCATATATATCATTTGTATGCCCTAGAAGAAGCATAGAAATTCTCTATACCTGTGTAATTAATTAGTCCTAAATTGATTTTGTTGAAGGTATATTTTGAGCATAATATTGAAGCATAGTCTCATTGTCAAATGAAACTCATGTCCTTCATATGTACAAAATCTTCTCTATACTTGAGTGTGAGGTACGAGCTACTCTTCAAAATTATGGGCATAATTAGCATGAAATTAAAGGCTAGAAAAGGAGTTCGATTCTCCTATTTTTCTAAGCATAATCAAATTTCAAAAGGACTCCATTTGAGCCTCAATCACCAAGGAAGAGGAGTCGAGACTCCTATTACGTTTCTATGCATGAAAGAGCCCTAGAATGAAGGATCATTAGGCTTATCATCTCATACATTCCCTTGAACATAAGCATAAGTGTTCTTAAGAGAAGGCTCATCACCTTTTTCTCAGTATTGGACAATGAAATAAAAATATTAAATCATTTATACATTCTACAGTGACAAGAGTATCATATATATACATAAGTTAATCTTGGACAAGTCAGTAAGTCTGACCTACATTTGTATATTTGTCTTCAAATTGACAGTGGTATTATTGTTGATAACAATGTTAAAGGTGTTGATCTATATATGTTTCAAGGATCTCAATTTTGGGAACCCTAATCCTAGGGTATAGACATCAGAGAATAAGTTTCATATTGGTTTGGTCACACTAGGAAGGAAAGTCAGCTACAGGTTGTAGAAATATCATTGTGACAAGACAATTTTTTTGTTTGTTATTAGTAATTATTAGTCATCACCTTGAAGAAAATTCTTGGGTATAATAAGTATTGTTACACCTACAGAAGTTAGCCCTGAGTGACTTGTACTTTTGAAATTAGATTTAGAAGAAAATAAGTTTGTTAAAAAATTGAAGAGAGATAGCAATCTAGAGGAAATAGTCCTCTAGATCTATGCAACAATTACAAGGAAAAATAGTATACTATTCATGAAAAGATGAGAAAATAAATACAATGAAGATGCTCACCTTGAATGATGGAGAAACCATAGCATCTGGAATTTCTAACCACTTCAACAAAGTTATGTCACCTTGAGGTATGTATGGTATATGTTATTAAGGGTCCAACATGAACTATTGTGGGGTTATTGGTACTAGGGTTTTTTGTTAAAACTATTGATATAGGTATTGATATTTTAAAACCTTAATTGGCATAAGTAAAACCCTATTCATATTGAAATCCTAACTATGTTTCCTCAAAGAAACCCTAACCCTTGGTATTTAGGGTTTGTGTATAATCTAGGGTTCATGTTAAGTAGGCATAGATAAGGTTGATAAGTTATATATGGAACCCTTGGTATAGGGTTGGCACTTGAAATCCATAGGAGCACAATCTATAAGTCTCATGATAACTTTATATTGACATATTTACATCATGTTTTTGTTATTTAATACTTCGCTTAGGTGTACTTTTCTATGAATGTTGCAGGTATAGGAAGTAAAGAAAGAAGTATAAGTAGATCCTCTGTTTTGGTAAGCATGATGGAAGAAGGGAATTGTAAGGACCCTTGGATCCTTGGGAACTCTGATGTGTAAATATAGAGTCATGGCATATCATTGGATTATGGATGTCTGAAAAGAATTAGTAGCAATGTATGATAGAATTCATAAACCTGTTATAGCAGTCAGCTAGTCGATATAAAGATTTTGTTGCATGCAAATAATAAGTACCATTTTTGGATCCCTCTTTGTAATGTTATGGAGTGACTTATTCAGCTTGGAATAATTACCATGATGATTGTTATCCATTCTATATGTTTTTGGAGCATGCATCTTAAGAATTTTGTTGGTTCAGTTACAGCACGATGGATCTCAGTCTAGAAATGAGGTGCAGGGCTAGATGACTGGATAATATATGTTCCGCTAAAGACTCTAATGAATATTAAAGGAAGACCATGACGTATTTTTTGGTTCTACACGATCCTTCTATATGGAGAATATTTTACTTAAGAAGATATGATTGGGTTGTTGCCTTGGTACTTGGTTCGAGGAGCTGATGGACACCATGAAGATAGATATGATAGCAGGTTGTAGATGATTGAATGATCATGTTCAAGAGGTACTTTAATTTGATGTTTATTTTGATATTTGAACTCATCTGGTTGAGTTGAAATAGGACTACCGAAATAGGGTTGTAGAATGTCACCTACAACTAGTACTCATGTGATTGGATGGAAAATATTGAAAGAAGAATGACTTGTAAGAGGTAGTTGTATGAAGGATAACCAGATGTGGACTAAAATATCACTTTTAGAGGAAGAAAAGGATGACATGACTACTGGTTCAACAATATGGTTTGTTGAAGGGAAGTAATGAAGAATATGGCTTATGCCCTAAGAATAAGTTATGAAAAAGAAAGGCTCCATGATGAAGAAGTGGAAATATGATGATGATGTATATAGAGGGCCCTGTAAGGTTCAAAGAAAGCTCGCACGTGTGAGGATTCCCTGAGAGTTATTATCATAGTAAATTATGAATGACACTTCTCCCTATTTGAGAGGGAGCTCCTCCCTGTTTGAGAGGGAGTGACAGATATGGTTCTCTACTTCATGTGTCATGCACTAGACCAGAACTAACATCCGTAAGTCTCAGTGAATGTCATGATGAGAGAATGGCATATGGAGGATTGGGTAAGCATATGAGACAAATACTCCTTCAGGATTTGAAATCCGAGATAGGAAGTAGTCTGGTGACTGATACTCTTTGAGGATGAGGTAGGGAATCTAATAGGTAAGAGTAGTTGAAGAGGAAATTCCTTGAGGATGTCTTAATCCAAGATAGGAATTGTCCTAGAAGGACATACCTTGTGAACATCCATATGGGTATGTGCCTTAATAGGTAGTGTGGTGTCCCATGTAAAATAACCCAACATTGTATTCTAATCTATTGAGATATATAGTGTTGGCTATGTTTTATATTCTTTCCACGACTAGCCCAATACGATGTACGTTGTGTCGAGCGCAACGGAGGGGTCATGACATGGGTTTGTAGTACTATCGACCCTGCCCCGAGAAAAAAAAATTATGTGGACCCAACCATGAGGGGAAGAACCAAAGATGGTGGGTGGACCTACCCATGGTTTTTGCACATGGTTTTGGGCATGATGGTTTTCTACCCATGGTATTTTGTAGATCTGGTTAAGGGAACTATGGTTATGTTCTAATCCAGGGTTAATGGATTGGGTTTTATGAATGCTTCAGCATGTATATATATGTATTGTAACATTGAAAAGAATATAAAGAAAAATCAATTTAGCGTTCCCGATTTTGGGATCCAGGGGAAAATATATGTGTATATTTTTTGTATATTCTCGCCATTGTATATTCTCTATTTTAAGAATTTGTTTGTAGGTAATTTTTGTACAGGGTTAAAACCTACATTTGGTATTAGAGTTGTTTCAGCTTCAAGGGATGCCTTTGTTGCTGAGGGGTTTTTCTCGGGCCTATGGTAGACCCTGTTCAATGGGAGATCTACGGGATTGATGCTTACGGTGAAAGAATATGGAAAATCATGGAAAGATAGAGATCAAGAAATTTAATGGTCAAATTTTTGAGTTTTGGAAGCTCAAGATGGAGAATCTATTGGTGGACCAAGATCATTGGATTCTTGTAGATCCAGGCACGGTACCGGTGGGAATATCGACAGAAGACTGGGCAAAGTTAGATCAAAAGGCGAAGAGCACAATGCAATTGTGTCTCTCAAATTCAATATTGTTGAATGTATCAGGGGAAGCCATGGTGAAGGCTTTGTGGGACAAGTTAGGGACTTTGTATCAATCTAAGTCTTTGGTGAACAAATTGTTCCATTTGAAAAAGTTGTATAACGTGAGGATGAAGGATGGAGACTCAGTGACAAATCATATGAGTGACTTAAAAATTTCAGATGAAGATAAGTGCATCATTTTGTTGTGTTCTTTACCATATTCATGGGATAGTTTAGTTGTTGCAATAGGTAGCAATACAATGACATTGAAGTTTGATGAAATAGTATCATGCTTGTTGTCAAAAGATATGAGACGGAAAAATATGCAGAGCCAAAATGGAGATGCCTTGTATGTACAAGTATGGTCCCAAAATAGAAACAAAAATAAGTCATCGCGTGGGAGATATAAATCTAGAGGGAGATCTAAATCTACAGGAAAACCTGTAAAGGTGTGCTAGAAATGCAGAAAGGAAGGGCACTACAAAAAGGACTGTAGATCTAAGGCTCATGGGAAAGGAAATGGATTTGATGATGCTCCTTCTGCAGAGGTGAAAACCACCTCAGATGATGGTGGGGATGTGTACGTGGCTTCTTATTCAAGTACACATGTATATAATGAGGCATGTTTGATTGACTGAGGTGCATCCTTTCACTTCACTCCCCACAGGGAGTGGTTTTGCGAGTATGAGAAATATGATGGTGGTGATGTCTTCTTAATGGATGATAAGAAGGCCAAAATCATTAGACGCGGAAAATTGAAGCTGAAGTTGCAAGGCAGAAGGATTAGAACACTTCCTGGTGTTCTACATATTCCTACATTGGCCAAAAACCTGATTTTTGTAAGCAAGATGGATGATGCAGGTGCAAAAACAGTGTTCGAGAAAGATACCTGCAAGATGGTTTGGGGAGCACTAGTATTGATGCGGGGAATTTGGATTGGAACTTTGTACAGGCTTCTTGGTAGCACTATTATTGATGGGTGCAACATTTTTTTGGTTCCTGAAAGTGGAGCATAAAACCTAGTGGTCTATGGAAAAAATACCATGTTATGGAATCAAAGGCTTGGACATATTGGAGAGAAGGGCCTTCGAATACTACATGGAAATGGTATGGTAGAATGTATGTCTAATTTCTCTCTCAATTTTGATTTATGTGAACTTTGTGTATATGGGAAGAAGAATCGAGTGAGTTTCCCCTCTGGTGCTAAGAGGGGGGATAGAGCTTGTGTACAATGATGTGTTTGGACCTATGTCGGTTCCATCACTGGGTAAGTCTATGTACTATGTATAATTTATAGATGACTTCTCAAGGAATACATGGATATATTTCCTTAGGAAGAAATATATATTCTTTGACAGGTTTAAAAAATTTAAGGCTCTCGTGGAAAATTAGATAGAGAAGAAGATCAAGGTGTTGAGGAAAGATAATGGTGGAGAGTTCTACAAGAAGAAATTTGAAGAGTTATGTAAGAAGTGTGGTATAGCACGGTAGAAGAATACTCCATACATACCTCAGAAAAATGGAGTTGTAGAAAGAATGAACAGGACACTGATGGAAAAGGAAAGAAGCATGCTCAGTGGTGTCAGGTTAGGACAGGAATTCTCGGCGGAGGAGGTGGAGACTGCATGTTACCTAGTTAACAGATCACCTTCATCAGCATTGAAGGATAAGACTCCAATGAGGTATGGAATGGTAAGAAACCCCTCTTTCACATCTGAGGGTATTTGGTTATGATGCATATGTACATGTTCCAAAGGATAAAAGAACCAAGTTGGATAGTGAATATGAAAGGTGTATCTTTATTGGGTATAAAGATGGTTTAAAAGGTTATAGTATTTGGAACCCAGAAACAAGGAAGGTTATATACAACCGAGATGTGGTGTTTATAGAGGTGAAATATGTTATTAAACATGAAGTGCTGCCAAAGGAGCCTGAGAAAATGAGTTTTAGCTAAAGGAGGAAGAATCAAAATCTACGTAGAACAGGAATTAGAAGAGGAAGAACCATAAACTCCAGTTTTTAGAATATTTTTCGAGAGAGAAGGCAACCAGAAAGGTATAGTCCATCTGCTTTCTGTTCAAATTTTGCCTTATCTATTACTGATGATGATTCCAGAATTGTTAGGGAGGAAATAGATTCAGAGGATAGAAAACTCTAGAAAGAGGCCATGGTTGATGAAATGGCATCTTTGGATAAGAATGAGGCTTGGGATCTGGTGGAGTTGTCAGTTGGAAGGAAACCCATTGGTAGCAAATGGGTGTTTAAGAAGAAGATGAATGTAGAAGGAAAGGTGGAGAAATAAAAATCTCAGTTGGCATAAAAAGGCTATTCCTAGGTGTTGGGAATTGATTTTGGTGATATTTTTCCTCCTATTGCCAAGTTAACTTCTACTAGATTAATTTTATATGTTTCTATTGCTTTTGATTTTTAGGTAGAATAAATGGATGTGAAGACAAATTTCCTTCACAGGGATCTAGAAGAAGATATCTACATGAAGCAACCTAAAGGATTTGCGGTGAAGGTAGGAAAGAACTGGTATGCAGGTTAAAAAATTCTTTGTATAGGTTAAAACAATCACTAAGGATGTGGTATCAGAAATTTGATACATATATACAGAGACTTAGCTTCACAAGAAGCAAAGAAGATCACTGTGTGTATTTTAAATTAATTGGTGATCGTGTTATTTATTTATTCTTGTAAGTGGATGATATGTTGTTGATTGGGAATGACAAAGTAATTATCCAGGGTTTGAAGAACTAATTGTCCTCCAAATTCAACACAAAGGATCTTGGTGCTGCAAACTATATTTTAGGCATGGAAATTAAGTGAGATTGGGAAAAAAGGAAGCTTTGGTTAAACCAGAGAAAGTATGTCGAGACAATATTACAGAGGTTTAATATGAAGGATAGTAAGCTGGTGAAGGTTCCTATTCCTGTAGATGTAAAGTTATTTGTTGAATAGTGTCCTAAGGCACAAGAAGAGGAAGAGGGCATGTCTTTTGTTCCATATGCAAGTGCACTCGGAAGCTTGATGTATGGAATGGTTTGTACTAGACCAGACATTGCACATGCAGTGGGAGTATTGAGCAGGTTTATGTCAAAACTAGGGAAGGAGGATTGGACAGTAGTGAAGCAGGTTTTCAGGTATTTTTGTGGCACTAGTGATTATGGTTTGTGCTACCAAGGAAGACTAGGATTGGACAGAGTTTTGGACATCTATGGCTTTGTTGATGCAAACTGGGCTAGAGATCTAGATCGAAGAAGATCTACAAGTGGATATGTGTTTAACCTATTTGGAGGAGGAGTCATTTGGATGAGAAAAAGACAGTCTGTAGTGGTTCTTTCAACTACAGAGGTTGAATACATGGTAGCCACTCATGCAAGTAAGGAATCATTTTGGTTGCAAATATTGTGTTCAAGTATGGGGTTGGTACATCGATCTATAAGGATAGACTTTGACATCCAAAGTGAAATTTTCTTGGAAAAGAACCCTGCTTATCATTCAAATACAAAGCACATTGATGTTCAGTATCACTTTGTGAGGGATATGGTTGAGGACGAAAAGGTGTTGTTGGTAAAGGTGGACACTTTGAAGAATGTTGCAGATGCATTGACAAATTCTGTGAGCACTGGGAATTTTTCTTGGTGTAGAGAAAGAATGGTCGTTGCAGGGCCAGACTAATGACTAATTTCTCCTGTGACATCCTGTGTGGAATGAAAAAAACACGTGGGAGAATGTTGGGTATGTGTTATATTTTTCCCACGACTAGCCCCATGCATTTTATGATGTGTCGAGCATAGCAGGTGGTGAGCACTAGTATTGCAGCAATAATGCTACAACTCTTGGGGCTTCCTACTTTACTTTTATCAACCCGGTAGTTCATAACAAACTTGGAAGCAATGGTGTTGTATGCACAAGTACTAGTTCTTACTGCAGGCTGTCACTTGGTCAGCTGGCGCAAGATCACTAGGAGCTCAAGCCAACTTCTATGAATTCCAAAAGAAGCTTTAAATGTGATGAAAGAAAGGAAAGCTTACTCTACAGAGGCTATTCTACTTACAGAAAGAGAAAGAAGACTGGAATGTAAAGAAAAACCTAGCAAACCCTAATTTTCCAACTAACCCTACTTTTGCAGAAGGAGAGATGAAAACCTATGAAATGAATCCCATTACCTACTGAGGAAGTAAACTACACCTATTCAAGCTATTTCTAGAAGGGAATAAGGAAAAAGCATCTTTTTCGGATTTTTATGTATTTTATGTGAAATTTTTATGCATGTAATTTATTCGTTTGTGGATGTGGCAGTGATTAGGTAGCGATGGAGGGTGACTTTGGGATTTTCAGAGGTGTAGGAAGGTGTGGAGGGGTCCTAGAAGGCCTCTGGTAACCTTTTGTAAGCTTTCCCTACAATCAGACTTCAAAAAGCCACGTACAGGAAATTCTACAGGAGGTTGCAGGGGATCTACAGGAGGATGTCGAAAAATGGTGGGAAAGGGTAGCTGAAGACTAGAGGGATGTGTTAAGGTGTCTAAAGTTCATCAAGGATGATTAGGAAAGAAAATGATGGTTGGATTTGTTCAAGAGACGAGAGGAAAGCTTATGAGAAAAGTGCAGGAATTAGGGCAGATTTGTGAAGGTTGTGAATGACCTGTGAAACATGTAGCAAAAGAGATGGTGATGGAATATTTACTAACTTATTATGAGTAGAGATGTATTGTAAGAGAGCTACAAATCAAAACACTGAATCTGAGCAAGAAAAGAACTAGTTGCACCAAAAAAACATAATTATATCTCATGTTAACCTAAATTTTGATCTAAGAAAATAAAATGTTGAACAGTGCTATATGGAAAGGAAAGCATGGAAAGAGATTTATTGCAGAAATAGAAATGAGCATGGAAAAATGGATCTGAAGCAAAGCATTAACCTATAAATCAAATTGTAACACTAGAAATTGCATGGAGGAAGCAAAACCGTGTTTTTATGGCAGCAAGCAGATCTTGACTTCATTTCATGGTCCCATAGGGAGGAAAGGAGGTCAAGGCTTTGTTGATGGAATTTTTGTATCTTTTTCATGTCACTACTTAACCTACTTCAGCAGACTGAAATGGAAACAACTATGTAAATCACCCAAAAGCAACCTATTTACTAAGGAAGAAATCTATCTAACAGCAACTAATTCATGAACTGCAACAAGACATATAAATACAAAACAAGAGGTGTTGGGAAGCTTGGGTTGGGCTCTAACCCAAGAGCTTCAGCCCCCTGAAATAACTCAGTGCTGGCTCAGAAAATATTTCATCTCCATTATCAAAATAATAGTCACATTACATAAAATTGTTCACAAAAGTAAGCTCGAAATGAGCTGAGCAAGAGCTGCAACAAAGTGCGAAAAATTGACTAGCATCCAACAACCTAATGAGGCCCTAAGCCTTTCTATTTATACCACCGGAGCCCTCAATAGCTCTCCTAAAATCAAGGAGGCTTGGCTCCCAAGACTTGGGATAGACAGCAGTTCCTCTTCACTTGCTCGGCTACCCTTTTGATGCATTGATGTGGCTGCTTGTGCTCCGAGCCTTCTAAAGGAGGATTCAAAGTAGGGAGTCATAAATGAGGGGGACACCCTCCTACAAATCCTCTCCCTTGTTTTCCTCGAATATGGGTTGCCAAATGCTCATTAAACCTTTGATTTTGTCTCAAAATTGCCCAAAATCTGCATAAAGCACACCTTAGACTTCTTGGCATAATGACTAAATCAACTCACTCTATTAGCATAAATATAATAAAAAATGTGCAATAAATTAATGAGAATGGTGGATTAAGCTAAGTTAGGAGGCCAAATGAGCCCATATAATTACCCATTTATGGGGCTCATCATCACCCCCTACTGAATGTGTTGCTCATCCTTTGAGCAACTAGTCTATCTCCTCATCCTTGATGGCCCTGATGGACTCCCTGACATCCCATGCTTCTGATTGAGATCCTCTTCCTTATCATGGAATCCTACCTTTCTTTCCACCTCTTCCAACTGTTGTTGTTTGTCTTCTTCTTTTACACCTTCTAGTAGGCCTAGCAACAGTGGAGGACTCAATTTGAGGCCAATCCAATTGGCCTTCAAACTCTGCATAGAGCGCTTGTACAGAGGCACTCTCCTTAATGCTTCTTTCATCATTGTTGGGGAGTGATACTTCCTGATTTGCAGACTATGTGGGAGAGTGTTCCACCTCCTCATACAAGCATGAATACAGTCTTCCCCAAGTAATCTTTCCATGTCTTCAAAATGTGCAATGGCCTGGGCTTGCTCATTGATATACTTAGGAGCACTTTGAGGATTATTTGCAAGTAGTTGGTGGACACTGATGAGAGCCATGGGGTCTGTTGGCTTAGCTCGAATCATTAAGGGTTCATTTTGCTCTTTTGCCATCAACTTTTTGATTTTTGCTGCCCTTTTCTCCTCATGATCCATCCATGATGACATGGCCATTAGCTGCAAGTCCCCCAGCCTAGCATTGGGGTCCCATAGGTTCATATCAGTGAGGGCCAAGTTATGCAAATAAAACTCTACTATCTTTGCCTTGTCTTCTGCTGAACTTTGGTCACATAGGTCTGTAAACTGTTTATAATCCTGAAAAGGTATGCTGCCTCTCTGTGCCAAGGTCTTGATCTGAAACAGTAGCCACCGGTCTTTGAGGTATACTCCATATGATTTTGTTGGTTTCCTGCACTATAGTGCCTCCATAGACCAGCTAGCCATGCATTCCAATTGTGTGTCCTTTTCTTGCAGCTGTTTTCTTAACATTTCATTTTCTACTTCCAAGTGAGATCTTCTGCTTGCTTCCATATGTCTTACAATGCTCAACTCCTGACCCATTCCTCTAAGCTTGCTCTCCATGTGGCCAATTTCTTCCACCCCTTTGGACTTGGAAATTTGCATCCATCTATGGCACCTTACTCTCTCTTTTTCCAACTCAAAGAAAAGTGGGACTACAAACTTCTATGGGATGATTTTTCCCCCTTCAAGGAGATTTTAATAAGAGCCCAAACTAGGCTAGGGGTTAGATTCTGGAATCTCTGTTGTTTCATCCTTCCCCTTGGTCTGCTCTTCTGCCCTTTTCTCGAGTTTCTCAGTCTCCTGTAGCTTTGTTAGGGTCTCCTGTAGAGCAGTCTGTGCCTCCTGTAGGACTGTTTTTGAGTCCTGCAATTTTACTCTTTCCTTCCAAGTGGAAGATCTAGGACTTCCTCTTTCATAAGTAATGGGGGTTTTGGATGGAGATTCTTCCCTTTTGACAGTAGGGGAATCTTCAATTATGATAGGCTCTTTTGAGGATGGTTGTGGCTTCCCTATTTTTATTCTTGTGCTTTTTTGGGCCCTGAAATACATTGATGGTGGCCTTTTCCTCTTTTGTTTGGGTTTAACTGGGGTGCTGAGGGCAGCAAGAACAACTGCTGCTTCCCTTTCTAGTGTCTCAGGAGACACTTCTGTCTTCTTTTCCCCTTTTTCCTCTTCTTTTGTCTTCTCTGCCTCTGCTAGCTTTGTTTCCTCTAGCTCTGTTTTGGTTTCCTTCTCATCTTGTTTAGTTTCTACCTTCTCTGCTTTAGTCTTTTTCTTCTCTGGTTTAGTCCTTTTCTTTTCTATTTTAGTCTTTTTCTCTTCTGTCCTAGGTTCCTTCTTCTCTGCTTTGGTCTTTTTCTCCTCTGTTTTAGGTTCTTCCTTCTCATCTGCTGTTTTGGTTTCCTCCTCATTTCCCCCTTTTTGTTCTTCCCCCTCACTTTCAGAAGGACTGAGGTCATATGTGAGGGCTTTTATATCATCTTCTCCTATCCTATTTCTAAAAATCTCCCAAGCTATGGGGATTGTGAAGGTGTGGAGGGCTTCTTCCACCAGCAGTATAATTAGTCCATGGCGAGCCAATTGATCTGGACCTCCTGCCTTCAATTTAATGCTAGAATCTATAAGGCATTGTAGGAGAAAATAGGGAACGTTGAGTTTTTAGGGTGTGGGAATATCCATACCATATCTCAGCTCATGCAGAATTTTGAAATGATAACCATAAACTATATTATACCTCCCTTCACAGGAAATGTACTTGATAATTTGGTAACTGACCTCATCCCAAGGGTAAGGTATGCTTGTTCTTCTAATGCCATTTTTGTCCTCTACAAGATGCTCATTTGGTTGGAAGAAGGTTTTCTTGGCAACTTGACCCAATGGCTTTTCTTCTTTGCTCCAGGGTAGTCCAAGTGGAAGACTGGTAACCCTACTGATAAACTCTGGGGTGATTTCCATGGTGATACCTCTAAAAGTAACAGTGGCATGGGTCTTTGAGTGGGGTACCAAGGAAAGGGCAAACTCACGAGTCACTTCTTCATCATACCCTCGAAGTTTTTCAAAAAATGGCATCCAATTGGCTCTGGTAAAAATGGCTACTACCTCGGGATGTTCATGGAGCCTGACTGAATTTAGGGGTTCCTTCCTCATGAATCCCCCTGTCATTATGTTTATAATCTTTTGGAATACCTCAGGTGGAGAAGGAGACAACAATTTTTTGTAAAAACAAGAAACAGAGAAAAAGACTGTGTTTTTCTTTAAGAAACAGGCAGACTTTTTTAATGCAATTCCTCTTCTTTTTCAGGCTTAATTCTTCCCTAAAATTGCATCACTCCTTGTATATATGAATATCCAAGGTGGGTTTGTACAGAGCCTACCTCTTCAGGCCTGAATTTGAGCGAAAATCTTGTGTTCTCTTCTGTAAAACTGCTTACTGGCCCTCTTGTAGAAACGACTGTAGGCTCTCCTGTAGAACCTGTTACGGCTCTTGTAGAACCTGATAATGCTCCTGCAGAACCCGATAAGAGGAGGAGGACTGAAAATGATAGAGAATGGTGGTTTCGAGGCTATGGAGGTGGTATGGAGCTTTCTGCAGCTACGGGGACGATGATAAAATGGAAACAAAGGTGGTGAATGAGTTCGAGGAAGAGTACTTATGTTTACTGGAGATATTTCCGGCGATGATGTGAGGTGGAAAAAGGGTACATTGTCATTATTTGGACCATTGGTCCCCACTACTGTGTCATCATGAGTCTTCATGCCTTCTGCCCGCAATCACTTCCCATCATTTGCGTTGGAGTTTAAACATCCGCCACTACCTGTCTTTTGGATTTTCCGTGAGTTGACTAGACACACGTGTCTTTTGGATCTCCGGATGAGCACAGTCGAACTGGATGAGGGTGGCCAGTTAACTGGCCACCTTTCTGGTTTAATCCCAACCATCTCATTCGTTCATGCAGTTTTCAAATTATACAAATGCAATAGAGGAGAGGGTTAGACACTTACCTACAGGTCGAATGCTCGTGCTACGGTGCTGCCAGGTTCTGTTGCTGTTGCATGCTCGGATTTCAGTGTTGCATGCCTGTATCCCTTCTACTATATGCTTTTTGCTTCTTGATATGTGCTCGGTTGCTTTGTACAGGTTCCCTTTAGCTGAATCTTGCTTCTGACATCCCCTGCATTCTTGTGGCTACACCTATTTTGCTATTGGAGCTTGATTTTAAGGGGATCAGCTGCTACAGGAAATCCTACAGGAGCTCTTGTAGCTGCTTCTCCCTCTAAAAATTTTAGCTGATGCTTGTGCTGGGAGCTTTTAGGATGCTACTAAAGATTCTAATGGCAATGGAGAGGGATTTGGTAGCTGCAGGTGAGATGTGGAGGTGTTGTTCTTTTTATTTCCTTTTTTTTTTTTTTAACTGGTTTCTGTGGTTTTTTCTGCAGGAAGGAAAGAAATCAATGGAAATGAGGTGGTGCAGGTGTGGATGGAGGGTTAGGATGGTGGATAGCTATAGGATGGCCTACATGCCCTCCAGGAAAATCCTCAGCTCCTCAAACTGTTTGTAAAAGCTATTTCGGGCTCTCTGTGATTTCTACAGGAGCCTCCTATAGAACACACAGGGTCTCCTGTAGGATGCATAGTCTTTAGCAAAAAACACAGAGAGGTGGAGAAAAAAGTCATAAATGATGGAGAAGAGTATAGAGGATGTGTAATAGGCTTTGTGGCATGTCCCCTTGCTTCCTGTAGTCCATCTGTAACCTGCAATGCATTTAAAAGTCAATTTTCTCTTCCTTTTTTCTCTATTTTTTTTTTTTTTTGAAAAGACAACTAGGGCGCCTCCAGGAGATTTTCACCCTACTTTCCTGCCTTGGGCACCTCCAAGGGAGGTTTTCACCCTACTTGCCTGCCCTGGGCACCTCCAAGGGAGGTTTTCACCCTACTTGCTTGCCCTGGGCACCTTCAAGGGAGGTTTTCACCTAGGGATCTTATTCTCTCTCTCTTTTTGTTTTTGTCATCCCTGGGCCGCCTCAAAAGAGGTTTTCAACCCAATAATGGGACTCAAGTGCCTCATAGAGGTTTTCACTTGAGTCCTTATTATTTTTCTTTTTTTTTCAGTGAGTGGGTGGAGTGGAGGCTGAGACCTGCTCCACTACCAGCACTGTCTTATTCAGATCTTCCATGAACTCTCGCTTGGAGAGAGGTTTCTTGTAAATTTTCAATCTATGTCCATTGACAAGCATGGGGATGGCTTCCTCATCAATGGTTCTGATCAGAACTGAACCACTGTCATTGCATTTTTCTACAGTGTAGGGTCCCAGCATCTTGTCCTCAGCTTGCCCTTGAAATCTTTATACCTTGAGTCATAGAGCAGCGCCCAATCGCCTTCTTGGAATTGCTTCTCCTTGATATTTCTGTCATGCCATATCTTCCTCTAAAGCTGGATTGCCTCTATGTGGAGAAGGGCCTGCAATCTTTGTTCATCCAATCCATTGAGCTAGAGTAACCTTTCCCTTTGTGCATGGCTGAGGTCTAAGTCCAGTTGAGCTGCCATCCTTAGTGTATTGTACTCAAATTCTATTGACAGCAAAGCCTTCTTCCCATAGACCAACTCATAGGGTGTGAACCCAGTGGTGGTCTTCCATGTGGTTTTGTAGGCCTAGGTGGCCTCAACCAATCGATCTGCCCAATCTTTTCTGCTATTGCTCACTACCTTGGTCAGAATTCCCTCCAAAGCTCTGTTAGTGACTTCCACATGCCCATTGGCTTGTGGATGGTAAGGGGTGGAAGTCATGTGCTTGATTTTATGATGTGTGAGCAGGTCTTCAGTCAAATTGGAAGTGAACTGACTGCCTTGATCTGTAACTAGCTCTCTTGGATACCCGAACTTATAGAAGATGTTCTCTCTTAAAAACTCAGCTACTTTTTCTTCTGTTGCTGCCTTGATTGCCTTTGTCTTTACCATTTTTTCAGATAATCGGTGCACACAATGATGTATTGTTTCTGATTTGAAGGAGGGTTGATAGGACCCACAAAGTCCATGCCCCACTTCTCAAATGGCTCAAAATTCATTTGAGGTTGCATGGGCATCTCATCCTTTGGAGTAGGTTTCGCCATCCTTTGGCACCGATCGCATTGGCTGATATATCTCTTCACATCTTGATGAAGAGTGGGCCAATAGTAACCTGCTTGCAGAATTTTGAAGGCAGTCCTCTTTGCTACAAAATGGCCTCCATAAGGCCCGTCATGATAGGTCAGGAGAATTTCAAAAACTTCCTCCTCCCTGACACATCTTCTCAAAATCTGATCTGGGCCAAGTTTGAAGAGATTGCCCCCAATCCAGGTGAAAGGGGCGCTTTTCCTCACGATCTAGCTCTTCTCTTTTGAGGACAAGTGTGGTGGGAACTGTGTTGAAACTAAGTAATTTTCTATATCAGCAAACCATGGAGAGAGTACTGAGATAGCAAATAGGTGTTCATCTGGCATTTGATCATCCACCATTCCTTCCTCACCTGCAGGCAAATCTACTCTAGACAAAAAGTCAGCAACAACATTTTCTTTACCAAGCTTATCAACAATGGTTAAATCAAACTGTTGCAGTAAAAGCAACCATCTAATAATGTGAGCATTTACATCTAGTTTATTCATTAAATACCTAATTGTAGCATGATCGGTGTGTACAAAGGTTTGATAGCCTGTGATGTAATGTCTGAACTTATTTAAGGAATGCACTACAGCTAGGAGTTCCTTCTCGGTGACCGTGTAGTTTAACTCTGCCTTGGACAAATTTTTACTTATAAAGTATATGGCATAAGGTAACTTTTCATCAACTTGCCCTAAGGCTGCTCCTATTTCTTTGTTCGAGGCATCTGTGTGAATGTGGAAAGGTAGGGCCCAGTTTGGGCCTCTCAAAATTGGGGCAGTCACAAGTTTACTTTTCAAGGTATCTAGGGCTTCTTGATAGTTGTCAGTCCATATGAACTCGACATCTTTTCCCAAAAGACCAAACAATGGAGAGGCTAACTTACTGAAATCTTTAATGAATCTTCTGTAATATCCTGCTAAGCCTAGGAAACTTCAGACATCTCTCACCTTTTGAGGAGGTGGGACCCTTTGGATGATGGCAATTTTGTTGGGGTCCACCTGCAATCCTTGTTGAGATATTGCATGACCTAGCACGGTCCCTTCAGTCATCAAGAATTCACATTTTTCCGGACTGAGGGATAGGTTCATTTCAATACACTTGTCCAAAACTTTTCCTAGGTTAGATAAAGCTTCCTGGAAGTTAGAACCATAAGGAGTAAAATCATCCATATATATTTCCACTGCATCATGAACCAGTTCAGAGAATATACTCAATACTGCTCTCTAGAAAGTAGTGGGAGCATTGCACAAACCAAAAGGAAGGACCCGATATGCAAAGGTACCCCAAGGACAAGTGAAAGTGGTCTTATCTTGGTCTTCCAGGTTGATTTGGATCTGATTGTACCCGTTGAACCCATCTAGGAAGGAGAAAAAAAAATTCCCCGCCAGACCATCTAACACTTGATCTATGAAAGGCAAAGGAAAATGGTCCTTTTTGGTGGCCTTGTTCAATTCTTGATAATCGACACAGATTCTCCACTTACCATTTTTCTTTGGTACTAGCACAAAAGGAGAGACCCATTCACTGTTGGAGATGGGGTAGATGAGTCCTGCATCCAGAAACTTTTTCAATTCTTCCTTGACAATGTCCTTAAGGGCTAGATTCATCCTCCTTTGAGGCTGCCTGACTGGTTTGCAATCTTCTTTAATGTAAATGTGATGAATACAAATTGAAGGGTGCACTCCCTTCATCTCCTTATAGCTCCAGGCAAAGGCATCTAAATGTTTTCTCAATAAGCTACACAATTCCTTCTCCTGGGAAGTGGATAGGGATGAGTTGATTTTCAAGGTTCTTTTTGGGCCGAACTCTATATTCTTAACACGGAGAGAGGTTGGGTCGGCCACATAGAGATCAATTAAGGGATTGTCTTGGGTGTCTTTCACTAGATCTTCTAATGGAAAAATACTAGGGGGTGGATTCTGAATTAGATTTTCAATGATATCATCCTCATTTTGTGGTTGCCCCCTCATAACAGTTTCTACTGCACACAGTGGTGCAAAATAGACTTCATCCTCATCCTCCTCCTCCAACCAAAGAGGTAGATCATGTTCTAGCAAGGGTTGGGTAGGAGGGTATAGGATTAGCTGCTTGGACATATGCCCGTTCTTGATTGTCATGTTCCCAGCTCGACAGCTGATGTAGGCATCTGCAGTAGCCAACCAGGGTCTTTCCAGGATGAGAGGATACCCAGTGAGCTTTTCCTTCGGCTGGAGAACTAGAAAATCAGTAGGGTACTCCCAAGAATTAATGGAGACCATCACATCCTCCACAATCCCCTCAGGGGTCACGGTGGAGCGGTCTGCTAGCTGCAGTACTGTCATGGTCTTTCTCAAGGAGCCCTAGAGTTTGAGCTTGAGCATGGTGTCCTTGGTCATCACATTAATGGCAGCCCCTAGATCAATCAGGGTATGGGGGATCATGGTGCCATTGATGTGGACATCAACTACTGGGCTTCCAGGGTCTAGATATTTCGGACAGATTACCTACCCCAACATCAAGTCAGACAGTTTTCCTATGACATTGATGGTTGGGGCATCTCTCTTGCGCCTGCTTGGATGCCTGAAGCACTTCTCTTTGATCATCTTATTGTATATAGGCACATCCTTTATGGCTTGGAGAAGTGGTATCTTTACACATAGTTGTTTCAATTCTCCCAGAAGTTCAGTTTCTTCCGGGGTAGGCTGTGTTATTCTAGATAATCTCTCAGGAAAGGGTGGAATTGATTTTGGTTCACTTTCCTCTTTATCTTCCTCAACCTCCTGAGGGGGAGGCTGGCTATCTGGGAGAACCTTCCCAGATCGTAGGTTAATCTCCTGAATCTCCACAGCATAGGTTGGGCATGATGGTTCCCCACTGTATACTTGTTGAGCCTGTCTGTTATTCGGGTTCAGGTTCGGTTGAGCAGGCATTTGGGGTTGCCTTGGTGGAGCAGGAGGCAATGGTTGCGGTTGAGCAGGTGGTGGAGGCAAAAGAGTGGGAGGAGAGTTGTACTGGGGCCTCCACCCCTAATGAGATGCATTCCACTGAGGTTGTGGCTGAGTATAGGAGTGGAATGAATGAGCGGCTGGTTGGGCATGATATTGAGATGGATATGACCAAGGAGGAGGTGTGGACCAAGAAGGATGAGCAGGGGGACCCCAAGAAGGTATGGAAGTGGCTTGACTGGGGTTGTAGTATGCCTGAGATGTCCCTTGCATTCCCTGTTGGTATGGTCTAGGTCCATGCGGTCTCCTTTGGTTCATGAAATAGAGTGGTTCAGTGGCTCCTTCGGCCCCTTGGTATATAGCTTTAAGTCCGGGAAAGGAAGGGCACTTATCTCTATAATGATCTTCTTCACAGACTAAACAAACTTCTATAGAGTTCAATGGACATTCGTTCCTAGGATGCCTTCTAGTGCACCTAGGATAAAAAATGGCCAAAGCCCTCTCTGCTTCCTCTTGTTTCCTTTTGATATGCAAGGTATCCATTTGCATGGCAAGAGTCTGCAGCATCTCACTCTTGAAGTCTTCCAACATGTTTCCAAGTTCACCTTTAAGGGAAGAACTGGATGAGGAGGTACTGGATGTGGGTTGACTCCCCCTACCTCTCTTTCTGGCTGCCCTAAAATGGTTTCTAAAAACAGTCTTTATGTCTTCATAAGGTAGTTGGTAGATGTCTCCCCCAGCCAGTAAATGGAGGGTGTCTAGAAGGTCTTTCGGAATTCCCCTGAGTAGGACCAACTTCAGAGATTCGGGGTCAAGTGTGCACCTGGCCTTTTATAACTAAGCTAGAACCTTTCTTCATAATCTTCCAAGGATTCATCACCCCCCATGGTCATTCGGAAGATTTCTTCCTTGGTATCTTTTGACCTACAGTGGTCTCGATATTTGTTATTAAAGGCTTGCTGCAACTGAGCCCAAGTTGTGATGTTGTTTCCAGGTAACCCCATGAACCAGCGCAATGTTGCATCCTTGAGGGTAGAAGGAAATAGTTTCAACTTCTACTCATCTTCTGCATAGTCATAGGTTCGACAGATAACAGCAAACTCAAACAGGAAGGTGTCAGGATCTTCTGTAGTCAATCCATGGAAGTGAGGTAGGGCTGAAGGGCTTATGTTCTTCATTTTAGTGTCCCCATTGGTCTCTTAGATGGGAAAGGCACCCTCTACTCTTTTTCCATTCCCCTTGGCATTTCTGTTTTCAGCCATTGTCTAGGGAGGGATGTTTTCTTCCTCCTCTTCTCCTATAGGTTCTTCAAATATTTCTGGTTGTTCCCCTAAAGGTTCTTCTGGATCACTGCCACCGAAGAAGAGAGAAGCGTGGCTTTGTGATGTGGTGGGGGTGTTGGGCAAGAATTTCCCTGAATTATCTCTATTCCTACGAGGCATGAAAGGAAACCTCTTTTTGGGTGATTTTTTTGTTTTGAACAAACAAATTGCAACTACTGAAATGAACTTACTGAAAGGAAATTGTATAATTGAAATGAAAGCAAGGAAATGACTAATCTGGAATGAAAATTGCAGAATTGAAAGGACTAATCTACTTTTACTGAAATGGAAATTGCAGAATTGAAAGGACTAATCTACTTTTGCTGAAATGGAAATTGCAGAATTGAAATGAAAGCAAGGAAATGCAGAAATTGAAAGAAACAACTACTCTACTTTTGTTGAAATGAACTACTTAGCAGAATGTTGTAGTAGAAAATAGAAGAAAAGCAGTAATCACAAAATACTCTGACGCTTCCCCGGCAACGACGCCAAAAAGTGGTGAGCACCAGTATTGCAGCAATAATGCTACAACTCCTGGGGCTTCCTACTTTACTTTTATCAACCTGGTAGTTCGTAACAAACTTGGAAGCGACGGTGCTATATGCACAAGTACTAGTTCTTACTATAGGCTGTCACTTGGTCAGCTGGCGCAAGATCACTAGGAGCTCAAGCCAACTTCTATGAATTCTAGAAGAAGCTTTAAATGTGATGAAAGAAAGGAAAGCTTACTCTACAGAGGCTATTCTACTTGCAGAAAGAGAAAGAATACTGGAATGTAAAGCAAAACCTAGAAAACCCTAATTTGCCAACTAACCCTACTTTTTCAGAAGGAGAGATGAAAACCTATGAAATGAATGCCATTACCTACTGAGGAAGTAAACTACACCTATTCAAGCTATTTCTATAAGGGAATAAGGAAAAAACATCTTTTTTGGATTTTTATGTGAAATTTTTATGCATATAATTTATTCGTTTGTGGATGTGGCAGCGATTAGGTAGCGATGGAGGGTGACTTTGGGATTTGCATAAGTGTAGGAAGGTGTAGAGGGGTCCTAGGAGGCCTCTGGTAACCTTCTGGAGGCTTTCCCTGTAATCGGACTTCAAAAACCACGTACAGGAAATTCTGCAGGAGGCTACAGGGGATCTACAAGAGGATGCCGAGGGTTGTTTTAGAGGGTTTAAAGGTGGAAAAATGTTGGGAAATGGCAGCTGAAGAATTAGGAATTTCTTAAGGTGTCTGAAGTTCATCAAGGATGATTAGGAAAGAAAATGATGGTTGGATTTGTTCAAGAGATGAGAGGAAAGCTTATGAGAAAAGTGGAGGAATTAGAGCAGATTTGTGAAGGCTGTGAATGACCTGTGAAACATGTAGAAAAAGAGATGGTGATGGAAGCTTTACTGACTTATTATGAGCAGAGATGTACTGTAAGAGAGTTGCAAATCAAAACACTGAATCTGAGCAAGAAAAGAACTAGCTGCACCAAAAAAACAGAACTATATCTCATGTTAACCTAAATTCTTATCTAAGAAAATAAAATGTTGAACAGTGCTATATGGAAAGGAAAGCATGGAAAGAGATTTATTGCATAAACAGAAATGAGCATGGCAAAATGGATTTGATGCAAAGTATTAACCTCTAAATCAAATTGTAATACTAGAAATTGCATGGAGGAAGCAAAACTGTGTTTTTATGGCGCAGATCTTGACCTCAATTCATGGTCCCACAGGGAGGAAAGGAGGTCAAGGCTCTATTGATGGCCTTTTTGTATCCTTTTTCTGTCACTACTTAACCT
Source organism: Pinus tabuliformis (assembly GCA_031772625.1). Taxonomy (NCBI): domain Eukaryota; kingdom Viridiplantae; phylum Streptophyta; class Pinopsida; order Pinales; family Pinaceae; genus Pinus; species Pinus tabuliformis. The sequence continues at coordinate 631,428,503 of CM062810.1, read as the reverse complement.
ACTTCATCAAACTAAAATGCAAACAACTATGTAAATCACCAAAAAGAAAACTATTTTTCTAAGGAAGAAATCTATCTAACAGCAACTAATTCATGAACTGCAACAAGACATATAATACAAAACAAGAGGTGTTGGGTAGCATGGGTTGGGCCCTAAACCAAGAGCTTCAGCCCCCTAAAAGAACTCATTGCTGGCTCAGAAAATATTTCATCTCCATTATCAAAATAATAGTCACATTACATAAAAAAATTCACAAAAGTAAGCTCGAAATGAGTTGAGCAAGAGCTGCAACAAAAGTGCGAAAATTTGACTAAGATCCAACAACATAATGAGGCCCTAAGCCTCTCTATTTATACCACTGGAGCCCTCAACAGCTCTCCTAAAATCAAGGAGGCTTGGCTCCCAAGACTTGAGATAGACAGCAGTTCCTCTTCACTTGCTTGGCTACCCTTTTGATGCATTGATGTGGCTGCTTGTGCTCCGAGCCTTCTAAAGGAGGATTTGAAGTAGGGAGTCATAAATGAGGGGGACACCCTCCTACAAATCCTCTCCCTTGTTTTCCTCGAATATTGGCTGTCAAATGCTCATTAAACCTTTGATTTTGTCTCAAAATTGACCAAAAATCTACATAAAGCACACATTAGACTTCTTGGCATAATGACTAACCCAACTCACTCTATTAGCATAAATATAATCAAAAACATGCAATAAACTAATGAGAATGGTGGATTAATCTAAGTTAGGAGGCCAAATGAGCCCATATAATTACCCATTTATGGGGCTCATCAACAGGGGGGTCATGACAGTGGTTTGCAAGGGGACAGTAGCCCCCATGCATGGGGTCCGAGGCAGCGCCTTGGGAAAAAGAAAATTATGGGGAGCCAAGGACAGGGGGTGGACCTAATAATAGTTGGGTAGACCCAAGGATGGGGGATGGACCGAAGGATGGGGTGTGCACCCAAAGATGGTGGGTGGACCTACCCATGATTTTGTGCATGGGGTTTACACATGATTTTGGGCATGATGGTTTTTTGTCTATGGTATTTTGTAGATTCGGCCAATGGAACTACGGTTATGTTCTAATCCAAGGATAATGGATTGGGGTTTATGAAAGCTTCGACATGTATATATATGTATTGTAACATTGAAAGGAATATAATGAAAAATCAATCTAGTAGTCCTGGTTTTGGGATCCAGTGGAAAATATTTGTGTATATTTGTTTTATGTTCTCGCCATTGTATATTTTCTGTTTTAAGAATCCATTTGTAGGTAATTTTTGTACAAGGTTAAAACCTACTTAGAGCTTGTTAGTCAAGGCCTTGCTATGTTGAAAATTTTGGTTATCAATCATAGTTTTGATGCTTAATATGGCTTATTGTTGGGAACGGGATCCCCCAAGGACAGTTTTGGGGCTAAAAGCCCATGTTTTGGGTCGAATTTTATAATAAAATTTTAAAGACTCTATATTTTGTGGCCTGGATTGCGAAGGTGTCATGAGTCATAAAGGGTTGTTTGCCCTTATTTTTGTAAAGTAAATTCGGTTGTAAAAAATCTACCCATGGTCTGCAGACCGTGGGATTGTATAAAAAGAGCTAAGCTCTAAGTAGTTTTAAGATAAGGGATGAAGTCAAATAGTCATAGCTCTAAAGAAAGAAGTCTAAGTTCCAGGTCGTAGCATAGGTAGAGGCTCTGTAGTTGAGTGCGCAGAGGCCTAGGGTAGAAGTCCACAGCTGAGTGTGCAGACCCCTGTAGTTGTGTGCGCAGGGTGGATAGAGTTTGTAATCACTTGAAGATATCAATAAAGAGAAGTATTATGCAATTTATGTCTTTGTTCTGGTTAATGCATCTCATTGTATTGTATATGAATTCCATTTATAATGCTTATATGATGCACGAATGTATGTAATTATGTGATTAAGTGAACGCAAGTAAGAACATCTGTTTACACGGTGCTAACTGTGATTGATTAATAAGATAAGTAAGATCCTTAAGATAACTAGGGAATCTGTGCAAAACATTGCCTTAACAGTGCGAAAGAATCTAAACCGAGGGTTAGGGTTGTGCGAAGGTCAGATGTACCCTTTCATGGAGGTCTTGAAGGGAGGAATAAGGGGTTAGGCAGACAGAGCCCTAGAACTTAATGACCTATGCGAAAGTAGGAATAGAAGGAATAAACCGACATCACAACCATCTCAGGGTGTGGAAACTTGGTTCCAGCATCCCCCATACTGCTTTGGGTGAGACTTTGGTCCGTGCTCTGTGGGCTGATGTCGAAAGGGCCAGTAGTGTAGGGATTTGTTTGGCTAATTAATGCTTAACCTGGGTGAGGCCCCAACAAGCCAACAAATGGTTCCATTTTCAGGACCGAAATCTGCATAAGAGATGTGCGATGTCGTATCACCAGAATCCAACTAAGAAAGAGATCTGAGACTAGTTGGATAGGAAGATGCACGAATTCACAACGTGGGAGAACAGAAGTTTGTAGCTGACAAAGGAACAGTGGTTGGACAGGTACCTATATACAGAGATCCACAAGATCTTTTTCTATTCCTTTCCGGTTGAGCTATACGAGTGGATCGTGAAGCTAGCAGATAGCCAAGGAAGGTGGAAACTTGACGGTCCTATTGTTTGGACCTCGGAGCTAGTGCAGAGATTGGAAGCATCTGAGGATAAGATCGCCTGCATTATCGATCATTGGCTCGATCGCATCATAGGAGGATTTGTAATTGAATTCGCGGTCAACACCTCAGTCAGCTACAGCGAGGCAGAGCGGTGCTTTTTCAAAGGTTCACGAGGTAAGTACATGAAATCTTTGAATACCTGGATTAAAATGTTATTGTGCAAAAAATAGGTTATGCAGCTACCTTAATGTTTGGAGCTACGCGAAGCGAAAAAACTTACAGGAACGAAGGAAGAAAGGGTCCTGAATATAGTCCATTGATTTCACCTTCGCGAGGTGACAAAGAGGCAATGGCGCAAGTTTCTCCACGAAGTGCTATTCAGTTAATAAGATAAGGATTCCTGCGAATGCCACCTCCACCCACTCCACCTCCAAATTCACCACCATTACCTGCGACTTCACCCGTACCACCACTACAGTTCAGTATGGCAAATTCTATAAAGTTGCCTTTGTTCAAAGGCTTGGGAAATGAGGACTCGGACTAGTTTTCGTTCGTGGTAAAAGCTATATGGGAAGCTCAGGGCATTACAGATGATAACATGAAGAAGGCAACCCTGGTTAGTGCTTTGCAGGATCACGCGCTAACCTAGTATATCAAGTACTCTAATGATAACCCGAATGCTGGAGTGGCAAACATCTAGACAACATTGAATAAAGAATTCAATAGGCCTAAATATGAGGCACAGTCGATTGTGGGGTTCAAGGAAATCACGATGCAACCAAGCGAGACACCTTGGGAATTAGATCAGAGGTTGAAGTGTAAAATCCATGAAGCTAACATGAACTTAACAAACGGACAACACCGCGAATGGTTTGTGGCTTCGCTCCTACCACACCTAAGGGTTGTGCTGTCACAATAGAAGATAATGACTCAGGAAGAGACCTTGGAGATTGCAATGAGACTGCATGAAACATCGATGCAAGATCCAAATCTGGGGGTTCAACAGATCCATGCGCAACTGAAAAATATTTGCCTTAAGATGAAAAGTTTGAAGCAGGACACAAAAGTTCGACCAAAGGTGCGCGAAGAGGTATGGTGTCTGAAATGAAAGGGTCAGAGGCATGACAAATACCATTGTCTGGTCTTTGCGAACTATATTGCAGGAGGAGGACCGATGCTTTTGAGGCCAGAAGCTCAGGCAGGGCCGAGTGCGGGACCTGCATTGTGGTGCGCTATATGTCAGGTAGCAGGAAAACATGCCACAGATAACTGTCATTTGTTGTAGAAGTTTGTACAGATACTGCAAAAACTATTCTGCAACTTCTGTAGGTTGGTAGGGCATGATGAGCACAACTGTAGAAGCTACTAATTGATGATGGATAGAACACGCGCCTATAGGGTCCAGGAAAAAATGCGGCCCCCTGACCAGAGAGTGGAGATGGCACGAACAGGCTTTCAAGAGCGTGGACGAGGCCGAGGTGGAGGAGGACCTGGCAGAGGTCAAGGACTGTTGATCTGCTACAATTGTGGAGGACCAGGACACTATGGCCACAATTGCACTAACCGTACGCATCTGTCATACAAGTATTGCACTCTATTTGATCATGAAACAGAAGACTGTCCTACACTGATAGCAAGGATATGTTACAAAGGGGTGCTACCACCCCAGCCGACTCAAAACCTGCAAATGATGAGGTCTGAGCCGCGCGAAGAGGATCCAAACTTAAATATAGTGCTTCGAAGTGGAATCACAATAGGATATGATAAGGGGAAACAACCCGAGGACAACACATGGGTTTGCAAAGCTTCGACAAAGGAGACTGAGTTTGATTTGGAGCGTGCACGTGAAACATTCATGGAGGTGAAGAAGAGCTTTGTTGAGGCCTCTACCTCAAGGAGAAAGGATAAGCCTGATCAGGAGATGGACCCTTCTATGCTTACAACCTTCTAGAGACCTGCATGAAGCTATTGCGCGATAGCAAGGCTGTGAAGGGGTTGTAGGACCTCATAAATAGATGTGCCGGAAACACTCTGGTTGAGCCGCGTATAGTACGAAAGATTGGTAAGCATAAAACAAGGATGGGGTGAGAGATGAGACTGACCGCGCATATAGGAGAGTATGAGATGGATCCAGTTATCTTGGACCTAGGGTCAGACATGAACGTCCTACCAAAACAGACTTGGGAACAGATGGGAAGACCTGTGCTACAATGGTCTCTAATTCAGCTAAGGATGGTGAATCAACAGAAGATCATCCCCATGGGGTGGCTATAGGGGGTGACTGTAGATATTGAAGGTGCGAGCGCGCTAGCTGACTTTGAAGTAATAGAAATTGTGGATGATAGAAACCCCTATCCTGCACTCCTTGGAATTGATTGGGCTACTGATATGAATGGGGTAATCAACCTAAAGAAACGAAAGATGATATTTGAGAAGAAATGGCTCCGTGTAATAGTACCCCTAGATCCTATCGAAAGATCGCGCTATACTGAACCAGCCCGCGATTATGAGAGTGATGACGATTTCGACTGTATTTATAAGATAATAGGGCGAGACCAAGACTGGGTGAATCCAACGGAGGATGGACGAATTACATGGGATCGTGAGAGTTCATGCACCTCGGACTCTGATGAAGAATTAGAGCATTGGAAGAATCGGTTACTTGAAGAAACCACGCTGAGTTGTAACATCATGACCCGGCCACTGCGTTGTGTGTCATTAGAGGTAAGAAATCTACCCACTTATGATGGCTTGAATGATGTAGATATCTTTTTGGATGTATTTGAGATAGAGGTACCAGAAAAGTAGCACTTCTAGGCATTGGACTGGGCACTGCATGCCTGCAAGATGTTGGGGTATGCACAAGGGAAGCTTTGATGATTTGCGCAAATGTAGGAGGATGATGAGAACAAGCTTTGGGAAGCCGAAGGTACAAATTATAGACAGATATGATGGGAAAGATGATCCGCACCTGCACTTGGCAAATGGACCCAATCTTATGGAGAGAAGCCCCAACCTGAATGGGTGCACTTGTTCTGTCACACCTTGGATGTCGTCCCGATGAACTGGTACATAGAAACAGAGCTCTGCCATGGTACAAGTGAATGGGATATTCTGCGTGAAGGATTCATAATGACATTCAGCTTTGAAGACGGGTTTGAATGTATTGACGAGGCACTAAAATAGGTGAAAGCAGCAATCTTTAGGATACAGTAGGATCCTTTGGACCTGATTCAGCCTTAGCGGGCTACTCAACTGAGTCACACACTAGAATGCTATAACGTAACCACTGAAGAAGAGGATGAGGATCCGCGAAAGATTAACATCCCTGAAATAGAGGTCACCACGAGGTTGAAGGACTGCAGGTTGAGAATCCTGATATAACCGCGCCGTTGAAAATGAAATAGGTAACATTGGTACGGAGGTAGAGCCCAAATTCGAGAAGATTGGAGACAACTGGGATGACACGACCGTGGATAAGGTCACTGAATTTCTCCGCGAATACCAAGATTTATTCTGTACCAAGTTTACAGATCTAAAAGGGATAATCGGGGACCTAGGTGTTATGAAGATCACGTTGAAGCCCGACGCGAAGCCGATTAAGCAAAGACCTTACCATCTCAATCCAAAGTATAAGGAGAAGGTCCACTTAGAGCTAGACAAGATGCTCGTGGCAGGCATCATTGAGCCTGTGGAAGAATCTAACTGGGTAAGCCCAATGGTGGTACAAGAAAAGAAGCAGAAGGATGAAATAAGGATATGCATGGATCTCATAAAGTTGAATGACGCTTGTGTACATGATCCTTTCCCGACTCCGTTCACTGATGAAGTGTTGGACAATGTAGGTGGCCAAGAAGCATATTCCTTCACTGATGGGTTCTCTGGGTACCATCAGATCAAAATCGCGCCGGAGGATAGGAGCAAGACAACCTTCGTGACTGAGTGGGGTTGTTTCCAGTACATTGTAATGTCGTTTGGGTTGAAGAATGCACCTACGATTTTCTCACGCGTAGTTGTTGCTGCATTCAAGGAATTTATTCATAAGTTCCTAGAAGTATACTTTGATGATTGGACTGTGTTTGGGCTGGTGAAACGCCATGTAGCAAGCCTGCGCCTGATGCTAGATACCTGTCGAAGATACTAGATCGTGCTCAATCTAAAGAAGTGTCTGTTTTGTGTTCCTTTTGGGACCCTGCTGGGTCATGTGGTTTGCAGACAGGGACTGATGGTAGACCCCGTGAAGATCGCAGTGATACTGAACTTGGAGGTGCCAAGGAGTGTGAAACAGTTGCGCGCTACCCTAGGACATACAAGATATTACAGAAAGTTTATCAAAGGCTATGCCCAGATCACCGCGCCTATGGAGAAGTTGTTGAAGAAGGATGTCACATTCTGCTGGAACAAGGACTGTAAGAAGAGCTTGGACGTATTGAAAGAAAATATGGTCACCGCGTTGACTTTAGTCTTCCCAGATTGGAAGGAGTTTCATGTACACGTCGACGCGTCATGTATAGCACTGGGAGCAGTACTGACACAGGCTGGTGGAGAAGACTTGGACCATCCTATAGCATTCGCAAGAAGAAGGTTATCTAAGGTAGAAAAGAACTATTCCACCACTGAGCACGAAGGGTTATCCATGGTATACGCGCTCCAGAAGTTTAGACACTACTTCTTGGGAGGCCATTTTAAGATATACACAGATCATTCCACGCTGAAGTACCTAGTCAATAAGCTTGTGTTGGGGGCGAGAATCTGCAGGTGGCTGGTATTGTTCCAGGAATATGATTTTGAAGTTATTGTGAAGCTTGGACGACTAAATGCGGGACCAGACCATCTATCGCGCATCGAAACAGGGGAAGAGCCCACTAATTTGGAGGAAGGGTTGCCCGACACGTAGCTTTTTGCAGTGCGCATTGTGGATGGTCATTTTGATGATATCATACACTTCTTAACGACAGAAACTACCCCAGAGGGATACACCATCTAGCAGAAGAAGGAGTTAGTGGTGCACGCGACATATTTTTCTGTCATTGTTGGGCATCTGTACAAAATGGGGTCTGATGAGATATTGTGATGGTATGTACTAGAGTTTGAAAGAAGCAGCATCCTCACGGACGCTCATGAGGGCATCGCAAGAGGACATTATGTAGGGAGAGCGACCACGTAGAAGATTCTACGCGAAGGGTTGTGGTGGCCAACCCTCCATCAGGATTCAAAAGCATACTGCAAGGCGTGTGATGTATTTCAAAGGATTGGCAAGCCATCGCGGAGGGATGAGATGCCTCTGAATCCACAAATGAAGTTACATTCCTTTGAGAAATGGGCGATAGACTTTGTGGGACCCATCCAGCCCCAAGGAAAGACAGGAGAGAGGTAAATTATCACCGCAATGGAGTATTTGACCCAATGGGAAGAGGCATAGCCTATGAAGGATTGCACAGGCATGACTGCCACGAATTTCCTCTTTGAGTATGTACTACTGCGATTTGGTTGTCCGAAGCTTTTGATGAGTGACCACGGTACGCATTTTCTAAATGAGACGATCAACACGCTGATGGAGGAATTTAGGTATATCACCAAAAGAGCATGCCTTATCACCCACAAGCTAACAGGATAGTGGAAGAAGTCAATAAAGTGCTAGAAAACGCGTTGACCAAGGTTTTGCAATGCTCAGCGAAGTGATTGGGACCTACGCATACTTACAGTACTATGGGCTTATCAGACAACATGCAAGAAGTTGACTGGACAAACTCCCTTTCAGCTTGTCTATGGTGTTGAAGCAATAATTCCTATGGAATATATTGTCCCTAGTCTATGCATAGCGGCACTCACAGGTATGACGGATCACGAAGCCCTGGAGGAAAGGCTCGCATCACTGTTTGAGCTTGAGGAAGAGAGATTTCTAGTTGCATTTCACCAACAAATCCAAAATCAGTGCAAAAAAGCATGGAATGATTGGCACATTAAGTTGCGCACCTTTAAGGTAAATGACATGGTTTTGTTATATGATAGTAAATTTGATAAATTTATAGGGAAGTTCAGGATGCACTGGTTAAGGCCCTATGTCAAATTGAATGGAGATCACTTCCCAGGAAAGGTAAATGGCAGTCGATTGAAGCCATACACCAGCGATCCGGCCGTGTGACTAGATGAAGGTAGCACAGTCTTAGCACTCCAGGCAGTTGAAAGGAGGTGCGGGACTATAAACTACACTACCTTGGTTGGGGAGCTGCGTGATTGGAGTATTGTACAAAGCAAGGAAGTGTCACAGGGTTCGCGGCGGCAGCATGAAGAGAGGTGTGCTACCAAGGGAGAAATCGCGTAGGTCGGCCAGAAAGTGACTGTTAAAGTCATTGTTCATGATTTGACAGGAGAAATGTGGCAAAATGGAGCAGGCGGCCGACATTTAAGATGAAATTTATGGGTCGGATCCTTGAAGATCTGTCGCTAATCCGGAATTAATGAACTTAATTTGGGGGAATGGTCGGATTTGCATTCAAAATTCCCTATAAATTATAGGTGGCTGCCCAGTGAAAAACACTTTGCATTTTGAGCATTAAGTTGTTGAGCTCTCAGGTGCACATGAATTGCAAGCACTATGAACTTCTGATAGTTAGTAAAGTATTTGAGATATTGTTGAAGGAGACACAAGAGTTCTTGCATAAAATCGTGTCAGCACCGACAGAAGCTATGGATACCAAAGCAGAGGAGTTGGTGTCGGAAATGGAGATAGAGGCAAACTAGCTGCTCTAGAAGTGGCTGAAATATTAGCAGAAGTCCCTAAATTGGTGAGGACACCGAGACCAAACCCCAACCAAGGAGAGCGTGAAGGATAAAAAGGGCAAGCAGCCTGCAATACCAATGCGCACATTGCCAAGAAGAAACCCACCGAAGCCTACCACATGGGAGAAGGGAAAAGCCATAAATTTGGAGCCAGAGGAGGAAGAAATCGAAGACATCTTGATGGATGATGAGGATGTGGGAGTCAAACTGGAGCAGGTTGAAACCCAGGGTGCTGACCCTATTACACGGTTGCCTGAGTATGTCCCTCCGCGCAAGGCCAAGACCAAGGTGCTGAAGGACATCAATGAGAGAAAGACCCCTTGCAAACCCCTCTGCTACCGAATGAAATTGTTTTCGAGGGACCGCGCTAGGCACGGGTGCCGCTACCAAAACTTGAGGACTAGGACTTGGCTGATCACGAGAAGTTCCCTCACTTGGCGACCGAGCAGCTAATGTTTTGCATCATTGATACAAACACCAGAATGACCACATTGGAGCCGCGAGGTGGCTCAGATGAGTAGACAAGGCAGGGTTTGCTCAACCTTCTTTGGGTTTCACACTACAACCGCACCCCGGTGACAGTGTTGGTCATCAAGCAGCTGCTATGCTTCGTGCATGATGGGTGTCTGTGGCTGGAGGAGCCAATACCCATCACAGATAGGTTGATTCATAGGATAACGTGATTGCCATATACAGGAGAGAATTCATCCATGATATTTGGCGAAAAAGGCAGTGATCAGGCCCTCGTAGAATCCATGAAAGAAAAGTTTAAGCTAGTGAAGAAGTCGCATGGATATGCTATATCCAGCATCTGTGACCCTGCTGTGAAGGTAGCTACACAGATTCTAGCAAGGAAAGTAATGAGGAAGTGTCGCGTCGATGAGGTGTCGATACCTATCGCCGCGCTAGCAACCTAGTGCGCCGAAGGAGTCCAGTTCAACTGGTCGGACTACCTTCACGGCGAGTTTCTAGCAAACTGTCGCGAAGTGTAGGAGCTAAACAAGATGTTCCACTACGCATGGTTGTTACTGTCAATTGTGTGGTAGCGTGGGAGCTACCAGAGGACAGTCAATTCCCTTCGGTCACATCAAACCTACCAGAAGCAGTGAAGTACACTTTGTCGTGGACGACCAAGGATGCGCAACACGTCAAGGATAGCAAGATCTTCTGGATCTTGATGGAGATGAACATCTGCATGGCCATCAATTGTAAACCACGGTTGTCGCCTATGGTGTACACCAACTTGCACGGTTATGCAAAGTTTAAAGTAGACTTTCACCATGTGTCCATCAGGGCTACTGATATGAACGGGGTAATCAACCTAAAGAAATGAAAGATGATATTTGAGAAGAAATGGCTCCATGTAATATTACCCCTAGATCCTGCTGAAAGATTGCGCTATACTGAACCGGCCCGTGATTATGAGAGCGATGACGATTTCGACTGTATTTATAAGATAATATGGTGAGACCAAGACTGGGTGAATCCAACGAAGGATGGACGAATTACGTGGGATCGCAAGAGTTCATGCACCTCGGACTCGAATGAAGAATTAGATCATTGGAAGAATCGTTACATGAAGAAACCACGCTGAGTTGTAACATGATGACCTGGCCACTGCACTGTGTGTCATTAGAGGTAAGAAATCTACCCACTTATGATGGCTTGAATGATGTAGATATCTTTTTGGATGTATTTGAGAGAGAGGTACCAGAAAAGTAGCACTTCTAGGCGTTGGACTGGGCACTGCGTGCCCGCAAGATGTTGGGGTATGCACAAGGGAAGCTTTGATGATTTGTGCAAATGTAGGAGGATGATGAGAGCAAGATTTGGGAAGCCAAAGGTACAAATTATAGACAAATATGATGGGCAAGATGATCCACACCCGCACTTGGCAAATGGACCCAAGCTTATGGAGAGAAGCCCCAACCTGAATGGGTGCACTTGTTCTATCACACCTTGGATGTCGTCCCGATGAACTGGTACATAAAACAGAGCTCTGCCATGGTACAAGTGAATGGGATATTATGCGCGAAGGATTCATAATGAAATTCAGCTTTGAAGACGGGTTTGACTGTATTGACGAGGCACTAAAATAGGTGAAAGCAGCAATCTTTAGGATACCGTAGGATCCTTTGGACCTAATTCAGCCTTAGCAAGCTACTCAACTGAGTCACACACTAGAATGATATAACGTAACCACTGAAGAAGAGGATGAGGATCTGCAAAAGATTAACATCCCTGAAATAGAGGTCACCACGAGGTTAAAGGACTGCAGGTTGAGAATCCTGATATAACCACGCCATTGAAAATGAAACAGGTAACATTGGTACGGAGGTAGAGCCCAAATTCGAGAAGATTGGAGATAACTGGGATGACACGACCGTGGATAAGGTCACTGAATTTCTCCGCGAATACCAAGATTTATTCTGTACCAAATTTACAGATCTAAAAGGGATAATCGGGGACCTAGGTGTTATGAAGATCACGTTGAAGTCCGACGCAAAGCCAGTTAAGCAAAGACCTTACCATCTCAATCCAAAGTATAAGGAGAAGGTCCACTTAGAGCTAGACAAGATGCTCGTGGCAAGCATCATTGAGCCTATGGAAGAATCTAACTCGGTAAGCCCAATGGTCGTACAAGAGAAGAAGAAGAAGGATGAAATAAGGATATGCATGGATCTCATAAAGTTGAGTGACGCTTGTGTACATGATCCTTTCCTGACTCCGTTCACAGATGAAGTGTTGGACAATGTAGGTGGCCAGGAAGCATATTCCTTCACTAATGGGTTCTCTCGGTACCATCAGATCAAAATCGCGCCGGAGGATATGAGCAAGACAACCTTCGCGACTAAGTGGAGTTGTTTCCAGTACATTTTAATGTCGTTTGGGTTGAAAAATGCACCTACGATTTTCTCACGCATAGTCGTTGCTGCATTCAAAGATTTTATTCATAAGGTCCTAGAAGTATACTTTGATGATTGGACTATGTTTGGGCTGGTGAAACGCCATGTAGCAAGCCTGCACCTGATGCTGGATACCTGTCGAAGATACTAGATCGCGCTCAATCTAAATAAGTGTCTGCTTTATGTTCCTCTTGGGACCCTGCTGGGTCATGTGGTTTACAGACAGGGACTGATGGTAGACCCCATGAAGATCGCGATGATACTGAACTTGGAGGTGCCAAGGAGTGTGAAACAGTTGCGTGCTACCCTAGGACATACAAGATATTACAGAAAGTTTATCAAAGGCTATGCCCAGATCACTGCGCCTATGGAGAATTTATTGAAGAAGGATGTCACATTCTGCTGGAACAAGGACTGTAAGAAGAGTTTGGACGTATTGAAAGAAAATATGGTCACCGCGTTGACTTTAGTCTTCCAGATTGGAAGAAGGAGTTTCATGTACACGTCGACGCGTCATGTATAGCGCTGGGAGCAGTACTGACACAGGCTGGTGGAGAAGACTTGGACCATCCTATAGCATTCGCAAGAAGAAGGTTATCTAAGGTAGAAAAGAACTATTCCACCACTAAGCACGAAGGGTTATCCATGGTATACGCGCTCCAGAAGTTTAGACACTACTTCTTGGGAGGTCATTTTAAGATATACATAGATCATTCCACGTTGAAGTACCTGGTCAATAATCTTGTGTTGGGGGCGAGAATCTGCAGGTGGCTGGTATTGTTCCAGGAATATGATTTTGAAGTTATTGTGAAGCTTGGATGACTAAATGCGGGACCAAACCATCTTCGCGCATCGAAACAGGGAAAGAGCCCACTAATTTGGAGGAAGGGTTGCCTGACACGTAGCTTTTTGCAGTGCGCATTGTGGATGGTCATTTTGATGATATCATACACTTCTTAACGACAGGAACTACCCCAGAGGGATACACCATCCAGCAGAAGAAGGAGTTAGTGGTGCACGCGACATATTTTTCTGTCATTGTTGGGCATCTGTACAAAATGGGGTCCGATGAGATATTGCGACGGTATGTACTGGAGTTTGAAAGAAGCAGCATCCTCACGGATGCTCATGGGGGCATCGCGAGAGGACATTATGCAGGGAGAGCGACCACGTAGAAGATTCTACGTGAAGGGTTGTGGTGGCCAACCCTCCATCAGGATTCAAAATCATACTGCAAGGTGTGCGATGCATTTCAAAGGATTGGCAAGCATAGCGGCACTCACAAGTATGACGGATCACGGAGCCCTGGAGGAGAGGCTCGCATAGCTGGTTGAGCTTGAGGAAGAGAGATTTCTAGTTGCATTTCAGCAACAAGTCCAAAAGCAGCGGAAAAAAGCATGGAATGATCGACACATTAAGCTACGCACCTTTAAGGTAAATGACATGGTTTTGTTATATGACAGTAAATTTGATAAATTTCTAGGGAAGTTCAAGATGCACTGGTTAGGGCCCTATGTCAAATTGAATGGAGATCCCTTCCCAGAAAAGGTAAATGGCAGTCGATTGAAGCCATACACCAGCGATCCGGCCATGTGACTAGATGAAGGTAGCACAGTCTTAGCGCTCCAGGTAGTTGAAAGGAGGTGCAGGACTATAAACTACACTACCTTGGTTGGGGAGCTACATGATTGGAGGATTGTACAAAGCAAGGAAGTGTCACAGGGTTCACGGCAGCGCGAAGGGAGGTGCGCTACCAAGGGAGAAATCGCGTAGGTCGGCTAGAAAGTGACCATTAAAGTCATTGTTCATGATTTGACGGTAGAAATGTGGCAAAATGGAGCAGGCGGCCGACATTTAAGACGAAATTTATGGGTCAGATCCTTGAAGATCTGTCACTAATCCGGCATTAATGAACTGAATTTGGGGGGAATGGTCCGATTTGAATTCAAAATTCCTTATAAATTATAGGTGGCTGCTAGTGAAAAACACTTGGCATTTTGAGAATTAAGTTGTTGAGCTCTCAGGTGCACATGAATTGCGAGCACTATGAACTTCTGATAGTTAGTAAAGTATTTGAGACATTGTTGAAGGAGACACAGGAGTTCTTGCATAAAATCGTGTCAGCACCGACAGAAGCTATGGATACCAAAGCAGAGGAGTTGGTGTCGGAAATGGAGATAGAGGCAGAACTAGCTGCTCAGAAGTGGCTGAAATATTAGCAGAAGTCCCTAAATTGTCGAGGACACCGAGACCAAACCCCAACCAAGGAGAGCGTGAAGGATAAAAAGGACAAGTAGCCTGCAATACTGATGTGCACATTGCCAAGAAGAAACCCACTAAAGCCTACCACATGGGAGAAGGGAAAAGCCATAAATTTGGAGCCAGAGGAGGAAGAAATCGAAGACATCCTAATGGATGATGAGGATGTGGGAGTCAAAGTGGAGGAGGTTGAAGCCAAGGTGCTGACCCTATTACTCGGTTGCCTGAGTATGTCCCTCCGCACAAGGCCAAGACCAAGGTGCCGAAGGACATCAATGAGAGCAAGACCCCCTTGCAAACCCCTCTGCTACCGAATGAAATTGTTTTCGAGGGACCGCGCTTGGCACGGGTGCCGCTGCTAAAAATTGAAGACTAGGACTTGGCTGATCACGAGAAGTTCCCACACTTGGCGACCGAGTAGCTGATGCGTTGCATCATCGATACAAACACCAGAATGACCACATTGGAGCCATGGAGGTGGCTCAGATGAGTAGACAAGGCAGGGTTGCTCAACCTTCTTTGGGTGTCGCACTACAACCGCACCCCGGTGACAGTGTTGGTCATCAAGCAGCTGCTATGCTTCGTGCATGATAGGTGTCTGTGGCTGGAGGAGCCAATACCCGTCACAGATAGGTTGATTCATAGGATAACGTGATTGCCATATACAAGAGAGAATTCATCCATGATATTTGTCGAAAGAGGTAGTGATCAGGCCCTCACAGAATCCATGAAAGAAAAGTTTAAGCTAGTGAAGAAGTCGCATGGATATGCTATATCCAGCATCTGCGACCCTGCTGTGAAGGTAGCTACATAGATTCTAGCAAGGAAAGTGATGAGGAAGTTTCGCGTCGATGAGGTGTCGATACCTGTCGCCGCGCTAGCAACCTAGTGCACCGAAGGAGTCCAGTTCAACTGGTCAGACTACCTTCACGGCGAGTTTCTAGCAAACTGTCGCGAAGCGTAGGAGCTCAACAAGACGTTCCACAATGCATAGCTCTTACTGTCAATTGTGTGGTAGCATGGGAGCTACCAGAGGATAGTCAATTCCCTTCGGTCACATCAAACCTACTAGAAGCAAAAAAGTACACATTTGTCGTGGACGACCAAGGATGCGCAGTGCG